>CM051235.1:552640090-553273090 GCA_027917425.1 Gastrophryne carolinensis
TTTTTTTTTTCTTTTTTTTAACATTCCGGCTATCATTCTACACATTCATTGCTCTTTTCTCACATTCTTTCCATCTTCCTTGCTTTTACACATCTCCTCCCCTTACACATTTCTATAACTCCTCCTTCCCGCTCATTTCTGCACTCCTTTACCTCTCCCTTTATCTCACACTCCCTCACCTTTCCTCTATTCTCATTCTTTCACTCTATCCTCCTCTATTATTGTCAGGGGGGAGGGGAGTATGTGTGCGACTGGCAGCACAATCCTGAATTCTTGCACAGAAGGCCTATTAAAAGAAGGACCGCCTCTTATTTTAAATATTTAAAGAGGAATCCTAGGAACAAATGTACAATTTACACTTCTAGTGATTCCACAACGCAAGCTGTGCTGATTTCTGCACCTAGCAATTTATTTTTCATAAATGGAATGTTTGATGCCTCCTTTCAGGTGCTTCTCTTCAATTGTATGTACCACCAATACAGTCTTTTCCCCAAAATAAGCCCTACTCCGAAAATAAGCCTTAGTGTGATTTTTCAGCATTTTCAGAAATGTTTTAAAATATAAGCACTACCCCAAAATAAGCCCTGGTTACAGAGGGACATGGGCTATTGTACTGCCCCCCCATCTTCTGAACTGGCTGCTGCAGAGGGATTGGGTTGCCACTGCCCCCCCCCCCCCCATCCGGGACCCTTGCAGAGGAATGAGGGACGCTGGGTTGCCACTGCCCACAGGCCCCCATCAGGGACACTTTTGGAGGATAGGGGGCAACTGGGTTGCCGCTGCCCCCCCCCCCATCAGGGACACTTGCGGAGGAATGGGGGTGGCTGAGCTGCTGCTGCCCCCCTATCAAGGACACCTGCAGAGGATTGGGGGCAGCTGGGTTGCCACTGCCCCCACACCCCCATCAGAGACACTTGCAGAGGAATAGGGGTGGCTGGACTTCTGCTGCCCCCGCCCCCCATCAGGGACACTTGCTGCAGAGGAATAGGGACAGCAATTTAATCCCTCTATCTATCCATCCCTCTGTTCATCTATCCGTTTATGGACAAATATCAAAAATCCCCTGAATTGCCTTTTTCAGAGCAAAAAAAAGTTTTCTTATTTTCGGGGGAAACAGGGTAGGTAGGCCTGTGGCAGGGGCGTCCATCAGCCGGAGTTTTGCCACTGTGGAAAGTGGAGACAGTGGAACTCAATGGCCAGCCTGGACAGGTGTTTGTCAAACGATTGTTCAAAGCGGACCAAACAAATACTTACAGGTTCACGGCTACCAAACGCCCTATTAAACCATCTTAGACAAGTTGAAGAAAGGAGTTGGGTTGTCACTGTTGCGGTATGCTAGGATAATCATGTAAATGTAGAGCACCAGTAAGGGTTTGCTTAAATTTTTTTAACCCAAATACAATTTTTCACTGACATTGCCAATGTTGTCTTGTATCGGTTAGGAAAGGACTTGGGCAGTTTGCAGATTCGCTTGAGGGAGACTGGTGCCACCATCATTGTGACTCAATATATAAATAAGAGGGGCTGGCTAGACAAAGCAGAGGGATGGGATTTTTCGAGTGCATTCAAGGCCCTCCATTGATGCAATTTAGAGGGCTAAATTAGCTAATCGAGGCCTATTCCACCAACCAATGCACCAGTGCTACAGTATGAAGCCAAGCAGCTACACGGATTCTTAGGACAATATAAGGAAACCTAGATGGGAATGTGGAATCGACAGCTGAAGTGTCGTGTGAAACATCTGGAAGCAGACCACACATAAGTCATTTAAGGGACGCCCATCTCTGCTGGACTAAGTAAACTTGCTAAACTTTCAGCAATTTGGGGAAGTTTAAAATCCGATCCTTGTCACAAATTCATAGATGGAATGCTTCCCTTATAAAACTAGTTTAAACAGTGTGAAGCCACTCAGCTGAAGTCAAGGCAAGGCATCAGCATTTTATTGATGGAAACTCTTCAATGTAAAAAGGGTTATGTTTAACAATCTTCACAAAGTGGACACTTTACAAGTGGATTGCTTATTAAAACTGAAAAGGCCTCAATGTCTAATGACAACTCTCACAGCGGGACTTCAAAGCAAGTGCAAACTTTCCAAACGCCTCAGTTGGCTAATCAGAAGGTACATTTATACCTCTGAAATCCATCTGTGTACTACAATATTTCTAGTCCGAGTCAACCCCTTTTCCCCCCAGACAGGTCATCAATTTTTGGCTTTAGTAAAAACAGATGGGCAAAATGGAGAAAGAATTTGGTGTTCGAGAGCTTCCTGAAGTCTTCAGTCAAACTGATACACTTACATTATAGAATGTGTATTGCTTGTGTAGCGGTGAGCAGGGCCGTATTTGGTGCCCAATTGACCTAGCCCCTTTTATTTGCTTACGCTTTACTCCCTGGGGGGGGGGAGGGGCTGGGGGTAAGAGGTTTAAACGCATACAGTGTAAGCGTGGGTGTAAGGGTACAAGGGGTTAAAAGCAGACAGTGTGTGGAGGAGAGAGAGGGTGCAAGGGGTTAAATGCAGAGCCCTACACTTTTTACTGGCTTCCCAAGCTTCTGACACGCAGAAGTCACCTGACCACAGCCTGGAGACAGGATCATGTGAACAGCTGAGAGAGGCTGCAGGTTGTGTTTAACCCCTTGCATCCTCCCCCCCTGCACATAATGTATCTTTCTGTGGATGGGGGCAAGAGATGCTCAAGGCAACTATAGCAGTAACAGCACACAACATTGCCCCCCCCCCTCCACAAGTGACCACCCTAGGCACAGGTGTTGGGTTGCCTAATGGTAAATAGAGCCCTGGCAGTGAGTAGATTAATGCCTATGATCAGTTCCTTTCCCGTCAGGGCATACAGATTTAAGATGCTACACATGGTGAAAAATTTGAGTTGCCCTATGAAACTTACCTTGTCCATATGGCTAGGGCCGACTCTAGGTTTGTGGGGGTCACAAATGGGTCATCTGCTGCTGATCACCCTCCAGTCCTTATCGCCTTCACTATAGCCACCAATTGTCCTCTAGTACTTGTTGCATTCTCTACTGCCACCAAGCTACCACTAAAGACTTCATCATTGCTATAGGTTGTCACGAGGCTCTCACCACCTTCTGAGCTTCCATTAATTGCCCTCCATTCCATGCCACCTTCTCCAGTGTTGCTGATCATCCAGTTTCTGAGCCCAGCCATGAGCAGGTCTGCGCACAACACGCGCCATTCGGTGATCCTCTGGGTCCTCTGTAAAATAATACCATGGCCAACTGTGAGCCTGAGGTTTGCCCTGTGCTGGTCGGCTCTGCATATGGCATCCCCAGGCTGCAGATGTGTGGAAGGCAGAGAGAGCTGGAATGCCACTAGGTGCCGCAAGAACGCTGTTAGTGCACTCAACGTTGATGCAACACCTGCTGGCATCACCGCCCACTCTGCCCTGCACAGCCCCTCAGACAGCCATTTAAAAAACGTTAAATATATTAATTTTAGATGCAGGGGAATAGTTTAAGGATTTAGGCCTTTCATTAAATGATGCCGACGGTCTGCTTTAAGTCTGTCTGGCATAGGGAGGAGACAGACTGACAGACAGGGATGCCCTCAGAGGGAAAGACCAAAATCCTGGGCTTAAACTGCAGCAACCGCGTTCTGCAGAGGAGAAATTACCCCTTTATGTTTGTGACTTCCAAAAGGTCACCAGCAGTCATGCTCTGATAGGATGAAGTGCATGATGGGTTTCTCTGCAGGTCTGAAGCATGGAATTAAGAATATTAGCCTTTTCTCAGGCTTTATTGTACCAAAATAGAAATGCCCCTTTATAAAGCACTTCAGAGGTCATATTTTCAAGTTCAAATATATAAAACTGTGAAAACATTATCTAATACAATCTTATCCTATATACACATTTAACTGCATAAAACAGTACTGTAGGCCTTCATAAAATAAGGACCAAGTGATGCTCTCTAAAAGCATTATAAAAAAACCCTAATCACAGTATCATATGTAATAAGTGTGCATAAACCCAATAAGATTTCTGACTGTCCACATGCAACTAAGCAGGGGTATCCCACAAATAGATAACCTTTCTGTTAAGATTAAGTTCCCACACCCCCTGCTAGTCCCGGGCAGTGGAACATATCTGTCTCCACAAGCACTTTTGATCTAGTTTACCAGGATCGATGAGGTTACAGTGAAAAATTTAAGAAACGCCATACTGGAACAATAAGAAAAGTGAAATCAGAAGGCTTGTGTGATGCCAACTATCTGACCCTTTTCCACTTGCTAACCGCCTGTCATTTAATTCCACGCTAATAAGAACATCGAAGCCTAAGAACCTGATAACATTAACGCACGACATTACAAGGATATGGAGCATGTGCCACTTTTTTAACAAATCAGATCATAATTATGTGTCCGAGTAGCCAAAAAAATGACACTCACATCAGGGACCACCACCAAATCACATTTAGCTTTACTGATGGTCCTTAACAGATTTTCTAAATGCCACAAACTTCATTGATTAAAAATCAAGAATGTATTCATTGTTTAACATTACTTGTAAAATCCAGTATCAAAGAATTACTGCATAGTTACCACACAGATGTAGCTTTTAGATGGCATGGCTTACAAATCGGTTGCCTCAAACACCTCTCTTGTCAAGGTTATTGTTGGTGTGCATTGATAGTATTAACCATCTAATAAGTGAATCTCCTCTACGCTTCTGAACAGTACTCAGCGATGCATACATATAGGTATTACCCCAGGATTATGATGAATTAGTCATCAGTGTTGACCAGACAGCTAGACAGTAAATGGATAGACTTGGATATTAGGCCCAATACACTTTTTTTCTAAGGGAGGTGCTTCTGTTGAATATGACCAATATATTTGAAGGTGATCTACTCCCACTGTCCCCTCGGATACTCTGGGAACACCTGTGTACAGACTGTCCCAGCCTACAAACTGCTTTAAATTGTCCCACTTTGAGGCAGTGAGTTTTGCTTGTACTACGTTGGTGGTGGCTTTGGTGGTTCAGGCAGGTGGTGCGGCCTGTGTATGCAGGCTCCCATTGAGAACATTCCTGTGTAGAGGAGCACCAATACATTTTAATGGGAGTGCTCAGATTCTGCTTCTCATGCTGGCGCTGAAGGTAAGCGGGGAGTCTTATCAATTAGCACTTTCCGATCTGGCGAAAGTGGGCTCTCCTTTTAAACACTAAACCACCATAGTAATTTGTATTAAGCAATTAAAAGAAAATGAAAGCTCTTTAAACCAAAAATAATTTTCAGAGGATCTTTTCTTGTCACACCAAACAGAAAAGCATCTAGATGGCATGCAGAGAGGTTTCTTATCTGGGATTTTATGGGTGTCACGTGTGGAGGATCCAGCAAGCTCTACACGCCCCCTATAGCCATTTGCATCAGAAACGTACGGTAACTGGCATAGGCTTTAACGGTTTAATTCATATACCACTCACTCCTTTTTGCCCTTATGACCTGTATTTTATCTATTAATTATATGTATACAGTTTGTTTAGTGTGCTTTTAAAGCGATTAAATATATAACTTAATCTTGAGGGCTGATGCGGTTATATCGATCCAAGAACATTCACATGTCCATGTTTCTCTGGTATATTATATGCTATTATACACTACCAGGCTGGCTTCTGTGCCGATATAATCCCATTAATGGACCTGGTGGTTTCAAACAGAGCTAGTGGCATTCTTAACGGGCAGGACTTTGTTCAAAGGTTGTAGCGAAACAGCCCCACAGCCTGTCTTGAAGGCCTGTATTAAGAGTGTACCACATAACCCCGGTGATGCCGTGACATCAGTCTAGGCCATGAGATACGGATTTTGTCACAATCTCCTCATGCCATCTAGAAGCATAACTAACATTTTATGACACCCCTAGGTCTCCCTAAAGAGCTTTTGTGCTCCCTCCACCACCAGTTAATTGTTTATGTTATTGGGTGGGCAGAGTGTTAAAAAATTGAACCTCCTCCTAAAATAAAGTTGAAAATACTTTTTACCAATGCAAATTCGGCCCATAGTTTGGGAACGTCACTGGCCCATCTTCTCTATATGGTATATCTGGACCGCTCTTGACATATCCAAATAAACTGATTAGTCGTAAGGTTCTCGCCCAGGAGGTTTATAAAGATTTTTCATCATTTCTCCAAGCCCCTCCCAAAAAATAAACCATTTCTATTGATATGGCACAACTGTAGTGTTCCTTTCTAAATGCACCAGTTGTACCTACCATTCATTACTGCCCCACATAATCTATACTAGGTCAGCTTTAAAATGGTTCCATCTCAAAGCAAAGAACTTCTTACCATTTTTCAAGGCATTCTTTGCTTAATGTCAGCTAAATTTAGTGGCGGACTCCATTTGTCAACTGAAAGTAAATTCCTGGCCCCTGCTAGGAGTACATTGCAAGCATTGCTGGCCATCTATGAAATGTTGCTGACCCAATCAAAATGTCACCACTAACCTGCTGCCCTATGCTCTCAGTGCTTGCCCTGTCAAACTACCCTGTGACGGATAAGGTGCAGAAATGGGACTCATGTCTAGATAGGATTTAAGGCCCTGTTTGAGAAACTGACATATCAGGGTCAGCCAAAGGAAACCCAGCTGCCGAGACTCCACAAGTGTTGAGAACGCCATCTATAACTTTGCGTCGGCAAAGTGAACTTCACTGTGTAGTAACAGTTGTGCTAAACCTAAACAAACGTAGAGCAGTCTGGGCCTAATGTGACGAGAGCAGCGACCTTAGACATAACTGCACCGCAAAAAGGGCCACCTCTCTCTCAAATCAAACTACTTTATCTTGAGGAAATTACGAGTAATAAAAACACAGCACATGACGACTTCTATATTTAGTCGTAAACATAAGCATTCTGCTCTATTTAAACAGTCGCAAGACTTTTTAGCACTAATGTAGTGTGTGGAAAGCAATATTTCTTTTAGACATCTTTCCCGAGGAAAAGATAAGAGTGCTCGGGCCTCTGCTATGCCGAAATATTAGTCTAAACGGGGTATGTGTAACATAGAACAGGCAACGCATTCAAAATGGACCATTGACGGGAAAAAGAACACTTCCAGCTATCACTTAGAATGCTGGCGCTACACTGAACATTTCTGCCGCCTTTTCTGTTATATAACAGAGGAAGGGAAAAATTAAAAATAAAATTCCATAATTTTGCTAAATAGCTAGAGGAGGGGTTGCCCACCAGCAAAAATAATCCAGAAAAGCCTGTTTCTTCCTTTAAATAGAAGGAAGAAGAATCCGGGTGGTTTTAAGGTACCATTCTGCTTTTTTTTTAAGGGGAGAACTTCCCAAATCAATGACCCACCGCCTGATCCAGCCTGTGCTGGAATTAGCAGCTCATTGCTACTGCAATTCTTCCGATGGGTGTAGTGGTTTTATGCACCATGCAGAGCTTTGGGCAGAAATTTTGAGTAGTTAACGCTGGTGTTCTGCACAGACTGGCTCAGGAATGGAGCAGATCGCCTCTGTAGAAGTGGAATAGTTTTGCTCAAAATACAAAATCCCTAAAGCTTTGTGGGAATTTCTTTAAGTTGGGTTTAGAACTAACTCTCTTTATTCAGCATGTTTATTTAGCTTTTTAATATTTAGTACACTGTATATTAGGGGTGTTTGACGATACTATAATTGATTTTTTATTTCTAGAATTCTGACTCCCCCTACATTAAACAAAAAAAACAAAAAAAAAACAAAAAAAAAAAAACTTGACCCCTCATCTGATCCAGCCGGCTCTCCTCTTCAACCGAGGGGCCTCCAATCCCCAACTACCCCCCGGGTGCTCCTCAGTCTTCAGGAGAGCGCCCGTCAGGTGCGCTCTTGAGGACTGAAGAGCACCCGGGGGGGGGGGGGGTTGGGGATCGGAGGCCGCCATCTTCACGAGTAGCCCCGCCCGGCAGGCATCATCCCGGCTCCCGGCGGCTCAGCTGTCAGATGTGGTAAACACTTGGCAGAGGAGGGGGCAGGAGATCACCAGCGATCTGTCATCGGATCAGCGAGGGACACAGGAGCTGGCAATCGGAAGTGAGTTAAGAAAATTTTTTTTTCTTCTTTTACTTTAATAAAGACATTTTCAGTGTGTGTTTTTTTTTTTTTTTTATTTATTGTTAACCCATTGCGAATTTCTAAGGTATCTATGTGACCCCTATACCAGTTCTCAAGGCTCTGGGTCTGGCAAGTCACCTGTGGCTAGCGGGTGACTTGCCATTAACCCCGAGCCCCTCATTACCTGCCTCGACAAAGTCCGGGGGGGGGGGAAGAAAACATTTATTTAATTTTTTTTTAAAGAAGGACACACTATTTGGGTGGCATTTTTCTTCGTGCCCTTGCAATCTGCTGCAAGAGTAAGTTTGGTTTAAAGTTAAAACTCTTGATAGAAACGTGATGTGACAGATTCCACACAAAGAAGGAAGCCAAAGATGACATGGCCAGTGACCATAGTAAACTAGCACATTTATGCCTGACTGTTTTAAAAACAAACTATTGTCTGACTCCATTATAAAGTGCAGTGTACACACTATGAAAGTCGCAGTGCTCTTCGCTCTGCACAACATTTGAGCACACACGGCTAACAAAGGGGAGAAGGCTGAAATCGGACAAGGGGAATAAAATATATACACAACTGGGTGCACTTTCCAGCATGTGTGATGGGATAAAGAATGGGAAGTTTAAATTAAATCTGAAAATACAAGCGCACAGAAAACCAACATAAATGTGTAGCTTGCTACTCCTAGTATGGTTTATTGTAGCTGGTCATGCAAGGTCTTCATTGTGGGGAGTAATAGGCAAGTATTTATCCAATCACGCAGGTCTATGGTAGAAGCCATAGGCAACTAGAAGAGATGAACTAGTTGCAAACACAATTCCTATTACTATGCAAATGTCAGGAAGAAACATTTTACACTTTCATAAATAAACCTATAAAACTCATTAAAACCATAACACAAAAAAACTAAAATGTTGAATTAACCCTTTAACTTTTAGCCTAACTAGAGATTCTGTCACCCACTGTTGCCAGACCATCTTTCAATATTTTGCACAATACAAGTTTAACTGATTTTTGAATAGATTTCCCAGGAAAATTATATATTTTTCTTGTTTTACACATGAGTGTAAGGGTAATTTTTAAGATGTCAGCTCTGCAAAGTGCATACCTTGCACTTTAACTAAAACAACCCTTTACATTTGAAATACCCCCCACCCCCAAACCATATATTCCCTGGAAGTACACAAATTGAGATTTCTAGGAGTACCCAGCATGTTGTAGTGGGCACATCCATAGGAAGTCTGGGACCTGGGCGTCTCAACTTTGAGAAAAATGCAGAGCACTGCCACACTCACTTCAGTCCATTCACTTATACGTGTGGGGGCGCACACAGGGCTGTGAGGTTGTCGCCCGTGCTGGGGGAGAGGGGGGGGTTAAATGGCGATGAATACAGGTAAGGTAGAGATTTTTTTTCTTTTAAACCCCACTCCAAGGCACACACGAATAAATGAAACCCGGAATGCCAAAATCATGAATATAGAGGATTGACTATAGCTCTAAAAAATGTTTTATAACATTGCGTTGTTAAAGGGATTGTCCACAAAAAAAAAAAAAAAAAAACACACGCAGCTACACACCTTTTGTCCAGTGCAGCTCCCCTGCCCAAGCCCGTTAAGATCAAGAGCCCCAGAGGTCCTCTCTGGTCCAAGATGGTGGCCACTCTCCTGTTGGGTTTATGCCAATGGAAGGGGCATGCCTGCATGATACCACCTCAGCACCACTCCCAGCTTTATAAATGTGGAGCGCTTGAGTTGCCACAGATTTCTATTTGCCTGGTCTAGCATTGTGTAAAATTTTCTCAAGGAGTTGGACAATAAAGCCCATATATGTGAACAAACCCATTAAAAATAGGTGGCTTTTACCCTTGCCTTGTTACCGTGTTTCCCAATGAGGTCAAGGTGTGAACAGAGTCTAACCCGACTTAAAGTGCACCTATACAGCCTGTGTTTCTTTTTTTACTAAAGCATTTGCCCAATATTGATTAAAAAAATCTTTTTTTAGCTGTGCAAAATTATAAAAACATTTGCACAGCTACATTGCACCAATGAAAATGTCACAATACATTTGTTTTTAAAAAAAGAAAATCAGCCCTAATGGCAGTTAGGTTGAATTGCTCCTCATTGCCGAGCTGTGTGTACTGTAACTGAATGCATTGTCGCTGGGGGCGGGGCTGCTTGACCTGAGAGCAATATGTCCTACTGCATTCAGTTCATGTTATGACTATTTACAAAGGGTATAAAAAGAAACACAGGCTGTTTTGAGGCACTGGGCTGTGGACAGAAGGTAAAAACAAACTTCCCAAAGGCAAGATGCAAACCAGCAAAAGACAAGTGAAAACTAACAGAGTGGTTGTATCACGAGGGGAAAAAGTGCCCCTCTCGAGCACCAATCAAAGGCAGCTTGCTATTTAAAAGAAGGATGCGACTTTCTGTGGGTGCAGAACTGGAGTCTGTACACACAGTAACACATAAAACACCACAGCACAGAGCCTTTGTTTTCAACTTATGTTTACCCTCAGAGCCACCATCTGGATTAATGTATAGGGGCCAGCTCCATTATTAGACCAGCTTTGGGTGCCCCAGCCATCTTACTTGATAATGTTGTGCGCCTCCACCACTCACCTCACCCATCTTTCATCCACCCCCCACAGCTTCACTCAGCACCTCCACAGAAAGCGGCCTAGAAATGTAGGTTGTATTGAATCAAGAAGCTTCAATACATTTTTACTGAATGGTGTTAAACACAAAGCAGAGGGTGAGAAATTGATATAGACTGGGTACCAGAAATAAGGAGAGACTGATAAGCCAAGGTTGCTGCATTTCCTATCATAATCGAAATAGAGTCAGCATGTATTCGATTGGAGATGAAGGGGTGCAAAATATAAGCTTATAGGACGGGTATATTAAGGTGTTCAAACACATAATATATAGTATGGGAAGCTGTATTGCAGATGGGTGTATCCATTCCATACTGCCCGACTATGGAGACAACCGGTTGATCGTCTCCACTATTCTTTGCTATGATAACTACACACACACCAGCACAGGATTGTCCATAAAAGTAAGGCTGTGTAAATATCGCTGTAACCCTGGCAGTGCTGCAACAAATCCATCCAGTATAAAACAGCAGCAAATAACACCACAACAGTAATCTGATCATATTATTCCCAGTACATCTGCTTTCAGCCAGTGTACACGTGTACCCTATTGAAAGCCACCAATTTGACTATCAGGATAAATAAACCTCCTCCGCTTCCCCAGACTAACTTCTGCAGCTCTGAAAACAAATTAGCATTCTCCTTGTCTGCTCACTAATTGCCCCCCTGCAGGGGGTGGTGAGGCAGAGTTTGGTTTATTGTAGTGATGCAATGGCCGTGGCTGAAAAGTTTGTTTTGTGAATGTCTTACACAATGTTTCTGTCAGCACTTCAGAGACCCAGAGCTGATTAATTGCTCTCGTCTGGGACCCTCCAGCCACTCGGCACATTGAAAACTGCTGAAGCAGAACAACAGTTGTACCCTCTCTTCTTCAAACCGGGGCCTAAGCCGAAGCTGTCAGTCCTTTTTTTAAAGTGTCGCTCAATAGGCAGATTTACAGCTCCTGACCACCAACCAGCAAAAGCCTCCATCGCTGGGACTTTTACAAGAGGGGCGTTGGGATGCATAACATGTTTGCTTTAAAGTGGAGAAACTTCAATACAATACTTGAAGTCTCAACTACTTGGTAAATAAATACAAAATGTCAGAAGTAGGTAGTAAATCTTTTTGCGAGTTTCTTTTTTGTGCTTCTCCTTTCCCTGCTTAGCACACAGCAAAGATACCTCAGGTGCTCCTTCCTCCAGCTTTCTGGAGCCATTTCAGACACCTAAGGGTGCGGTCATGCACACCCAGCCCGATAATGCTCGTCCCCTAGCCAGAAGTTACGTTATGCCCCTCTCACCTTCACTCTCCGGCTACTGCCCGGAAACGCCCCCGGAGCCTGACCCACCATACATGCCAACTAGGTACCCGACCCGCGTTCCACAGCAGCGCCCATTATCCGACATCCTCCACCCTGCCATCTGCCAGGGAACACCATACCTTGGAGCTCTTGTGTAGGGAGCCTGGCTCCTGGCCAGGACCTACACTAGAGGGGGGGGGGGGGGGATTATAGCACCCACATGTACCCCCCACCCCCAATAGGGGTATAAAAAAAAAAAACTACAGTGCGTATCTGACTTAGCTGAGGTTTTGTAATAAAAAAAATTGGGGGAACACGTGGGCATTTGGATCTGCCATCAATCCACCAACATACTCCATCACATGCTTCCTGGGAGGAACCACAAAAACACTGAGGGCCGAGGGGGAGGGTAAGGCTTTAATAGTCTTAGGGAGAGGAAGTGAGTGGCTAGCTGTCTTTGGGAAAAATATGCTAGACCCGTGACCGGGAAAGTCTGTGGAATAGGCTCAGACAACTTCACATAGTTAACCACCCAATCACACTTCAAGATAGAACAGACCCCCTCCGCCAAGTCCCATGCTTCCCTTTGCCAACAGGTTGCTGAAATATGGAATTACACAGGTGCGCCACCTTCAGAGGATCACTATATTTGTGGAAAGAACCTGGCAAAGCCCCAAGCTCCACATTGAACAGTTAGGTCTACTGATGCCCACTGTAGGAGTGAGGGACACCGATTAAATTACAGACTCAGGAAGATGCTTTGCTTCACAGCAATGGCAATAATGCCAAGTAACACAAACCACTGGCCCACTCATCTCCGATCACCACACCAGATGTGGGGCACTGTATCATCTGTTCGGGAGCCACGGCACAGGGGATCAAGAGTGTGCATAGTTAAAACATCTATGCATGAAGAAATGCAACACAGTATAAACTGCTATTTTTTATTCAAATGTATTTTAGAATGAAAACTTTGGTTGCCTTCGCATGCTATTTGGTGTATTTTTCAGTTGCTTTCAAGAGACCTTAACATGCATAAATTAATAATTCTGCATCCAAAATAGAGGGATATTTGAGCAATACTACAAAGAAACTTCTTTTAACATATTTTTATGAAAAGCTGTAACTTGAAGCACTAACAGGATGTCCTCGAATACACCAAGTAAACCTAAACCATTTGTTTTGCAGATACTTAGTGGGAAGTGTGCAACATACTCATAACATCCGTCTAACTTAACCCCCCATCATAGATCCAGCGACCGGCAGCAATAAAGGGATTAGAGGAAGGACTGCTAAATCAGCACCCTGTCTAATACTTTAAACATGTTTAACAGGAATGCAACAAGATACCCAGCTTGCACATCTTGGGCCTTCTCAGATGCTCTATTTTGTTTTTGAGGTTACCATCACATTAGCCATGGGTTTGCTGTCCTAATTACACATTTTGATATCAATTGCCTTTTCGTGAGGCAATGCTAACAGGTTAAACATTCTCGGGTAAAATGAAAGGACATCACCGCCATATACACACACACACACACACACACACAATAAACCATCTAAATGCAACTGAAAATATTAGAAATCTATATTACACATCACTCACCTCTGGCGCCATGTAATGCAATGCAATGCAGGCACAGCCAGTGCACTGCATATATCTGCTCTGCCATCGATTTTTATTGAGCTGCACTAGCACCTATAGACTTTATTGGCCTTCCACTGATACGCACTAGCACCTATAGACTTCTCTTGCCAAATGCACTAGCACCTGTAGACTTCTATTGCCATATGCACTAGCACCTAAATACTTTTATGGCATTCGCTAGCACCTATAGACTGTTGACCTGCACTAGCACCTATAGACTTCTATGGCATATGCACTATTGCCTAAAAACTTCTTTTGGCATGACTAATCACCTATAGAAACCCATTAGCCTGCACTAGCACCTAAAGACTTCGGCTGGTACTTTTTTTAATTCAAATTGCTAATGCATGTGTGCTTATTCTACCTTACATAGTTACATGGTTACATAGTTACATTTAATACAGTTAATACGGTTGAAAAAAGACATATGTCCATCAAGTTCAACCAAGGGTGTTGGGGTAGGGGAAGTTATTTTTTTATTTTATAGGGGAAGCTATTTATTTTATTTTTTGTTTTTATTTATTTTTTTTTTACTGATAACCGCTAATAGTAACTGTTAATGTTATTTTCTTATAAATAAGCATCTAATCCTTTTTTGAAGCAGTCAGCGGTTGATGCTGTGACAAGCTTCTGTGGGAGGCTATTCCATAGATTTATAGTTCTTATGGTAAAAAAAGATTCTTGCCTCCGGAGACTAAATTTCTTTTTTTCCCCAATCGAAGGCAGCGACCCCTTGTCCTTAGAGAGGATTTTACATGAAATAGTGTTCCCCATATTTTTTGTATGGGCCATTTATATATTTATCCAAGTTAATCATGTCCCCCCTCAGCTGTCTCCTTTCAAGGCTAAACAGATTTAATTCTCGTAATCTTTCCTCATAACTAAGATCTTTCATTCCCTTTATTAGTTTGGTGGCTCTCCTCTGCACCCTTTCCATAGTCAGAGCGTCCTTTCTATGAATGGGTGCCCAGAACTGGACGGCATATTCCAGGTGAGGACGCACCAGTGCCTTGTAAAGAGGCAAAATTACATCTCTATCCTGTGATTCCATGCCTCTTTTTAATGCATGATAGTATCTTGGTGGCCTTGGAAGCAGCTGCTTGGCATTTCATGCTGTTATTTAGTCTGTGATCTACCAGTACCCCCAGATCCTTCTCAACAAGTGACTCTCCCAGTTTTGCTCCCCCGAGGACATATGTGGCCTTCAGGTTGTTAGACCCCAAGTGCATGACTTTACATTTCTCCACATTGAACTTCATTTGCCAAGTGGATGCCCAGACACTCAATGTGTCCAAGTCAGCCTGAAGCTTGTGAAAATCTTCCATAGACTGCACTGTGCTACATATCTTTGTCTCTACTCACCTCCTCATAGAAGCCAATCAGGTTAGTCTGGCAGCTACCGTCCTTAGTAAAACCGTGTTTGTTGTCACTTATATTATGGATGGTTACATATTCGTGTATGTTGTCCCTTAATAGTCCCTCAAGCAATTTCCCCACAATGGATGTTAAGCTAACAGGTCTGTAATTGCCCGAGGAAGACCTAGAGCCCTTTTTAAAAATGGGCACCACATTCGCCTTGCGCCAGTCCCTTGGCACTATACCAGTTGTTGGTGAGTCTTTAAAGATCAACAACAGAGGTGACGAGATAACGGAACTGAGTTCTTTGAGAACTCTTGGGTGAAGTCTATCTGGTCCTCCAGTCTTATTCACATTTAAATTATTTAGTTTTTCTTGGATAAGGCTCCGCCTTACCCTTCATCCCCAGTGACCATTTCCCCGTTATCATTAATTAGGGCACCTACCTGTTCTGATTTAGTTTTCTTCGAATTAATATATATAAAAAATCATTTAGGGTTTGTTTTGCTTTCTTTGGCCACATCTTTCATTTTGTGGTTTTGCCAACCTTATTTCTTTCTTACACATTTTATTTACTAGTGTATCTTTTTCAAGTGTTACAGCTGAGAGTTCAGCCTTGTAATGTTTAAATGCCCTTTTTTTGTTCTTTATTGCCCTTTTAACCGCAGGTGTCAGCCATGAGGGGTTTAATTTTAGCCGCTTATATTTGTTACCTGTAGGAATACATTTTGCAACGTTGCTACTCACAATTGATTTAAAGCACTCCCATTTGGCATCTGTATCCTTATTCCTAAACAGATGCTCCCAGTAAATGTCCTTGAGTGCAACTCTGAGCCTGGGGAAGTTGGCCTTTCTAAAATTTAATGTTTTTGCCTTCCCAGGCAGAAAATCTTTCTTACAGTTTATGTTAAATACAATTATATTGTGGTTACTGTTACCAAGATTTTCACGGACTGTTACTGCCCCCATCAGGTTTTCATTATTTGATATTACAAGATCTAGAATAGCATCACCCCTAGTAGGTGCCTCCACGAACTGATTCATATAATTATCTTGTAGCAAGCTAAGGAATGATCTCCCCCTTGAAGTGGAAGCAGAGCCATGTCTCCAGTCAATTCCTGGATAGTTGAAGTCCCCCATCACCACCACTGTACCAGCCTTTGACACCCCCTCTCTGTTTATGCAGTTGACCCTCTATTTCCTCAGTTATATTTGGGGGCCTATAGATTACACCAAACTGTATTTTAGCATTGTTTACATCGTCCCCTACTTCTACCCACAAGGATTCTACATGCTCACAATCTTCTGCTAGTATCCCCTCATTAGTATATGCTTTGAGTTCTTGCTTTACATAAAAGACACACGCCACCCCTTTTCGTTTTTGCTCTGTCTTTCCGAAAAAGAGCAAAACCTTGTAGATGGACAGTCCAGTCATGTGTGGAATCCAGCCATGTCTCAGCCACACCAACAACATCAATATTCTCTGCCAGCACCAAGGCCTCAAGCTCCCCTACTTTACTTACCAGACTTCTGGCATTTGTGAACATACTCTATGTTCCTATCTAGTTTGACACATTGGGGTATAGTATTAGTTCCTGCAGTAACGCATCCATCTAATTTTTAACTGCTGGTTTGAAAAAAATCTCCTTATCCATCACAGCAGTCCTCCCCCCTTCTAATTCTCCACCCACCATCAGATGCTGTCCCCTAAATAACCTGTCTTCACTTTTGTTTTCACTCTTGCCCTCCCCCCTCATCTCTAGTTTAAATAACTCTCCACCCCCTCTAGTATCCTCTTACCCAGCACAGCAGCACCCCTTCCATTCAGGTGCCAATTATCTGTAGAATACGGTTTGTACACCAATGGAAAGTCAGCCCAGTGCTCTAGGAACCCAAATCCCTCTGCCCTGCACCAGGACTTGAGCCATGCATTTAACTCTCTAAGCTCCCGCTGTCTTTCATGTGTAGCGCATGGCACTGGCAGTATTCCAGAGAATACAACCTTGGAGGTCCTTCCTTTCAACTTTGTGCCCGATTCATTAAATATATTCTTAAGGATCCTCCATTTCCCATTAATTCTGTTATTGGTTCCCACATGGACCACGACAGCTGGGTCATCCCCAGCCCCTCCCAGTAATTTATCCACCCTTTCCACCACATGCCGAACCCTGGCACCAGGGAGATAGCAAACCATTCGGTTGAGGCGGTCTTGGTAACAAATTATTCTATCAGTCCGCCTGATAATAGAATCCCCTATGACCACTAACTGTCTAGTCCTACCTGCAGTCCCAACCACCCGTTCACTAGCTGGGCTGTTCTCCCGGCTGTTAAGGAGAGCAGCATAGAAACATAGAAAACATAGAAGGTGACGGCAGAAGGAGACCATACGGTCCATCAAGTCTGCCCTTATGTGTATACTGTAAGTTCTCTTCATCTTAGGACAGATGTGTGCTTATCCCAGGCATGTTTAAATTTAGTGACTGTTGATTTTTCAACTACCTCTGCTGGAAGTTTGTTCCAAGCATCTACTACTCTTTCTGTAAAATAATATTTTCTAACATTGCTCCGGATCTTCCCCCCCCGACTAGCTTCAGGTTGTGCCCCCTTGTTCTATCATTAAGTTTCTTCTTAAAAACACTTGCATCCTTTCACATATTTAAAAGCTCTCAATCATGTCCCCCCCTCTCCCTTCTTTCCTCCAGACTGTACAAATTAAGTTCTTTCAGTTCTTTCAGTCTCTCTGATCAGGAGAGACTAAGATGGTTTAAAGCGAGTTCAGGAGCTTTTGCGAGTTCCAGTTGTATTTTCAATTGAGGTTATATTATAAGTGAGGGGACTTTTCATTAAGGGACTTTTAATTGGGACTTCAAGTGTTCTTATTGCCTATGTGCTAAAATAAGAAGGTAAAAGCTAAAGTTGCTGCAACTGTGAGCACTAAAATAGTTTTAACTGCTGTATTGTAACTAGCATAATGTGAGTGTGATAATGAGTGTCAGTCTCAGAAATGGCAGCCCTAGCGTATACTGTGGAAACTAGAGTTTAATGTCTCTAAATGTAAAATCATGCACTTGGGTAGAAGGAATCCCTGCTCTGAGTACCGTATGGGCAGCAATGTGTTAGCCAGGACCTCGGAGGAGAGAGATTTAGGGGTACTGATTACTGATAACTGCAAGATGAGTGGACAGTGTAGCCAGGCAGTGGGAAAAGCAAGCAGGATGCTCGGCTGCATAGCTCCAGACATCACCAGTAGGAAGCCTGGTGCTGAAAAGCCCAAGAGGCACCAATAGCACGAGTGGAATGAGCAGTAAGGCGATCGGGAGGATTCTTCCCCTTAGCAGAGTAGGCCTGAATCACAGCCTGACGAAGCCACTTGCTGATAGTAGACTTGGCAGGAGCCAAACCCTTCCTAGGACCAGAAGGGACCACAAAAAAAGCATCTGTTTTCCTGAAAGGTGCAGTAGCCACCAGATAGTACTTCAGACACCTAACCACATCCAAAGAGTGCAAAACCCTCTCCTTAGCATTGCTAGGATTAGGGCACAAAGAAGAAGGAAGAACAATATCCTGATTCAAATGAAAGGCAGACACTACCTTAGGCAGAAAATCAGGTTTGAAACGAAACACCACCTTGTCCTGGTGTCTCTCATAGTAGGGGGGCTGAATGGACAGTGCCGCCAACTCAGACA
Source organism: Gastrophryne carolinensis (assembly GCA_027917425.1). Taxonomy (NCBI): domain Eukaryota; kingdom Metazoa; phylum Chordata; class Amphibia; order Anura; family Microhylidae; genus Gastrophryne; species Gastrophryne carolinensis. Next base: position 552,658,788 of record CM051235.1, read on the forward strand.
CACGCCTGACAGAAGCGATAGCCACCAGAAACACAACCTTGAGCGTAAGAATGGCCAAGGCAGCATCCTGCACAGGCTGACAGAACCAAGTTCAAATCCCAAACAAGCACCATAGGTTTACGTGGGGGACGCACATGAGTGACCCCCTGGAAAAAAGTCCTGATCAGAGGGTGCTGAGCAAAGGACTTCTGGAAAAAAATAGCCAGGGCAGAAAACCTGACCCTTCAGAGTACTGAGTTGGAGCCCCATCTCCAACCCATGCTGCAGGAACTCCAGAATCCTGGGGATAGAGAACACACGACAGGGAAGAGACTTGGACTCACACCAGTCAATGTAGGCACGCCAAACCCTGTAATAAATGGAAGAGGAAGACTTCTTCCTAGCTTTAATCAAAGTATCCACAACTGAGGAAGACAGCCCCTTCTCCATCAAGATGGAGGTTTCAGCAGCCAAGCCGTCAAAGCCAGAGTGTGTAAATTGGGATGGCGTAGTGAGCCCTGAGTGATCAGATCTGGCACCAAGGGCAGAGCGTACTGATCTACTGCCAGCTGTACCACGTCTGCGAACCACACTCTTCTTGGCCACCTGGGAGCCACCAGAATTGCTGGCACCCCTTCCAGAGCAATCTTGCGCAGAACCCTGCCCAGCAGGGGGATTGGGGGGGGGGGGGGGGGGGGAAGACATACAGTAACTGAAAGTCCTTCCATGACATTGCTAGCGCATCCTAGGTCAGGGCCAGAGGATCCCTGGACAGAGAGACAAAAGCTGAGAGCTTGTGATTGTGGCGGGACGCAAACAGATCCACATCTGGTTGGCCCCAACGGTGACACAGAGATTGAAACACCCTGCTGCATAGGGACCATTCTCCCTGGCGAGAGGTCCCCCTGCTCAGAGAGTCCGCCAGGTGATTTTCCACCCCCGGGATGTACACAGCTGAAATGCAGGGGACATTGGCCTCCGCCCAAGTCAGGATCAGAGACGCTTCCTGGAGGGCCCCCTTACTCCGGGTCCCTCCCTGATGATTGATGTAGGCAACTGCCGTCTGGTTGTCCGAGCGCACCTGAACAGGCAGGCCCTGAAGATGAGTAGTCAAGCGAGCCAGAACTAACCTGATCGCTCGCAGCTCCAAGACATTGATAGGTGTGTGGGCCTCCTGAGGGCCCCACCTCCCCTGGAACCACAGGGACTTCCAGAAACCCCCCCAACCTGACAGACTGGCATCCGTGGTGACCGTCTCCCAGGAAGGGGCAAGAAAGGATCTGCCCCACAACAGGTTCCTTGAGTCCATCCACCACAAGAGGGACCTCCTGACCAGGGGGGAGAGCACACAGACCCTGTCCAGAGACGCTGGGTCCTTGTCCCATACCGCTTCGAAGCACGCCACCATCAGGCCCACCAGCTGCATCCCCTGCCTGATGGAGGGATGGGGACAAGCTAGGAGGGACTGAGCCTGTGCAATCAGACTGTCCACCTTCTGCTGAGGAAGGAAGATCCTTGCCTGAACTGTATCCAGATTCATTCCTAGGAATGGAGTTGATCATCCATCCAAATGACTCCAGAGTGGACACCACCAGCTGAGTATCCAACTCTGCCTGATATAGAGACTGGGAAGTGATGAGGATGTCGTTCAGATAGGGAAGCACGCGGACGCCCTGACATCTGAGCAGAGACATCACGCCAGCCAGCACCTTGGTGAACACCCTGGGAGCTGAAGTGAGGCCGAAGGGCAAGGCCACAAATTGGTAGTGTTGATCCATCAGAGCGAACCTGAGGAACCTTTGATGACCTGGGAACACAGGAATATGAAGGTAAGCATCTGATGTCCACAGAAGTCATGAAATCCCCTTGGCGCAGGGAACTGGCAGAGTGCAGAGTTTCCATGCGAAAGCGCCTGCCCCTGACAAACTTGTTGAGGATCTTCAGGATGGGCCTGACAGAACCATCCTTTTTGGGTACTGTGAATAGGTTGGAATAAAAGCCCTTGCCATTTCTCTTAAAGTGGACCAACACCCAGGATTTTGACTATCCTGGGTTTTGGTCCACTTCAGGGGGGCACCCCGATTAGTTTAAAACCCCCCAGAAACCCCCAAACTCACCTCACCACGCTCCCACGGACAAGCGGCGGACAAGGCAGCGCGTCCGCCGCCGCCTCCCGCGCGCCCCTCTGACAGTGCGCGCGCCCGCGCCGGCAATTCACAAACGGCCGGCGCGGGCACGGCTAGAGGAGTTCTTTTGGGGTTTTGGGGGGGGTCCCTCACCGCGGGACATCCCGATCTTGGATGTCCCGCGGTGAGGGGGGTGATCGGCCCGGGAATCTTATAGATTCCTGGGCCGATCACCCATGGGTGACGGTCCACTTTAAAGGGACCTGGCAGATGACCCCCAGCTCCAGGAGGCCTTGCACTGTTTGCACTAGCTCTTGAGCTGACACGGGGTCCTGAGGAATCCAGGATCTGATGAATCTTGGAGGGGGATCGGCAGCAAACTCCAACTTGTAACCGGAAGGACACTACCTCCTGAATCCACCGCTCTGAGACATGAATCCTGCAGACCTGAGCGAAGTGCAGCAGCCGTCCCCCCACCAGGATGGGTGAGGGAGCCCCATCATGCCTGAGGGGGCTTGGGAGAGGATTTAGCTTTGGGACCCCAGGAGGAGCCAGGACATCCACGTCCTCTGCCTCTACCCCAGAAATCTCCCCGGGCCCCAGGGAAAGAGACCCCCCTTCCCTGTCTAGCACCACGGTAAGGGGAGGAGAAGGAACCCTGACCCCGAAAAGGCCAAGGTTGCCGCCTGCGCTGGGGTAACCTGCCTCCCTTAGCAAAAAGGTCCAGGGGGTCTCCAAACAGACGCAGTCCTTCAAAGGGAAAACCAGTGAAGGCCTTCTTGGCAGCGTTGTCAGCAGCCCACTGGCGCAGCCAAACCGAACGGAGTATAGCCACGACGAGGGCAGAAGTTCTGGCACACATTCTGATGGTGTCATCCAATGCTGATAGTACAAAGTTTACAAAAACACCACAACTGGAGAGTGCATTAAACACCTCACAAGGCAATTCATCAGGGGCACTATCAAGCATATTTCTGATAAGGGTCCTAGTGGCCACAGCAGTAATGGCAGAGGCACAGACCGGGCGCAGTGCCATCCCCGCACATGTAAAGGCGGGATGCCAGCTGATCAATACGCTGGTCCTCAGCTAGATAGCCCTAGGATCAGGGCATCCACCTCGGGGGGGGGGGGGGGGGGCGGGGGGATGACCAACATTTAACCACCTCAGCAGGAAAAGGATACTTCCTAGCCCAACCCCGGGAAGTTTACTGGGGTGTTCCCATTCCGTGAGCCCAAGGTTATGGAAATGTGCCTGCTCTGGGAATTCCAAATGTGATCTTGCTGTATGGAAAAGCTCCCCTCTTTGCCTGGGAGCCTCAACAGGGAGAGAGATAGACAGAACCTCAAAAATCTGGGTCAATAATCTGTCAATGTCATCCGGGGCCCAGGGGTCAGAGCCAGAATAGTCATGACCCCTTGGTCTCTCATCAGATGAGCCTGAATCAGAAAAGAGCTCCCCTTCATCAGACGGGGTATAGCCACACAGATACGGAATAACCCGATATAGCTACCCTGGATGCCCCAATAACCCGCTAGGGACGTGGGAGTATAATTTTTACAAGGCCTACAATCAATATACTAAAACATGGCCGGGAGAAGCCAAGAAGGGTTCGTCCCGCCTGACATAAGTAGACAAGACCTTAAGTACATCGTAACAAAAGTGAAGCAGATAAAGCCGCCCGCGAGGGCACTTACGGACCGCGGTAGGTAGGAGTCCGTTGCGCATAGGCCAACCACGTCAGAAAAGATGGCGTCGGTATACCTCGAGGGGCGTGCCAATAATAGCGATGACGCGAAACGCGCCAAAGATGGGCCCCGCCCCCCCCCGAAGAGCGCAAAGCCAGAAAGGCCAACAGCAAATGATGGCGCCTGAGGTAATGGTGCCGTCAAGCACGGAACAAGGTCAGCGCGCGCCGGTAATTTTAAAAGACAAGTCAGCGCGGCGGCTGACACAAGAATAAAGACGTGAAAAGTGAAAGCACAGACTGCATAACATACATATCTATACACAGACACCCCCCCCTCTTTTCCCCCGAAGACTACAAGGAGGATGAGGGAGGACGGCGGCCACTTAAATAGGGCCCACCGATAGGCAGGGGCAATAGTGCAGGAGGGGCATCCCATAGAGGCTCACCATAAGCCTGAACCGCCTACCCTTTGGTGGGGGATTGCGGTGGAGCAGCGCTCCTAAGCACCAACGGCGGTGCTGCCTACCTTCACCCGACCAGTGCAGCCAAGGCTGCTCACCTGCGAGTAGAGAGCCAATTTCTCGTCCTTCGCAGCCAGACTGCAGAGAAATTCTGGGGATTTGTGGGAGGTCCCCGGTATTTGAGGGGCCGGGAGGAGCCCATTTTCGATGTCTCTGCAGTCCAGCGCCATCTGGCGGAGTATATCCGAACTGTAAGTATTAGATTTGGAGCAGGACGTACTGTATACTAAGAATAAAGTTCAGCGTACAGCTCACAGAGCAATGCCTTTAGGTAAAGCAGAGTCATACTTTCGTCTGTAAGTACGCAAGTCTACAAATAGAACTGTGTCATATGGATTCAGACCACTAGCTCATCCATCCAAACTGATTAGTTTCCAAGCTCGGAATGAAGGTGATGAGTAACGCCTAAGCCCAAGTGTTCCACTGTAGTGATATACTGTGTTCCCACCAAGACTTCTAGGTGCAAGCTAACTGGACGACTAAATATAAATTCACTGGCTCCACGTTGGGAATATCAATTTGCTTACAGACAACTAGGATTCTAAGAAGATGACCCATCTAAGTATCTGGGATGAATGAAACTTAAACCTCATTTAGCTGCCTGTGGGCACTTACTTACACATAAGAGAGGCTGGGCAGCCTCTAATATAGATTGTGTTTCCATGGAATCCCTGTGTAAAGCATGTGCTTCTCACGCAAGCTTTTTCTCAAAGTGCCAGCCATGTTAACGGCAGATACAATTAAATGGACGACTAAAATGCTAAACTAGTATAGAGGAGGATTCCGTGTAAATAAAAATAGTTTAGCTATATTGGCAGACATAAAACAATGCAGAATGTGCATAGTTGTTGTGGAGTTGCACTGATGAGGACTTTATCAGCCCTCTTGCTGCTAAAGGCTTTTGCAGAACCAGGGTCCCCTCTGAGACAAGTTTTAAATTAGCCACCCTTGTCTTAAACTGGACCTTTAATGAAAAGCCCAACCCTTAAACTATTCCCTAGCATCTAATATATTTTACTTTTTTAGTCACTTATTTATTATTCTTTCCCCCACTGGGCTGCAACTCTGTTCAGGACTCTAGGATACAGGCGCAACCATCTTGACTCAGAAGCATCACACATACGGAGGAGAGTGGGATAATACAATTCTGTGATTCCTCACCTGTAGAATTGGTATTATGAGTATACAGTACGTCCTGCTCCAGATATAATACTTACAGTTGGGATATACTCCGCCAGATGGCGCTGGACTGCAGAGACATCGAAAACAGGCTCCTCCTGGCCCCTCAAATACCCAGGGACCTCCCACAAATCCCCAGCATTGAAAAGCAGTTAACAAGAAGCCGGGAGAATTAAAACAACCCAAACTAGTAACTATAATAATAACAACAATCATCATACAGGGGATCCAATGATAATGCAAAGCCAAGGGTGGGGTGGAGCAGGACGTCTGTATACTCATAATACCAATTCTACAGGTGAGTAATCACAGAATTGTATTATTCTTAGTATACAGTACGTCCTGCTCCAGATATAATACTATCGGGACATCCAATAGCAGCGTCCATAAAGTAGGGTGGGATCCCCAAAAAGGTAACAGCAGACAGTTTAAACCACTGCCGCCTGCAAAACCTTGCGGCCAAAAACAGCATCAGCTGAGGCCCTAACATCAACCTTGTAAAACTTTGAAAAGGTATGAACAGAAGACCAAGTAGCGGCCTTGCAAACTTGTTCAACAGAAGCCTGGTGCTGAAAAGCCAATAGCACGCGTAGAATGAGCAGTAAGGCGGAAGGGAGGATTCTTCCCCTTAGCAGATTAGGCCTGAACAACAGCCTGATGGATCCATTTGCTGATAGTAGACTTGCCAGGAGCCAAACCCTTCCTAGGACCAGAAGGGACCACAAAAAGAGCATCAGTCTTTCTGAAAGGTGCAGTAGCCACCAGATAGTACTTCAGACACCTAACCACATCCAAAGAATGCAAAACCCTCTCCTTAGCATTACTAGGATTAGGGCACAATGAAGGAAGAACAATGTCCTGATTCAAATGAAAGTCAGGTTTGAAAAGAAACACCACCTTGTCCTGGTGTTTCTCATAGTAGGGGGGCTGAATGGAAAGCGCCGCAAACTCAGACACATGCCTAACAGAGGTGATAGCCACCAGAAAGACAACCTTGAGCGTAAGAATGGCCAGGGTAGCATCCTGCACAGGTTCAAACGGAGCACCCTGCAAGGCTGACAGAACCAAGTTCAAATCCCAAACAGGCACCATAGGCTTACGTGGGGGACGCACATGAGTGACCCCCTGGAAAAAAGTCCTGATCAGAGGGTGCTGAGCAAAGGACTTGGACTGGAAGAAAACAGCCAGGGCAGAGACCTGCCCCTTCAGAGTACTTAGTTGGAGCCCCATGTCCAACCCATGCTGATGGAACTCCAGAATCCTGGGAATAGAGAACACACGACAGGGAAGAGACCTAGACTCACACCAGTCAATGTAGGCATGCCAAACCCTGTAGTAAATGGAAGAAGAAGACTTCTTCCTAGCCTTTATCATGCAAAGAGGGCGGTTGGTTCTCTCTCTGGGAGGGAACCGGGGTGTGCCTGTTTTTTACCCTGAATTATGCGCTCTCCATAGTGTATATATAAGGTAATCTTGTTTTATTCATATAGGTACATTATATACATTACTTACATTTTTTCATTTTTTTACACATATTTTTTCCAATACACACATATTTATTCAACATATTTTACCTATTCACATATATTTACACAATTTCCCACTTGTAGTGGTGTTCAATCAAAATGACTGATATTTTTCTGAGTGTCCATTGGTTTATTGAATCTCATAAGGGGCAAGGGGACACGGGCCTATGTCGGCCTTGTCCCACTTCAGTGTTCCCTTTGTAATGTTGTAGGACCCTGTTTGTAGCCAGGTGTCCTCCGGTTCAGGTTTTATACCTCCAGTTTGCAGCAATTGCATACGCGTTTCGCTTTGAACGTAGCTTCCTCAGTGCATTACTGTGAGGAGGATTATGAACAGAAAAAGAAAAAAGGGGGGTAAGTGATGCCGCCCCTTAGGGGGATAGGGGGAAAATAAGAACAATTCAGTTGTCATTATTTACTCACTGCTTGCATGGTAGGTTTTTTGGCTTCAGCCCGTTGTTCCCTCACAAGGTGCTGTTTTATCCACTTTGGGGTAGCCTCCTGTGTAAGTTAAATATAAGGAGGAGGTTGTATTTAGTACAGGATTGTGCCAAATGAAAGTATATCCCTGTGTGTGGACCCGTTTATGTGAGCTCTGTAGTTTTGAAAGGTTACCTTATTGGAATACTGCTTGTAGGTCCAGATTCGCCTGCCGTTTTTCCGGGTGTCTTTGAGAGCAGGCACTGGGATGCTGGCTGGCTGTGTACCTCGGGAGTCTCGCTGCTCGCAGCACGTTTGGCGCTGTGCTCTATTCCCTTGCTGGGCAGTGTGAGGCTCCGTTCACGCCCTCTGCAGTTTTAAACTGCGGGCGCTGGGTAGGGGCTGCGTGGTGGGGAGGCGGGGCGGTGACGTCACTCGCGCTCCCTACTGGCCCTGCTGTTCTTGAGCCGGAAGTACTTAGACAAGTACTTCCCTTGTGTGCAGCCCTCTGTCTGGGCCTATGAGGTCTCCGCCATTTTGGCGTGGTCCGCTGTTGCGGCCGCCATTTTGGCTTGGTCAAATTATGTTTAGTTGCTCACTGTGGGTCTCCGGTGTCGCCGTATACGGGCGGCGCCATTTTTGGTATGTCCAATTGTATGTCTGCTTAGGTCTCCGGTGTCGCCGTTTACGGGCGGCGCCATTTTTGCTGTGTCAGTTTGTTGATGGGAAAAACGGGCTGGTGCCTTAACATTATACATCTTTATCACATGTAAAATAGATTCAAACATTTTCTGTTAATTTTTTGTTATATACCTATATTTGTCTTCTTGTTTTGTGACTCATGTTTCTTGTCCTTATAGTTAGTAAGTATAATGGATTAGTTGGTTTTAGGGGCTCTCTGTGTTATGTCTTGGTTCTTTCTATTAACCATGGAGTGGTTGTTTTTAGGGGATCGTTAAGCTAAACTTTGGGGATTTCTTCTTTTATGGTCTCACCAAATGCTCTGGAATTGTTACTGAGTTCCATTCTAATCCTTTCCTATTTTCTGGGAATGTTTGCTGTATTCTATGGGTCTCTGGGGCTGGTCTCATAGGAAGGGTGAGAAACTATTGTATTCATTAAGACCTGGTGGTCTTGTTGCTGTTAGTCTTGCTATCCATCTCGTCTCCCTTTGCAATGTTATTTTCTCAATGTCGCCCCCTCTGGGGTTGTCGTGGATCCTGTCCAGTGCCTGGAACGTGACTTTGCTGGGGTCAGATTGGTGGTACCGGAGAAAATGTCTGCCTATTGGGGTGGTGAGTGTGCCGTTTTTTATATCTCTCACATGTTCATATATTCTCGTCCTGAGTTTCCTATCCGTCTTGCCTACGTAGAAACAGGGGCATGTACATGTCAGTAGGTAAATTATGTGGGCGGTGTTACAGTTCACGAAGTGTTTTAGAATAAAAGTCTGCCCGTTGGGTAATAAAATTTCTCTGCCTTGTGTAATGTATCTGCAAATGCTGCATCCCCCACATCTGTATATTCCCAGGGTTTTGCAGCAGGTTTTTTCCGTTGTTCTATTGAAGTGACTATGTACTAGTTTGTCCTTAATTGATTTGGGTCTTCTGAAGGTCAATTGAGGTGTTGGGGGTATCAGGGGAGATAGGTCGGGGTCATGAGTAAGTATGGACCAGTGTTTCTGAATGATCCGTCTGATTTCTTGGTGTTGTTGTGTATAAGTCAATATAAAAGGCAGTTTTGGTTGTTTCTCTTTTGTGTCTATAGGCCTTCTATTGAAGAGTAGTGTCTGTCTATCTTTGTCCCTTGCTTTGTGGTAGGCCAATTTGAGTATTCTTTTTGAATACCCTCTGTCTTTCAGTCTATCTCTGATGCCGTCGGCCGCTTTCTGAAACGCCGTTAGTGTTGTGCTATTTCGTCTGGCTCGTAGATACTCGCCATATGGGATGCTTTTTTTGAGAGCGGTTGGATGTGAACTGCTGGCTTTTAAGATGTTATTGGCCGCTGTGGGTTTGCGATAAAAATTGGTCTGTATGCCTCCTTCCCTAGTTCGCTGGATGGTTATGTCAAGGAAGGCCACTTGTTCTTTGTGGTAGTCTAGTGTGAATTTTAAATTCAGTTCATTCTTATTGAGTATATTTACAAAAGTCTTCAGTTGTGCTTCCGTGCCCTCCCAGATTATCAGGACATCGTCTATGTACCGCAACCATACCAGGACGTTGTCCTGGTAGTCCGCGAGGCCCTCCTGTTGCCATAAGTTGTGTTCCCACCAGCCCAAGTATAGGTTTGCATATGTGGGTGCACAGGTAGTGCCCATTGCTGTTCCTTGGGTTTGGTGGTATAGATTTTGGTCAAATAGAAAGACGTTGTGTGTTAGTATAAACTGTAAGAGTGTGATGATAAAACTGTTGTGTTCGTATTCACTAATGGGTAGTTGGTCTAGGAATGACTTTACTGCTTTTAGTCCTTGGGGATGGGGGATGCTGGAGTATAGTGCTTCTACGTCCAGAGTAACTAGTAGGGCATCGTCTGGAATGGTTAAGTCGTGTATGATTTGGAGTAAGTGGGGAGTATCCTTAACGTATGAGGGTAAGGCTTGAACAAAAGGTTGTAAATAGGCGTCAACATAGATGCTGGCTCTGCTGGTAAGTGAGTCTATGCCGGAGACTATTGGTCTGCCCGGCGGGTCTGTCAGTGATTTATGAATTTTGGGTAATGTATAGAATGTCTGTGTGGTTGGTTTGGGTATAACTAGAAAATCGGCTGTTTGTTTGTCTATGATCCTGTGTTGCAGTGCTTCATTAATGATGTGTTCAAAAGTTTCCTTGTCCTTTAGTAAGGTTGTCATGGGGATCCTTTCATACCAGTGTTTGTTGTTTAGTATCCTCATGCACATGTTTGTGTATTGTGATTGGTGTAGTATTACCGTATTCCCCCCCTTGTCCGCTGGTTTTATGATAATCTCTTGATTCTGTTGTAGTTCGCGAAGTGCTTTCGCTTGTTTTGGTGTGAGGTTTGTTTGTGGTTTTCCTTTTGTATTGAGATGTTGGATATCGTAAGTAACCATATTTACAAAAGTTTTTATGCTGTGGTTGAGGTGTAGTGGAGGGAAGTACGTAGAAGGTTTCTTGAAGGGTTTACGTGTTGTGTATGTACTCGTATCGAGTTCTTGTGATGGTCTTGGGCTTTCGTTTTCGTTTTCCCCACTCAGTTCTATTAGGGTCTCTAGGGTTGTCATGTCTCCCTGTGTGAGTGATGTGGCTATGTCTGTGTTCTCCTGTCTCTGATATGTGTCTTTGTTGCTGTACTGAAATTTCAAGAGTGTTCTCCGTGCAAAGAGGTGCAGATCTTTAACTAATTCAAATCTGTCTGTGTTCGTATCTGGACAGAAATTCAGCCCTAGTTTGAGAACTTGCTCTTGGTCCTTTGTTAGTGGAATGTTCGTGAGATTGACTATGTCACTGGTATTGGTTTGTGATGCTATGGGTGATACATGTTTACTCATAGTCTTCTGGCCGTTGCTCTTGTCTGTCTTTTTCCCTTTCCTTGTTGGAACAGAGGGTGCGGTTGTAGTGGGGTTTGGGTGTCTATGCCTAAAAAACTGTCTTCAGATGAAGTCTCACTATTCTGAGGGTCAGAATTAGGTAATGCTTTTCTTTGGTCGGAGGGCCTTTGTCCTTGGTCTCTACTGGGATCCTGGGTCTGGTTGTATCGTGGTTTATAGTGTTGGCGGTGTTCTTGTGTTGAGTAGTCCCTTGTTCTATCAAACTCGTTATATCTTTGTGTCTGTTTGTAGGTAGGTCTAGTCCATCTGTAGGCTCTGCCCTCTTGGTATGCTTTTAGGTCTCTTTCTAGTTTCCTTGTTTTGTTTTCCCACACCTCCTTGTTTAAATGTCCTATATTTTTTGTGATTTGCGTGTTCTTTGAATCATACTGTGGCCATTGAGTGTGTTCCCTTAGTTCTTCACAGGTCTGTTTGTAAAGTTCTTCAACCTGTGTTAGTTGTAATTCCTGCTGTTCAATGAGTAATTTCAGCATATTTAGGGAGCATTCCTGTAAGTTTTGCTCCCATTTCTCTTTGAACTCAGGGTCAGGGTTATGTACTTGAGGAAAGATTTTTATCCGTAGTCCCAGGGGCACTATTCCTGCGGCTATGTATTTCCTCAGAAAATCTATGTTCCAGTATAATTTAGTCTTTTTTTGGAGAGTTCTCTCCAGTAGTATAAATTTGGCCGCTACCGTGGAACCTGTCGTGCTCTGGGGTGGGACTGGTGTTTTGTCCAGGGTGAGACTCTTTATCATTTGATCCCATTCGTTTCCATTTAATTGTGTCATTTCCTTTGGGTGTCCGTATGATACCCTTTGCCCTAGGTTGCAATTCGTTTGGTTTTTCACCACAGAGGGTTACCTCTGTCTTTGGAATTGTTTTTGAGGTTGGGGGGAAGGGGGAAAGGTGGTTTGGGTAGGGGGGGGTGCTCCTAGGGAAGGCCTTTATCATGGTATCAACCACTGAGGTAGACAGCCCCTTCTCCATCAAGATGGAGGTTTCCGCAGCCAGGCCATCAAAGCCAGAGTTGTAAATTGGGATGGCGTAGGGAGCCCTGACCATGGGTAGAACGTACTGATCCACTGCCAGCTGCACCACATCTGTGAACCACACTCTTCTTGGCCACCTGGGGGCCACCAGAATTGCTGGCACCCCTTCCAGAGCAATCTTGCGCAGAACCCTGCCCAGCAGAGGGAATGGAGGAAAGACATACAGGAACTGAAAGTCCTGCCATGACACTGCTAGGGCATCCACGGTCAAGGCCAGAGGATCCTGGGACAAGGACAAGGAAAATTTACAAAAACATCACAACGAGAGAGTGCATTAAACACCTCACAAGGCAAATCATCAGGAACACTATCAAGTATATTTCTGAGCAGGGTCCTAATGGCTACAGCCGTAATGGCCGAGGCACAGACTGGGCGCAGCGCTGTCCCCACACATGCAAAGGCATGGGACGCTAGCTGGTCAATGCGCCGGTCCTCAGCATCCCGCAGGGTAGTAGAGTCAGGGGAGTGCATGATAGAGGTGTTGGATAACCCCAGGACCGGGGCATCCACTTCGGGAGGGGATGACCAACACTTTACCACATCAGCAGGAAAGGGATACTTCCTATCCCAACTCTTAGGTACACCGGGAAGTCTACTGGGCTGTTTCCATTCCTTGAGCACCAGGTTATTGAAATGTGCTTGCTCAGGAAATTCCAAGCGTAACTTAGCGGTATGGAACAGTTCCCCCCTTTGCCTGGGAGCCACAACAGGGGGAGAAATGGACAGAACCTCAAAAATCTGGGTCAGCAATCTATCAGTATCATCCGGGGCCCAGGGGTCAGAGCCAGAATCGTCATGACCCCTGGGCCTCTCATCAGATGACCCCGAGTCGGAGAATAGCTCTCCTTCGTCCAAAGGGGTATAGCCACAAAGATGCCAAAACTCATCAGTTTCCATAGGGAAAAGAGTGACATTAGGCATTAAGTGCCGCTTTTTAGCAGGGGCCTTACGCGCCAAGGTATTAGCAATTAACTTCTCAACAGTAGCCAGTCTAGAAGACACATCAGGCTGAGAATCCCCACTTGTATGCAACTCAGTAGGAGTGAGATTTAAGCTTGGGGGGGTAGGTGAAGTGAGACGAGGTGCAGGCCCAGCCACTGGAAGGCCAGATTGCAGCGCAAGCACCTGCTCAGCACAGGGTACACAGACCCGCGCCTTGTCAGCGTCAGCATGAGGCTGCCCACACGCTACACACAGCCGGGCTTGTCCCGAAGGAACCCCGGTCACACTATCCTGAGGTGCCTCCATATGGTGATTATAGCGGCACTATAGGCTGATAGGGATTAACGCTAAATAGCAACCCGGGATGCCCCAATAACCCGCTAGGGAAGTGAGGGTAATTACACTAGGCCTCACAAGTTAACCAACTAATAGAGGGCCGGGAGAAGCCAACGGATTCGCCCATCTGAAAGACACAATCAAATGAGCCGTAAGCAGACAATAATAAAAAAGTGGAAATAAAGCCGCCCGCGAAGGCACTTACATACCGCGGTAGGTAGAGGTCCGTCAAGCAGAAGCAGACCAAGCAGACAAAATGGCGTCGGTATACCTCGAGGTGCGGGCCCGCACAAGCCATGACGCGGAACGTGCCAGAGACAGGCCCCGCCCCCCCGAAGAGAGGGAAGCCAACACGTGACAAGCAGCCAATGACGGCGCGCCGGCGCCAGAGGTAACGCCGCCGCCAAGCATGGAACATTGGTGACAAAAAGGCGCACAAGTACAGTAAATGATAAAACAAGTCAGCGCGGCGGCTGACACAAGCGAGGTAATAAAGCACAAAGCCAGTACACGTATATACATACATACACACCCACGCACGCCCCCCCCCTCTTTTCCCCCGAAGGCTACAAGGATAGTGAGGGAGGACAGCGGACACTTTACATAGGGCCCACCGATAGACAGGAGCAAGGGGCAATAGGGCAGGAGGGGCATCCATAGAGGCTCACCATAAGCCTGAACCGCCTACCCTTTGGTGGGGGATTGCGGTGGAGCAGCGCTCCTAAGCACCTAACAGCGGTGCTGCCTACCATCACCCAACCAGCGCAGCCAAGGCTGGGAGGCACATTAATAATGGAACGGGTGGGAATAGTCCTACAGGGCCGCAGGATAATAGCCCCGCTCACCTGCGAGTAGAGAGAGCCAATTCTTGTCCTTCGCAGTCCAGACTGCAGAGAAAATCTGGGGATTTGTGGGAGGTCCCTGGGTATTTGAGGGGCCGGGAGGAGCCTGTTTTCGATGTCTCTGCAGTCCAGCGCCATCTGGCGGAGTATTACCCGATAGTAAGTATTATATCTGGAGCAAGACGTACTGTATACTAAGAATAAAGTACAGGGGGTGGGGTTATAGTTGTGCTTTACACAGACAGAACAGAGCTGGGGTCAGGGAAAGGACAGCAATCCCAGAATGCAGAGCGACACAGTCAGAAGACACTTGCCGTTTGCAGGCTGCCTGATGCTCCATGAGCCGCCATCTTGGATGTTTAAAGGCTCATAACATGCAGTAGATGCAGGTAGGATGATGAGCAATCTGTATGTACAGGGTGTGGGAAACATATAAGATGGACCTTCACCCTGAATAAGAGCCTGCTTTAAATTAAACCAAAACCCACCCTGGAGTCTATGAGACCCCAGGGCAGGCATACTCACCCCTCTAGAGCATCCAGATTTGGGTTGCCCCACTGTATAAAATTGCCTAGATCACCCAGTAAGCTCACCTTCTCCTAGATCCAACTGTGCATGCGTGAGCCTCGCCACTCGCTTTAGCAGGGCATGTGCCCACACCAGGCATTTGTAAATGGCTTGCATGGGCACGCTCCCTATTAGAGGGTAGCACTGGCACATTCCTGGAGCCGAGTCTTGGACGAGTGAATCGGAGCCCACTGATCAGACAGGAGGCCACTCATGCGCTGTATGACCGGGGAGATGCGAGTTAGTCCAGGCAACCTTGGGGGGGGGGGGGGGGGGGGGAGATGGGAGTTAGTCCAGGCAACCTTGGGGGGGGAGGCGACACAGCGGGGGCATCCCCAATCAGTGTCCCCCGGGGCCAAGGACCAAAACCCAGGATACTCAAAATCCACTTTAATAGACTGCAGTAAAGGATTTCTGGCTATAGGATTTGTTTTCCTGCCATCGCTAGACTTGCAGGCGGCGCCTTTCTTTGTCCAAAAACTTTAACAGGGCTCTAAATAAACTGCCCAAACTTCCCACTTTTAGGAGGGCCAGTCCTATTTAGAGGCATGTTACCCCTACCGTCCCCAAGAAAAGCACTGGGGGTGCTTAAAGGAGGTGCATCGCGAAATATTAAAAATCCATATAAAACACATCGGCTAATGAAAGGAGGGGTCACTTTTTGACCTGTATTGAACAAAACTCCTGCCAAGGTTATGGTTTTATTTTCCGGGTAGGAATAAAATCCAGGGGTTCCAGGTTTTATGTCCTCTGTCGGGTGTGTAAATGATGACTCCTTCAGGCCATCCAGCGTATTTATATGGATTTTTATCATTGGGCCATTTCCTGCGATAGTCCTTTAAAATGTCTCATTTTGAAGGAGGACAGTCAGAGCAAATAGTTGGGCTCCGGGTCATTGGCTGAATCTCAATAGTGGAATATATGCACTGGCTGACCTATTCGGCAGTTGCCAACATATTTATGGACCAGAGATTCGGGTTGGGCCTTAAAGTGGAACTAAACCCGGCTGGATTGGCCCGGAAGGGTTGTGCATATCGAGGGAGTGCACTTAGCTAAGCATTGCCAGTTTGGACACGCTGGGGCTAGCGGGGAGGGGGGCACATCTGGAGGCTACATGAAGACAAGCAATAGAATAGCGATGTGCCAAGAGCTGGTGTAAAGCTGGATCATGTCAGGGAGCAAGAGTATGGATTTTTTTTTCTACTAAAGTGTAAGTGCCACTGTAGCAGTCATAAAAGGCCACCTGCAGCTTGGTGCTCCTGTTTCTCACCACACAGGTGGCTGTCAGTTTCTAGACTACCTAGACTCCAGCTTTAATGTGAATACCTTCCAGAATGCAAAAGAGACAGGAACACAATGGCTGTCATCGCTCCCCACCCCTTCCCTGCTCACCATCCCGTCCCCAGGTGACTGAATTACGTGTGCCCAAACAGACATTACAGAAGAAGAAGAATTCATTTCTAGACATTACAAGAAAACCATGTTAGGAAGAACATTTTATGAATCTCAGATATCTTTTAAATAAATCAAAACACAGAGGTTGAACTGCTAGCAAGTATTTCTTTGAATCCCAAGGGCTCCATTTATAGCAAGGAATATAAATGAAGGGATTTAGAAGATCCTGCAGCTCCTACAGGCAGACATAAGGATATATGAAAGCGTGTAAGTATGTAGTGAAGCGCACCAAGGTTCAGGTGAATACAAAGAAAATATATATATTCCAGCCTGAATCGCCTGGAAGTCTTGTCTTGCACATCTCAACGAAATGTCTGAAATTTACATTCAGTTGATCCCCACCATACCTATTGCAGAGCCCCAGTGTGTACTCAGTCAAACAAATCCCCCTGAAGAATACAACTGGGACTAGATTCTAGTCTAAAAAGGATTACCATTCTACAGCCCTTCCACAGGTTGTTTTTTTTATCCTCAGATAACTAAATCACACCAGTCAACCAAAGAGGAGCTGGTCTGAGCACAGCACAGAACTACCGAACACAATAAAATGATATATTTAACCCAGAATTCTGTACCCAGAATACAGAACTCTTAGTTACCTGTGTTACAGGTTTATAACCCCATCAAGAATCAGGCCATACTTTCCCAAAACACATTACTGTCCCTAATTTTATCAAGGCAGAATGCAAATTAGGAGCTTACTAAATCTATAAACCGACTGAATGAAAGCTGGAAACAAGTCAGCACTAGCAGAACACCAATCCAGGAGTCATAATTGTATTACAAACACACAACTACTGGGTGTAGAAAAAAAAAAAAAAACAAACACTCTATGCAAGTCTATGGCCTTGATACAATAAGAGTTGAAAAAAATTCTCATGGTAGTAAAATATTCACATAGAAAAAAAAAGCCTGAGAGTGTCACTGTTATTGAATCACCAGCTAAAAAGACAATGAAAGTCAGGGGCACTTTTTACTACAGTGTAAAAAGGCCTTAAAAAGTACCATTGTCTTCCTATATGGCGATTCATCAGTCTGGCTTTTTTTCTCATAAAGTTAATTTTTCACTACCCTGAGAAACTTTTTCAACTCTTATTGAATCGAGGCCTATACTCTCTCCACAGCAGCCCATGCAGTCTCCAGGGCCAGATCAGGAGTGCCCACATTATGGAGCAGTTCTTCTATGGTGGCCCCCACCACATGCTTCCCAAGCATGTCACATCTCACCCCACAACTCGAGACAAATACAATAATCCTGCACTTACATCACACATTTGCCTCGCCTTAGATAAAAAAACAGCTCTCCAACGCCATAGCCCTCGGCTCAGGATCCCACTAAGAACAAGTATTTCGGGCTCCCCAACTGGTAAAGGCCTCAGGACAGGGTGGCCTCCCAATAATCTGGCCCCAATTATGCTCCCAAATGATAATTGTGCTGGGGCCAGGGGACCCCTGAGCTGTCGGGATCTGGAGCAGGTGTTCCATTGCACCAATTATAATTTGGCCTCGCAAGCTTGTACACCAGACTAAAGGATGGACCTTTGTGGAGTCCATGTCTCCAGCCACTGATGATGTACCATTTATTTTCCATTGATACATTTCAGCTCATTGGAGAACCTGCGGCCTTGCTGCTCAGGAAGTTTTTCTTTGTTTTATTCTTGTAAGTCGCTTAGACAGGGACTTTAAGTACAAGTCATGCACCATTAAAGACCAAATCCATGAACATGGCGGAGTTTACAAGTACAACAGCATGCAAACAGAGGCCCCATGCTTTACTTACATGACTGACAAGCCTGTTTACTGAAAATTATATAGTAATGAGAGGGTTAAACTGGACTGTTACCCAGAAGAGGATTGAGAGAGTTAATTCTGTCAGCGGCTAAAGATTACAACTGAGAGGGAAAAAGAAAAAAAAAAGGAAGCAGAATCCCTTTAGTATTTTAAAACAAAAAGTAAATTGGATATTACTAAATAATGAACTATCCAGTATATTAAATACATCACCTCAGTTTGAAAATCTATGGAATATATGGCTGGATTATAGTAGAAATTGATATTGGCTGTGAGGACCCGGCTTAAGAGGCATATCATTTTATTTTTTCTCTATTTTTTTAACCCTTTCCTTTTTTTTTTTGATTTGAGTAAAATGTGTTTTTTTAAGTTACTGAGGAAGCCCTCATTAAAGTGGACCAAAACCCACCTTGGAGTCTGAGACTCCAGGGCAGGCCTACTTGCTCTCCTAACGGCATCACAATTTGGGATGCTCCGCTGTTTAAAACCCCTGAGCTCCTCCAGAAACTCACCTTCTTTCTTAGTCCAACGGTGCATGTGTCAACAGCGTCCGCATCCCCACTAGCCCTTTAGCAGGGCGTGTACCCGCACCAGGCATTTGTGAATGACCGGCGTGAGCACGCTCCCTGTTGAAGAGTAGTGGGGGATGCGGCCGCTAGCACGCTTTGATCCTCTTGCTTTGGACGAGCTCCTGGACGAAGGGACGGGAGTGAATCCGAGCACGCTGACTGGACGAGAGGCTGCACCGTAGAACCGGGGAAGGGCGAGTGAGCTTGGCCGATCTGAGGGCTTTCACACAGTGGGGCATGGACCAAAATCCAGGATAGTCAAAATCCTGGGTTTTGGTCCACTTTAACCATGTGAAGTGTGTTTGGCCAGTGGATGGAACACTTGCTGCGATGGTGAGTGTTGAGGAGGGCCTTTTTTTTGTTTTTTAAATTGTAGATTTTTATTGAAGAAGCACATATTACAGACCATGTTCAGTACAATAATACAGAGCAGATATGTCTACAATCAGCGTAAGGCAACGTAATGCTGGGAGGATCACCCAAGAACCAATCTCTGTAAATGACCGAGGCCACGCTAGATAGAATTGTCCCATAGCTTTTGCTACCCTACTGCCTTCTTCACCATGAGATCGCCGTGTGCAATAAGCACACTTTTTACCCGCCCGCACTTGTTGTATACAATACAGTCATTAAACATTACTCAACTGAACAACTCAAACATAGAACACATTTTGATAGTGGAACAAGGGAGAGGGGGGGGTAGACAAGACGAACAAACAAGGGAAGGGGGGAGGGAGAATATAGGATGAAAGTAAAACAGGAAAAAAAGGGGGGGGGGGTAAATGGTATATTGGGAGGGGGAGACCTCAGCCCAAGCACAAACTCCTATACCTGCAGGAAGCCGAGGTATTCTGCCGAAAGAGTAAAATCGGTCCCACTCGCACCACGTATCCCTATGCTTCTCTAGGTTCCCCTTTAACGAGGCCATTAGCTCCTCCATCCTGCCTATGACTCTAACCCTAAAAAAAGCCACAACGCCGTTGTTGGGGGGGGTGGTTCGCTTGATTTCCAGCAAGCGGGTATACACGTCTTGGCTGCATTCAGGAGAGGAGCCAGCAAGGACTTGCCCCTCCCCCGGATAGAGGTAGGGGCGAGATTGAGGAAATAGCCTGCCGGGTCCTCACCCAAATCGAATGGTCAGTCAAGCTTAACACTATTTTCCTAACATTGAGGGGCGCCTTTCTATAGTTTGCCCCCAGCAGCAGGAAGGCTTGGTTCACCCTGTTCCTGCTTATACCCCCTTTGTAACTATGTAACGTTGGAATAAAAAATAATACATAGTAAATTCCAGCAAGTTCAACCAAGGGTGTTGGGGTAGGGGATGTTATTTTTTTTTTTACTGATAACCGCTAATAGTAACTGTTAAGGTTATTTTCTTCTAAATAAGCATCTAATCCTTTTTTGAAGCTGTCAGCAGTTGATGCTGTAACAAGCTTCTGTGGGAGGCTATTCCATAGATTTATAGTTCTTATGGTAAAAAATGATTGTCCTTGCTAACCTGCTTTCCCCTAATTTCCAAATAATAGGGTAAATACTAAAACATGTTAAGAGTATGTGATGTATAAATACTGAGAAGTGAAACGCCACACACAGATACTGATCATGTAAAAGGGCCTGCAGGAAGTACATACAAAATGTAAAGAAAAAAAAAAACAGTTTTCAAGTAAGAGTTAATGCTTCCTCTCCCACTACAATTCATCTCCTCCAATATCAACAGGCTCTGGCTATATTTACCCATCCCATGGCAGCTCATGACAGGGCTCCAGCTGCAGAGGCTGCTCCGCACATGGCCCTGCCAATCATCTTTCCAAGACAGAAGAATTTCAACAAAAAAAGCTTCTAGTATTGTGTGTGTCTGCAGCGTGCTGGGCTTGGGAGAAGACATTCTCACCAAGTCTGATTTGCAGTTGTGTGCCCTGTATAAAGTTGACTTAACCTCTTGGCAACGTATGGTTCAGGTCCCAACGATCACGAACCCACCTACTCTGAATTTAAAAAGGGAAAGTCCACTTTCGATGGCATTTTTGGAGGTGTATTTTTGTTTGCCAAAAGGAGGTCAAGGTTCTGAGCTTAGACGGGACCTTCAACCGGATTAAAAGTCTATCCTATATGTTTCACCCACCCTGTACACAGATTGCTCACATTAAAAATCATCTGCATCTACTGCATTTTATGAGACTTTAAACATCCAAGATGGCGGCCCATGGAGTGTCAGGTTGCTTGCAAACAGAAGTGTCTTCTGACTGCGCCGCTCTGCATTCTGGGATTGCTGACCTTTTTCTGACCCCAGCTCTACTTTCTCTGTGCAAAGCACAGCTATAACCCCACCCCCTACACTTTTGACCCCTCTCCTCAGTATGCGATGCTACTTAGCCAAGATGGCGGCGCCCGCATGCTAGAGAGCTAAACAGAGTTGCAGGCCAGTGGAGGAAAGAATAAAAAGTGACTAAAAACATTAAATATATTAATTTTAGATGCTGGGGAATAGTTTAATGGTTTGTGCTTCTTATTAAATGATGCCGAAGGTCCGCTTTAACTAGATTTTGATTTTGTTAGCAAGTGGGTGTTTTATGGAAGCAATTCTTACATACTGCAATTTGTTGCTATTAGCAACTATAAACAACGTCTGTACACCAAGATCAACAAGAGCGAAGTGAGCCCTGTACACACAAAACACTGCTGATATAGCTGCTGCTGAGGAGACAGAGCTTACACATGCCCAGCTGCAGTGTTCTGTATGTACTTGGTGTACAGTTGCTCATGGCAACATATTGCAGGTAATGAAACCACTTCTATAAAACACACATTTACTAGCATAAGAAAAAATACTAAACACTCAGATCAAAAGGCTTATTTGAATTGGGGTTTGTTTTAGGAACTTGGGGGGGGGGGGGCAGCGCTGAGCTTGAAACATACAGTAAGCTGCAGTATTGCAAAATGTTTATTTGTAGATCATTTGGATTATGCTTGAAGCATCAGAAAAAAAGAAGGGCAACTGGAAAAAAAAGTGCCACAGGATGGCAAGGCCGGTGATGAGGCCAAATGGCCTTTCCAGAAACAGAACTGAAGTGCCATCATATACAGTATTTGAAAGGAGTGAGCAATAAAATAAGTGGAATGAGACGAGCAGGAAAGCCTTTATATCCTCCTCATCCCCTCTGAGCTTTTCCAAGCAGGACACAGACTTTCTAAGCTGGCCAATCTGAAATGCAGTTGGAGGGTTATTCTAAAGAAAGCTCCAAACTAAGGAGTCAGGTATAGACTTTATACCTCATTATATAGAAGCCTCTTAGAGGCTAGGAAAGCATAAAAAAGAAATGTTCATGACGTATCCTTTTTCTCACTACAACAGGAGGGAGATTTGTGATATACATTAACATTTGGAGACACTCTCCAACACCCAAACAAGAACAAAAAAAAAAAAAAAAAAAAAAAAAAAAAAAAAAAAAGTATTTATTCTCTGATTAGGGCTTCAAGGTTTACACCAGGTACACACAGGGAAATACTAACCATGTAGAGAACTGAAGCCTATAAACCATTTCGATATGCTGGAAAGCAAAAAACAGATCAACGAGTGCAGAACACATTCACAGTACACAGAGAGCTCATCCGCTGATCACTTGGTGCAGTGTTTGGCTTGCGGGACCCTTAAGCTAATATTGATCACAGAGAATGCTGTATCAATAAAAGCTAATGAAAGATTACAAGGTAAATATCAAGTTTATGAACCAGCTGAAGTCTACAGATCCGGCTTTTGTAGAAAGTAAGTCTGGAATGGCTACAACTGGTAAAAGGTTTAGTGTTACTTAGCAAATTCTGGGATAAATAAATTCAGATTAGATACACATCTAGGAGAAGTGAGCCTTAGCCGACCATCTATTAGGAAACCTGGTTGGCCAATTACTGGGGATTCTTAGAGACCAACCTATAAAATATGTCATTTCTGTGTCACTCAGGGATGTATTATATGTAATATTATATTGTTCAGTGATCTTGCAGACGACCTATGACCAATTCCAATTTTAATTAGGTCCCAAGTGCCATCTGGGTAGTACAGTCACTTAAACCTGACCTTCAGCATCATTTAATCATTTAATGGAAAGCCAACATGTTTAAAAGACTATTCTCCAGCATCTAAAATTTATAGATTTTACGTTTTTAGTCACTTTTATTCTTTCCCCCGCTGGGCTGCAACTCTGTTCAGACTCCAGGATATGGGCGCTGCCATCTTGCCTCAGAAGCATCACATACTGAAGAAGAGGGGGCAAAGGTGCAGGGGGCGGGGTTATAGCTGTGCTTTGCACGGACAGCAGAGCTGGGGTCAGGAAAAGGACAGCAATCCCAGAATGCCGAGTGGCACAGTCAAAAGACACTTCCTGTTTGCAGGCAGGCCGAGGCCCCATGTGCCACCATCTTGGATATTTAAAGGCTCATAAATTGCTGTAGATGCAGGTTGGACGATTTGTAATGTGAGCAATCTGTATGTTCAGGGTGGGGGAAACATATGCTCTTATTTAGGGGGAAGGTTCAGTTTAATAGAGTAATGAACAAACAGGGCGGGGGGTTGGTCACACACAGGGGTATCCAAAATCACAATTCGTTTAGACTCTGAGGTCAGGTTTAAAGGGATTTGGTGTGCTTCAAAAGTAGATCAAAACTAAAGTTAAGGTCCAAATATCATGATCCTTAGGGGACATCCCTAGGTGATGTGACTCTTCAACACAAAGGGGCCCACGAAGATCAATGCCGCCCAAGGGGCCCCCATAAGTCTGGAGCCGGCCCTGGGTATTCTGCACGCTGCCAATTACTGTATATGAGGAGGGGGGATTCTGCATGCTGCCAATCATATGAGGAGGGGGGATTCTGCATGCTGCTTGTTTTGGGGGATTGGGGGGGGGTATGCCTCACTACCCGTTATAGGGAACTGGGAGAGTTCTTGCACACAAGAGTCATGGGGTGATTGGGGGGCTTCTGCCATGTCCTTAGGGTATTTTAGCTCACTATTTGGTTCAGAATATTCCCACCCCCCCTTCCAAAACCTAGTTGCGTCTTATGGGCAGCTGAATCTTATAGGGTGGAAAATACGGTAATAGAGGCTGCATTATGTCCCACTGTATCAGGCTTTACACATGGGCTTTCCCTACCAGTCAACACATTTCCTCAAATAAAACACCATACCACAAAATGATTCCGATTTAGTAATTCAAAAAGAATCGAAAAAAAAGGAACATACAAAATACAACATAGCGATTAAAAGTGGGCAAAGGGGCTCTCATAGATTATATTAAAATAGCACAATATGATAAATACTAAGAATAAGTATGGTGTATAGATATGAATACAAAGAAAACCAATTACTAATCAATAAGGTAAGAAAAAAAAATAAAAAGGTTAAAATGAAGTCCCAGTTAATATAAAAAATATGTTTTTCAAAAAAATGCAAAGAATATATTTTGCAAAAATATTGAACAAAAACCCTCACTATAATGAATAAGTGCAATGAAAACGTAACAAACATATTAATGCATATCAAAAATATAAAAAAAGATGCAGAGGGCCTAAAACTACATCAATCCATAATTTTACATACAAAGATAATACTTTAAAATGACCGCAATACATATGAGTGCAAATAAAGCGTAATAACACATGACCTGCTCTCCAGTGCTCAGCCCCACGCATTCCGTGGCACATTAAGTAATTGCCCTATTTGAAATGGAAACAGACAATCTTGCGAACAAAGCGCAGGTGGATGAGGCTGAAATATTAGTCATTGTCATTCTTCAGGGGTGTCAAATCATGGTAAAAATTAAGGCCAAATCAGAGTGGAGTCCAGCACTCACATTGCCCTCCCCGTATTTCCCCTGCTGATTTAGAAGTCAAATGTCTCGCTGGTGCAAGTTGTGCACCTTTATTATTGAGGTCTTTCAAAAAGATTCAATCCTAAGATCTACGACCAGTGATGGGGCCCTGTCAAACGCCTATAGTAAATTCTTTTGTGTCTTGCACTCAGTTGGATGCAGCTAGACAACTAAAGACAAACAGCAGGGACAAATGGTGCATTATTTCTCTAAATGATGCCAAGTGAGCACAAATATGATAAATAAGGTGGAGGAGCAACAATGGTGGGCCCCGATGCAGTCGCACCCGCGACAGTTCGCCCGTTTATGGACTGCGGCATGCTTTCATTGAGCATACTTTTGCTGAAAGCACAAAACATATGGCTTATATCTGAAACCATTTTCCTGCCAGTTACTATAAGCAAAAAGGTTCACATAACTGAAGTGTGATTAATGAAAAGTTTTTTGTTTTTTTTTAAATAATTGAAAAGGCACCATAAAGTCCTTAAAAAGCTATACTATGGAATCTAAAAACTGTATAGGTAGAGCAGAATGCTTCGATTCCCCCATCTTTAGATATCAATGAAGGCTAATGGATTACCTGCAATATACTGGGCAAAGTGCTAATCTACAGCTTATTATCAGAGCCTCGGCAAGTTTTGTTCGATAAGAAGTGTGATTAACACAACAGGCAGCGTAACCGAGGACTACAACCTAAACATTGGGAAGAGAGACATGCAAGTTAACATCTGGCAGCGGGCACTGTCAAAATCACAATCTATTATAGTGAAGAGAGTTTACATTATAATATTTCTTTGCTGTTCCCACACGCAGAATAGAAGAGGAAGTCATGGAGTGTTGTGCACAAGGAATAAATGTTTAAACTTCAGTGGTGAGTTCACAGCGAATCGCCGGCGTGTATCCTTACTACATTGCTGGCAGTGCAGTGTGAGAATGCAGTTACACACAGCTATGTCATCCTCCAATCAGGCGACTTAGGAAAGATAGTGTAAGGAGGAGTTTTAGAAGTCCAATATTGCTATTGTTGAACAGTAGATAAAGTACGAGCAAGGTCCTTTTTTAATGAAAGGATACACAGCAAAGACTTTGCACACGCATTAGATATACAACCGCAACAATTATTAGCACTTAGGGGGTTATTTAACCCTTTCGCTGCCAGCCTACCTGCAGCATTTGCCACTCCCTGTTGCCAGACTGAGTTTCACTGTTTTGCGCTACACATGTTCAACTGTCATTTTTGAAAGGATTTCCAGGGATTTCCCAGGAAAATTATATATTGTTTTTTTCAACAGAGTCTGGGCTTTAACATGAAATGTCTTGTTTGTATTTTTTAGGTGTATTCTCAACATTTTTGGGTGAAATGTGTGAAAAAAATTAAAAAAAATATATTTTTTTACAATTTGTAGAGTTTTTTTGTAATAAAAAATGTAAGTTTGTCAATAAAATCTTATTGCGTGAGAAACCCCAATTTCTCCCGGTTACAGCGATACCACATATGTATAGGTAGACACCCTTTCCTGCCCAGAAGCCTTTTATAGCTGCTGGATGACAAATGGTTAATTAAAAAAAAAAATGACATAGGGTCCCCCCTTCCCGGGGAGGGAGACCCCATTTTTTTTTGGATTTTTAAGGGTTAAAAACCCTTAAAAATCCAAAAAAAAAAATGACATGGGGTCCCCCTTACCCAAAGTAACCAGCCCGGGACCAGCTATGGGGGCTTGTAGGCACAGAGTGGGGGGGCCAGCTTTGGTGGCCCCCCCACCCTGCAGCCTACGAGCCCACATAGCCTATGTGGGCCCGGGCTCTTCTGCCCCCCCCTGGCCTTTGGGGAGGCAGGTAATGGGGGTGCGGGGGTTAATGGCAAGCCACCCGCTAGGGCAGGTGACTTGCCACCCCCCCAGCCTTGTGAACTGGTATAAGGGGTCTCATGGACCCCTTACCAGCTCACAAAGGGTTAATGTGAAAAAAAACACCACACAATAATAAAAAGTATTTTATTCAAAAAAAAAAAAAATTTTTTTAACTGTACTTACCTTCGATTGCAAGCTCTTGTCCCTCGCTGCTCAGCTGACAGATGCCTGTGATCGGCATCCAGAGAAGGAGAAGGCAGGAGATCAGAGGATCTCCTGTCACCTCCTTCCAGGGCACCGATCACCGGCATCTGAGAAGCTGAGAAAGCTGAAGCCGGTGATCGGGACCGGGATGACGTCATAAGCCCCGCCCCCAAGGGGGCGGGGCTTAGAGGCAAGATGGCGGCCGCCATCGAGAAGAAGAGAGGAGAGAGCCTCCCAGGCTCTCTCCTGAAGATCGGTAAGTCCTGGGGGGGGATCGGAGGCCCCCCAGGTGAAGAGGAGGGACAGCGGGAGCCAGCGCACACACAGGTAAGTGAATGTCATTTTTATTTATTTTTTTTTTTTTACAGTTAGCAGCTGCTGCTGCAGAAGCGGGGGGGGGGGCGGCCTATTCCGGGGGCTCTCCTGGAGCCATCCGACCCCCCACGGGGGATCGGATGGCACCAAATTAAAGAGGAGACCCGGCCGGATCCAACAAGGGGTCAGGTGAGTATTTTTGATTTTTATTTTTTAAACTAGAAGCAAGGAAAGTCAAGCACGTAACACCTACGGGCTTGGCACTTAAGGCCCAGCCAAGCCAGCACGTAGGTGTTACGTGCTTGGCAACAAAAGGGTTAAAGTGGACCAACACCCACGGCTGATCGGCCCGGGAATCTATAAGATTCCCGGGCCGATCACCTCCCTCCCCGCGGGACATCCAAGATCGGGATGTCCCGCGGGCTGAAACCCCCCCAAACACCCCAAACCCCCTTACCTTATCTTCTCCTCCCTCGCGCCCCTCTAGGCGTGCGCGCGCCCGCGCCGGCCGTCTGTGAATGGCCGGCGCGCGCGCGTCAAGAGGGACGCGCGGGAGGCGGCGGCGGGGGAGCCGCTTGTCCGGGACTGTCAGATTGCTTGTCCGGGACTGTCAGATTGCTTGTCCGTCGGCGCTGGGAGAGGTGAGTTTGTGATCGGGGGGGGGGGGGGGGGGGTTTTCACACAGCGGGGCACCCCGATCGGGGGTGCCCCACCGAAGTGGACCAAGACCCAGGATAGTCAAAATCCTGGGTGTTGGTCCACTTTAAGAAGGGATAGCTCCAGGTAGTGCCTCGTCTGGTGAACGCCGGGCGCTGTATGTGAAACCACATTTAAGAAAGCTCTTCCATACATTTCCATGGGGTTTCATTTGGTTGTGTTTGGATAGCATTTTGGGCAATAACATTTCTTTTTTTTTTTTGCTCAAATCATTGTGTCGCCTCTAACACAAATATATAATATATATATATATATATAATTTTTTTTTTTTTTTTATGCAGAATTTTATGTACAGGTCTGGCACTAAAGGGTCATTGTCACAGTGTCAAACAATGTCATTCCATGTGTTTTCGCTTTGTTACTGATGTATATGTGTTCAAAAACAGACTTTGATCACACAGCGTCTGGTGCTCTATGTTACAGCGCCGACGGTGGGTGAGAGTAGTTTTTTTTCTTAAATATGGTGTGGAGCGCCGAGTGCTGGGCGCACAGAGCTGGCGTGACCTATTGCTCGCTGCAGCATTGCCCTCTTGTTAGATGTAACGTCGTCTTGGGCGCTTTGATCTTAGGACACCACCTAACATTCTCCATTGCCTCTGCAGTGAATCAGGGACAGTGATTCTACAGCGCCCACCACACATCAATTCATCAATGCCGGCCGGAATACTACAGCGACTGCTACACTAGGTTACAGCGCACGACACCTGCTAAAAGCATCTACTAGCGGTCGCTCTAAGCGCCGCTATACAGACGCTCACCTGGCAATGCTAGTAGTAAATCAGCCTCTTAGTATTATCATCTAAGAAAGAAAGTGATGAAATATATGAGTATATGTAAAAGGTAAACCATGAAGCATAGCAAAGCGATATCTTTTCTGCAGATCCCAACCCCTGAGCAGCGGGGGAATGACACAAGTCACATGGACACATGGGTTTTGATCTCCAGATTCCAAAAACGTGACCCGTTTGTGAGCAATATAGTTGGATTTTCACACTTCTGCGTGCCCACTGGCACCTCTAGTTGAATGGATTTGCCAGTCATTAGAGCACAGCAATAGTCAGTGCCCTTCTAACCGTACATTAGAGCGTGCAGCTAAAACCGGACCTTCAGCATGATTTAATAAAAAGCCCAAACTCACTATTTCCCAGCATCTAAAAATGTATATATTTTAAGTTCTTAGTCACTTATTCTTTCCCCCACCGGGCTGCAACTCTGTTCAGAACTCTAGGATACGGGTGCCGCCATCTTGACTCAGAAGTATCACATACTGAGGAGAGGCGAGCGGGATAAAGTGCAGGGGGGCGGACAGCAATCCCAGAATGCAGAGCGACAGTCAGAAGACTCCTAACATGCAATCTGTACAGGGTGTGGGAAACATAGGATAGGCTCTTCAGGGTCAAGGTCGGCTTCAAAAGGGACTGAAAACCCAAAAGCAATAATAAGGCAGCAAGGAACCCCCCCGATGCCTGTCCCATGAGCCTCTCCTACATTTCCTGCAGCACAGAAGCCAAAGCAGGGCTTCTTTCAATGTCATTTCTCCAGGAGCACACAAGAAAGTGCTACTCTGTGCCATGATGCTCTCAGCTTGAGCAAGCACAGCAAGTCCCACCGTCTCTAGCCACAGCTGAACATTTTCAACCCTTATATAGCTGCACCATGACACGTCCTCCCCAGCAAAAGACACTACCCAGATATTAAAGTGAATAAATCAGATTTGCTTACAATACATAAAATGAATTTACATATAATCAGAGATCTGAGATTCTTGAAATGGCTTCCCAAAGAGCCTAAGGTGGGAAGTGTGCCTGGACAGGGACTTTAACTCATTGCCACTTGAGGTGGGCCTCCAGCAATTACCCTGAATAAGAGCCTATCTTATATGTTCCCCCCACTCTGTACATTACGATTGCCCACATTAAATATCATCCTACCTGTATCTACTACATTTTCTGAGTCTTTTCAACATCCAAGATGGCGGCTCATGGAGCATCAGGCAGCCTGCAAACAGGTGTCTTCTGACTGCCGCTCTGAATTCTGGGATTGCTGTCCTTTTCCTGACCTCAGCTCTGCACTTTATCCTGCTCTCCTCTCCTCAGTATGTGTGATGCTTTTGAAGCAAAATGGCGGCGCCCGTATCCTAGAGTCCTGAACAGAGTTGCAGCCCAGTGGGGGAAAGATTAATAAGAGACTTCAAACTTAAAATATATTAATTTTAGATGCTGGACAATAGTTTAAGGGTTTGGGCTTTTCATTAAATCATGCTGAAGGTCCGGTTTAAAGTGGACCAACACCCAGGGGGGATCGGCCCGGAAATCTATAAAATTCCCAGACCGATCAGATCCCTCCCCGCGGGGCATCCGAAATCGGGATGTCCCGCGGGGAGGAACCCCCCAGGAGGCCCACAAACCTTACCTCAGCCCCGTTCCATCGGCGCATGCAGCCACAGCCGCGTCTCGCGCTTCCCTCTAGCAGGGCGCGCACCCGCGCATGCCGTTTGTGAATGGCCGGTGCAGGCGCGCTCCCTGTTAGAGGGAAGCGCGAGATGCGGCCTCCAGCGCCCAGAGCCAGCTGAGCTGGTATGCGCGTCCAGGCGGCCTTGGACGCGCATACCACAGCGGCTCTGAGCGCTGTGATTGGCTGGCGCGGTCACGTGGGAGCGGGGAGAGGTGAGTTTTTTGGGGCTTTCTGGGGGGTTTCAGACAGCGGGGCACCCCCGATCGGGGTGCCCCACCGAAGTGGACCAGAACCCAGGATAGTCAAAATCCTGGGTGTTGGTCCACTTTAAGATCTGGACACAGTGGGATGTGCTACGGAGGGAAGTCCATAGTGGGTCCATAACAGCTAGGCCCACCAGACGAGTATAAGCTACAGCCTGAATGACTGCACAAGGTATATTATTGCTATAACAACAGTTTGGAGCAAAGTCTGATGGCGTGAAAGAGGGACAGACATGCTGGATTTACCAGACGTCTGAGAAGCTCAACCTGATCACATGGAAAAACAAAAAAGTTCTTGCATGTGAATGAAAACGATACCCCAGACTATTACATTACATAATGTAATACAAAAACACGGCTGCCATGATTTATGATGCAATGGTGTATTTGTGGTGCTGCACAGTAGGGGACAGGGACGCCCTGTTTCCATATCGGCATTAACGCTAATGGACGATTACATGTTTCCTAACCTGTAAATACATTTATAAATTCGGCTACTTGTTCATATGATCCATCCTGAACAGCTAAAGCTGTGATGCTGCTCCCAGCAGCCAGAGTCACAAAACAGCTGTCTGGGCCCGTGCTGACAGGGAGCTATGTAGTTTACCATAACACACTTTGCCACGATACAGGAATTCAGAAAGCCAAGACGTCACCCATCGTCAGCAGCCCAACTTGAAAAGACTGGCAGAGTGACATGAACAATTTAAAGGGGAAAGCCGAGTCCTAGAGGTCAGCCGCCAAGATGCTAGAGACACCATTCCAAAGGCTAACCCCAGACACAGATATGCAAGGCCAGTGGAATGAACCATGTGTAGCAAGACGAAACTCACTTGTCCTGTGCCTTCACAAAAATACATTAGCTTGGATCTGCATATCATATATGTTTATACAAATGACAAAAAGGAAGGGAAGCTGATCTATTACTATTAGATAGAAGGCTGTCTAAAATGTCAGAGTAAGGGTTTTGCCACAAGTGTTGGCAGCAACTGCCGCTTCCCTACTGTCAAGAAATGTCTAAAGCACACAGAACTGCTAAGAAGGCATCATTTCCTCCCTAGAAGCACATGTTCACCATCTTAATAAAGCTTACCTAGTGAAAGTCGCGCTGAGCGACGAAACGCGTTGGGAGCCGGCGGTCCTGGAATTCAGCAGTGTGAGTTGGCTTATGGCCTCATCTTGACATGCGAGTTTTAATCGGATGTATTGTGAGTATTTTATTGGCTTGATTAAAAGAAATTGTAGTATGCAATATTGCGCTATGGTTCTTTTATTCCTTCTTGCATGAATATGCTGTGGAGATTTCTGCTGGCCATCTTGTATCTGAGAAAGCTGACCCCAGGTGGAATCGTTTGGAGGATTTCTCTGCTTGATTGTTGAAATTGCTGTTTGATCCAGCCACATCTGGTAAGGGTACCAAATCGGTGGTGGTGGTGGTGCACTATTGGATTTCTGCTGCACTTGGTGGATTTTTAAAAGGATTCGGAAGGACTTTAAAGAGGACTTTAAATCATATGTATTAGCTCTGTGCCTTTTGGATTTATTACTGTACATGTACTTAATGGTGGGATTTAAGTAATAGCATGTGGTAGCTGGTGTAAGATCTATATTTTGAAGCTTTAACAAATTTTTTCACGTTTGATTAATTTTTATTAAATTTGAATCACAGCGCGGTATTCAGTATATTTATATACATTTTATTTTTTGGGTAAAACTGCACTCACTTTAAAGTGTACCAATCACGGTCATGGCCAGCCTTGGAGTCAAATACTCCAGGGCCTGTCGACTAGATGCCCCACTGTGTGAACCCATCACCTTTCAGCCGCTTCCGTCGTCGTGGCTGCATCCCCGGCATCTCTGAAAGCTGTGCAGACAAGCCGGGGAAGTGGCAGCCGGCGTTCTCTATGCCAACGTGCATGGAACAAGGCACCGATTGGACGAGCCATAAACAGACCGCTCAAAAAATCCTGTGTAGGGCAGCCCTGGGAGCGCGGATGGACCTCTGTAAGTCTTTATGTCACTTCAATACTGCAAAACCAGCTCACCAGGTTTAATAATCATTTAAAATCATCAATGTCTTGTGCAATAATGTATGTCCGTGATGCCCCCAAACAACAAAGGTTTGTTTGGGGGCATCATGGAAGTACACTATTGCACAGGACACGTATGATTTTAAATGATTGTTTAAAGTGGACCAACACCCAGGATTTTGACTATCCTGGGTGTTGGTCCACTTAGGTGGGGCACCCCCCCGCTGTGTGAAACCCCCCCGATCGCCGCAAAAACTCACCTCTCCCCGCTCCCACGTGACCTCGTCCGGCCAATGACAGCGCTCAGAGCCGCTCTGGTATGCGCGTCCAAAGCCGCTTGGACGCGCATACCAGAGCGCTGTCATTGGCTGCGTCTCTCGCTTCCCTCTAACAGGGAGCGCGCCTGCGCCGGCCATTCACAAAACGGCCGGCGCGGGAGCGCGCCCTGCTAGAGGGAAGCGAGAGACGCGGCCGCGTCTCGCGCATGCGCCGTTGGATCGCCGGTAAGGTAAGGATTGTGGGCCTCCTGGGGGGTTCCTCCCCGCGGGACATCCCGATTTCGGATGCCCCGCGGGGAGGGATCTGATCGGTCCGGGAATCTTATAGATTCCCGGGCCGATCCCCCCTGGGTGTTGGTCCACTTTAATGTTAAAGTTTTAAAAGGGAACCTGGTGAGCTGGTTTTGCAGTATTGAACCGATTGGACGAGCGCCCATGCATGCGCCTTGGGAACGACAGAAAGGTGAATGAAGCAGGTGATCTGAGTGGTTTCAAACAGTAAACCGTAGGTCATATGTCAGGAAGGGATTAAAGCTGACCAGAAATGAATGCTGTCCGATTCGGTGAGCCCTGCCTTGTGAAATAGCCTGGTTCAAGCTACATACTCACCTTGTCGCCTGTCCCTTGGCACATGTGTGCTGCATCTCTGGCTTACCTCTGCTGATGCACATACATGTCTGAATGGCCAGCAAAGGTGCGCATCAGAGTGAGCAGGTGAGTTTGCCAGGTGACGCAATCTATTCTGATTGGCTGGAAGGGTTAAGTTTAAAATTGAAACCTAGATGTTTATTTTTTTCCTCCTCAGAGATTTGACTTCATAGGTATGCAAAGTCAACTTGAGTGAGCACAGGAGCAAGGTAGGAAGGCAAAGGTCGCTTGGTGGTATTTTTCTTGAAGACATTGCCTGGACAGGGACTAGTGAAACGCATAAAAAAATATACAGTAAACCCAATTGCCTTGATTTATTACGATAGGCAGAGTACCATGACCTGGATGAATGAGAACCTCCAGAGACATTCAGATGTTGTTTCTCATATGACTGGAGGTGACAAATCTAAAACACAGGAAACATTTTGTCACCACTTACCTACTGGCTACGACACACCATTGCCATCACTGACAGCTCGGTTCCCTGTACCTAGAAACGTGCGAGGGTTACAACACAGAACCACGCTATTCCTTCGTACTACTGTGCAATCAATTTTAGGGATTTAAATTTGCAGAATTTAAAACCAATTTACAAATACGCAGTTTAAAAAGATAGAAAAAAAAACACAGCTCTTATTATCATAGAAAAATAGTGGCAGAAAAAAAAAGGAAGCGATGCAGTGGAACAACACGTAACATTTACATTTCATCTCTGGGCTCATTATGCAGCTTGTGGTTAAATAATGAACAAAATGTATTAGACACTGAAAAGATTTCCAAAATTGTAAGTCAACCCTACAGGCCCAAAGGACAGGCGGAATGAAGGAGGATAATATTGACAATTCTAAAGGGCACCGCTTGACTGTGGCTGTTTAGTGCTCCACCTGATCAAATATGCAACATACTCGGATCGACAATGGCGGATAGCGGCTGTAATAACTGTGCCACTGCAGCCTAACGCCAACTACACCTCTGTGTAAAATCATTTCCTGCTAGCACAGAAAACTGCACTAATAAGTAACAAGTCCAAGTTTTCTTGGTCGACTCAAAGGTTCTTTAAAATATCTCATAAGAAAGGACTGTTTTATGCTTATTTTTAGGCTTAGAGTTAAAAGAACACTTTTACAAATAAATAAAAGTGATACAATAATAAAAAAGAAAGTGCACATAAATATTAGGGGTGTCAGAAAAATAATCTTCTATCAAGTATCGCAATATTTTATTCCACGATACTAGAACCGATTATTTCGTTCTAGTATCTAAACCGACTTCAGTAAAAGTAAAAAAAAACAAAACAAAAAAAGAAAAACCCTCACCTGACTTCTCGTTCAATCCGCTCGGCTCTCCTCCGGGGGCGGGTGCAGTCACCAGACGTCATCCCGGCTTCCATCGGCTCAGCTGTCAGATGCCAGTGATCGCTGGGCAGAGGACGACGGGGCAGGAAATCTGATCTCCTGCCTTCCCCCTC
The DNA here is from genome assembly GCA_027917425.1 of Gastrophryne carolinensis. NCBI lineage: Eukaryota > Metazoa > Chordata > Amphibia > Anura > Microhylidae > Gastrophryne > Gastrophryne carolinensis. The sequence goes on from CM051235.1 coordinate 552,693,413, forward strand.
CTCTGGCCAGCGATCACCGCATCCGTCATCCAATCAGCGAGGAGCGGACGATCAGAGTTTTTTTTTTTTTTTTTAATAAAGCCATTTTCTGTATGTGTGCTGTTTTTTTTTTTTAACCGTTAAGTCTTTGTGAACTGGTAAGGGATCTGTGTGACCCCTATACCAGTTCACAAAGCTCTGGGTCTGGCGGCAACTTGCCATTAACCCCGAGCCCCCCCATTACCTGCCTCACCAGAGGACGGGGGGGGGGGGAAAGAACCCATGGCCATTAGGCTATTCCGGCATGTAGCCAGCAGGGCCAGGGGCCACCAAAGCTCTACAAGCCCCCATAGCTGGTCCCGGGCTGGTTATGCTGGGTAAGGGGGAGCTCAGACCATTTCTTTGGGGGATTTTTAAGGGTTTTTAACACTTAAAATTCCCAAAAAAAGGGAGTCGCCTTCCCAACCCCAGAGAGGGGGAACAAATGTCATTTTTTTTTTTTAAAGTGAATTCAAAAAAAAAAAAAAAAAAAAAAAAAGAAAAGAAAAAAAAATCGTAATGTATCGTCTTTGAGACAGAATTGGGATATATCGTATCGTCATGCATGTATTGCGATACGTATTGTATCACCAGATTCTTGCCAATTCACACCCCGAATAAATATGCTAGATGGCAAGGAAGGGGTCACCTATACACCATGCATCAAAAAAAAAAACAAAAAATGGGCAAGTTGGTTTCGCTTTTTCAGAAGAGGAAATTCTCCTTTCTTTCTGTGATCTGAGCAAAGAGAAAATGTAGGATGGACACTGCATCAGGTAAGCTGGGGGAGGGGGTTTAGCATCCCATCTTCTGCCGTGTATTCCCCAGGATTACCCGTACTCTCACCTTTGCCTTCATTCATTTCTTTCACATTTTTGCTGTCGCACGGAGCTCAAGAGAATCATAGTTGAGCAAGCGCCAGCAGGCCTCACCCCGCCCCCAGTTGTGAGCGTGCCCACACCAGCCAGTCAGGAGCACACCTAGCTACAGAAATGCTTGGGATGCGGCGTGTGGAAGAGGTAAGTGGATTGGGTAATCCAGGGGTTTCAATAAGTTCTGTCCTGTAAAAGTGGGAAAAAATAAAAAAATAAAAAAAAAGGAACCCAACAAGCTTGGAGGATTTCCTTTTCGAGCAAGGTGTATAATTAACCCCTCCTCTTACCTTCTAGCATATGTATTCCAATTTTTAATATTAGCAGCAATTTCTCCCCTACTTAAAAAGAACATGGGCGTGAAACACTCGTGCTGATGTTGGATACACCATTAAAGGTCAGTCTAGTTCTAAACAAGGCGGAATATCCACAACAGTATATAGTCTATATATACAGTCCAATAGAAATCCATACAAATCTGTCCTTTCTCAAATGATCAGCAGTACACATTTGCAGAAGGTATGCAGGAAGCGTCTGTGTGTGCTGGTGCCATGTGTACTGCTGTTTACACAGCGTGAAGTAAAACAAAGCACAATTTACACAGCAGCATAGGCAGCTCCGTGCCAGATCGGCTCCAGCTTGCACAGTACAGTGGAGCAGGTGTGGACTCCGCCAGGAATACGCTGACCTTTCCCGGCCCACCTGCTCCTGTAAATCTGCTTTACCATCCTGTGAAAAAAAGTTACCCATCCAAGGTTTACATGACAATATAATTGTAGAAGATTATATTTTATGGTGCATTGACCATAACGTAGTAGAATTTTTTTTTATGTTTTTCAAAGAGGTAAAGCTCCATCATGCTACAGGTTTGGGAGAGCACTAGACATTGTCTGCAAATAATTCTTGGGGGGAAAAAAATGTATAGCCTTATTAGAAATTATTTTAGGGCAACCAGCATACTAAACAATAAGCACTACCTAACTATTTGGGAACCCTGGATCAAATATGCTACCCTCAACCTCTCTTCATTGGCATTAAAGCGGACCTTCACTCTGAATAAGAGCATATCTTATATGTTTCCCACACCCTGTACATACAGATTGTCCACATTAAAAATCATCCTACCTGCATCTACTGCATGTTATGAGCCTTTAAACATCCAAGATGGCGGCTTATGGAAGCCGCCATCTTATCAGGCAGCCTGCAAACAGGAAGTGCCTCCTGACTGTGCTGCTTTGCATTCTGGGACTGCTGACGGTTACCTGACCCCAGCTCTGCTCTGTCTGAGCAAAGCACAGCTATAACCCACCCCCCTGTACCTTATCCCACTCTCCTCTCCTCAGTAAGTGTGATGCTTCTGAGTCAAGATGGCGGCTCCCGTATCCTAAATTCCTGAACAGAGTTGCAGCCCAGTGGGGGAAAGAATAATAAGTTAGTGACTAAAAACATAAAATATATTAATTTTAGATGCTGGGGAACCGTTTAAGAATTTGGGCTTTTCATTAAATCACGCTGAAGATCCGGTTTAAACTAACAGAGACTGAAAACCCGATAGAAGCAGGCCAGGGACCACCAACACCACCACCCCCCATTCCATACCTACCCCACCTCAAATCCTATTAGAACCCCACTTTTTCAATTTTTCACTGTTTTTTAAAAAAAATTGTGCAGAGTTAAAGGCTAAGACAGAGGTCGAGGGGAAACTTTGCAGAGCCCCCCCCTCCTAATTTGATAACTGTTACTATTCTGTTTTTTGATGAAGCTGGCGAGACACTGTGCGCATTATGTCACTGTGCGCATTCTGTCACTGTGCGCATTCTGTCACTGTGCGCATTCTGTCACTGTGCGCATTATGTCACTGTGCGCATTATGTCACTGTTGACAACAATATCCTGTATGTATGCAAACTTTCAACCTCTAGCTTTGTAAGGCAATGTTGTGACATTGAAAAAAGACTGATACCAGGATTAGGTAAGGTTAGTTTTGAGTCACAATGGACCAAACCCCTCCCCGGCACAGTGCTGCAAAGCTGCATGCTCAACCCGTGGCCCGCAGAGTTGCCCGATTTATTTATATATTGCCATCGTCTACTGTGGCACTGTACAAAATAGATGTTGCAGACAGAGTTAAACATACCGTACATTACATAGACTATAACAGGAAGCTGCGGAGATCAAAGTGAATGCTATGAATAATACAATAATGACAATAAGGGAGCCCTGACCATATGAGCTTACAGTCTAAAATAATAAGAGTTGGAAACAAAGGGGAAGATCACAAGTCGTCAGCATGGAGTTTGGCGCATGTATCCTGTGGAGGTTATAAGACTTTATTATGATTAATAATTACTAAAAAAATGATAATATTCCAGCTGTGACAAATCAACTGATTTAGAGTTTTCTAGTTTTTTTTTATTCTCAGAATTTTAACTGAAGATCCAGTTGTGTCCAATGACTTGCAACACCACATCAGCAGACTGATTTTCAGTCTTTGCAAATACACTTATTTTGTAATATTGTATATTAGCTGGCAAGCAAGGAAACCGGAGTGGGTCCTAAAATACAGGACTCAAATGGGGCGGGGGGGCTGCTGTGTAGGCCGATGAGGTGCAAAAAGGACATGTACAGGCCGGCAGCACAAACTGATACCAGGCCAGAGGCACCCAAAGGAAGCAGAGGAGCTGCAATGAAGGAGTCAGCAACCTAGAGCAAGTAGCTCAGGCAAAAGGAGGCAGCTAGTTTCACGTTGGAGCCCAGCGTTTGCTAATGTTTGGGCTCATTGGGAGTAAATGAAGAGGATGTTTTTGGCTAAATGGGTATAATATACACTGAATAATGCCTTTTCTGTTTGATGTATGGAAAAATAAACATCTGTGCTCAATATCCCTATATCCCTATCTCTATTCAAAGCGGGGGCCACACTTATTTTTTCTTTAACGGTGTTGGTCCCGCAGACCGCTAATGAAAACAAGCTTGGTGGGGCATCCAGAATGCTGGAGCCCCCCCCCCCCCATTTCCTTACCTTCACTACAAGGTAGAGTCCTACAATTGGCCGCAGGCACACAAGTGGGTGGGGCGTGCCAGAGGCCGGCGCCAAGGACGCGACCATGGTCCACATGACCACCCCAGCGGGCAATCGCGGGACTCCTTTCCCGGTGCTTTCTTGTAGTGGGGGTAAGGATATCGGGCGTTCTGGGGTAGAGGGGGGAAGGTATGTGCAGGGGGGCTCCCCATCAAGCTTGTTTTTATTAGCTGTCTGTGGGACCAACACCCATTAAAGAAAAAACAGGTGTTGGTCCGTGTGACAGACTCTCTGCCCCTTTGGACTTTACACAGGTTCATTACTTTCCTTCTCTTAAGCATGTTACAGACTGCCAGTGTATTGATTGATTACGTTATTCATTGTTCTGACTGCCATTGTATTGATTGATTACGTCACAGACAATGGCATTGTTCGGATTGAGTGTATTACAGACGTCTCTATTGAGTTGAGGGATTGTGTGCCCTGCTGCTATTGGTCGGTGTGTGTGTCATGCAATGGAGACTTGTGTATATAAGGCCTAGAGTGGCACTAATAAAGCTACTTCACCTTCACCCTCAATACTAAAGTTCTGTCTCTTATTGGGGGAAACGCTATATTACAATTCACTAGGCCTTGTAAGGGCTGTTCCTGTTTCCTCACGGACGACTCTGGAATTCCAGCAGCACCTCTTACGATTGGGAAAAGGACGTCTCGGGCGGTGAAGCCCTCCGGCAATAAGGGTTATCGCTACAGTCCGGTTCAAATTTATCTCTCCATTTCTATATATTCTGTAAGACTCTAGGATCTTTTGGCACAAACCACAGGGAAGAATCTTTACACATAGATTGCTTCAAACTGTGTATTGTCTCACAAATTCAAATAATCAGCAGCTTTCTCAAGCATACACAAAATGTTACAAACGGGCCTCTCCACTAGTCAGCCTGTCTGGCCCCACAGGCCAATCTAGTATCAATGTTGTTCCAAGAACAAGGCCTCCTGGCAATTTGGAGCTAGCTCAGTCTGTGTGGGCACTTCTGCCCCATGCCAACGTGCACCTAGGACATGGCTTTTTGACCCCACAATCAGACTGTTCCCAAATACTTGCTTGTTCTGGGCACCACCGACTGTGGGCCCCATAGCACACCTTGCTACTCTGGGTGCAGGCTTTTGCAGCACAGCCAGACACCTTCTCAGAGCCAACTGCAGCTCTGTCTGCCGGCTCAGTGCCACATTCTTCAACACCTTGGTATGATTTTACAGCCCATTTGTGGAGTTTCCAGCCTCAGATTACTGAAATTAACCCCTTAACACCTCCCCTTTTAGCAGTCACACCCCTACCATACACACATATATTTTTGTGATACCAAGCGTGGCATGGACACATGGGCTTTTAGTACATTTATATGCAAATGGGGTCTTTCAGCTCAATAAGAGCTAATGTAGCCAAATCAGCTAGTGTAAGAAACAGGATTATACTGAAGCGTGTTGCAATTTCAATGAAAGATTCGGTGCAGTTATACTTCTTGTGACAGACGCTCTGCCTTTTGGATGTCATCACTATTCAATTGCCCACCGGGTCATTCACTGACCTTTTTCTTAATTAGCTTCCAGACAATGTCATTGTATTTTGATACTGTTACAGGCAATGTCATTGTAGTTTGGATTGTATTACAGACTGCCATTGTGTTGATCGATTACGTCACAGACAATGGCATTGTTCCGATTGATTGTGTTACAGACGTCTATTGTGTTCCTGATTGCGTCACCGGCAGAGTTGAGGGATTGTGTGCCCTGCTGCTATTGGTCGGTGTGTGTGTCATGCAGTTCTCCATCAGGTCCACCTTGCATGGAGACTTGTGTATATAAGGCCTAGAGTGGCACTAATAAAGACACTTCACCTTCACCCTCAATACTGAAGTTCTGTCTCTTATTGGGGGAAACGCTATATTACAATTCACTAGCCCTTGTAAGGGCTGTTCCTGTTTCCTCACGGACGACTCTGGAATTCCAGCAGCACCTCTTACGATTGGGAAAAGGACGTCTCGGGCGGTGAAGCCCTCCGGCGATAAGGGTTATCGCTACACTTCTTAATGGAAAAGAATTCAAAACCGCTTTGCCTAATATGTTACGGTTACAGTTGAAGGAATTTAATTTGAAAATACATCATCAACCAAAGCATGCAAATAATTTTTAATTTCATTGTGTCCCACAACGGGCTGCCAGATCCCCAAAGTGGTCTGTGCCCTTGGTTGAGCAGTCGTGGCAATATCCTTACTGTAAAATTTGTTTGAATAGATCTTTTTAATCCCTCAAATATGGCCTAACATGGGTCTCTGCCTAGCCTGGCAAGGGACCAGTTTGGCCACCACATTATCATGTCAGACAAACTCAAGAGCATTCACTGTTTTGCTATCTGGGCAGATTCTAAAGCCATTCTATGGCAAATGGTCTCCAGGTACATTGGCTTGTGTGGCGATAGACAGGAGGTTACACTGGCAAAGTTGCTTCATTCTAACTCACTCTAAATTAGTTCTAAAGGCATATTCGCCTTTATAATCACACCAAGACAACACCGCTAAAGCTCACGTTACAAGTCATTAAGCGAAGTAGCGCATATAAACGTAATAACACTTATACTGGACTAAACCTAGAAACAAGACATTTATACTCACGCTTGATATTATTCAGAACTTCTTTCAGCTGGCTGAAGCTGTGCAGCAAAGGGTCCTGCTCCTCATCCTAAGTAAAGTAGAATACACCCATATGAAAACCACTTTTCCAGAAACAGTTAATAGAATAAATAACAGTATAGAGATAAATAAAAACAGAAGAGCCTCAAAAACAAAATTATTGCCGACTCAAGGGTTTGGGCTTTTCATTAAAGTGGACCAACACCCAGGATTTTGACTATCCTGGGTCTTGGTCCACTTCGGTGGGGCACCCCCGATCGGGGTGCCCCGCTGTGTGAAACCCCCCCGATCACCCAAAAAACTCACCTCTCCCCGCGCCGACGGACAAGAGGTTTGACAGCCGGGGACAAGCGGCTCCTCCGCCGCCGCCTCCCGCGCGTCACTCTTGACGCGTGCGCGCCCGCGCCGGCCATTCACAGGCGGCCGGCGCGGGCATGTCTAGAGGGGCGCGAGGGAGGCGGGGGCGGGACGACAAGGTAAGGGGGTTTGGGGTGTTTGGGGGGGTTTCACCCCGCGGGACATCCCGATCTCGGATGTCCCGCGGGGAGGGAGGTGATCGGCCCGGGAATCTTATAGATTCCCGGGCCGACCACCGGAGGGTGATGGTCCACTTTAAATCATGCCGAAGGTCCGGTTTAACATTCAGCTATTTTAAATATAACGGATGATTGGTGGGGTATCACACAGCTGGGCAAACCAAATTATACTGTCAAAATCCCAGGTTTTTTCCACTTTAAAAGGGACACTTCAGGCAAAGGGTTAGTCAGTCTGCTTTCTGCAGTCAGGGGTGGCATCTTTAAAGTGGAACAAAACTCACCAAAAGCCACTCTCAGGGCCGGCTAAATCAGGATGCCCCCACTGTGTGAAACCCCCTGGGGCTCCCGTAATCGCATACCTTTCCCTGGGCCAAAAGCGCATGAGTGGGCTCACGTCCAATGACAGCCGTCTGCCGTGACCATGTTTTCAATGGAGTGCGTTGCTGCATACCCTGCAGAGTGGGCATGCTTCCGCCATTCAGATAGGCTGAGGCAGGAGAACACACGCCTATGGCGATGCGGAAGCGCACCCTCACTATTGAAGTCCGTGAGAGCAGTTTGCCAATAGTTGTAAACGACTCTGCCTGCACCATAGCAACAAGGAAGAGGCGAGTTGTACTGGGCATTCTGGGGGGTTTCACACAGCGGGAACCGAACAAAACCCATGAATGTCAAAATCCCTGGGTTTTGTTCCGCTTTAATTCACCAGCACTTTGAATTTCCTGATAAACCCTTGAACTTGCTCCCTCCTGCTGACTCATTTTTCTCAGGTCCTCTTGGTAAATTCACTTGGGGGGGGGGTTACACGCATGCATGGATAAGCCATCCTCAACTGCTGAGGAGGCCCTGCAGAAGGCTTAATATAAAGCAGCCTGAATGAACCCCCCCAACAGACCATATGGGGATAGCACCTGGGATGTCCCTTTAAAAATGATGACAACTATCATTAAGCAACGGTGAAAATTACTTTAACTGAACCAACACAACAAGCAGTCATCATATGCATCCCTCCCCAGGGCAATTTAGATTGCTACATATAATTAATTTACCTTTTTCTAACACCGGCTGTGGTGGATTTAAAAAAGTTGGTGTCTCCTGGACCTGCAGGCCTCCTGTAAACAGGAAGTGCTGCTGGGCTTCCTGTTACTGGGCATTGTCAGTTATGTCAGTTGAATCCAGGCAGCAGCATGGCGGAGATTCTGGGAGAGGAAGCTCCAGAATGGCCGCTACTACAAGAAAATCGGTGAGGAGGCGTTTCAGCTTTGAGTGGGGGCAGGACTAAATGTAAGTGCTGACAATGCTTCAGCATCATGCATGTAGATGGGGCGAGGGAGTTTTGGGGAGTTTTCTTTTCCAACTGTGCCAGGCTGCTGGTCCTGTTTAAATGGAGTTATCAAAGTGACAGGAGGGGCAGCATGTGTCGTGCTCAAAACCCCTTTAAGTCCAGTCCAGTTCCTTCAGACATGCAAATCACAAGCCATGACCCATCATAAGTTTCAGTTGTCTGCTTGTCATAAACACCTGACACAGTTACGTTTGTGTGTGAGAAAAAGGAACACAACTAAAGCTGATGTGACAGGACATGTGATTTGTGTGTCAGAGGTACCAGCGTCTGGGAGGACCCCAGGGGAAGTTAGCTGCAGCAGGTGCTGGACGTCAGGGACCGGTGACGATGAACCGGGAGGCGGGGTTTAGTATGGCCCTTTCATTGCACCGCAACACAGGTAAAGCATGCCACACACCTACGCTGCCTATGAGGCTTGAAAGCAAAATAAATGTGTGTTAGGATTGTGCCCTAATGTTATTTACTTATCAGCATGCCATTTTTCTGTTTCTTATATTCCTCTGGCTCTCTGTTGCTAAAGTGGAGGTGGCTTTTCTGGCCTTATAAAGCTCTTAGTATAGTTTCAGACTACAAAAACCCAGAATTTTACCATTTTAAAGTAGACCAAAACCCAGCACAATCGGCCTGGGAATCTTATCTTACTCCCCTGGGGCATCCAAAATTCGGGATGCCCCGCTGTGTGAAACCCCCCAGGTCACCCCATTCAATTACCTTGCTTCCTGGTCCAACGGCAAATGCGAGAGCCGAGGCGCATCCCCGTTATCCCCATAGCAGGGCGAGCCCGCGCCAGGCATTTGTGAAAGGCCGACGCGTGCACGCTCCCTGTGAGAGGGAGGCGGGGGATGCGGGCACCAGTGCGCTTGGAGCTGGCCTTAGATGCTGGCTTAAACGGCGTGCCGTCAGCGGCTCCGAGCACGCCGATTGGACGAGCGCCCACGCCGTAGGACCAGGAAGAGGTGAGTTGCGCTCGCCGTTCTGGGGGGTTCACACAGTGGGGCTCCCCCGATCAGGATGCCCCGGGGGAAAGGACCAAAAACGAACAGGTGAAGCTCGTCAGCAGCTTTGGTTAAATCAAGCAGCAGTAATGAGAACGCTGCTAGTAACCATTTAGCTACTGAACATAAGATTGTTTTCCCCTCACTTGAAGAGGCTGAATGGTTAAACCTGTGGGCAAGCCAAAGTGAGGGAGTTGGTGTAAATTGCTAAGATAAACACATTGCTGCTACAGAAATGTTTCTCTTTTATAACACAGAGAAAACAAATAGAAAATAAAAAAAAATAAGATAAATTCAGAACCTTCTGGACATGATTTTGGCACACAATAATGGAATTAAAAAATAAAAAAAAAGCCATAGAAAGTGGAACTACCCCGTAAAGCGGGAAAAAATCCGGAGCGCCCGGTCCTGGAATCTAAAAGATTTTAAGCCTGGCTTTCCCCCAGGGCATCCTTTTTTTAGGATAGCTGGCTGTGTGAAACTCCCCCAGATCACCCATAATAATTCACATTTTCCCGGTCCAACACCACATGTGCAGGCTTTCATCCAATCAGAGCCATTTGCCATGACTACGTCATTGTTTTCAATAGGAAGCGCATGTGGCCCCATCCCCTGCAACTTTGGGCTGTGCACACCCCCCGTCCCAGGCAGCTGAGGGGATAGCATGCTCACTGCTGGGTATGCGGACGCTTGCAATCTCCATTGAAGCAAATCAGAGCAGCTATACTAAGGGATTTACTCAAGGTTAAGCAAGCCATGCTCACTTTGGCAACACAAAGCCACAGGGATATAAGAGACCTGGGAACAGAATGCTGATAAGTAAATCATCAGGTATGGGGGGGGGGGCACAAACCTAACACAAATGTTTATTCTACATCCCAAGAGGAAAAGGTAAACACCAAAAAGCTGACAATAGGGAGTTTTCTATATTGGCAAGCCATGGGGTTGCTTGGTAAGGGGCATCCCAGACTAACCAGACTTGGTCCACTTGAAGGCATCTAGTAAATTTCTGTTTTTGAGAACCCAATTGCTCAACTACCCATTTCAAAACAATGGCAACCCCCAGGAAATGGGATTGGGGGATAAAAACAAATCAAACCAACAAAAATAAAACTCTGTAGCAGACAGGCAAATCAACTGATTCAGTTTAAAAATCACAAGCAGAATGCTTTGTAGACCTTACCAAAGGGGAGTGCACACTCCATCGTGCATTGCGCTTAATGGCACCGACAATGGTGCTGATTTCACCTTGGACTATGTAAATATTTCTGTCCACCATCTTGACAGCGCTGAAAAAAAAAATGAACAAATAAATAGTAACAAAGACACTCCAGCAACATATTGCAATTAGACACTGGCACCATGAAGCTTCACCTGATGCTCCATAATGCACACAAATAATTATCACATCCTAAGACAACATAAAGCAGAAAAGATAAACAAGATGCAAACTGCAGGTTCTGTACACTAGAGGAAAACAAGACACACCGCCCAGGACTCATTTACATGTTAGAGGAAAACAAAGACATACAAACTAAATAAAGTGCGGAAAGCAAAAGTATAAATAGAACCACAAATACCCTGTTTCCCCGAAAATAAGACAGTGTCTTATATTAATTTTTGCTCCCAAAGATGCGCTAGGTCTTATTTTCAGGGGATGCCTTACATTTTTCCATGAAGAAGAATTCACATGCATTCACAAAAAAAGGACATTTATTAACTGTTAAACAGTAGTAGTTGCCATCACAAACCCAGCATAACCAGACAAAATGTGACTCCTGTCAAAATTTCATGTTACTATATTACCATTACAACAATCTGACACTAACTTACTGTCAGAGAGCGAGCAGCAGACAGCAGCTTTCACTTTGGTGGTGGCCGCTTTGATGACGAGTGACGTCCCCCTATGCGCAACGTCAGGGGCGTCACTCGTCATCAGAGAGAGCCGGCCGCAGCTGACTGAGGACTCTTGCTGGGCCGCTCGCTATGGCCACTCCTGCAGGCGCTTGCTATGGCAGCGCTTACCAGCAAATACTTGCTGCGGCCGCAGCTCTCTGCAGGTGATCGCTGCAGCCGCAGGTCACTATGGCGGCTATGAAGTTACGGTAGCAGGCGCGGTGCGCACACAGCCATGGCGCGGCGCCTTCATACCGGTAAGTAACTCACGGGGCTGGGCAGTGGGTGGAAGGGTGTCGGAAGATGTGAGGATCAGCGGGTGGGTGGTGTTCTAACATTATTTTGGGGGGAGGTCTTATTTTCGGGGGAGGTCTTATATTTAGCCTTCATGCTAAAAGCACAGTAGGCCTTATTTTCGGAGTAGGTCTTATTTTCGGGGAAACACGGTAATGGCATTTAGTGAACATCCATAACAGCATTGCAAGCATAAATATCCGGCTGCCCGCATTAATAACATTAACTAGTATGAAGGCAAGTAGCCAGCGACACTTATACCTGCTTCAAAGAGGACCAAAGCACACAAGGAGCTGTTCTGGAACCTAAAGGACCCCAGGGCAGCCAGAATCGGAATGCCCCCCTGTGTGAAACCCCAGGATTGGGGTCCCCAGGGCAGCCAGAATCGGAATGCCCCCCTGTGTGAAACCCCAGGATTGGGGTCCCCAGGGCAGCCAGAATCGGAATGCCCCACTGTGTGAAACCCCAGGATTGGGGTCCCCAGGGCAGCCAGAATCGGAATGCCCCACTGTGTGAAACCCCAGGATTGGGGTCCCCAGGGCAGCCAGAATCGGAATGTGTGAAACCCCAGGATTGGCGGTATACTCCCCTTTACTGGCAGCTCCCACAGCGCAGTGTTCACCTGCGACCACATCTCTGGCTTCCCTATAGCCGAGGAGCGGTCCCACGCCTAGCCATAGAGTTAGGCTAAAGCGCTAGCGGGTGCTTTTAGGGAGCAACTAACTCCGCTTAGATTTTTGGATTGGAGGTTCACCTTAAAGTAAATCTATAACCACAATTTTCACTATCCCATTAATTGGTCCTTGTGCTTAGGGCTCAAACCACCCCAGATGGCCTACACCACTTACATTTTTTCCATTCCCATGACGCATGTGTGGGCTCTGGTCCAATCAGCGCTTTACGTCGTGCACGCCAATGGTCTCACCCCTGAGTACCCAAGCCAGTCAATTCAGACATGGATACGTGGCTCACTGAGTGTAATGTAGGTGGGTAGCAAAGTACTAAATTTTACAACCAGAATGTCAGGTGATCTGCTGAGACAGTTTGAGTCTAATAGTGATTTCACCCACTTACCTTATGATTTGATTGCATGGTAAGTGGGCACAATCACCATTAGACTCAAACTGTGTCAGTTGCCAGATCATCTGACATTCTGGTTGTAAGGTAATATAATGATTTTAGATCAGTGATGGCAAATCTTTTAGGGACAGAGTGCCCAATCTGCAACATTTTTTTTAATTATTTATTTTTTAAGGCGCCAGCCTGGTGCCCAGAGGGAGATGAAAAAAAAACGAATGTACTGGAGAGATGGCGGGTGCCTGGCTTTCAGTGCCGCCTCTGGGACGGGTGCCATAGGTTCGCCACCACTGTTATAGATGATCTTACAGATCGGTTGTACAATACACAGAGCTAGTGTTAACATGGTCCAATTACCCGCCGACAAGGTGCCCCTGGGGCATCCACATTTAGGATGGCCCACTGTGTGAACCCCTCCAGAGTGCCTGCAAACTCCTTACCTTTCCGCCAGTCCCTCACTGCAATCGCATCCCTGCAGATAATTGTGCTCCTGTACTCCGCAGGGAAACCGCTTCCGCCCACTCAGTCAGAGACAACGGATTTAAAGTGGACCAAAACCGAGGATAATCAATAGTTTTGATTATCCTGGGTTTTGGTCCTTTCCTGCAGAGGAACCCCGCTCCGCCAAACCCAGCTCACCTCTTCATGGTCCCACGGCGTGTCTAAAAGCAGTGGCTCCGACGGGCGCATCCTCTGCCTCCCTCTAACAGGGAGCATGCCCGCGCCGGCCATTAGCAAATGGCCAGATAACAAATGGACCGATTTTCAAAATCCTGGGTTTTGGTCCACTTTAAACACGGCATAAAGGTCAGATTGGATGAGAGTCTGCGCATGCTCCATGGGAATGGGGGAAAGGTGAGTTAAATCATCTCTCAGCAACAGCGGAGTTCCCTGCTCTCACCGGGAAGTGCAACAATTTCTTAGTTACATTGTATGAGGTGGGTTACACTTGTTACATTTGATGCTGCCAGCTGTGCTCAAAGAGGATATCACCCAAGTGATGTTCCTCTTAAAGAGGAGCATTGGAGGCCCTGGTGTCTTTTTGTCCGAGTTCCACTGCTTGGGGCATTCCGAACTGGGATGCCCCGCTGTGTGAACACCCCCCCTCATCACCAGTTTCACTCACCTTCTCCTGGAGCCATCGCCATGTCTGTGCTCTCTGGCTGCATCCCGGCTCACCTCTAGTTGTATGCGCCCGGCCTTTCTGAATGGGTGGCCCAGGCACGCCATGGTTGCAAGGTGGGCGGGGGATGCGGCTGGAGGCTGCTTAGCCGTCAGTAGCGCTGAAGGGAACCGAGTGACAGTGAGCGCCAATTGGCTGAGAACACTTGCTGTCACCAGGGGGATTTACTGACCAGGCCAGCCCATGAGCTGCTTAGCACCGCCCCCAAGCTTCTGAATCAGTCAACAAGCACATTCATCAGCTGAGGCTAGAGCACTGCAGAGGCAGGTCAAGGGCATTAAAGTGGCCCAAAACCTGGGATTTTCACTATCCTGGGTTATGGTTCGTCCGCATGGGGCACCCCGGTTTGGGATGGCCCACTGTGTGAAACCCCGCTATTCACCGAGTAAACTCAGCTCTCCTCGGTCCAGCATGCATACACAGCTGTATATTTATGTGCGGCTGGAGAAGCTTGAATGGAATCCCCAGCCACACACATTGGCGGTGCATCAGTTATGGTGGGCACAGGTGAGAAGTGATATCCAAGGTAAGGATATTAGGCGACTCGGGGGGGGGGGGGGGGGGTCACAGAGCAGGGCACCTCAGTTTGGGATGCCCCGGGGAGAGGGAATCAGCCATTTTTTTTTACATGGCTGGTTTTGGTCCAATATAAGAAGTAGCAAGACACGAGGGGTGGGTATGGCCCCCACAGCCATGAAGCTGGGGCTATAAGCATTCCAGGGGCAAAACGTGGGCTCATGTGTTGGGGTACAATGGGGCCAGGTATGGGGCAGAGGTTTGGGTGGGCAGGCACCTTAGAGGAAAGACTGGCACAGGGTCTGAGTAAAGTGCCAGCCCAGGCTCATTGTGGCCCACCAGGAATTCTCCCTGTAATCCTGGTGGACAGTAAGTCAGTGTTAGGACTGGGGCCCTGTCAGTGACATGGCAGCTGGGAGACAGCAACACACAGAATGACAGTACCGCGCATGCGCCGCCACACAGGCCCCCCCCCCAGCCCTGCAGTGTGAATAGGGCCCCCTCACACAAACAACAGGGGCCACAGTCCCAGGCCAGCATTACCTGTCAGTGGGATTGACCCCGATTCCAAGATGGCGGGCCAGGCAGCGGCGGTGACGTTGGCTTCACATCCAGCTTGTGCGGCTGCAGCAGGAGAAAATGTCGCCTCCGGAGACCGCGACCGAGCGCCGGCCACGAACACGTAGCAACCGACAGGTGGAGGGAGTCCGGGCGCCGCCACACAACGTTCAGGCCCCGGCTAGAAGCCGGCTACAGGCTCCCTGTAAACTTTACTGACGTGGTAACACAGCCTACCCCGACACCTGGAAACCACAGACATCAACCAATCACGGGAGCTTCACGGGGTGAGCAGCATGCGTTGTGGCCAATAAGCAGCAGACTACTGCATAAAGGCGGGACCAATGAACAGCGGATCAGCAAGGAGGGTGTAGCAGTGTGTGGGCGTGGCTTTTGCCTTCTAAAGCCAACCAGTCCTTGGGAGAAAAATCATTGGCGTGTTTGCACTTCCTGATGTCAAAAGGCTAGGTTGTCGTGACGTATGCAGGCTGGAGGTTTGGTTGGGCGACCAGTAACATAGACATCATCTCTAGATACCTAGTGGCGTTCCTTGCCACTAAGCAACACACGCATTTGCATGGGGCCCCCATTTCTTAGGGCCTCCCAGTACTCTGCTGAGTGAACACTAGAATCGACTGGTGTGTAATACTGGTGATGCTGTCAGTGCCAGGGCTACATGAGAAAGAAAGCTGCTTCTATATTTTATTTATTCCTTTTTATTATTGTGTTTTGTACAAATGCCTTGGATTAGGGCCCTCAGACACAACTTTGCATGGGGCCCCAAAATGACAAGCCTGTCCCTGTGTATGCATCCCAACTATCCCACATTTGGAGAGGCTGCCCCTCGTTCTCATTTGTCCCTCTTTGTATAATATGCAGATCTGCACCAATAAAAGATTCTTTGCCTATGCAAAGTGTTTCTATTGTAACTGATACAATATCTTCTATCCATCCCTTAAAGTGGACCAACACCCAGGATTTTGACTATCCTGGATTTTGGTCCACCGGTGCCCCGCTATGTGAAACCCCCCAGATCGCAAGATACAATTCACCTCACCCTGCACCTACGGCGCATGTGCGGCCGCTCGTCCAATCAGCGCGCTCTGAGGTATGCGCGTCAATGTGACGTCTTACCTCAGCGGCTCCGAGCATGCTGGCGGCCGCATCTTGCGCTTCCCTGCTAGAGAGAAGCGTGAGATGCGGCCACGCATGCGCCGCAGGACCGGGATCCAGGTAAGTGCAGCGGGCGTCCTGGGGGGGGTTTACACAGCGGGGCATCCCGGTTTTGGATGCCCCGCAGGGAGGATTGGATTCCCGGGCCGATCACGTTGGGTGTTGGTCCACTTTAATGAGGGAGCATGGCTTCATTTAACAACTGTCCCAACTCTGACAAAAAAAAACAAGAAAGAAAAAAAGAGGGAAATGGAATGACAAAAAAAGTATAAATGTAAGGAAAGAATTATAAAAAATAAATGGAAAGAAAGAACAAAAGCTTAGAATGAATGACAGAAACAAAGAAGGAATAAAAGTAATGACAAAAAAGCAGGAAAATGAGAGAGAAGGAATGAGAGAAAAAAAAGAGAAGCAATGACAAAGAATAAAAGAAGGAAATAAATTAAAGAAGGAAATAACACAAGGGAATATGGAAGATCAAACAGATGAAAAGAATAGAGGGAAAGAAACAAACAATAGATGGAAAGAATCAAAAAATAAAAGGAACAAAGCAAATAACAAAAGAATAGAAGGAAAAATATAAGGGAAGAATAGGACAGACAGAAAGAATAAAAGGCTCTTCTAATAGTCAATCTGCAGGTAGCTGTCAGTCCCAGTGGCTGTAGTCCTAGTTACAGCATGGCCCTGCTTCCTGCACAGGGGTTGCCCAGGGTAGAGGGAATGAGGTGGGCCCTCCCATGGTGCAGGGGCCCTAGCACCTGCCCGAGTTTGCCCAGTGCTGAAGCCTGCCCTAAAAGGGGTCAGCAACCTCCCAGCATTCGGTAACAAGAAAATGGAATACTCTAAGGCGGACCTTGACCTTGGTCCATGCTCCTGGAGCATCCTGATTTTGGATGCCCTGCTGTGTGAAACCCCCAGGGAACATCTGTGTTTTTACCTTGCTGGTGATCCCACAGTGTATGCATGGGCATCCCTTCAGTTGCTTCCCTCCGGCTATGTGCGTGCCCAGCTATTCATATAAGCCTTGTGTGGGCGAGCACATCAGCCGAGGCTGAGCAACTGAAGGGATGATGGGAACTCTCAGCTCTATGTTCAGTCCCTCTGTCTGTGCATGTCCAGGCGACTGATCAGACAAGTCTGATGTGGGAGCATGTATCAGCTGAGGTGATGCTTAGGGATAAAGCCATGGCCCATACACAAGCTGTGGGATCACCGGGAAAGTACGGTTTAAAGTGATCCCAGGGTATTTCACACTGGAGGACATGCCAAGTCAGCATGGGTTTTAGTCCTCTTTGAAGCCCTATTTTAAGTAATGGGGCAAATAATGAATGTATATATTACAATGGGGTCAGCATCCTATTGGAAACAGTAGGCTAGCCTGACCCAAAAAAATGTGGCAACATCTCAACATCCAAGGTGACTGGGCTTTAGTAAAAAAAAAAAAAAAACAATTTGCCCGGCCCTAGAGTCTAAAAGATCACCCCTGCTTTGTGCACCTGCATCCTTGAATGTTTGCCAGTGGGGTCATGCAGGGCAAAGGGGTGGGGATGGCATGGCACAAGGGGCTGCAAGTAGGCAGAGGGTGGCTAATCCTCATCACCCTGGATCATCCCCAATCCCTTCACCCTGCACATCCCCACCTGCAGACATTAAAGTCTGCTAGCTGTGGTGAGCGTACACAGTGAGAATGCCGCTGGAGGTTTAAAACCATGGGGCATCCCTAATCAGAATAACCAATGGGGGGCATGTCAGGCCACAGCACACCCCCTTCATTTCAATAAAAAAGCATTCCTTTGACTAATGACGCAGGTGCAACCCCTGCTTAAGCCCCAGGTGGCACAGGATGGGATCCAGTGATCGGATGAGTTGCTGATCACCGGAGTTTGACCAATTAGCTGTGGGGGACAAAAAGGTGAGCACCCCTTTGTTATTTTGAATGGGTGGTCAATCCCTTTAGATTTCATGATAGGTTTGGAAACCACAGCATCTTATGGGGTATGCAAAAAAAAATTGCAGTTTTTTTGCATAACCCATAAGGTGTTGTTGTTTACAAACTTTCAAAAAATTGTCTTTATCTTGGTGGGAAAATGATGTACCGCATCTTTAAAATGCCCCATTGCAGGTGCAAGTGATTTTTAGAGGAGGGGGGTGCATTGCACTTATTTGTGTGTTAAAGTTAAAAAGCTCACCAAGATGCAGGATGCAATTCACACCCAAACTTGAACCAGAGTTAAACCTTCACTAAATAATAAGCATTTTAGTCTTAGATGTGTAGTACTGCTCCCTATGATGACCCTGGGTCAAAGGTCTGGTGTTCTGCTGAGCCAGTCCAACACTAAAAGGTGTATTGTTAACTGGCTTACATTTGGGGGCGCAAGCACCATTATTGCCTAAGACAGCATGAACAGCAACTGAACTTTAAGTTTGTTAAAGTGGACCAAAAGTGGCTCTGGAGATATTGAGACTCCGGGGCTGCCTGATTCCCTCTCTCTGGGACATCTCTGGGATGCGCCACTGTGTGAAACCCCCCAGCCCCCAATATGCTTGCCTCACCATGAGCCTACAGCGCATGCGCAGTCAGGCATAAGTTACATCCTTTTCGGGCTGTGCGCAGTCATGCCCCCATTACTGAATGGCTGGCATGACCATGCAGAGCCAAAGGATGCGAGTGAGGCTGCATGTCAATTGTGTGTGCAGACAGGATTCCATTCAGCTTCTCCAGCTGCACATTTAATATGTGCCGTCAAAGAAGCTGATCAGAGGAGAGCCACCCCTGTGCCATAGGCTTAGGGAAAGGTGCTGAAAGAGAGTGAATGGTGGGCTTTCAAACAGCAGGGGCATCCCAAATTGGGATGCCCCGCTGGAGCGGAGCAGAAACCAGGATAATGAAGATCCCAGGTTTTGATCCACTTTAAAAAATTGGTAAAGAAACTGTCCTGGCTAGGTGTAAATCTAATCAAATGTCTTACCTCACAGTTGACTGATATATGGAGGTTTGCTGTGCTGTTCAGTTTCTGCTCAGCATACAGGCAGGGCAGGCAAACCAGGCAGCTGCCTGGGGCCCCCAACCAGGGTTGCCACGTGCCCATTATCTTAATAGCAAGGTTGTATTTTCATCCGTGAATGGTAGGATGGCTTCCCCCATGAGTGAGATCACTGGCAGCTGACTGCTACAGTGTCCTCACTTACGGGGGCGGCCATCTCACTGTAACCCATACTATGCAGGGAGGATGGAAGTGAGGGAAAATAACTGAGAAGGAGGAGGTGGCCATATCACCAGGATTTTCCCATGTGCCGTGGTATTGCTGGTACAGTAAGAAATGTGGTGATACATGTGAGTTTCACACAGAAGAGGAACGTCTTTTAAGCTGGCTGGTAAATGGGGGGGGGGGGGGGACAGGGACCTTGCACATAGTGAGAATGTATAGGAACTGGGCATGTGGGACAGGATTACAGGCACTGCACATAAGATTGTAATCTATTTTAAAATTTAGGGCCCCACTTTAATTTTGCATACAGGCATTAAAAATTGCAAACATGTAATATGATATAATATTTCGGGGGAAGTTTAGTGAGGTTCTGATAACATATACAGATGTACTACAGTTGGACAAAACCAAATCTCACTCACCTTGGTTTTGGTCCACTTAACAGGAACATCCTGATTGGAGTTCTCCCTGCCCGCCGGGCAGCCAATCGCGGGACTCCTTTCCCAGAGTTGGCTCGAGTTGAAGCTAAGGATATCGGGCGTTCTGAATGGGTTATGTTCTGGGGGGCTCCAGCATTCTGGATGCTGTCTGTGGGACCAACACCTGTTAAAGAAAAAATAGGTGTTGGTCCGGTAAGCTCTGGAGCTTACTTTTGTCTTTTCTTGTAGCACCTGTAGACCAGATTTTACATGAGAACACAAGGTTTATATGATGACCTCGTTAATTTATAGGATCATCAGATCAAATGTTCTTTAACAACTGAAGGAAGAACTACTTGCACAGTATGGCAAGTAATATTGTTTTCCCATTGCAAATGGTACTAAGAAACTTGGGCCCTTATTCATCAAGCGATAGCGCCAGGTAGTGTCTGACGAGCGCCAGGTAGCGGCAGCTAACGGCGACTACCGACTCAAGTACGCCCGGCGGCGGTCACAATGACGCATTTATCAAGCAAAATGAGGCTAGCGCCGGCGAGAGCGACGGCTAGCGCGGCATTCATCATGAAGCCGCCTGGACCGAACAGCGCCGCTGCAAATTCCCTCACAGCGCCAGGTATGAGCTGTCGCTCCCTGGCGATGTCCAATGCATTTCAATGGAGCAATCTATAATTAATCATAATTAATTGGTATTAATTTTTTTTTTTTTTTTTTAATGTCAAAAAATCGGAGACCACTTCTGCAATGTTAGGATTTATTTTTAAGTAAAAAAAAAATGTAAAAAAAATTTGTGCAGAATTGATCTAACAGGTCTGAGATTAATGTATTCATATAACAAAATGATTCTAAAAACATGTATAATGTTACATTCAAAAAATATGGTTGTTTAGGGGTTAAAAACTAGTTAATACACATCGCCGCCAGCGCTCTGGGGTTTAAACAAGGAATGGACAGCGACAGCACATTCGGAGCGTGATTTGTTAATGAATATGAAGCTAGCCGTTCGCTCTGGCCATTCGTTGTCAGGCGCTCACATACAACGCTGGACCTGTGAAACAGCGACCCCCCCAGCCCGTATTCAACATTACCGCACACCGACTGAGTCGCTGTCATCAAGCTAATGCCGGCCAAGCACAGCGAATACTGGCTGGCGCTGAAAAAATCACGCTACAGTCGCTCATCTGTCGCTACCTGGCGCTATTAATGAATCGGCCTCTATGTTACTTGAAGCCCGTTCACTATGTGCCTATAGATAGAGATGAGGGAGGGGCTCTCCAAGTCCACCACCATTTCTACTGTCTTTGTAGTGTCGATCAACAACACTGACAGCAGTAGGCCTCCTCATAATTCTTAAGTAGGTCAATCAGGTTGGTACTGTCTGAAGAATGTTATTGAAGGCTCTGAGGAGACACAGTCTTTGGTAAACTGAGAAAACAGTAATGAGGAGAGCACACATTTCTGGGGAGCGCCTAGCGCTAGTGCTTTTCACACTAGACAGAAAGAGCCCATTTTCACTTCCTTGTAGAACGTTCCAACATTGTAGGGAATGTTGAGTTGGGTCATCTTG
The DNA here is from genome assembly GCA_027917425.1 of Gastrophryne carolinensis. Lineage (NCBI taxonomy): Eukaryota > Metazoa > Chordata > Amphibia > Anura > Microhylidae > Gastrophryne > Gastrophryne carolinensis. The sequence continues at coordinate 552,714,800 of CM051235.1, forward strand.
CTGAATAGTGTATGTGGATTAATAGTCCTAAACAGTAAACTAAAATCCACAAATATAACTGTAAATTGCAGGGGGTTTATGTGGTTCTTAGTTGATTCTTTCAGCTATTCAAAGATTTTCATTACTACTAGTTTGAGTGTCACTTGTCTAACGTCAATTAGTTCCAACCCGATCAACGACAGGGTATAAGGTATAATTGTCGATCTCTTGAAGCATTTAGGAACCACCCCTTCTTCCAGGGGTCTCCTATATAGAGGTCAGTTACTACTAGAGACAGCTGATCTGACAGATAAGGGACATGGGGGGAAATGAATGGTATTAACAAAGCGGAAGGGGGCTAGTCTTTGTATGTACAGATTTATAAGTGCAAAAATAGCACCCGGGTAAAAATTCAGCTAGCTTCACCTTTATTCCTGGGGCATTTACCAAACAAAATGTGCCATGTTTGCCCAACTACACCTGTGTTTGCTAAATTCACTTCTAGGTCAGCGTAGGTGGGCCAAGTTCTCCAGCTTTTAGCATTGGAAACAATGTTTTTTGGACAAAATTGTCTCTTTAGGTCATTTTGGCATCTTTACCTATTTTGAGCCTCAGTCAGGCAGATAACTAGTATTTGAAAAACAACAAATAAAATAAATAATTTATAAAACTCATTATATAAAGCTTTTCAAACAAGACACACCCAAGAAACCACACATATATATACTGAGACCCATCCAATGCTCACAAAATCTGTAAACGTTTTTTTTCAGCAAGCATTCTTTAGTTTTCAAGGTCAAATCTGCCACTGCAACCTGCACTTCCAACCTGGCGAAGTGCAGCGAACTAAAAGTTGAGCGAACCACCGAAAAAACTGCGAACAACGTAAATCCATCCCTTGATGAAAATTGAAATAGAAGTGCACTTTTTGAACCTGGTGCTGAATTGACTTATTTGTCTTTGGTCTGAAGAAGAAGTTGCACATTGCACCTCTCAGCACAGTAACTAATATCCCTGACATCACAGAATCTAAGACAAAAGGTCACCTCATGCGACATGGCACAGCTGGAAACATGGCTTGAGTAACACTTGACTGCAAATGGCGTGTAACATGGCACTGCGGGGTAGGTTTTTCTTGTGATATTTTTGCATACAAACACATTATGTGGAAGGAGAAAGTGGCAGGGCAGCAGTGAGGTTGGGATGTGTAAGAAATGTTTCCAGGCTGATACTGCTGTCCTGGTCTGGCTGCTTTGGATCTCTAGTACACAATGTAATGGTTATTTCTACCTGTTGTATTTAGAGCAAGTTTCACTGTCTTAGTCCACTACAGGGAAACCATGTCTAGGTGAGGTGGTGCTCACACTGCAAAAATGTAGTTCCTCAAACCTTCTCCCACCTCTTTGGAGATTTTTTTTTAACGCCTAAAATGTACATAAAATCTTCCAAAAATATAGGAAACAAATTCTTTCTCCTCCCCCTACTTGCCCCCAGTGCTTTTAGGGATATTGGTTTGACTTTATCTACAATCGTCCATACAGATAGTTTGGTGGAGTCACATCCCCTGATCATGTGCTATGGTAACACCCTGGGGAGGGGTGTAATTCCTTAAAATATGGACAGAATATTCTTATGATCACAGTTCACCAGTATCCATGCAAAATTGCAATGTACATTGTCTAACCCACTTTTTCTCAACCCGCAATACACGTACCCCAGGGGGTACAAGGCAGTGTTGTCTGACTGGTCTGCTATATTATTTTACAAGTGAAAACAATTCAACAAGTCAATGAGAGCCATTTGCCAAAAGAAGTAAACACAGCATACGTCTCTCATTGACTAAGCACGTGTACATGTGTAGCTGGAACGCAGAGGTGAGCTGTTTGGGCTTTCTGGGTGCTTTCACACAGTATAGCATCCCCAATCGGGATGCCCCCAAGGAGTGGAATAAAACCCGGGAAAGTCACATTTCTGGGTTTTGTTCCATTTTAAGCTAGCTGTTCCTATCAATAAGTACACTGCTTATGAGACATGGCGCATGGAGAATTTTAAGCACCAGGAACAATTTCATTATGGTTTGCCTTATTGAACTGACTCATGGCTTCTTCTCCAGTCAGAACAGATTGAACTTCCTCTTAAATTTGTGGTATGGAGGACATTCTGATTTGGATGCCTCATTGGGCACCAGTGGCTTGGAAGCATGGTGTCAAGCCCCGTGGGACACCCGCCTTCTAGGTAAGTCCACAACCCCCAATCTCCGCTGCTAGCTTCACCTATAGCCAAGCCCCCGTTTGTCGGGGCGCTTTACACGCCTCACCGAACACGGTTGCCCCCAGGACTTCATAGCACAAAGGATCTGGATTTACAGGGGTGAAGGCAGATGAACCCGAGGCAAGACTGGGCGATGTTGGGTAAGCCGGGGTTATACACAGGGTATCAATCCTATATAGCGCAGCACCAAAGGGAAGAGACAAGAGAAGAGTTGGGATCAAGCCAGGGGTTAAGTCGGGAGGTGAAGTGTACGCAGTACAAAGGATGAGATGGATTCGAGGTCAGGAAACAAGCAGAGGTCGTTCCAGGCGACAATTACGGGGTGGTCAAACAAGACAAGGTCGGCAACAGAATCGAACAAGGTTCTTAGACAAAATCACACCCAGCAGCACGCTATCACGAGCAAGGGACAAGTGTGGCTAAACAACCTTTAATTACTGGGAGCTGACGGGATTGGATGGAAGGAAGGCTGTGATTGGTGTAACCAAGAACTTTGGACTGATTCCCCAATTTTAACTCAAAAGGACGTTTTCGCCCAGAACCACTCTGGGCTCATTGGCTCTTTACTACATCCTCCGGCGGGCACGCTGTGTACAGAGAGAGCGCGCAAGCACGTTCAGGCAAACGGGGATGCGGCGAAGGGAGAAGGTGGCCGTGCTCGGCGCGCCGCACGAGCCTACGCTGCCCGCCTGGTGGGGCCAGCCTCCCGGAGACAACGCGGGACCGATCCTGAGGTAAGTTGATCGTGACACTACCCCCCCCCCTTCATGAGGGGCCTCCGGACCCTTACTAGGCTTATCAGGATGATCCCGATGGAACTTCCTAATCAAGGCATTAGCATGGACATCCTTAGCTGGAAACCAATATCTCTCCTCAGGACGCTGCCCAGCCAGCCTCCCCTCAACGTGGGACCGATCCTGAGGTAAGCAGATTGTGACACACGGGAGCAAATCTACTGCTACTTACCTCTTGCACGCTCACTTCCACATCAGCTGTTCCAGTGACTGCTGATAGTCTATTGGGTTCCTTGTGGTTGGTGGCTGTTCAGTGATGTGCATGGGTGCCAGGTCAACCCTGGAAGGCTGCGTGCATCAACATGGTGGCAAGAAGCATGGAAGGTTGAAAAACGTAAATTTTACTATGACAGGATTAAAGGTGCCATCCCAATACACCAGAAGGAAGTCATCAAGACAACATGTTGTGTTGATGCCTTTCTTCTGGTACATTGAAATGGCACCTTTTATCCTGTCATAGTAAACATTTTATTTGTACACATGGATTTGGCAGCTGCTCTCATACTGAAGCAAATTAGCACCTTACTAAGTCTCTCTTAGAGTGGACTTTTTTGTATTTTTGTGTTACATTAATGTTCTGTTACCCAGGAGGCAGCATATAAAATACAGATACTTTATTTCGATAGTTAAGCATATATAGTATATACAAGGCATGCTTTTTGGCAAGAAGATACATCAAGCTTTAAAAAAAACAAAAACGTTACATAAACAAGATACAATTGGCAATATACATGTTGCAATGAATGTAGTGTACACAATTCTTTTACAATAATTTTTATTGTTTACAGAAGAGCAGTACAAGTCATACAAAAAGATATGATAAAAGCACTCTGCAGACTGTCAGTAACATCATGTACATGTAGAATGTCAAAACCACCATGTTTAAAGATTCACCTTGCACATTTAAAGAAAAATATAAAATTTCTATTCAGCAGGGGCGTGGCCGCGGCATGGTGCTGTGAGGACGCATCAGGCTGAGGCTCCCGTCCGTACCTAGCCCGGGCAGACTTACCGTGAGGAGCTGAAGTGCAAAACCGACCCCAGAAAGATGGGACGACGCAGGGGCCAGAGAGGAGGCCTTGGTGATGGCGGGAGGAGCGGCATCACCCGCTATCTACAGCCGGCGGGAGGAGAGGATGAAGTCATGCGCCGAGACAAGATGGCGTCCGGTGCGGCACTAGAGAAGAGTGGAAGCGAGGGGGCGGAAGCCGGGGGCCGCCAGACAGAGGAGCGTGCTGATCGCGGAGGGGGAGAAGAGGAGCGGTCTGATCGGGACCTCCGCGGCGCCGCAACTGACAGGCGGCTGAAGACGGGAGGTGAGGAGGACGCGAGCGGAGGTGAGGAGGCGGCGGTCGGGGCTGGATGGGACCCGCTGAGGAGATGTCAGCACGAGGGACGGCGGGGGAAGGAGAGACCGCTCTCCCCGCCTGGCTGCCTGCCCAGGCAGGCAGCAACTGAGGCGCACCCTGAGAGAGCCATGCTGCCTGAGAGCCCCTCTCCCAGCTTAGAGACTGATGCCAATAGGCCCTCCCTGTCCTCCGCGCCATACTCGACGACCGCGGAGGGGGGCTTGGGTGAGGGATCCCCATGGCCACAGGTCCTCGGCCACCAGGAAGAAGGGCAGAGCAATAAGGTCACTCCCCATACAGACCCACAGTGCGCCCCCCTTAAAGACACATACACCCTGGAGGAGGCATGGATGCAGACCTCCCCGAGCATGCCACTGTTGGAGAGCTCGGATTCTTCAGGGGAGGAAGCAGCACTGAGCCCCAAAGAAGGGGCATCCCAAACCCTGCATGTCCAGACAGGACCGCGTGCGACCACCTGGTGCGCTGAGTCCCAGGGAGAACCAGGGGCACTCTTTATATGCACACCCCCCCGTCCTGAAGCTGGATGCGCAGAGAGGCCTATCCGCAAGACAACGCAGCATGGGATGTCAGACACACCGCCGCCCCTGCCCCCTGACGGACCCTCGGCTACACCATATGCGAGAGGGGAACCGACGCACAGTGCCGGCGAACTCTATCATCAACAGGAGCTGGACCGGGACTTGAGGTCCCTTCTTCTCTCCCTCCCCACTAAAGCTGACCTAAAAGCGATACCCACAAAAATAGATCTAGAGGCTATGGTTTCCAGGATTGAAAAATCCTTCCGGAAAGAACTGGAGACTGTGCAACATAATGTGGCGGCAGTGGAGGACAGGGTAACGGCTCTAGAGAATGCAAAAGAATCTATAGAGGAGCGTCTCACCCGCCTGGAACAAACCAATGCCTCCCAGGCAACGCAGATCTGCAACCTCAAATTACACAACGACGATCTGGAAAACAGAAGTCGCCGCAACAACTTGCGACTCCGGGGGCTGCCGGAGACACAGCAAAATGCAGATCTCGACTCTGTGGCCAACTCCATCTTCAATAAACTGTTGGGGAACCCCCCTGGCGCCACTATCAAACTGGACAGAATCCACAGGGTGGCTGGACGCCCGCCGGGAGACCCCACAGCTCCACGAGACGTACTATGTAGAGTACACAACTACAGAGTCAAAGAGGAAATCCTAAGAAGAGCCTGGGACGCAGGACAAATCCGACACGAGGCCCAATTGATCACCATCCTACCAGATCTGGCACGCTCGACTCTGTGGATGCGACGGCAGCTGAAACCCCTTCTACAGAAAATAAAGGACGGTGGAGCGACCTACAAATGGGGATACCCCTTCCATCTTATCGTCCGGAAAAATAGTAGATCCTTTACCCTCCGAGCTCCGGGGGATCTGGACCACCTCTTTGCGTTTTTGGAGGCCCCCCCAGTGGATGTCCCTAATTGGCTGGACTTCCCGCCGTACCAGCCACTACCTCAGAGAGTCCGCCGAATGCGTGGACCAGGCGGCCGCGAATTACCGCGAAGGAGGGGACCTCCACCCCCCGCGGCAGAATAAGTAACATTGGCCCCTCTCCATCCCCCCTCCCCCCCCCCACATGGAAGTAGACTTTGCCGCGTCCGACGCCCATGAGTGGCGTGGGTCCCTCTCCGCCCCCCCCCCCCCCCGTGTGGGGGCGGACTCTGGCGGGCGGGGCGCCCGGTCGGGACTTCTGCCCATCGTGGAAGAATAAGTGACACTGGCCCTTCCTCGCCCCCCTTCCCCCCCCCATGTAAGAACAGACTGTGGCACGCCCCCGCCTCCCGGAGAAAGGGACGCGGATGGAGGAGGTGGTGGCGTGGGCCCCTCATCGCCCCCCCCCCCCTTGTGAGGACGGACTTTGACACGTCGGGTGCCCTGCTGCCTGGCGATGGGCTCCCCCCTCTGCGGGAGTGGGCATGGACCGCCGACGCGCCTGGTGGAGGGGGGCCTGCGGTGGGCTGCGGCGGCCCGGACGGAGACCGGGGTCGCGTGGTGTGGGGGGCTTTGGGAGGCGCCGCTGCCCGGGTCCCCCCCCTCGGGGCTTGCGCACTAGATGTCCGGGGAAGCGCCTCCTCGTTCTGGTGTGGACGTGTGCGGCCCCGGGAGGGGGGACCACGGGAGAAGTGAGTTGCGTGGGCAGTTTCTGAGCTGTCTGGGATGTCGCAGTGCTCGCCGGGGGACTCATGTGTTACACTGTGCGGCCTTCCCCCCGGGTCGGGCCGGGCCGTGGTGGACGGGCGATGGGCGGCGCGGGACCCGTGCTGGGTGGCTGCGGGCCGCCCGCCCCCCCGCTGCGGCTCGGCCGGGCGCGGGCGGGGCAATGCGGGGGGGCCCCCGGTGCCTGGCTCCCGGGGGCGGGGCGGGGGCGTGGGGGATGCCCGTGGTTCGAGGGGTCTGATGCCAGTTGTTGGGCCGGGGGGTTGGGGAAGACCCGGAGATGCTGGGGACCCCTGGGCGGGGCGGGTCGGGACGGGGGCTGGCGGGGGAGTCACGACGTGGGAGGCCGGAGGCCTCGGGAGTAGCCATGATGGGATGCGGGGGTGTGACTGGCCGGCCCGCGGGGGGGTGCCCCCCCTACTGCCCCCCGGGCACCTCTGGTGGGGGCCCGGTTGGGTGGGGGGGCTCGGCCCTTCCGCGGTCGGGCGGGGGTCTCCCGAGGCGGCTGCGCCCATCGGGCCGGGAGCTCGGTGGGATGAGGAGGTGGCATCGGGTGTCGCGCGCCTGGGGGCTCCGGACGCTGGGTGGGCTGGAGACGTGGGGGGGAGTCGTGGTTGGGCCTACATGGGTGCTGGTATGGGGGGGGGGACCGGGGGGGGAATATGCAGGGATGGAGAGAGATGGGCCATGTCGTGTTTTGTATATAGTCAACAGGTAACGTGCATACGTGCTCCTCATTGTTGTAATTTGTAATGTGTTACTCCCCCAGAAGAGGGGGTCTGTTCCGGGCTGGGGGGACTGGGTCCTCTACGGCCGTGCCGCGCCACAGTTTTCTTTTTTCCCCCACATAGGCCAGTCCGCGAGGACGCTCAGAGAAGCAGCCAAAGCGGACAGAATCGATTCGTAATTGTTGCTTCATGTTATTAAAAAAAAAAAAAAAAAGCGGACGGTCGGAGAGGAAGGAGTGCAGGCATGTGGGCAAAAGGCTTAGGACAAGCGGGCTAAGTTAAGAAATTGCTATGCAGGCATTCAAATATCGCGGATTATGGGAATAATAGACGTATTGCCTTCGATGTTAATGTGCTGTAAGTTTAGCTGTTTGAACCCGAAACAAGAGATTGTATAACTGTTGAACTCTGTACGCCCTTCTAACCTGACCGGTCTCAATAAAGATTGATTGTTAAAAAAAAAAAAAAAATTTCTATTCAGCATAATATCTCGTTAATACTGTGGTTATCATAAGAGACAGTTATTGTCATTTTGTCAGTGACGAGGCAGGGCCTCTACCTTCACATAAGCAAGAAGATACATGAAAGCCAAATAATAAAAAAGAAAGAGAGAGGGGGTAAGGGTAGAGAGAACCCTCTGACTCAGGGAGAAAAGAATAGAGGGATGAAGTATAGAGGAAAGAGGGGGGAGGATAGGAGGGGTGGGAAGGGAGGGGGGGAAAGGGAAGGGGGGGGGGGCTGCAACCAGTACCTCCCATCCGCAACAGGGCGCCTAGAGGTCCCTCACTCTACCACTCACCCCAGTATACTTTATCCATAGGGACCATATATCATTAAAGCGGTCATAGTCATCATGGGCTATTGCCGTCAGTTTTTCCATTATCATAATATCAGATATTTTAGAAATCACCATCTGCCAAAGTAACCGCCCATTTCTCCAATTTCTAGCTATCACTAGCCTTGTTTCCGTAAAAATATGTAGAGCCAATTTCCATTGGGCAAATTTGAAGTTATTAGTCTTATAAGAGAGGAGGGCCTCCCATGCGCTAGGGGAGAAAGTGCCTGCAAAAAGCGTGGACAAAAGATTATATGCACTGCTCCACAACTTGCAGACATGGGGACAGGTCCACCACATGTGGTGCATAGTTCCCTCCTCTTGACATCCCCTAAAGCACATGGAGGAGCTATTTGCATCAAACTTGTGTATCCTGGCAGGGGTGAGGTACCATCTAAACAGGACCTTAAAGTAGTGTACACAATTCTAACCCAAAAAATGTTCTTTGTTAAAAGGTGGTATCTGGTACTATCTCGATCCCAAGCTATCTCAGCAACTGCTTTCAGAGTTAGAGCTTTGAAGTTTTGTCTGTAATTAGATTTTGAGCAAAGGTTTTTGACCTCACCGCCAAATGTTAGTCAAGACCGCTGCATGTTGAATAAAGAAATGTAAAAAAAAAAAGCATTAAAATAAACTGATGTCATTTATTTTCTTGGTGGCCATCAGACTATTGCTTGAACATAGAAGAAGCAATTATTACCCTTTAGGGACATGGTCGGCTGGATGTTCTACCCTTTTATTGAAGGAAATTTTCATTGTTTTAATAGACGGCATAATGTTTTATTCTCCCTCATTTGTCACAATTCGCGTGGTCTGCTGACATTTTGTTTTTTTTTACATCATGTATGCCCATGTTTATATTGGGGAATCCTCTACATCAGTGGTCCCCAACCCCCAGGCCGCGGACCGCTACCGGTCTGTGGCTCAAATGGTACCAGGCCCTGAGGCGGCCTGGTACCACACTTTATTCTATCTCTTTCTCAACTTTCCTTCTCTCTTTCTCTTGTTCTCTTTCCTTCATCCTTTCCCTCACTCCTTCCTTTCATCCTTCCCTCTCTCCCATCCTTTCTGCATTTCCTCTCTTTTTTTCTTCTCCCACTCCTTCCTTCCATCCTCTCTTTTTCTCACCTTTTCTTTCTTCCTTAAATTCTTCCCTTTCTGCCTTTCACTCTCTTTCTCCCTCAATCCCATACTGCCTTCTTCCTTACTTTTGCTCTTTCACTCCCCCTTCCTCTTTCGTATTCTCTGTCCTTGCTCTTCTCTCTCTCCATTTCTTCAGTTCTCACTTCCTTCTCTCCCTCCTTCCCTTCCCTTCCTGTTTCTCTTACTCCATTCCTCCTCTCCTCTTTCCATCCTGTCTTCTTCCCGTCTCTTTACTCTCTCTTTTTTATTTATTTATTTATTTCTCACTCCCCCTCTCCCTCCCCCTTTTTTTCTTCTTCCCTTTCTCTTTTCTTTCACTCACTATTGCTATACATTCTTTCTCTCTTTTTTCCATTACCTCCCCCACTTCTGTTTTCCCTCTCTTCCTTGCTTCACTCACTTCCTTCTTTTTATTTCCCCTTCTCTCTATTTCTCACCTTTTTTTCTTTACTCTTCTTTCCAACCTCCTAACTTTCTCCTTTTGTTCCCTTACTTTCTTTTTCTCTGTTCCCCACCCTATGTTCCCTCTCTTTTTTTCTTCCTCCTTTTTCTCCTTGCACCGCCCCAGCCACACCCCCAGCCCCGCCCCCAGTCAGCCCCCCCCCCCAGTGCCCCACCGGGCCGTGGTAAAATGACTGAATCCTGAACTGGTCCACGGTGAAAAAAAGGTTGGGGATGACTGCTCTACATGACTCAATTCTTAAAAATGTATAGAAAGTCAAAAATTTAAGTGCACAATAACTTACACAACATATTGTATTTTTTTTTAATCCCCTGCACCTGCTCGGGTTTAGAGAGAAACATTTCCAGGTAAGGTAGAAAAGTTTTTCAATTAAGAACTGTTTCTTTATTGTCAAGCCGAGTGTTACACCCATCTTCAGGTGAATCAGCAACCCCCAATCTCCGCAGCTGCTTCTGCCTATAGAGAAGACCCCGTTCGCCGGGATGCTGGATACGCCTCACCGGACACAGTTGCCCTCAGGTTTTAGGTAGCACAAAGGATGCTGACTTACAGGGGGAAGGTGGATGAACCAGGGAATAGACTGGGCAGTAGTCGGGCTGGCCAGGGTCATACACGGGAATGAGTCGAAGCCGGTGGGTCGGAGAGTTTGCAGGTCAGGGGAGGAGATGGAGTGAATTGGTCAGTCAAGGCTATGTCAGCAACAGAACACAATACAGTGGCACTACAACACCCAGCAGTACGAAATAACCAGAAGTGGGCTAGGGTTGACGGCCAAGGGGGACTGGGCTCATTAGCCCACGATTACCTACGGGCTGGTTAGCTCACACAATCAAGGAGATGATGCCCCACAAGCAGCTCATTGGCCCGTTCAAACTAGCCTCCGGCAGCACCACGGGAGGGCGTAATAGTCTAATGTACGCATGCACGCTGATACACAAGCCGGGGGACCGGTAACGCAGAGGGAGGAGATGAGGTGCAGCATCGCTTGAGCCGGCGCTGCTCAAACACAAGCTGCTCGAGCCAGCGCCTGGAGCTGACGTGCCGGTCAGGCAACAGCCACCTCAGCCTTGAGGAGCTGTATTATAAAATGATCTAATATTATATATTAAGGGCAGAAAAGTGTGTGAAAATTTGTCAATTTCAAGACTGAATTTCCTCCATCAAAAAGCTGCAGGAACCTGACGACTTCAATGACAATGAGAGGCTTATTTCTTTCCTAAAACACATGCCGGTAGCATCCGGCATTTTTTTTAGCAGTGAAAGAGCCAGGAACAAGTTATTTTTTGGGGATTTACCCCTTTTTGTGGTTTAGGGGAGAAATAAAAAATTGTTAAAAAGTTGATAAATATCACAAATATAAAAATGTTTTAGGGCAAAAACACCAAAAGATTAGACATTTGGCCCCAAGGTTTAGAACAGAAAAAAATTAAAAAGGCGAGCCCGTTGTTGTCCCATTGTCTCGGGCTACATGTTGCACTGTCCTAAACTTCAATACGTTTTCAAAAAGACCCTGTAGTTCCTAAGTTACCTTTAAAAGTATTAGAGCATTGGGGATTCATAAAAATAATTAAGAGAAAACAGTGGGTGTGGCAACAGCAATGTGATGTAAGCACACTGTGATGAGTGAGAGAGGAGGACGGGGTTTCAGAGCTGCAGAGAGAGGCAGCCAATCACTTGGCCAGGAAGTGGGGGTGTTTCTGTTCTTGGTCCACTGAAGGTTAATTGATGGACCAGGTTAGCAGGGTGGAGACTGAAAGCTGAATACGTGATTTCCTCACTAAGGAGACATGCAGAGGAGGAAGCAGAGCACTGAAGCTACTCAATGAAAGGTAAGCTACTGATATTTATTTTTTAACTTGTGACTTGCCAAACAATAGCTCAATTAAGGGCAGGGATGGAGGGTTAAAGAGCCCATCGGACAAAATATTAGGGGAAAAAACACAGGTTAGCTTAAATCAGAATATACCCCAAAAAACACTTAAAAAAAAGGAGAACACAGGTTCTTCAGAGAGAACACTCTGAAATGGAGAATAGAGATTTGCATAAAACACAGAAGCTAGAGAGATTAAATCGCTATTGGGAAACATTAAGGAAAGGGAAGAAACATGGGGGGGCTATCGGGAGCAGTTAAGGGCTTAGGATGGGGGAGGGCCATTTGTGCTTCAAAAGAGTCGGTTTTCCTTGTGGAAGGCGCAAATTGGTACATGAAAAGGCTTTTCCCATACGCACAAGCACCATTTGTGTGCATGCAGCCATAAATCAACGCATTGGCTCTTCCGTTTTCCTTTGTGTTCCGCTTGAGCCTTCTTTTTAGCTTCGACCATGAATTGAGCCTAATGTGTTCATCTGGAGCACCCAGAAATCAAAGCATAGGCGCATGCGGATTCCTTTGCGCTCCGTTTGAGCGTTTTGCAAAAGCCACGTTTCCTCAATGCCATGCCATCTACTGGACCCCCCAGATAAAATTCCTCAGTACTCCACCGGACCAATCCAATATCCACCCAAAGCATTGCATAATAGGAAACATCATCTAAACACAGCAAAAGAACTGCAGCAGCATTGGCTGTTATTCCAGCACAGGAACCATTAAAATTGAGCAGCTGGCCCTATACCATGATGTGTTCATAAACCTGTCACCCATGATTCTTCTTGCTTCCAGTAAAAGAAAAAAACAAGTTTGGTTGGATTTTGTTATGCAAGGTGTATAAGTAACCCCTACATTTGCTATGTCGCATATATGTGCAAATTTTTATTATTGGACCATTTTTTCACTATAGAGTGCCATTACAGTTTGGAGAGGCTGGCTAGAGAAAATTAGTCATGCACTGCACTTAAAATTTGCACGCAACACACAACCGATGACGGTCCCTCTATATTAAATATTTTAATTGACTGGCTCTTATTATGTGGACTGATCTGATGCTTTGTTGAAATAGATAGCACAGGTAAATTCCACAAGCCCTACTTAAAGTTTATATAAAATGATATGCAGCCTTGAGTGTTCTGATGATCCATGTTCATTTCAGATTAATCTGGATTTACACACTCGATATATGTTTTGTCATTTCATATTTTCTTGGAAATATAGATAATGAAATGTATACCTGCGTGCAGCATCCCACCCCTGTCCCCATGTTCTCCCCATCTCCCAACTCATGCTCATGTGTAATCAGGGCCACCTGACCAGGGATCGCACAGTGAATTGACAGATTTCAAACTTAGTAATGTTTGTTTTCAGATTAAACTTAGTAATATTAGGGACGGGGTACTAATTGGACGGCCTTGACGTGGCTACCTCGCTTCTACATTCATTGCAATCTATGTTAACTAACAGTCCATGTTCTTAACAAGTGTTAAGCTAGGTTTTTCAATAGTATGGGTGTGCAGAGGATTAACTTTCTTTGTTGCTTGGTGTGTGGTCACACCCCTCTAGCACCTCTTGACTGCTATATATTGACTGGATAAGCACATCCTATTTTTCTTTTTGCTGTTGCATTTGCAGGTCTGTGGCCAGATCTGCTGAATTGTAGCTCTCCCAATGTAACAGGGAGTCCAATTGACCTCTATCTAAAAACCCCCTTTTTGAACTGTAACACTGTGCAGGCAAGTAAAGCATTTTTCATTGTGTGTGTGCAAGCAAGTTAAGTTATTGCAATGTCTTTAGACAGGCTGATTCATGTATTGCATTGCTTGTGCACACACAAGTAAAGAAGTAGCAATGTCTGCACAAACTTTTAAACTTAACAATGTTAGGGACGGGGTACTAATTGGACGGCCTTGACGTGGCTACCTCGCTTCTACATTCATTGCAATCTATGTTAACTAACAGTCCATGTTCTTAACAAGTGTTAGCTAGGTTTTTCAATAGTATGAGTGTGCAGAGGGTTAACTTTCTTTGTTGCATGGTGTGTGGTCACACCCCTCTAGCACCTCTTGACTGCTATATATTGACTGGATGAGCACATCCTATTTTTCTTTTTGCAATTGACAGATTTCTGGCATATCCTATTACTTTCATTTCTGCTGGGGAAGCATTAGGGAAAGTAGTAGCCCTGTGTGCCTCTATGGATTTGAATAGGTATAGGTCTGTCTTAAAGCCAGTCAAATAAGAGTTTAGGTGAATCTCAATTTGGAATTTCCTACTGCCAAAGACGGGGAGGCCGATTCATTAATAGCGGCAGGTAGCGACAGTTGAGCGACTGTAGCGGCATTTTCAGAGCGCCCGCTAGTAGTCGCTGTGCTTGGCCGTTGTTCGGTAGTTGATAGCGACTCAGTCAGTTTGCCGTAATGTTGAATATTGGGTGAGGAGTCGCTATTTGACAGGTTCCGCGCTGTATGGGAGCGCATGATAGCGACTGGCCCTAGTGACCGGCTCCCACCATATTCATTAAGAAATCACGCTCAAAAAATTCTCGCGCTGTAAAATGCATGTTTAAACCCCAGAGCGCTGGCGGCGATGGGTTAAAAGTAGTTTTTTAACCCCCAAACAACCATATTTTTGGAAACCAAAAAAGCAAGTTTTTAAAATAATTTTGTAATATGAATACATTAATATCAGACCTGTAATATAAATTCTGTACAATTTTTTTTTTTTTTACCTTAAAAAAAATTTCTAAAATGGCAGAAGTGGTCACAGAATTTTTCACATTTAAAAAAAAAATTAATAACAATTAATTATGAATATTTAAAGATTGTTCCATTGAAATGCATTGGAGAGCGCCAGGTAGCGAGAGGTCATACCTGTCACTGTACAAGGTCGGACGCTGGCGCTGTGGGCTGAGGCTGGAATAATGATGAATGAGTGGCTATATAGCGCTATCTCAGTCGCTAAGCAGGATTGGCTTGATAAATGTGTGATTGTGGTGGGGAGCCGGCGTTCTCGTGGCGGGGCCCATCATTACCGGCCGCTCACCAGTCGCTACCTGTCGCTATTCCTTCATAAATAAGGGCCAAAGATGATTGAGTAGTGGATTTCAGGCTTCCTGAACCTTGTTGAACTGAACCAAACGTTTAAATAGATCTTCCTTCCGACAAGAACGGTTCCTAGAATGCATACCTATTTGTGATTTTATGGATGAAATGTTCGCCTATTTTCCTTCAAAGTGTCCAGTTGGGTGAGTGTTAGAGTGTAAGACCATGAGGATGCAGCTGCGGAAAAAGAAAGTAATTATTCATCTTTAGTTTTGCCTTTACAGGTCCTTTAAAGCAGACCAAAACCCACAAGCATGTAAAATAAAAGCCCCTGCCAATGCTCCCTTCTTAGGATGTAGACCTAGAAATTGATATTTTTGCCTACAGAATTGTCCTGATAGAGCATTTTGGGCTGGCCCTCGCTGTAAGATTGCCGACTATTAGTCATTGCATAGGTGCACCAATGACATCATTGCCACTCACTACAGTGGCAATGAATAGAGAAGGTGGGGCTTTACAGCTAAAACAAGCAGTAATAACAGGGAGCAGAGAAAAGCAAAAGCAGGGAAAAATTTTGGTCCGCTTTAAGTAAACTAAAGCCATTTTTTTATTGAATGGACAAGTTCACATTTCTGCATTTCATAGTTCAGACAAAAGCACAGTATACCACATTTTACCAGCAAACTCTAAAGTGTGTCTGTTATATGTGAATGTAGGTGTAGATCAGGGGCTCCCAACCTCTGGTACCCAAGATCCTATCAGGTGGTATACAACAAGGCTGCAGACTGACCTGTACCCCAACATGGTCTGCTGCCATATACTTAGCCCACACCGAATTGTTTCTCACAGCAGACCTCCAGTCAAAAATACTTTTTCCCCTAAATCCCCCCTCTCGCAATCAGTGATGTAACCTAATGTTGAGGAATAGTAGACACATTCTATGCTAATGAACTGCATGGGAGCAGTCTTGTTGACACAATTCTGATAGCCCTGCTTCTAAAAAACCTGGTCCCACAGTCAAAATGAGTCAAATCTTGTTGCAATAATGCAGCCAGGGATTTAGTGTGTGAGTGTGTGTAACATGACAGACATGGTGATCCTTTTTCGGAGGCAATTCTCTCAGTTTGGTGCGGGCTGCTTAGACAATATCACACAGGCACACTGCAGTTTCTACCTCCTAATATTCTGTGTGGAAACAGATAAAATCTCTCTCTGGCTGCTTGGGCCGAACATAAGGAAGCTCCCAGCTCAGCTGCAGTGTGTCTGTGTGCTAGCAAAGGCTCACCCATCTCCTCGCTCATGCTTAAGTGTAAGCAGGGCTCTCATGTGTAATGCAAGATGGCCACTCCCATGTATTTCTAGGAGAAATTCCACAACATCTGCATGGGGTTAAGCCCCAACACTGATCATCAAAGGGGGGCTTTAAGGGAGCAAATTACTCAACTTTATTTTCTTGAGTGGAGGTCCGCTTTTAATAAAGAATTGCTCCAGAAGGTGATAAACTTTAGTTATGTGCATTTTTGTGAGTTTCATTCATTTGAAATAGCAATTTTAGGGACTGACATGGATTATACCTACAGTACCACCAGTGGCCCTTGATATAATTAGAAACTTTAAAGTGGTACTTGACTGAAAAACACAGGGAACCCCGGGCTTAGATTGTACAGGGCTCAAAAAATACAGTTTTGTGAGTACTCACCTTTAAAACGGGTATTATGAGTGTGCCATACACTCCACTTCGTTCTTCATGACATCTGGGTAATCTCCAGTAGAAGGCGAACTTCTGCAGAGATGAATATGCAAAAATGAAAGCCCCTCCCGGTCCATATATACCTGGGACCTCCCGCCAATTCCCCAGTGTATAAAAGCAGTAAAGGGACCAGGAAGAACCAAATATAACTGTAACAATCAAAACCAATGGTTCACCATATAAAAGCCCCAGAATACCTGAAAAAAACAAGGGTGGGGTGAAGTGGAGTGTATAGCACACTCATAATACCCGTTTTAAAGGTGAGTACTCACAAAACGGTATTATTCTAAGTGTGCCATACACTCCACTTCGTTCTTCATGACATTTGGGACATCCAATAGCAGTGTCCGTCATGGGTGGGAACCAGAAACAGTAAGGAATGTACCAACTCAAACCACTGCAGCTTGCAGAACCTTGCGGCCAAAAACAGCATCCGCTGAAGCCCGCACATCAACCTTGTAAAACTTGGAAAAGGTATGAACGGAAGACCAAGTAGCAGCCTTACAAACTTGTTCAACAGAAGCCTGGTGCTGAAAACCACCAACAGCAAGAGTAGAGTGCGCAGTGACCCTAAAAGAGGGAGTCCTCCCCTTAGCAGAATAGGCCCCAACAATGGCCTGACGAATCCATTTGCTAATCGTAGATTTAGCAGGTGCCAAACCTTTCCTGGGCCCGCAGGGCACCACGAAAAAAGCGTCCGTCTTGCGGAAGGAAGAAGTAGTCACCAAATAGTACTTCAAACAGGGAACAACATCCAAATTGTGCAAAACCCTCTCCTTGTCATTGTTAGGCTTAGGACACAAGGAAGGGAGAACAATGTCCTGATTGAGGTGGAAAGCAGAAACCACCTTAGGAAGAAAATCCGGCTTAAAACGAAAAACCATCTTATCCTGGTGTCTCTCAAAGTAAGGGGCCTGAATCGACAGGGCCGCCAACTCAGAGACCAGCCAAACAGAGGTAATAGTCACCAAGAAGGCAACCTTCTGAATGAGAACCGAAAGAGCAACATCCTGTAGCGGCTCAAAAGGAGGACCCTGCAGAGCCAAAAGAACCAAATTCAAATCCCAAACAGGAACTACAGCCTTCCGAGGGGGCCGCACATGAGCCACCCCTTGGAAAAAGGTCTTAACCAGCGGGTGTAAAGCAAAAGACCTCTGGAAGAAAACCGACAGAGCAGAAACCTGTCCTTTCAAAGTACTAAGCTGGAACCCAAGATCCAGATTATCCTGGGTATAGAAAAAACCCTGCAAGGCAAGGCCCTAACCTCACACCAATCAATATAGGACCTCCAAGTCCTATAGTAAATGCCCGAAGAGGACCGCTTCCTAGCCCTAATCAGGGTCTGAACAACAGCCTCAGATAAACCTTCCTCTTTCAAGAAGAAGGTTTCAGCAGCCAAGCCGTCAAAGCCAGAGTTTGTAAATTGGGGTAAAGTAGATGACCCTGAGATAGCAGGTCCGGCAGCAAGGGAAGCCGGAACTGGTCTACGGCCATCCTTACAACGTCTGCATACCAAACCCTTCTTGGCCACCTTGGAGCCACCAGAACCGCTGGTGCCCCTTCTAGAACCAGTTTGTGAACTACCTTGCCCAGCATGGAGACAGGTGGAAACAGGTACAGAAAACCCAGGTCCTTCCAAGCCAGTGACAAGGCATCCACTGCCAAAGCCAGGGGATCCTGAGAAAGAGACACAAAGGCCTGAAGTTTGTGATTGTGCCTCGAGGCAAAGAGATCCACCTCCGGAGTCCCCCACTTGCAGCAAAGATCCAGAAAAAACCTTGGGGTTGAGAGACCACTCTCCGTGGCGAGAGGATCCCCTGCTCAGGGAAACCGCCTCCGTATTCTCCACTCCCGGAATGTAAACTGCCGAAAGGCAAGGAACATTGCTCTTCGCCCAGTGCAGGATCAGAGAGACTTCCCTGAGGGCACTCCTGCTGCGATGCCCTTCTTGGTGATTTATGTAAGCCACTGCCGTTCGGTTGTCCGAACGCACCTGAACCGGAAGACCCCGCAACTGTGTGGTCAGCCGAGCCAGAACCAGTCGAATGGCTCTGAGCTCCAATACATTGATGGGGGTGTGAGCCTCCTGGAGACCCCACACCCCGCTGAACTGATGACTCTTCCAATAACCTCCCCAGCCCGACAGGCTGGCATCCATGGTAACCGTCTCCCAACAAGGGACCAGAAAGGATCTGCCCTTCACCAGATTGCTCAAGTCCAGCCACCACCGAACCGGAACATGCAGATACGCATCCTTGATGTCTATGGATGTCATAAAATTCATTGCTGAGCCGGTTTAACGGCAGGCTTGGGCTTGGAACCCCAGGCAGCCGCGGGACGTGCCCGACCTCTGCCTCTGTTCCAGGACGAGCCCCTGACACCTGAGAAGGCCAGACCTCTAGACGCTCTGGCCCCTCGAAAGGAAGGAGTGAACGAGCCCGCCCCCCAAAAGGGACGGCACTGTTTCCTCCGCTGAGGTAACTTACCTCCTTTAGCAACAGCATCCAATTTTTCTCCAAACGGCCGCGCACCCAAGAAGGGGAGAGCTGTGAGCGACTTCTTCGCTCCAACGTCCGCTGTCCTCTGACGGAGCCAGACCAGTCTGCGCATGGCCACCAGTAAGGCTGACGTCCCACTACATACGACAATGGAGTCTTCCATCGCAGCCATGACAAAATCCATGAGCAATTTGCACTTCTTAAGTATAGCGAACTCAGCGCCATCTGGACCAAGCTGAGTGTTATTCAGCCAGTCCCTGATAAGAGACCTGGTAGCAAGCGACACCAGGGCAGATGCACTAACAGGCCGCAGGGCCGAGCCCACGTTGGCAAATGCGTGGCACGCCATATGATCAAGGCGCTTATCCTCGCCATCCTTAAGGGAGGTGGCGTCAGGGGTGTTCAGCACAGAAGAGTTGGTCAAATCTAAAACAGGCGCATCAACCTCGGGAGGAGAAGACCAGCGCTTGACCGCCTCCACCGGAAAAGGATACTTCTTATCCCATCCCTGAGGCACACCAGGAAGCCGGCTGGGCCCAAAAAAATTCCCCCTTCTTAAGAGGGGGCGCCTCAGGTGGATCAATATCCAACACCTCCAATAAATGTGACAAAACAGTGGCCGTATCAACGGCATCCCCCAGCGCCTGCCCGACATTGGAATTCCCAGCTGACCATCGTCAGCCTCTGAATCCTGATACAATTCCCCCTCCTCTAACGGGGAATAATCGGACAAATCAGCAGACTCGTCGCCAATATCCCACAATGGCTGGGCCGACGACAACTGTCTCTTTTTAGCCTGGGCCTTCTTGCCCACCGTGCTAGCAATCATTTTCTCTATGCTGGCCAACCGAGCCCAAACATGAGAAAGCGACTCCCCACTGGTACCAATGTCACTTGGGGTACGGATCAGGTGGAGAGGGGAAGGCGATGAAGCAGGAGGAGCCGAGACTGCCGCGTTATGGCCTTTTGTGCGCATGTTATACAGATCAGCACATTCTCCCCCGTAAGGGATACCCCACACATGGGTCGGATTGTCCTGAAGGGATCCCGGGCCCGGTATCCTGCAGAGCCTCCATATGGTGAATATTTGTGGACAGTCGCAAGACCGCAGGGAGTTACGCATAAGCAACCCGGGATGCCCCTTAAAAGTCCCGGTGGGAGGATTTTTGGGTGGACAATTTTTATAACTAGAGACCCCAGGACCAGGAGGGACCCCTTAATATGCACATATACAGGGCAACCTGTAACACACAAAATAAGCCACATAAGAGCAGAGCAGTGTAAAAAATGCAATAGCATTTGATCTTACAGCCACACAATGGAAATAAATATAGATATATATATATATATATATATATATATATTATATATACCACAACACAGCCAAACAGGCAAATAAGGCCTAGACACACACACACACATGTTAGAGACCAGTGGGGGCCCCCGCTAAATAGGGGCCCCCACACACACACAAGCTAAAGAGATGGGCATCAGGCCCTTACCACCCCGAGAGCAATGCGGCCTGCCAGGGAAGATGGCCCCCACGTAGCCTCGTGCCTGGGAAGGGAGAGCAGGGGGAGGGCGGGCCAGCGCAGAACGCGCGTTTTCCGAGGCAACGCCCCCCTCCCAGCTACGCGGACCCCTAGACAACGAGCTTGTAAACGCAGCCTGAGGGGGAGAAGCTCCCCCAGGCTGTAGTCAGACCGTGAGGCCAGTAAACATCAAGCACTCACACACACACACACACACACACACACACAGGTGAAACACTCACACCGTGACAAGGGCTGGGTAAAACGAAATATCGTCCAAAACGAAATATAGGCCAGCCCCCCCCCCCCCCCCCCCCCCCCCCGGAGGGGAATATGGGACCCGGAAGGGGGGAAATCCAGCCAGGAGCCGGCCATAAGCCTGACGGGACGGGGCATCCCACACCAGGATCACCAAGAAACCTGGAAACTGCCTACCCCATAGTGAGGTCTCACGGTGGAGCAGTGCTCCTGCTGCACCCATAGGGTGTTCCTACCTTCACCAGGACCCGCAGCCTAAGCTGGGAGGCTCAATACAGGGTAATTTAGAAGGGTCCTGGCAGTAATAGGGATAATAGAAGGCCGGGCCGAGCCCGGCTTACCTGAAAGCAAAGAAGTCCTCATCTTCTGTCTTGTCGCTTTCTCTGCAGAGAAGAAACTGGGGAATTGGTGGGAGGTCCCAGGTATATATGGACCGGGAGGGGCTTTCTTTTTTGCATATTCATCTCTGCAGAAGTTCGCCCTCTACTGGAGATTACCCACATGTCATGAAGAACGAAGTGGAGTGTATGGCACAGTTAGAATATTCTTGATGCCGTGCTTCTGAATATCCAGAGGCAGAAGGCAGAGAAAGGTCTAACAACATGCTCTTCTATGGTTGAGGACATGGCAGATTCCAGTGATGGCTGTGGGACTGATCATTAAGGGGAATAAACAATTAGGTGCCATTTAAATAGTCAGCTTTAGGCAAACATAATGCAAGCAGATACCCTGCACGAACACATATAGAGATATCCACCGTTTGCCTGTTAAACCAGCAGTGCTCAATTTAATCTCGGTGGGATTTTGTGATACATAAACCTGCAGCCCGTTGGATCCTTGCCTCTTTTCCTAGATTAAGCGAATTTTTCCCAAACTTTACAATACTTAGCAGTTCCCCAGGAGATACTGTATATCAACTGCTTTTTCACAATTTTTACATTTATTTTTAGAACTTTTATCTACATTTATTTTTATTAGTTTGTATTGGTCCCTGTACAGTATGTTTTACCTTGTCTGTATTTAAACAGAAGATGATGGTGCTATATAAATAAACAATAATAATAATAACTATAGATCTTACCTTTTTGTCAAAAAGGTTTTTCTTAATTAAAAAGCAGGCAATAAAAATTGGAAAAACATAGACAAAGAAGAATCAGTAATACAAAGCCGATGAAATGGGAGAAAACATTCAGCCATGCAAATAATAAACACAGACAGGGCAGTTTCTAGGTGAAAAAACTCTGCCAGGAAAGAAAAAGTGTTTGCCCCTTCCTCACACATCCTCTGGTGCTGCTGCAGTCCCTTACTGATATGTGCCATGATGTGCCTCCTTAGCAACAGAGAGGGCCCCCTCCCCATGATCTCAATGTAGGGGGTGAGGGGTCAGGTACCGCTTACAGAAGCCCTGACCACGTTGTGGAAAGCAGGAAGGCTGGCGTAACCCCACACCCCGCATACACAATGGCTTTGGCATCCAGGGGGAATACACCAATGCAGAGGGATCACAGATCTCCCAGCGGTTAGAAAATGTTCACTTTTAAACTTTAAAGCAGGAGATCATATAAAGAATGACTATCTGAAGGCAACCCGGCAAACCGGAGACAGTCCCAGTGCCCACTGTGCTAAAAGACCCCTCCGATTCATACTGCTCACCTCATCCACCTCTCCTTACTTCTCCGGTGCTGCTCCTCTATGTCAGTCCCTCCACAAGCTGCCAATATCTAAAATAATGATAATATATTATTGTTATTTAATATACTTATAAATAAAAATGTAATTATACAACAATACAAACAAAGATGCAGCCTATGTTTTGGCCTAGATCTCCTCCTGTCCTCAACCCTCATAACCTCCTCCTCTCTTGTCTTCAGGACACCACCACTCCACTTCTCTGGAATGTCCTCCATCATACTATTCTCCACTTTCCAACCCCCCAAACTTTCAAGCGTGCTTCCAAACCCACCTTTTCAGATTAGCCTATCATCTGACTTAAAGGAGCACTATCACGAAATTGTGTAATATTAAAAATTCATCTAAACACGTTGGCTAATGAGAGGAGGGGTCACTAATACACCCAAACTGAATAAAACTCCCACCAAGCTTGTGGTTTTCTTCTCATTAGAGGAATAAAATCCAGGGGTGACAGGATTAGTCTATGCAGGGTGACATAGTCTGTCACCCTGGATGTCCTCTTCCTTCCATTTAAAGAATAAAAAATAAGCCTGGATGGATATTTTTTGATGTTGGTTGTATAAGTGACCCCTCCTCCCATCATCTAGAATATTTATATGGATTTTTATCCTTGGGCCATTTTTTCTTGATAGTGCTCCTTTAAGCAACCCACTTGACAATATTGAAAACCTTCAAAGAATTGGCCACTATGATTATTACATACTACTTGTTGCCCAGGCTCTCGTCTCCACCCTTACCCTATAGACCAAAAGCTCGCCAGGGCAGATTTGCTGCATCTCTGTTACATTGGTTGATAATATTCTGTGTATTAGAAATATATGACTTGTTTTCTACACTGTATGTAATTTCTACCTTATATAGCCCCTCGGTGATGGGGTTTTCTAAGTACACTTTGGCATGGAGGTTATTCATTAAATAAAGAAAAGCACATTTCATTATGTATCCCATGCTGGTGTAGTAATTTCCCTAATTATTAAAATGGTCTCTTACTCATTGAAATGCTCCTGCACCTCACCCTGAGAAGTTCTTCCCGACATTTTAGGGCTGAACATAAACCCTTCTTGAGGCAAATGGATATAAAACTACCATGGAATGAAATAAAACTAACCTAATCACAAATACTATAAAGTAGTGAGATTCAAAAGCTCCTATAAAATAACAACCAGCCTGATCCAACATCAGGGGCGTACATACCATAGGTGCCTCTCTGAGGTATTTACAGGCAGCCCATACTTGCCTAGCCTTGCCGCCTTACTCCATCGACAGTGCTGCACACCTTACTCCTGCACGTGGGCCTCCTCTCCCCCGCTGTCCAGGGCAGAGGAGTAGCTAGGCTTTCTGGTACCCGGGGCAAAGATTGGAAATAGCACCCACCACCTGTGCTCAGGCCCCCCTTTGGCACCCCCGTGACCTGCTGCACCCGGGGCAAGTGCCCCCCCTGCTCCCCCCTAGCTATGCCCCTGGTCCAGGGGTGCTGTTGATGATGGCTATGAGGCCCCATCAGGGCTATGTACGACCCATACATCTTATAAGGGAACAAACAGATCCCTACATGCCAAGGTAAAATATCACATTTTAGCTCCACCCAATCAGATGCAAAAAATCCCCTTTATTATGTGTTAGGAGGTTGAGAGCTTACTAAGTTCTGGGGTGGAAGTTCTGCTTCAAGCCAGATCACATGTTGGTCTGAGAAGGGCATTTTTTGAAGGCACTCTTGAAGGCTTGGAGAGAAGCACAGAAGAAGTAATGGAGATAGAAGTATAAAGGCAGGACCACCATCTGTTCAGTGCCGCTTGGACCTCTATATGGGGACTGGCCATAAAGGGGGCTCAATGTCTAGCCCAGATGAGACCCAGCTGCAACTTCTGCCTGATCTCTCATCCACCCAGTGTTACTGATCTACCCCTCCCTATCCTATCAATACCCCACCTAGCTCCACTCATCAACCACCTACAGCTCCAGTCATCCACTCCCCCGCCTAGCTGCTCTATATCACCCCCTCCTAGTGCCCCTTACCCAGCAGATCCACTCATCCCCCCCCCCACTGGGCCGTTTATCTGTCTTTCAGATGCACCCCCCATCTCAGCCTCACTCATCCACCCTCACCCCCAGTGTCACTGACCCACCCCTCCCACAGCTCCACTCAATAATCCCTCCACCTCCACCCAGTTCCACCCTCCTCCCTGGTCTGTGTACACTGTAACCCACAGTTCCCACCTCTGGTAAGTCCTGAATTAAGAGATACTTATCTTTTCCTCATAGAGCTTTGTCCAACGATGGAACTAGAAATTGCTTCCACTGGCAGGGTGTGTGCAGCACTGCATCGTGTAGCTGTTTCCAGTTCACCAATTATAAGGACCTCCACAGAAGCGTGCCATGAAATTTAGATTTTATAGGGACCCCAACATTTCCAATGGTGGCCTTGGGAAAAGTGATCAGAACCCTAATATAAAAGCTGTGCAGGTCATTTCTGAAGCTTCTGATCACTTTGAGAGACACCCTGTGCAAGAATTCAGGATGGAGTCCTCCTAACACACACAGATATTGCTTCTCAGACAAAACTAAAGATGGATAGATACAGAGAAAGTGAGTGCGAGATTAACATAGTGTGAAAGAAAGAGAGCAAAATGAAGAGAAATGAGGGAAGTGGAGAGGTGAAGGGAATGTGAAAATGAGAGGGAGAAGGAGGAAACATGGAAATGTGAAAAAGAGCATGCAGAGGGAGGAAATGTGGAAAATAGAGGCAGATAGAGAGAATGTAAAAAAGAGAAACAGGTAGAGGGAATGTCAAAAGGAGGAAGAAGATTTAGCAAATGTGAAAAAGAGAGAGACTTGTGAAAAAAGAGAGCAAGAAGAAGGGACTGTGAAACAGAGAGAAAAGAGAAGGGAATGCAAAAAAGGGAGGAAAAAGAAGAAAAAAAAGAGAAAGATAGAGAAAATATGGGCGAGAGAGAAAAATTGAGGGAATGCGAAAATGAGCGAAAATAGGAGGAAAAAAGAGAGGGAGGGAAGAAATGTTGTAAACGGAAAAAGATGGAGGGAAAAAAAGAAAGGAATGTGGAAAAGAGAAAAAGGTGCAGGGAATGTGAAAAATAGAGAAATATGGAGAGAATATGATGAAGAAAGAAGGATGAAAGGAATGTGAAACAGAGAAAAAGATAGACGAAATGTGAAAAAGAAGAATATAGAGGAAGCGTGAAAAAGAGAGAAAGATGGAGGAAATGTAAAAAAGCAAGGAAGATGGAAGAAATGTGAAAAAAGAGAGAAAGATGGAGGGAATGTGAAAAAGAAAGGAAGATTAGGGAATGTGAAAACGTGAGAAAAATGTTAAAAAGATGTTAAAAAGAGAAAGGAGAATTGTTGTTGTATATGCAATATTTTAGACCTCATTAAAAAAAGAAGAGAAAGGAGAGACGTAGAAAAGAAGATATGGAAAAAAAGTGTATGTGAATAAGAGAAAGATAAAATGAAGGTATAGAAGGGAAAACTTCATGGAGAACAGCAAATCTGGAGCACCAAAGATGACGGCCCCCATCACACCCCAATGGTTGACTTGCCTTTCTACCCTTTTAGATTAAAAGAGCCGGTTGCATCTTTTTATCAATGTGTTATTCCATGCTGATGTACTTGTGTATTATCAGACTATTACTCTTTCTACCCTGTCCTTTATTTTCACCTTGTACAGCATCACTGAAAACAATGGCCCTTCATAGACAAAAGTAATAACAATGAAGTAATTCAACACACGCCCTAGTAAATCAGTTTTGGCCCTTTGTAGTATTATTTTAGTCTGACATGCCTAGTCCATGGGCTTTAATACACGGTACACATACATGGTGTTAAATATAGTATTAAGAAATATATAGTCAACTCTTATGTACAATGTTTGTATTTCTCATTTCAAAGGAATATTCCACAGGTTTATGGTGACAAAACTATAAATTAGCAACCAGCCATGTCTAAATGATTCCACTGGAAGGGCGGTGGATTGGGGGCATCTCAGAGATGCTTCTCATGTTTTCAGGGTGGGCAGGCAAAATGCCATTCTATGTTGTCTTTTGGGATTACCCTTTAACCTCTCCCACTAACAATAGAGAAACAGGAGGAGACATGAGGCTTGTTATTTCTGGGAGATTATGGCCTGTTATTTATTAGATGAGAGGCAGCCAAGTAAAAACTCCAGTAAATAGTTCACATAATACATCTCCATACAGAAAAGTAAATGATGTCTCTGTGTTCATTCATTACAGAGGCTGAAACGATCTGTCCTCATCAGAGGATGAATTAGGGGGCTGATTCTGCAGGATATATATAGAGGGAGCGAGAGAAAGTGAGAGAGAGGGTGTTTATTTACATAAATACAAGAAAGATGCGTTGAAAGCAGAATGAAAGTCAAAATGTAAAAGTCAAAACTGACCGGAAGTCCTCTTTAAAGTGGACCAAAACCCACGCGATCGATTTCCTCTACGCGGGGCATCCAAAATCGGGATACCCATGTGTGAAGCCCCCCAGGTCACCCCATAAACTTACCTTTGTATCTCGGTCCAACGACGCATGTGCGATCCGCAGCTGCATCCCTGCTATCCCTGTAGCAGGGCGTGTGCCCGCACCAAGCATTTGTGAATGGCCGGCGCAGGCACACTCCCTGTTAGAGGGAAGCAGGGGATGCGGCCGCCAGCGTGCTCGGAGACGGAGGCTTAGACGAAGGCTTAGACGACGTGACGTCAGCAGCTTCTAGGGTGCTGATTGGACGAGCGGCTGCTCACGCGCCGTAGGACCGGGAACAGGTGAGTTGGGCTCGTCGATCTGGGGGGTTTCACGTGGCAGGGCACCCCCGATCGGAGTACCCCGGGGGACCAAAACCCGGGATAGTCAAAATCCTGGGTTTTGGTCCACTTTAAAGTATCCATTCTCCCATCCCCCTCCACTCATTTCATGTTTAAGAAAGTTTGATCATGAACTCATGCGGTGCCAACGTGTGAAAGCTTCCGGAGGGGATAAGGATAGATTGTGTGGAAAAAATGCAAAAGGCAAACAAATATAATCATTGATTTTTGAATCATAATTGCTGATCTTATCTGTTCTGTGCTCTCTGGCCATCTCACATTCTGGCTTACGCATGTCTCCCTCATGGAACCCCACCTTTGGGGCATCCCATGTTTGTGTGCATCCCCATAATGTAACTTGCCTTCTCCCTCCTGGTTCCTTAAGCAGCATCCCATGCAGTGTGCATCCCCGCAGTGTGACTGAACTTCTCCCTTGTGGTTACTTTTTGGGTATCCCATGTAGTGTGCATCCCCTCAGTGTGACTTACCTTCTCCCTTATGGCTCCTTTTTGGGTATCCCATGTAGTGTGCATCCCCTCAGTGTAACTGAACTTCTCCCTCATTGTTTCTTTTTGGGCATCCCATGTAGTGTGCATCCCCTCAGTGTAACTGAACTTCTCCCTCATTGTTTCTTTTTGGGCATCCCATGTAGTGTGCATCCCCTCAGTGTAACTGAACTTCTCCCTCATTGTTTCTTTTTGGGCATCCCATGTAGTGTGCATCCCCTCAGTGTGACTTACCTTCTCCCTTATGGCTCCTTTTTGGGTATCCCATGTAGTGTGCATCCCCTCAGTGTGACTGAACTTCTCCCTCATTGTTTCTTTTTGGGCATCCCATGTAGTGTGCATCCCTGCAGTGTGACTTACCTTCTCCCTTATGGCTTCTTTTTGGGCATCTCATGTAGTGTGCATCCCTGCAGTGTGACTTACCTTCTCCCTTATGGCTCCGTTTTGGGCATCTCATGTAGTGTGCATCCCCAGTATCACTCACCTTCTTCTTTCTTGTTCTTACCTGTTTCTCCCTAGTGGTTGCCGTCAGCTAGGCACATGTGTGAGATTGGGCACAGTCCTGGAGCCGTCAGCTTGATTTTTCTGGAACCCACCAGGGCCGTATTTAGTGTTCATGCTGCCCTAGGAACTTTTGTTAAGTAACGCTGAGCAGGGCCAGATAGAGAAAAAAATAGAGCTGGAAGGAAAAAAAGGACTGACAGAAAATATTATAGAAGGAAAGAACAGACTATGAGGAAAGAACAGAAAAGAATAAAATACTGACAGAAATAATAGGAGTAAGGATGAAAGAAAGAAAGAAAGGGAATGACAGAAAGAACAGATGAAATAAAGAAACAAAGAATACATGGAAAGAATAAAAGAAAAGAAACAAAGGTGGTTGGGTATACCCTGACATCACAGTCAGTCAATATAAAAAATAAATGTGTGTAGGGAGGAGAGGTTTCAAGAGGAGAAATGCAGAGGAGCATGCATTCTATTATATGTTACAGACTTCCCAGCTCCCAACACACAGGAGTCATATGGTCACAGCAGTAAAGGGACGAGGATGAAGCTGCAGATTTCCTATCAGCCGCTGCGTCCTCCTTGCACATTTGCAATGAGGCATTAACACACCAACAACATTTTTCTTCTTCTTTTTTTAATATAACAGTAATGTCAGTGCCCCCCTGCAGGTGGCCACCCTAGGCACGGGCCTAAGTTTGCCTAATGGTAAATACAGCCCTGGAACCCACCTGAGTCGCAGGAGGGTCCGGTCTCCGGTTGGCCGCCTTAGCTACATGCTCACCGTGGTCCAAGGAGTCTCTAGGAAAAGAGAAGCATAAAACACCAGCACTTAGCATACATGTCACGGGGTAGAACTTGCCTTGAGATTTGTGTTTTTTGTCTGTTGTCCTAGCTGAGTTCTCTTGCGCTGGGTGTGATTCCATGTCCAACACCTGGACCTCCTCCAACTTCGGCTGGTCCCTGTGCTAGTGGTGGGGAGTCCGAAGAGGAAGTTGAGGACACTGGCATTCTTCGGGGTCGATGCCTTACCTGCACACCCAGTCTTTGGCACAGCATTGGTCATCCCCTTCTGTTCGGGGTGGGATTTATTCTCTGCCAGAACTCTGATGCTCCATAGAAGCATAACTCAGTCACACAGTTCTGCATTAGTAGACAACTTATCTATGGACCAGCCACTTACCTTTGAAATTCTGGGGCAGCGCGCACACAGAGATCAGGGTGGTGCACAACATGCGCACACAGACCAGGGTGGCACACTCTATGTGGGCAAGGAGAAGCAGACTCCGTATGTAAGGAGATGTGCGGTGGGGGCTAGGAGAAGCCAGCGCGGATGAAGGAGATGGCATGGGTAGGTAAGTCACCAGGCACCGGGCATACAAGAGGCACTGCAGGTAACTTGCTCTGGGCCCCCTTGTTCCACGGGCCCAGGGGTACATGCCTGCACTGCCTCTCTGGTATGTACACCCCTGACACTAAGGCTATGTTCACAACTGTCAGGTTCGTGGCATGTAATTTGCTGCAAGAATTCTGCTCTGTGTTCACGTTTTTTTTTTCCAGGTAAGCCGGAGCTGGAAGGTAAAATTGTGGACCAGAATCGGCTTCATAAATGTGGTATTGTGTACAGCGCCCAGCGTTCACCAGAACCTGCCTGCCGCTATCCCTTGATGAATAAACCCCAAAGTGCTTTGGATGGCATTTTAATTTGTTTGGTTGGGTATTTGGTATCACCACGCACAACATTTGAATTGGTATGAGTGGGGTAGCGGGTTGTAGCTGGCATAAAGGGAACAGCTATTGCAGCCATCCCGCTGGCCTTCATAGTGAGGCAAGACACAGGTCCCCCCTCCACCAACAGCCAATCAGCTAGCTCAGTTTCGGCCACGCCTGCACAATGGTAGCGAAAGGAAGATGAGTGTATCTTGTTTTTTATCTATGATTAAGGGCGCCTAGCCCGAAACGCGTTAGAGGAGACTAGGAATGCTTTATTGTTTTTACCGCTGCTCATGATTTTTGACTATTTTAACCGGATGGCAATAAAAGCTACGTTTTAGGAGTGCGGACCCTTTACTATATTTTTTTCCTAATTGAGTGTATCTTGCAACCTGGGGGGATACAAACAGCGGGGCATCCCAATTTGAGATGAGGCAGCACAGAAGAAAAAAAAACACTGAAAAGTGAAAAAAAAATTTGAAATAACATTTTCAACAAATATATTTTGTTCTCCATAATTGTGTGTATTGTATGCGCTGAGCAATGCTAACTTCTATGGTTTGGCCACATTGGAGCAACCATGCATTGAAAATTTACACTGAGGAGCGTGTACCACGACGAGCCTTGCACTGTATAAGATGACACGATGGTAAATGTGATTCTGGAGATATATTGAGGTTACAGTCATATTTCCAAACTAAAAATTTGGTAAGAAAGAAAAAATGACCCATTTTATCCCATGGGAGCAGTGATTCCTGTGCCTCTTTAAACCTGCCCTGTTGGCTGCCTCTGCCCTTCTGTGTGCCTAGACCCACCAAGATTTGCTAAAATTAAAACAAATAGAGGGCATTTTATCAGCCACCCACCTAACAATTCAAATGGACTGTAAACCTTACTATCTTTCTTCTTCTCTTTTTCTGTTTATCGCTTTTCAAATGTTGTAGTACATTTATATTGTCGGATGATTTGAGTAAGCTGACCATTTTTTCTGGGTCTCAAAATGGGACAGCTTATACCAGTTTGTGGATGATAGATGGGGTTGGGATGTGGTTTAGGGGTTTGATGGGTGTGGAGCTTCTTTACAGGCTTTTGAGGAACAAATATCCACAGCTACACGCTACTCATGTGTGTAAGTAGGTGTAGCGCTGCTCACATGCTCAAGGGATCTTTGCTCCATAAAAGATGTTGGTAATTTAGCCAATGCTAATGGACATTTATATTTACAGAGGTAATGGGGTTGAAAAAAGACATGAGTTTCTATATCCTGCTGTCAGTGGGATAGTCTTCCATAACGTCGGGAGTTTTCGAAGGGACAGTTGGTCCAAAGTGGCTCTGTCCCACCGAAAGTGGCCATCTGGTCAGGTAAAGTTTGGGGGCACTGTTGATACGAAGAGTGTTGGTACAACGAATAGGCATTTTTAGTACTCAGCTTATATTTGTGTTTAAAGGATAATTTCTATTATACACAATTATCGTAGATCTCTTTAGATGTCTCTGGATTGATATTTGAGTCTGACATGTAGAATGTATTTTTGCTAATTTTTCTTTGAATAAAAAATGCTACAAATAGATCAGCAAGTAGCTCACCTGATGCATGTCCCATATGCCTCTCCTCCATTTCCTGCAGCACTGGGTAGAAGCTGTAGCAGGGCTCCACATTTGCCCCTCCTTTCAATTTCATTCCTCCAGGACCGTGCCATGAGCACGGCAAGCCACAGTGGTCCCACAGCTTTCTCATACCAAAGCATAACATACTGAAGACTCATAAATTGACAACCTGTCATGCCCCTTCCAGCCCAGCCACAACCCAGCCTTGTGTATGGTGTGCGCCTTTTAGCATCATTCTTGTGGCTATAGCGCCAACTTTGGAGACATTCCTGTCTTATCTGGCGCTGTGCTATGTACTACATACATACATACGCCGAACGCTACTAATTAGCTTTAACTGTTGCACCTAGGTATTGGCCCGCCTATGTCACTGCCTGTTGAACCCCGCTGCCGATTATCCCAGAATCAGTGATCGGCACTTTGTTTTGTTTTTTTTTCCGGCGCTCCCCAGCATATTTAGGATTTTTTCCTCCTTGAAATCTTTGGTGCTGTTATTTTCCAGTGCTGGTCAGCGTTTGATACAGTTACAAGAAATTACTGCTGGGGACAAGGGGGGCAGTGTAAAGTGGAAGTGTAAAGTGTCACAGTGGGTTTAGGTTGTGTTTTAGTTGTTGTTCTCCAAATTACAGATTGTTAAGCAAAAGAAGCCATTAATATCAATTTTAATAACACCCAGGAAAAAACATTTTGGACCATCTATGTCCTGCGTTTCGATTATTGACAAGTCTCAATGCAAGTTCTTTACAAAAAATGTGTTTAATATTAATTAGAAGCACTACAATCCAGTTCTGCCCATTGTACTCTATGGAATCTTGAGCTACAGCGCAAGGTTTTATCTGGCACTGCTTCAACCAGTGTGCCCGGAGCTGCACCATATACAGAACTAGTGGGAAATAAGATGCTAGCCAGCACCCATTTTTTTCTTTCTTAAATCCAATGCTGAGTGCCACTGTGGCCAAGAAAGTGGTGCTATGTGGCTCTGAGGCGTCATAAATAAGGCTCTTATAATACATAAGGTATCTACCTATAATCTGAGATTTTGAGATGCCTTGAAATGGCTCATTGTACACTGTTCTGAAGGGGGATAAGTTGGGAGAAATTTAGTGTGTGCCTGGATAGGGACATTTAGAAGTTCTGCAATATAGGCCTTCAAAATGAACTTTCCATGATGCTCCTTCAAAGAGGAACAAATGTTAGGATTTTCAATCTCCTGAATTCTGTTCCCCCCCCTCCCAAATTGGGATGCCTCGCTGTGTGGAACCCCTGGGCTCGCCTGCTATGCTCACCTCACCAGCGATCCCTCCACGCATTCTCAGGCCTCCTCCAATATGTATTCTATGCTGTGCATATGAATGACCAGCATAGAATGTTTATTTCAGTCTGTGCCGAGCACCTCCATCTAGCTGCATTCCCTTGGGTTTCACATAGCAGTAGGACAACTACTACCATAGTAATCATTGCCGCAGCACAAACCTAGTAATCCTTTACAAGCAGGGGCAGAAGTTGAGGCGGTGCAGGGGTAGACCACACCGGGGCCCAGAATGACTGTTGCTCCTTATTTATTATATTGACGGTCTCTTGCCATCGTTCAGATAGTATGTCATGAAAGGACCCCATTTAATGTTCGTACCAGGGCTCCATCAAAGTTAGTTACGCCACTGCTCATAAGACTGCCAGCAGATCCCCTCAGACCCAATAATTTATATGCCTGTACAAGTGAATCCCTTTTAAAACCTAAATGATTGCACTTTGAAGGAGGCAGCCAACTGACCTGTGCAGAGTGCCGGCTGGGAAGCATGTTATTATACTCACCCTGGCTTCTGCATTCTGCACCCATCATTCAGATGACATAGATGTCTTATGACAGTCATGACCATGGAGGACAGGAGTGCGGGAGATGGGGTGAGTATGACAGCATGTATCCCAGCCACACTCGGCTCCTATCAGCCTTGAGTCTCCCTTCTCTGCACATACTCTCAGGGAATTTCAGTCTCCAAGGTACTGTTCCATTCAGGTGGGGCACCCTGATTTGGGTTTGCCCATCCTGTTATGTGTATCCCCATGGTTTGCCCAGGAAACTCATCTTTCTAGTGTTGCCCTGCTGTAGGTGTGCTCAGCCAACCAGTGCGCTTGGTTTCGCTCAGCTCCATTGGACTCTGCTAGCCGCATGGCAAGGACCCCGCTGGCTGTATTTCCACTCAACTCAAGCTGACGGTGGGCCCGCATTGGCCATGCAGAAAGGCTGGGGCTAGGGATGCCACCGCAACGCCGAGACCCCACAAGGGCTCCAGAAAGGTGAGTGCATCAGGTGATCTGGGGGATTTCATACAGTGGCATCCCAATTCCCAGAGAGTGGGACTCGGACGACCCTAGAATCTTTTGGACTCCAGGACCTCCAATGTTCCTCTTTATAGCAGACCTGGCTTTCATGGACACTAAACTAACCTAACATACCATCTTATGGAAGCTCCCTTTAATGGGGGACAGGGAACATCTGTGAATACATGTGGCAGCCACATCTCCATCTATAGGGGGCATGCTTCATGGCAGTGCACTGCTATTTACTGTCCTCCATAATACAGAGTTCTACGCCTGATAATGGCTTCTTTAGGAGCGTCCCCAAATCAGGGATGATTTTGTTAAAAGGGACCGCTTTAATAATCAAGACTAGGAGCAGAGAGAAACATCTTACTGACATTTCATCTAAAAGAAGCATAGAAACCTAAAAGAAAACCCACACAGCCAAATATTTGGTGCTGAAAATCTGTAAGACCTTTTTTTTTACTTGTCTATTAGGATTGTTTATTTGATATCAGGGCAGGTATCACTGCGTATAACCGGGTAGGTGCTGGGGCCTCATTCCCTCTACCCTGTGCTGCCCTTATGCAGGATGCAGGGCCGTTCAGTAACCAGGACGGGGAGGCTGATTCATTAATAGCGGCAGGTAGCGACAGTTGAGCGACTGTAGCGACATTTTCAGAGCGCCCGCTAGTAGTCGCTGTGCTTGGCCGTTGTTTGGTAGTTGACAGCGACTCAGTCGGTGTGCAGTAATGTTGAATATTGGGCGAGGAGTCGCTATTTGACAGGTTCCGCGCTGTATGGGAGCGCATGATAGCGACTGGCCTTAGCGACCGGCTCCCACCATATTCATTAACAAATCACGCTCAAAAAATTCTTGCGCTGTGAAATGCTTGTTTAAACCCCAGAGCGCTGGCGGCGATGGGTTAAAAGTCGTTTTTTAACCCCCAAACAACCATATTTTTGGAAACCAAAAAAAACAAGTTTTTAATAACATTTTGTAATATGAATACATTAATATCAGACCTGTAATATCAATTCTGCACAATGTTTTTTTTTTTTTTACCTTAAAAAAATTATCTAAAATGGCAGAAGTGGTCACAGAATTTTTCACATTTAAAAAAAAAAACAAAAAAAACATTAATAACAATTAATTATGAATATTTAAAGATTGTTCCATTGAAATGCATTGGAGAGCGTCAGGTAGAGAGAGGTCATACCTGTCGCTGTTCAAGGTCGGACGCTGGCGCTGTGGGCTGAGGCTGGAATAATGATGAATGAGTGGCTATATGGCGCTATCTCAGTCGCTCACAGCACCAGCGCTCAAAATCGGGTCGTTGTATCCCATTGCGCCAGAAGCTGTGTGATTAAAGTTTGTTTTTGAACATGTATCCACTAGTAACAAAGCGAAAACATATGGAATTACATTGTTATTACATTGTAACATGAACACTTTAATACCAGACATGTAAGGACAATTCTGCATAAAAATATTATTAATCAAAAAAGTTTCAAAAATGTCATTTTCTAGGCCAGGATACATGTCAGAAAGATATGAGATTTTATTTTAAAAAATTGGGACCGGGAAAGAGATTTAAGGATCGTCCACAGAAATGTATGGGAGAGCGGCAGGTAGCGACAGGTAAGACGTGGCGCTCTGCAAGGCTGAACGCCGGCGCTGTGTGCTGATCTTGGGATAATGATGAATCGGACGCTACATGGCGTTGTCCCAGTCGCTCACCAGAATCCGCTTCATAAATGTGTAATTGCGTGCCGTGTCCGGCGTTCACCTGCTGCTACCTGCCGCTGTACAGGCGCTACCTGGCGCTATCCCTACATGAATAAGGCCCTAGGACTCTATCGCCCAAGGGCCCACATAAACCTGGAGCTGGCCCTGAACACATCTTGCATTGCTTGTCTCACGTTTGATCATTTAGATCAGCTTCTAGCAGGGGCGGACTGGGATTCGAAATCGGCCAGGGACTTTTTTGGTCACACCGGCCCTTCTGTACTGTGCCCGGCCCCATGTTACATTACACGCAGGCAACGCCACTTCTAGCCGGCCCCGTCACCGCAATGTTGCTATCACTACCGAGTGATGTGGCCTTACGCTGCTGACAAGGGTTGTCACCGGCCGGGAAGAGGTGAGTTGGTTTCTGCGACCTGGTGGGTTTCACACAGTGGGGGCAAGGACCAAAATACACCTGTACCGCGATCCCCCTGCAAAACGCGGCTCCACAATTGGCTGTTATTTTAAATCTACACATCTGCTTCTGTTTCAGTTAATTGCTGGGTTAATGATAAGAAGCAGAATCCAGTTGTAAGGCCTTTACAGGTGTAGATCTGGACTATAGCTGTCCTGATAAACCAGCTTATAGTGGCCAAAAAGAACCCTCACATTGTCCAACTGGAACAACAAGTAGCCACATTGTCCTGAGCACTTCAATGCCTTTACCACATCCAGCAAATGTAATAGTAGGAAAGGTCTGGACAGTCTGGCAGTCAACAGGAGCTGCCCACTGCCATGTTTACTACATTTGTGTACCAAGACCCTTTCAGACAATTGATGGTGACAAGGGGGGCTTTTGATTCCCTCCAGAGGCAGAGGAGAACATGCAAAACAGTAAAAACCTCATCTAAGGAATCACCAGAGCACCCACCCCTAGGATAAGGCCTAAACCACAAAGTCATCAACTTTCCTGCTGTAGCAAGATGTGAACATGTAGATTTCTGTACCTAAAACCTACACCACAGTGGGTCCTGGTCCACAGGGACCCTAAACGCTAACCTACCTCTGTCCACCACTGGCAACCTCAGCAATAAAGATATACCTTTTATACCCAGATCTCTGTTCAGTAAGGTACCCCACAACTGCTGCACATATATGTATGTATCAGTCACACCTCTATTAATAGGGGATGTGGGGCACTTCAGTGGGGAACCATTTTTCATCCTTAGATGTAGACCTAGGAATAAATTGAATAATTTCTTCATTTTCAGGTTTACCAGTAGAGGATTAGTATGCCTCAAACCTGGACCCTCCTTGGCACAGAGGGAAGTTTGCTTTAACCCAGGCAGAGAGGTTCTAAAAGACATGTGGCCGAGAGTCCACCATGGAACATGATGTTCTCACTCTGAAAGAGCTAAAAAAAAAACAAGAATATTCTACTTACCAGAGATGTCTTCCAGCAGTCGCCTCTTGCCTCCTCCTCACCTCCCACGAGCTCTGCCAGGCTGGACGCGCTGCTCGCCCACCTGCTTGTCCCTGCGGCCTTTCGATCGCCTCCTTTCGCCTGCCCCCCCCCCGGCTGCTTCATTTGCCTGACACGGCCAGCGAGGTGTGCGGCCTGTGTGCAACTTCTTTTATCCGCCGGGCGGGGACAGGGCTGCACCATTTAAGTTCCCACACGCGCTAGCTAGAGAAGAAGCTGCTACCAGCCGGAAAGGAGGCGGGCAAGGGCCCGCAGGGACAAGAAGGTGGGCGAGGGGCCGCAGGGACAAGAAGGTGGGCGAGGGGCCGCAGGGACAAGAAGGTGGGCGAGGGGCCGCGGGACTTTGCAGCAGTGGCCAGCGAGCCGCAGTGACATGGTGTGGCAGCCTGGCGGCCAGATGGGAAGCAGCGGCCTACCGGAATTTGTCCAGGTATGCCCTATGGCCAGTCCGCCCCTGGCTTCTAGGTTTATCAATCCATTCCTTCAATAACATGGACCTTTTGAGCTATACATCTCCCAGGCTGCAATGTATGTAGCTCTTCAGCTTGTTCTCGTCCTTGCTTTACTCACTGATTGATCAACATGGCAACTAAATTATGGACCATGATTTCCACAATAGTTGTACAATCAGAAAAAAATAAAGCGGACCTTCAGCATTATTTAATGAAAACCCAAACCCTTAAAAAACTATTCCCCAGCATTTAAAATTAATATATTTAGCGTTTTTAGTCACTTATTATTCTTTCCCTCACTGGCCTGCAACGCTGTTCAGGACTCTAGGATACGGGTGCCGCCATCTTGGCTCAGGACCATCACATACTGAGTAGAGGAGAGGGGTCAAAAGTGCAGGGGAGCGGGGATATAGCTGTGCTTTGCACAGACAGAGCAGAGCTGGGGTCAGGAAAAGGTCAGCAATCCCAGAATGCAGAGCGGCACAGTCAGAAGACACTTCCTGTTTGCAGGCAGCCTGCACCTCCATGGGCCGCCATCTTGGATGCTTAAAGTGGACCAACACCCACGGGTGATCGGCCCGGGAATCTATAAGATTCCCGGGCCGATCACCTCCCTCCCCGCGGGACATCCGAGATCGGGATGTCCCGCGGGGTGAAACCCCCCAAACACCCCAAACTCCTCACCTTATCTTCGGCGGCGGCCGGCCGCCGCCGCCTCCCTCGCGCCCCTCTAGGCGTGCGCGCGCGCGTCAAGAGGGACGCGCGGGAGGCGGCGGCGGAGGAGCCGCTTGTCCGTGGCTGTCAGATTCCTTGTCCGTCGGCGCTGGGAGCGGGGAGAGGTGAGTTTTTCGGGGGGTTTCACACACCGATCGGGGGTGCCCCACCGAAGTGGACCAAGACCCAGGATAGTCAAAATCCTGGGTGTTGGTCCACTTTAAAGGCTCAGAAAATGCAGTAGATGGAGGTAGGATGATTTTTCATGTGAGCAATCTGTATGTACAGGGTGGAGGAAACATATAAGATATGCTCTTATTTAGGGTGAAGGTCCGGTTTAAAGCGGAATGTTAGTGTTAGTAAATAAATACATTTATATTGATTATTAGGAAATGGTGCCCGGCAGGGTGACAGCGGATGAGCGCAGCCGGCTCACTTCGAAGCCATCTGACAGCGCTGAGGGCGTGGCACTGTCCTGTCAGTGAGTCAGTTTCCGCGCCCCTGATTGGCTCCCACTTAGGTGGGCGTGTTCACAGCTGTCCGGCTGCCGGGGCTCGGGGCTGAGCATCTGGCTGGCTGCGGCCATTCATTGGCTGGGGACGGGGGCGCCCGCTGCCTACAATAAAGTGAATGGCACCAGTGAATGGGAGACAGTTGCCTGGACTCTGCTGTGCTCGCTGTGTGTGTGAGTGAGGGGCCGAGGGACTGCACTGGACCTGGAAACTGCTGCACACCGCTCTATCCCACTAGGATCTGACCGGACAACCCACTGTGAGTAGACGGGGGCATGTTCCGGGCTGGATACACAGGGGTGCGCTTCAACGATCGCTGGAAAAGTTTATTCGCGAATCAGAGACGAATCCTGGCTGCAGTCAATGTGTTCAGAAAAGTTTCCAATGACTTTATTAACACGGAGGCGGAGGGGCAGATCAGAGGTCCGGGTGTGGGGCAAACCTAGGGTCCAATGTGAAGGGCTGGGTGAGGCCCATAGGGGGTTGGGGTGTGGGGCTGGTCGCGGCAAATAAGAGGCTGGCGGTATAGACTGGGTCTGGTAGATCAGGGGGATTGGGAAGGGGGCCGGGGTTATAGGGCTGTGGGTAAGATCACAGAGCCTGGGTATGGGTCTGGCTGGGGTAGGACAGAGGGTCGGGGTATTGGTCTGGCTGGGGCAGAACAGGGGACCGGGGGTATGGGGCTGGATGTGCAGGACAGGGGGTGGGGTATGGGGCTGGCTGGGGTAGGACAGGGGGCTGTTTATGGGGCTAGATGTGCAGGACAGGGGGCCATGGTATGAGGCTGGATGGGGCAGGACAGGGGGCCGGGGATGAATGGGGCAAGACAGAGGGCCGGAATATGGGGAAGATCTGGGGTCGGCGGGCACAGAAGTGAGAGGCACAAAACTAGAGGGGGCACATATATGGAGGGACACTAGAGGGGGCACAGAGGCGGTGGGGTAGGGGGCACATATATGGAGGGACACTAGAGGGGGCACAGAGGCGGTGGGGTAGGGGGCACATATATGGAGGGACACTAGAGGGGGCACAGAGGCGGTGGGGTAGGGGGCACATATATGGAGGGACACTAGAGGGGGCACAGAGGCGGTGGGGTAGGGACACATATATGGAGGGACACTAGAGGGGGCACAGAGGCGGTGGGGTAGGGGGCACATATATGGAGGGACACTAGAGGGGGCACAGAGGCGGTGGGGTAGGGGGCACATATATGGAGGGACACTATAGGGGCATAGAGGTGGTGGGAGAGGGGGCACATATATGGAGGGACACTAGAGGGGCACAGAGGTGGTGGGAGAAGGGGCACATATATGGAGGTACACTAGAGGGGGCACAGAGGTGGTGGGAGAGGGGGCACATATATGGAGGGACACTAGAGGGGGCATAGAGGTGGGGGGGCTGGAGACACTACCTAGTAGGGTTTCTACCTCTGGGACGTTTTAATAAATATTAATGACAGATTATTTGGCTATCATCCTATACATTCTTTGTGGGCAGGACAGGGGGCCGGGGTATGGGCTGGCTGGTACAGATAAGGGGTCCGGGTATGGGGTAGATCAGGGGGCCGAGGGGAAGAGCTGGGGGCCGCAGAATGGGGCTTCATGGCTCAGATCAGGTGGCCGGGGTGTGGGGCAAATCAGGAGACTGGGAGGACAGATTTTGCTGAGGAATTGAACCTCTTAATAAACACTAATAATGTATCAGCCCGCTAATAAACCAACGCATAGATTTCATTACTGTTAATGACAGATTATTGATCGATCAAATTTAGAACATGACAAATTGTACAATATTTTGTAGTTACATGTGACAGTCATGTATGTGCACAAAGGAATCACTTCAATCTCTAGTAAAACAATTGAATCCTGTAACAGCGCTCTCTCATGGGTTACATGCTATAGGGATGGGGGCTACTATTGGTCCTAAGAGGCCTCCCTTTACTTCTGTTACTTTCAGTTAGGCATCTGGCTAGAGGGATCCCATATTGGACCCATAAACAGAGGGTGGAGGGGGGCTATTTGGGGGCTTTACAGTTTGACATAATTTCTGCGTGCATAATCTTTGTAAATAAACGGGTCATATTTACATGTACCTCTAGGGTGGCCTCCCAAAGCCAGTTCTACTGCTGGGCATATGGCACCCTGATCCCAAACTGGGCTGAGGGACCCAGTATTGGGGACCCTAGCACTGTAGAGACACCAAGCTAGAGGGGGCACAGAACTGGAAAACTAGACACTGTGGGGCACCTGGAAGGAAACGAAGCACAACTGTAGGGAGGGGGAGGCACAGGGCTGAAAAACACTGGGGGGGGGGGGCAAAGAATTGGAAGGGAACTATAGGGGGTACAAAGCTAAAGGAACTCGGGGAGGGGGGCAAGGACTTGAAACTTGACATTGGGGGACAAATAATTAGAAGCACATGGGGGGGCACAATTGAAGGGACACAGGGGGCACATGACTGGAAAACTGGACACTGGGGGCACACACCTAGGGTGCGCTAGGAGGGCACAAAACTGGAGAAACACCGGAGGGGCACAGAAGCCGAGACACTAGGGAGCATAAGGCCGATGGAGCACTGAACCAGGAGGACAGTGGTTGGCACAGAACTAGAGATACACTAGGCTGGGCACTGAATAGGAGCGGCATTTATGGGCATAAAGTTGAGGGGCACAAAAGAACAGGGGGCACAGAAATGAAAAACTGGGCACTAGGAGGGGGACACTAAGAGGGCACACAATGCACTCAGTATAACATTTAGAGGTACAAGGAGGGAAGTAAGTGTGGGGACAACATTTGGAGCGCAGTGTGGGGGGGGGGGGGTCACAGAGGTGGAAGCATAGAACTAGAGGGAACCTAGGGAAAACTGGCCCTTAGAGGACGCAGAGGAATGGAAGGGGTGCAAATTTGGAGGGACACTAGAGGGGCACAAATAAAGAGCGACACTAGAGGAGGTGAGGGGCACAAAAACTAGAAAGACACTAGATAGGCACAGATATGGAGGGACAATAGAGGGGGCGCAGAGGTGAGGGCCACAAAACTAGAGGGACACTAGATAGGCACAGATATGGAGGGACAATAGAGGGGGCGCAGAGGTGAGGGCCACAAAACTAGAGGGACACTAGATAGGCACAGATATGGAGGGACAATAGAGGGGTCGCAGAGGTGAGGGCCACAAAACTAGAAAGACACTAGATAGGCACAGATATGGAGGGACAATAGAGGGGGCGCAGAGGTGAGGGCCACAAAACTAGAAAGACACTAGATAGGCACAGATATGGAGGGACACTAGAGGGGGCGCAGAGGTGAGGGGCACAAAACTAGAAAGACACTAGATAGGCACAGATATGGAGGGACAATAGAGGGGGCGCAGAGGTGAGGGCCACAAAACTAGAGGGACACTAGATGGGCACAAATATGGAGGTACACTAGAGGGGGCGCATAGGTGAGGGGCACAAAACTAGATGGACACTAGATGGGCACAAATATGGAGGTACACTAGAGGGGGGCGCAGAGGTGAGGGCCACAAAACTAGAGGGACACTAGATAGGCAGAAATATGGAGGGACACTAGAGGAGGTGCAGAGGTGAGGGCCACAAAACTAGAGGGACACTAGATGGGCACAAATATGGAGGGACACTAGACGGGGCGCAGAGGTGAGGGACACAAAACTAGAGGGACACTAGATAGGCAGAAATATGGAGGGACACTAGAGGGGGCGCAAAGGTGAGGGCCACAAAACTAGAGGGACACTAGATGGGCACAAATATGGAGGGACACTAGAGGGGGCGCAGACTAGAGGGACACTAGATACGCAGAAATATGGAGGGACCCTAGAGGGGGCGCAGAGGTGAGGGCCACTAGAGGGACACTAGATAGGTAGAAATATGGAGGGACACTAGAGGGGGCGCAGAGGTGAGGGCCGCAAAACTACCCCGAGGATACAGGGTCATAAAGTTTCTTCGGCGATTAGTATGTTTCTCCAGCAAATGGGTTTAATAAATCTGTCAAGTTTTGATATAAATGATCGGACTGGCAAAACCTTTATATATATATGAATCAATCATTCTGCTAACCCACCCCTGAGATGTATTAATCACTATTAATGGCAGATTATTGGGCGATCATTCCTTGTGTTTCTATTAGGTAGCCCGGCATGACAGAAAATATATATTTTCTGAACATTCAGATCGCAAAATATTTTTAGTTACATCTGATGAGCGTTTTTATATTTGACAATCTGGTCGTCGGATCGTTTTAAAATCTCCAGCTATTTGCAATATAACGACCTAGTTCAGCTAAAACAGTTTTCGGGCGATTCATTGTATATCATCATTTGTTGTTTGTTTTTTTGCTGGATTAGTATTATCATGATCAGTGACCGTTTTACATTTTAGACTTTGGATGAGAGATATTCAGGAAAATGGTGTCAGCTGTGAACCATGATTATTGGTTTAGCAGCAATAGCATCGGATAAGTGCTAATTCTTTATGCCTGGTGTGTGTGATGCGATCGGGCGATGTGCCCGTGAAGCCTGAGCTGGGGTCAGATGGGATGAGGGGCGCGGGGGCTGCCGGGAAGTGGCGGGGGGCTACATGGCGGGGGGCGCCTCACAGCACATTTTCTGCGGATTTGTTTACATTACTCCCCGCAACAGCTGCGGGATTGAAAGATGCCCGAGCCAGCTGCCAGCCATAGGCCCGCGTCCCCTATAGAGAGGCCAGAGCCTATACACCCGCC
This sequence comes from Gastrophryne carolinensis, assembly GCA_027917425.1. Classification (NCBI taxonomy): domain Eukaryota; kingdom Metazoa; phylum Chordata; class Amphibia; order Anura; family Microhylidae; genus Gastrophryne; species Gastrophryne carolinensis. The sequence goes on from CM051235.1 coordinate 552,758,291, forward strand.
TCATATTATCCCGCCATGTGAACCCGACACACGCACGGCACCATACACACCCCACACTTACATATATATTTATATATGGCTGTCTGTGTGTGTGGCTTTCTGGTGTAAAGTGCAGGACACACAACAGAGAGCCACAGCCTCATATAAACTCTAAATACACTATATATATATATATATATATATATATATATATATATATATATTTATATTTATATTATGTATTGTGTATGTTACTCAATAAATCTTACCTCACTCACAGATTTTCACAGATTTTTCATGGTGTGTATAAAAGTTTGTCATTTATCATTACCACACACACCAACCAAAGGGCCACACACTGCCCTAAAGCGTGCACACAATAAGATACAGCACAATATATATCATTCTCTATATAGGATGTGTAGGGTGTTGCAGCCCTGTGGTGTGTAGGTGAAGGGGATGGACTAATGGACTATCACTGAACTTTATCTCACGCTCCAACCAGAGAACTGCACACTTTCCTATTAGTGTACACACACACACACGATATATATATATATATATATATATATATATATATATATATATATATGACAGGAGAGCAGAATCTGGTGTACTGTTAATGAACACACGTGACACTGATGTATTATTGTAACATATACAAAGCTTCTTTCTGTGCGTGATTATTGCGCCCTTGTTTTGCCATTTTTTATATATATATATATATATATATATATATATATATATATATATATATATATATATATACAGGTGATATCTCCGCTGAGTGGCATGTGCTGTAGAGGTACAAAAGACAAATAGATTCAAGATAGGTGTTAGATATAAAGATAGACAGATATATTCATAGGATATCACATAGAAAATGGATGGACAGATAGATAACGTTAGATCGATCAATAGATGAATACATATTAGATATGATAGAAAGATAGATAGATAGATAATTTGTATATCATCCTATAAATTATTTGTGGGCAGGACAGGGGCCCTGTGTATGGGCTGGCTGGTGCAGATAAGGGGTCCGGGTATGGGGTAGATCAGGGGGCCGAGGTATGGACTGGCTGGGGAAGAGCTGGGGGCCGGAGAATGCAGCTTCATGGCTCAGATCAGGTGGACGGTGTGGGGGGCAAATCAGGAGACTGGGAGGACAGATTTTGCTGAGAAATTGAACCTCTTAATAAGCACTAATCATGTATTATTATTATTATTATTATTATTATTATTATTATTATTATAGATATTAGATTGATAGATGGATGGGTAGATGTAAGATAGATAGATAGATAGATAGATAGATAGATAGATAGATAGATAGATATTAGATTGATGGATGGGTATATTTATGTTTGTTAGAAAGATAGATAAATAGATAGATAGATAGATAGATAGATAATTAGATTGATAGATGGATGGGTAGATTTATGTTAGAAAGATAGATAGATAGATAGATAGATAGATAGATAGATAGATATTAGATTGATGGATGGGTAGATTTATGTTTGTTAGAAAGATAGATAAATAGATAGATAGATAGATAATTAGATTGATAGAGGGATGGGTAGATTTATGTTAGAAAGATAGATAGATAGATAGATAGATAGACAGATAGATAGATATTAGATTGATGGATAAATGGATATATTTAGTCATAGCAGTTGTAGCCTAGTGGTGTGTAACTGTTTTTTGTGACAGGAGGGTTGCAGGTTCTAGCCCTCTAAATGCTGCCATGGTGCTGTGATTAGGGCAGCTCGCCACTCGTGTTCCTGCTTGTCCACTGCAGAGGAGAAATTCCTATGTGTGCGCAGGTATAAGGAGATAGATGGATAGAATGATAGATAGGTGTATAAATACAGTAGGTAATAGGTCCCCAGAGGAGCGCTATGTGAGCTCTTCCTTTTCGGGGTGGCTGGCGTTAGTGAATCGGGCCACCTGTCACCCTGGGTGCGATTTATGGCGTCTGCAGGAAGGAAGTGTCGGTCAGAATCTGCGTTGGGATTTCTCACGATTTAACAGGAACCAGATCCGTGTGAGATTAGCAGCCATGGGCCGCACACACAGGCCGATCCGTCATCCGGCCCATCTATTACTCCCCCCCCCCCCTGCGCCCAGCTGTCACCCCCCAGCAGCCCGAATTAACCCCTTCCCGACACCACTTCTGGGGGTCACTGCTGGCGGCGGGGAAGGGTTGGTACACTTTTCCTAGGCAGGGTAAGCCGTCTTTCTGTCATGCCGTTGGGGAGGCCTGGCAATTCAGTGGCTTTCCTTCTCTTTCCTCATAATGGTTTCCTTTTTATATGTGACATGAAACTGCTGCACACCATCCCCAGCCCGATAGTGTAATCATCCGCCATCCCTTTATACTGACCAGCAATATTTCCCAATCCAGCAACCTGTCCCTTCTATGGTGCACACACAGCTGATCACTTTACCATCATGCTTGGCTTTATGTCAATTCTGACAATTAATATCTACGGCTAATGTGAACTTTTAAAATAGAACAAAAAATAAAAAATACCGACAAATCGAGTTGCAGAATAAATCGATGGTTGTTTTTCTTTATTACAATGATCGCTTACCAACTGTGTCCGAAACGCACTAATGGTTTCTGCTTGTGAAATACTAATACTAATAATAATAATAATAATAATAATAATGCAACCGGTTTATAAAATATAAAATATATTGAAAGCAGAACATTTGACGGTAATTATGAAGCTCCATATGATAAATGTTTTAGTTGTTAAACGTTTTATACATGGCTTCTAAGTTAAACTCAAATTTTATTTAGTATGTTTCAATTTTTTTACAAGGTTTCTAAGTTAACCTTGTGTTATGCCTTGTTTTACATATTTTTCCTATATTTGTTAAGGTTTTATTTTTTACATGGCTTCTAAGTTAACCTTATTATATGTTTTTTAAAACTTGTATAGGGTCACGTGTCTTATGTATTATTTTTGACTTCTAAGCGAACGTCATGATATCCTTATATGTTTTATTATTTGTTAGCTTAAGTTTATGTTAATATATATATTTATGTTTTACTTTTTTTGTAACTTCTGTGTTCATGTGATTATATATTTTACTTCTTATTTGGCTTCTAAGGTTATGATATGATCTTTTGTTTTTATGATTTTTCATTTTTTTATTCGATATATGGCTTCTAAGGTTATGCTATGATTTTTTGTGTTTATGTTTTATTCTTTTTTATTGCTCCTAAATTAATGTCATGATAAGTTTTGTTTGTATAGGTTGTTTTCTTTTTCTATGGCTTTATATGTTTTGGCTCTTATATGGCTTCTAATACCATTCTATATATTTCATATTTTATTCTTTATATGGGTTTCTAACTGAATGCCATAATATGTTTTGTTTGTATATGTTATATTCTTTTTATGGCTTCTAAGTTAGTGTTTTTTTATGTTTTTTTTTATTTATTTTGTGGCCTCTAACTTAATGCCATGTTTTGTTGTATTTTTTCTATGGCTTTCTATGTTTTGCCTCAAATGCCGTTCTATACATTTCATGTTTTATTCTTAATATGGCGACTTATAAGTCATCAAACGAATACAACATATAAAAACAAAACATATCACGGATTTAACACGGAGGCCACAAAAAGAATTAAAAAAAAAATAGAAAAAGACATTAACGTAGAATCCATTAAAAGAATATAACAAAAACAAACAAAACATATATTTGTTTATTTTGTTGTTTTATTCTTTTTCTGGCTTTGGTAATGCCACGATGATATGTTTTTGCTTTTATATGCTGTATTCATTTTATGCCTTCTAAATTAGTTATTGTATGTATTTTTGTGGCTTTTAATGACGCAATATGTTTTGTTCTCTTTGTGGTTTCAAAGTAGTTTTTTTTAATATAGTTTATATTATATAAACCTTAGACCGAGCTATAAGGGCAAATGTTTCTTAAATTGTAGTAGAGTCAATACATATAATAAAAAGCCCCCCTTGGTATATATATATATATATATATATATATATATATATATATATATGAAGATGGATTGGATGGTGAGGTTGTGTTACTACACAGCTATGTAATCAGTTGTTCTGCATGCATTAGGGCATTTTACTCTCGCCTGGGCACATGGCTGACAGATAGCAGGTCCCCCACCTAGCTGCTTGCCCACCACCAGGTTTATTCTGTGACCTAATGTTAGATAAGAGGTGGGGGCCCTGAGCTAAGCCTCTGATCTGCTTATGGAATGATGGATGTCTGGCGTCCCCGCCTCCCTTGTTGGGAGATGAGGGATGAGGATGTGGCTCCAGTTTATCATCTGATCCAGGGAGAGAATGACAAATACCAACCTCCCCGAAGCACTGCTATAAAGAGATCGGGCCTAACAAATATCTTGTCACCCACCTTTCATAATAGTAATAGTATGAATATAGGCTGATCCCCGAGGGGTTTCAAAGGAACAATATAAATAAATATATAAAGTCATGTATTTGAATGGATGACTTTATGGCAGATATTTACTAAAATTTTTGCTGAAGCTATTATATGTGATAATTGTAATGTATATGTAATTATCTATGTGATTCATGGCTGGCCTTAGGGGTTTGCCAGCTGTGGCACTTGCCATGCCAAACTCTCTGCAAGGGTGCGTCGGGAGAAAACATTCCCCTGATCTCTCTTGTAATATTCCCTATCCTTTCCTCCATTTTTACCTCCCATCAATCTATCTTTTCATTTTCTCTACTTTTTAATTTTAGCACCCTATCCATCTCTCTGCTTTCATCTTTTTTCCATTTTCTTCTTCTTTTTACATTCCCTTTCATCTATCTCTTTTCATCTTCTCTAAATGTTCTCTCTCTACCCCTCAATCTCTCATCTTTTCAACTTCTCTACATTTACCTATATATTACTTTCCCTCCATTTCTGTCTACTCATCGTCTCTACCTTTTTCTCTATTTATCCTCTCCAATCTCTCTTTCATTTCTTTCCTCTCTCGCTACCTCCCACCCCCCCTCTCTCTTTTCAACTTCTCTACTTTTCTTTACTTTTTTTTTTACTTTACTTTACTTTTATCTTCCCATTTGTCTAGTTTCATCTTCTCTACCATTCCTCTCTCTTTACCACCCCTATATCTCGCTCTTTTCATCTTTTCTTAACTGTTTTGACCCCCAGCCACCTATCTTTTCACCTCCTCGCATTTTTTTCTCGATTTTACCTCCTCTCCATCTCTCTCTTTCCCACACATTTTGTCCATCTTTTTTCTCTTTCTCTTGTCATTATTTTTTTCTACTGCTCTTTAGTGTTTTTTCTTCCTCAAAATTTTCTTCAGTCTTTCTTTTTTCTGTATTTTTACGTTCTTTACATTCGTCTCTCTTTTTACCACCTCTCTTTTCTACCTTAAACCCATCTTTCTCTCCACTCACACTTTCTTCCAACATCGATCTTTCTGTCTTCCTGTTTTACCGCTCTTTTGCCATTTTCTACATCCCATTTTTCCCCTGTCTGTCCTGATGGGGATATTAATACTAACACAGTAAATGACAGCAGTCGCAGTAGTTGGGGGCATGGTGCACTGGAAAGCATTGCAGTAGGGATGAGGCAGTAGGCTGGCAGCATGCTGGAGAGGACAGTCACAATGCTGCTCCTGCCATAAGTCACTGGACTGGCCTTTGATCAGAAAGCAGAGCCCAGCAGCCACAATAACCAGAACAAAAGCTGAGCTGTGATCCGGGTTCAGCTCTGGTCACTGTGAGAAGTGACAGCTGCAGGTGCTGTGGGGCTCTGCCACCGGGGCTAATGGAAAGGCTGACAGAGGCCTCCATACAGCCGAATCCCTTCTCCTGCCAGCACCCCCCAGGCTGTTACACAGAATTCCAGAAACATCCTACCTGTCATTTCACCACACAGACACGCCCACTGCATGGTCCAGTCTCTCAGGTATTAAAATAACTAAAAACAAAAAATCTTTTTATACTGTTAATACTGTTATTAACAGAACTTATTTATATAATGTGAGTAAATTCTATAATTAGCTAAAGCACATCATGATTTCGTTATTTCCATCATTAAATCGTAAAAAAACTGTATATTATTAATATAATTTATCTTTGTTCTGTGTATATACCTTTCTTTCTTTCTTTCTTTCTTTCTTTCTTTCTTTCTTTCTTTCTTTCTTTCTTTCTTTCTTTCTTTCTTTCCTCTCTCTGTAGTAGAACATGACTTCTTAACTTGTACTAGAATTATTATTATTATCATTAGAATGAATCCCTTTCTCATTATAGTTATGCTAATAATATTGATATTTATTTATAAAGAGCCTTATTTATGATGGGCACCATTTAGCATCTTTCTGGTGGCTATAGCGCCAGATTTGGAGTGCCAGTGTTTTTTTTCTTGGCGTTGCGCTGTGGACTACAAATGGCACTAGAACTCACAGTGGCAAATGCTAACTAATTAGCTCTGATTGTTGTAATGGGTATTGGCTGGCCTGTGTACGTGCCTGTTGGCCCCTGATTATCCCAGCGCCATTGAGCGCCACTTTTTAATGTTGTTTTTCTGGCGCTGCACAGCATATTTATGATTTTTTTCCTCCTTGAAAAGATTGGCGCTGTATTTTTCAGGCGCTGGTCAGGCTTTATGGTGCATCTAGGCTGCACCATAGTTGTTTTTGTCCAAATTGCACATTTATAACCAAAAGAAGCCACGAAAAATTACTTTTTAATGAAAAAAAAATGTATTTGGCAACATCTAGGTCCTGTGTTTTCATTATTGACAAGTCAAAATGCAAGTTCTATACATGTGTGTAATGTTCATTATAAGCATTAAACACTTCAATCCAGTTCTGCCTATTGTGCTCTATGGGATCTTCACATACAGCACCAGGTTTCATGTGGTGCTGCTTCAACCAGAGTTCCCGCATCGGTGCACCCTGTTTTTTGGTTCTTAAATCACACGTAGACTGCTACTGAGGCCAAAGAAGTTGCGCTGAGTGCCGCTGATGCTTCATAAATAAGGCTCAAAGTGTGGAATCATTTTCCGTAGCTCTGTACGAAGTAGTAATTACATACAGGGTATAACATACAGACCAAGTGCTACAGAGTTCACGGTAAATATTCTGAATATAAAAAGCAATTGGGGAGAGCTCTTCCCTTACATCTATCTATCTATCTATCTATCTATCTATCTATCTATCTATCTATCTTTAATCTGTCTACTTGGCTTTATTGCTCTATATATTTTTCTTTATCTAAGGCACTACTACTTCTGTTATGTCTGTTATTATTTATTAGAATTCATCTACATTTTTAATTAATTTAATTAATTTACCTTTCCTTTTCTGTGTATAGAATTAGCTTTCTTTCTTTCCTTCTATCCTTTGTTTTCTTTTTCTCTTTCATTTAATCTTTCTTTTTCTCTTTCCTATTTTTCTCTCTTTCTCCTTTTAGTACAATATAATAATGCTTTTATATGACAGCATTATTACTAGGATATTGTATCTATGTCTGTCTGTCTATCCATCTATCTGTCCAACATAGAACCTAGAATCTATCTATCTATCTATCTATCTATCTATCTATCTATCTATCAATTTGGGGCATGATTTTATTGGTTCTTTTACTATTATTATCAGAAGCAGTATTTGTTTGAGTTATGTATTTTTCTCTCTATTCTGTCATTGAGAAGTCCTACATAATTATGTATCATTACCACTAAAATAGCCTTTATCCATATAAAGTTATTATCTATCTATCTATCTATCTATCTATCTATCTATCTATCTATCATCATTTTACTTTTACTACTATTAGAATAGTAGTAAAGTAAAATAAAGCAAAATCTTTGTATACAGTTATGTATAATTTTATCTATCTATCTATCTATCTATCTATCTATCTATCTATCTATCTATCGTAGATATTTATTATTTAGCTTGTATATTATGCAGGAGGTCCCTCTATTTTAAGGAAGCTTTTAGCTCTGATTTATCAAGCGTAAGTGCCTGTTAATACCACTCAGCGTCAATATTTTCGCCTCAGCAGCACTCAATGTGAGATTTAGCAAACAAATAACAGGCAGCGCCTATGCGTTTGCCAGCCTGCACCTAATTTATCACTAGCACCATATAGTTTGCATATATGTTAGTTTATAATGACGCTGTTGGTTAAGATCCCATAGAGCATGATGGGCAAAACTATATTGAAGTATTTTATGCTTATAAATAAAGGGCCTTATTTATGATGCTCACCGTTTAGCATCTTTCTGGTGGCTATAGCTCAGCTACAGTTTTGGAGCGTGGACATCTTTGTCTTTTCTGGCGCTGCGCTTTGGACTACAATTGCGCTAGAAGTCAAAGCACCTAATACTAACTAATGCTTGGTTGCATTAGGTATTGTCTGGCTTGTTTCAGTGCCTGTTGGTCCCAACTGCCAATTATACCAATGCCAGTAAGTGCCACTTTGTACCGCCATCTTTTTGGCACAGCACAGCGTATTTATTAATTTTTTCCATCCTGAAAAGATTGCCGCTGTATTTTTCGGGCACTGATTGGCATTTAATAATTACAGTTACAAGAAATCATCGCTGGGGACAAACTATATAGTGCATTTAGTGGATGCATTTTAGTTGTCCAAATTACACATTGGTAAGAAAAAGAAGCCATGAAAATCTATTACGATTAAGGAACTCTGGGCCAAAGACCTCCTGTCCCTCCCCTGGGACTGGACCCCTGCTAGATCCCAGGTCCACTGCCACCGGGGCGCATGGCTTGCTCAGCCCTCGTCCTCTGTTGTTCCACACTTTTTCACCACCTACAACCTCAAAACCTCAGCTGCAAACCCAGGAAGACTCCTGACCTTGTCTAGACAAGCCCAGCTTCTTTACTCCTCCCAAAGGCAACATCTAGTGGCCATTCTGGGAATTACCACCCTTTTATCCTGAAATTAATTAACCCATTCCTGGAGAGAGTAAGATACACATATTTTTTGAGGAATGCCATCCCAAATTGTAGCACTACACAGTCTGACCCTGCATGTCAGCAGAAATCTGATAAATAAGTTGGGTGATGGGAGGTCCTGCTCTCATGGATATTCTAAAATTCTGCTAACATGTTCTCATGGCAGTATAAAGGCAATATCATAGATGGCATTGTTAGGCCATCAGCATCTTTAAACTAGATTTATCTAATTTATCTATAACAGTATTATTATGTCCGAAGAAGAAAAAAAAGGGGCTCTAAAACCTTGATTCCTCATTGTATTGAGACAATAAATGATATCACTTTTTGTCTATATGTATTTACTAAACAAATGATCTGAGATTCCTGACCCTCATGTGATTTTCATGTTATTTTTATCGTCTTATGAAGAAGCAAGATAAAAAAAAAAAAAAAAAAAATATATATATAATATTTTTAATGATCATCTACTTTAAAAATGACCATAGTTCTGCAGTACTGGTTAGCAACAGGGTTAGCATGACCCCACTGTGCTTCACCGGCATTAAAACAAGAAACTGGGCGCTCAGATACAGCCTTCGCAGAACAGCCGCGGCACAACCTATCAGCATCGTGGCCAGCGTTGATAGTCTTTCCCACTGGCTGCGCTGTCACGTGGGATTGAGCCTATTAGTGCTGGCTGCGATGCTGATAGGCTGCGTCGCAGTGGCCGCAGAAAAGGGCCCTGAAGCAGTAAGTATCCAGGCGCATGGTTTCTTGTTTTAACAGTGGCGATGCACAGCAGGGTGGCGCTGCCCCACTGCTAACTAGTAATGCAGAACTATGGTCATTTTGGCTCTATTTTAACTTGTAGCTATTCACATACTTATTTACAAATCCAATTAACAAATCTAAAAGACAAAAAATAAATCTAGAAAACGAATGTGATCATCTTGCGAAGCAACTCCATAGACATCCCATGTGTAACATGACCCTCCTTGTTTGCGCTGGGCGCTGGCTTATTGTATATGTGTTCAGAAATGTCAGTCTGCACTTTTAATCCTCTATTTTCCTTTGTTTTGTACTTGTTCAGCTAATGGTATGAGTGTGTTTAGCTGTGTATGTGTCACACCCTGAACTTGTGTCTGCACTGGTTAGCTAAGCTGGCACAGGGAGCCTTATTTATGAATTGTCAGCCACTCATCACCACTTTTTTTGCCTCATCGGCACTCAGTGTTCGGTTCAAGATGCAAAAACAGGCTGCGCCGATGCGGCCATCAGCTAGCGTCTTATTTAACATTAGCGCCCAAAAGGACGCAAAGCCTGGCGCTCTGCTCTGGTTGAAGCAGCACGAGTTGAAAGTAGGCTCCGCAGGTCAAGATCTCATAGATCACAATGGGTAGAACTGGAATGAAGTGTTTAATGCTTGTAAATAATATTGCACACATTTATTTGTACAGAACTTGCATTGTGACTTGTCAGTAATGAACAAACAGGACCTAAATGTCACAAAATGTTTTTTTTTCCAATGAAAAATCTACTTTCATGGCTTCTTTTTTTTTGTTACAAATGTTGACAACTAAAACGCAGTCTGAATGCACTGTAAAGTTTGTCCCCAGCAGTGATTCTTGTAGCTGTAATGATGAAATGCTGACCAGCGCCAGAAAAATACAGGGTCAATCTTTTCAAGAAGGAAATAAATCATAAATACGCAGCGCAACGCTGAAAAACAGCAGTACAAAGTGGAGCTCACTGGTGCAGGGATAATCGTCAGTCAGGCTGCTGGCGCTCCAAAACTGGCACTATAGCCACAAGAAAGATTCTAAATAGTGACCATCATAAATAAGGCCCAGTGTGGCACAGTCAAGAAAAATTATGCTGAATTCTTTTAACACACACATATTATATGTGAACTCTCAGTATACAGGCAAATATATGAGTGTACAGGCAATATTTTAGCTTCATGGCATTGTTAGGATTTTGTTTTTTTCTAAAACACCTAAAATATTTGATCCTATTTTGTCTATTTGTGATAATTTAAAAAAATATAATGATATACAATTGGCAATCTTCTATTCCTTGTGTAAGCTTTGTTTTCAAAGAAGTGACATAGGAAGAGCACGTGACATCAGCTTGCAACAATATTATAGAGATCATTGAAACCAAAAATGACATTGCTTACTGTGATGAGTGTTATATGGTATCTACTCTGTGCTGCATTATGTCCACTGTGTGCGGACCTAAGCATCACTATGCCTGAACTAAACTTTTGCTTAGTGCTGGTGGGCTAGCTGTGTAATATGTGTGTTGGTAAACTTAGTAAATACCATATCGGACATGTTTGTGAATACAAGGTTCGTTGCTGGTGTCATCTACAGACAAGAAAACTCTTATCTGAGTCCTAGTTTTTCTACCCCCCCAGCCACCCCTCCCTTTCCCTGTGCTAAGCCTAATTTGAGCATCAAAATGATCACAACTCACCTGGATCACCAAAATCCTCCAGTAATGTCAGCTGGGGGGGGCAGGTCTCTGCATGGATGCTGGGACTTGGGTGAGAGTTGGACTTGAGTGACAGGTCAGTACAGTCACCCAGCTCAGCCATGACCCATAAATTAAAGTGGACCAACACCCAGGATTTTCACTATCCTGGCCGTTGGTCCACTTCAGCGGGGCATCCGAGAACATGATGCCCCGTTTGTGAAACCCCCCCAAAAGCCCCAAAAAACTTACCTTTTCGGCGACGGACAAGCCGCCGCCGCCTCCCGCGCGTCCCTCTTACAGGGCACGCGCCCACGCCGGCTATTCACATACGGCCGGCGCAGGCGCGCACAGCTAGAGGGGCGCGCGGGAGGCGGTGGTGGCTGATCCGTCGCAGATAAGGTTTTTTTGGGGGGGGTTTTGGGGGGGGGGTTTCACCCCGCGGGACATCCCGATCTTGGATGCCCCGCGGTGAGGGAGGTGATCGGCCCGGGAATCTTATAGATTCCCGGGCCGATCACCCCTGGGTGTTGATCCACTTTAAAGTGAAGAAAGCAGCTTTGCACAGAATAGATAAGAACAGATAAGGCATTACTTTGAAATGGCTTATGTTACATTGTTTCCAGGGGGGGGGGGTGAGGTGGGAGGAAGTGTATGCCTGACAGGAACTTTAAAGAGGCCCTCTGCCATTATTTGCCTGTATAATACTGAAGTTACCGTAAACATTTCAATCTGAAAAATAGCAAATACCACAAATAATACATGCTCAGTTTATGAACAGTGGAATGCAAAAAAAGGGCACCTCGGCAGTTAAAACATCACTACATGCTTATATCCAAAGCCATAGAGGAGTAGGTGAGCAGGGATTCTCCACCGAGCCTCCTCCACCCTCCACCTCCAGTCTCCACCCTAATGTCTTGTTTCCTCTCCTTGACAGATAAAGCTTGATGCTAGCAGTGCCTCCAGTGATGCTTTGTTGTTCCCTTTGTGGCAGGCTGTGGTTTCACTCCTGCTTATTTAGATTCCTTATTTTGTGTCTGGGCTCCTGTCCCACCAAATATTGCCTCTCGGCTCTGTGTCTGGGCCTCTGGCCTTCTGAATATTGCTTTCCAGGAATCTGGAAGTGTCTGGGAATCTGGTCCTCTAAGTCTGGCTTTCCAGTTACGTGTCTGGGCAATTGGCCTTTGAATGTTGCTCCCCAGTGTTTTGCCTGGGTCGTGGCCTTTTGAGTCTTGCCTCTTATATAGTGTCTTAAGGCCTTCTCAGTATTTCACTGTAACTTGTTTATTTTCAGTTTTTTTCTTCCTGTCAGTGTCGTCCTTATTTTGTCATAAGACATTAATAACCATTGATGCTTACAAGTTATTTTACGTAACTGCAGAAAGGAAGCTATTGTGTTTCCTTCCATTCTTATATCTATTAGTCTCTTAGCCTTATCCTTCTTATTGTTGCCTCCACCCATTCATCCTTCTCCCCCTCGCCACCACCCACCACCACCCACCACCACCACCTATCACGTTATCTTCTTTGACTAATAGCTGTTATTAGAAGATGAAGCTGTTTTCTTGTATGATCCTACCTAAGATAGAGACTTTATCTCCAATCGCCAAACACTTGGACTTGAAGAGATCTCTAGTGTCAATGTACCTGTTCTGCGTGTGGACCTTTGGTTTTTAGTGTCCGTGTTGGTTCTTCCTGTTACCGTCTTGTTCTATCTAGCCCAGGCCTGTGTTGTTCTCTTTGCCTTGGGTGGTTGACTGGAGGGATGATGTCTTTATCTTTACTAGTAGGTGAAGAGATCTGGCCTACAATTTGTGTGTGCCCCCTGGTATTATTATTGTATTATTGTTTTATAGTTTCATCTGTATCCCTGTACAAGGTATAATTACAGACAATGTAAAACATATTGTACAGGAACCATTAAAAACTAGATGTTACAAAGTTCAAACCAAATGTGGTGAGAACAATAGGAAAGATAGCCTAGAACTCTAGAATTAGAGTTTGGTGGCTTGTGCCCTGCAAAGGTTTTTCTTAGGCCAGGTTATATGCTTGTCTGAAGAGGTGGGTTTTGAGGGCACCTTTAAAGGCTTGGAGAGTGATGGATTGAGTAGAGAGTGCATTACAGAAAAGTGTAGTGGCACCAGAAAAGTCTTGAAGGTGGAAGTGCAAGGAGGTGACCAAGGAGGATGACAGGAAAGAGCAGAGGTTGCGTTAGGGTTGGAATCACTGGATTAGAGATGAAATGTATGGCGAGAGCTTTGTAGGTTAGTGTAATTCCAGGTGGTTATGCCTAGGCTGTGGCCTGAAACACTGCCCTATGTCGATGTTACAGGGAACAGAACTGATTGCTGTGCAAGGTGCTATGCTTCTGCCCCAGATGAGTATTAATAAGCAGAAGAATGTGCTGTGGGGAGCAGGTAACTATCCTATTTCCCCCCTTACACAGAAATTATATATATATATATATATATATATATATATATATATTACTGAATTACTGAGCATTCTGTACTTATACAATTGGATGCAGTCTTTTCAGATGGAAGATCAACAGCAATAATACATATAAATGTCGTAATGTTAATAGGTATGTGTGATATGATGCATGTATCCCTGCCATCTAATATTACCCCCAGCAGCTTAGTGATTTTATGGACTCTTGGTAAATGGAGCTGTATCATAGTGGCCAATACTGTATAGCATATATACATATAAGCTGTCAGCACAGGGCACTCTGCAATAGGTGATAGAAGTTTCTGTCACTCCTTGGTAAAGGGAGAGCACCATTGAGTCATGTGACTTTTTAATAGAGAGAAGGTTATGTGACCTGTCTGCACGGGAACATGTGTACTGATTGATCTGCATGGAAGATGACAGGCGTGCAGATAGGTGTTTTCTTTTACTAGGATACAGAGAAACATGTGCGTCACAGCATAGGCATCCCATGAGGCCTGCACATAAGATCAGGCTTCACTTTATATGTTTCTTGCTACAGTAGGGCTACAAATCCTAACAATTTTCTAACGGCACTAGTCTTTATATCTACATGACCACAATGCAGTAGATATTTATTATTATTATTGTTTATTTATATAGCAGCATCATCTTCTGTAGCGCTGGGCAAAGCAGTACAGACAGGGTAGAAACATACAGTACATAGACTATTACAAATGCAGTGTTACAAGTTTACTTTATTAACCTGATAGTAAGATCACAAAATAATAAAAAATTAAAATAATAATTAGCATCAGGCTGAATGATAAAAGCAAAGGCTCACGTATGACTAAAGTAGAGGCTCCAGTTTTATACCGGGGAGGCTAATTTAAGACTAGCACCACATATTGCCATTTGTGCATCTATGTAGCGGTGCTTAGAGTGTCCGCTGCAAGCGGGTGTCTGGCACTGTAACCTAGCGTAGCTGCTGGACAAGTGACGCTGTACTATCCTGTCCAGCATTGATGAATGTGATGTCTGGAGGGCGCTGTAGAAGCGCTCTCCCTTATTCACTGCAGAGCCAATCGAGAATGCTAGGTGGTGTTCCGAGGTCAAAGCACCCAAGACGACCCTACATCTAACAATAGAACAACGCTCCAGCGAACGATAGGTAGCGCCAGTTAAGTGCGTCTGGCACTCGGAGCTGAAGCCCATATTTAAGAATAAACTACACACAACCAGTGTCGGCACTCTAAAACTGGGCGCTCTAGCATAGAGCACCAGATGCTGTGTGATAAAAGTCTGTTTCTCAACAAATATACACCAGCACCAGAGCGAAAACATATGGAATGACATTGTTTTAACCCTGTGACAATGACATTGCAACACCAGACCTGCACATACAATTTTGCATAAAAAAATTAAAAATAAACACAGTAATAGTGCTGGGCAGGAGAGGTCTCACAATCATTTGAACCAAAAAATTAGAACATTACTTTAGAAAAACACTATTTATAAACAACCTAATAAAACAGCATTGAAATGTATGAGAGAAAGCTACTGAGTGACAGGTGCTATATGGCGCTGCTGAACATACAGCGCCTGCGCTTTACACTGAGCCACCTCTAGTGATACATACAACACTACATGACGCTATTAGAGGCGCTCACCAGATTGACTTTCATATATATGGTTATATGAGTTCACTTGGCGTTACGTGGCACTACATGGAGTTAGCATTTCTTAAATAACCTCCTTAATGTCTGATCTGGGCCAGATTTAGGGGTTAAGGAGTATCCAGGCGGGGAGGCCGATTCATTAATAGCGGCAGGTAGCGACAGTTGAGCGACTGTAGCGGCATTTTCAGAGCGCCCGCTAGTAGTCGCTGTGCTTGGCCGTTGTTCGGTAGCTGATAGCGACTCAGTCGGTTTGCCGTAATGTTGAATATTGGGTGAGGAGTCGCTATTTGACAGGTTCCGCGCTGTATGGGAGCGCATGATAGCATCTGGCTCTAGCGACCGGCTCCCACCATATTCATTAAAAAATCACACTCAAAAAAATCTTGCGCTGTAAAATGCATGTTTAAACCCCAGAGCGCTGGCGGCGATGGGTTAAAAGTAGTTTTTTAACCCCCAAACAACCATATTTTTGGAAACCAAAAAAAAACAAGTTTTTTTAAATAATTTAGTAATATGAATACATTAATATCAGACCTGTAATATCAATTCTGTACAATTTTTTTGTAATTTTTTTTCCCTTAAAAAAATTATCTAAAATGGCAGAAGTGGTCACAGAATTTTTCACATTAAAAAAAAAAAAAAAATGATTAACACTTAATTATTAATATTTAAAGATTGTTCCATTGAAATGCATTGGAGAGCGCCAGGTAGCGATAGGTCATACCTGTCGCTGTTCAAGGTCGGACGCTGGCGCTGTGGGCTGAGGCTGGAATAATGATGAAGGAGTGGCTATATGGCGCTATCTCAGTCGCTAAGCAGGATTGGCTTGATAAATGTGTGATTGTGGTGGGGAGCCGGCGTTCTCGTGGCGGGGCCCGTCATTACCGGCCGCTCACCAGTCGCTACCTGTCGCTATTCCTTCATAAATAAGGGCCTAAGTATAAAAACACATTTTGAATTGCTTATCCTTCAGTGCCGTTAAAAAGTTGTTGTTGAAGCTGAGGCCTTTAGCCCAGTCTCTGGATTTTATTTGGGCATGACAACTAGGGATGAGCGAACCGGTTCGGACGAACCGGAATTCGCTCCGAATTTCAGGGAAAATTCGATTCGGCACGAACCCGAATTTTTTTTGGTTCGTGCCGATCGAATTTTCCCTGAAATTAAAAAAAAAAATGCCGGCATGGTGGGAGCAGGCAGGTGGACTACGCTGTCAGCGGGCGGCGGAAGCCGGCCCGCTGACAGCGCAGCCGGCCTGCTCGCTCCCACCATGCTGGCGTTTGTTTAAAAAGCAAACACTTACCTGCATGGTCGGAGCGTGGAGGCCGGCGCCGCTCTCAGCTGTCATCAGAGGGCGCGTCATCAGAGGGCGCCTGAGAGCGGCGCCGGCCTCCACGCTCCGACCATGCAGGTAAGTGTTTGCTTTTTAAAAAAATGCCGGCATGATGGGAGCGGGCAGGCCGGCTGCGCTGTCAGCGGGCCGGCTTCCGCCGCCCACTGACAGCGTAGCCGGCCTGCCCGCTCCCACCATGCCGGCATTTTTGTTTTTCAGATGAGCGATTCATGAAAGTTCGATTCGGGCGAACCCGAATTTCTTGGGGAAATTCGGCGAATCGCCCGAATCGAACTTCGCTCATCTCTAATGACAACTTTTCTTCACACTCCCCTCTTGCATAAAACTATGTGTGACACATGGCCGGTCTTTGGGGAGTGTGTGAGGTGTGAGTTCGCACAGGACGCCATCCCAACCTCTTTGGAGCTCGCAACTGAACCAGCAGGCCTCTCTTATTTTCAAATGACCCCCATAGCTGTCTTTGTCCTTTTTGCACATTTCTGCCTCTCTTTTCAGCTTCTTCACATCTTTCTTGTTTTTGTACATTCCCTCCATCTCTCTTTCTTCCTTCTTGCATCTGCAGGGTGATGGCTGCTTCTTCTTTCCCTTGTCTGTCTGTACTCCTTTGTGTTAAATATGCTAAAAGCAGTAAATGCTCTTTTATGCTGAAAATATATTGTTGCTCGGTATTAGATGGAGTAGAAAAAAAGACACCCACCCCTTTATTTACAGACACTTGGAGCCCAGCCTGCTTTTCACATAGACAGAAATCTGATGTATACAATGAAAGACTAGTAATTACCCAACAATTTTATTCTGAGATATCAGACTGCTAGAGCTTTAATTAATTGATGAGTCTTCCAAATTGGGATGCCCGGGTTGGGTAAATTAGGCTGAAGGTCTGCTTTTTTTAGGATACCCAATCAAGCTGTCATGGTGGTGCCAGTGTCTGACTGCATCTATTCTTTTCTAGTCAACATAGAGGCCTGAATGGCTTGGGGACTGGGCTAATGGTCCTCAAACCGGATGGTTGGACTTTTGTCAGTACAGCAGTACCGGAAGCAGTAAAAGATGAGCATCATGCTTGTCAGTGTCTGCCTTTTTCTGCTATCATTTTGTCATCTATTTTTTGTACTGCAAGTGTTTATTATTTTTTATTAAATGATATGTTTTAATCAGTATATATCTGATTTTATATGGCTCTTCTTTGTATATAGAAGTATTCTTATCTTGTCCTTGGAGCTCACACTCAGAAACTGGGGCAATATTAGTCTGCTAGTCCACTCTGTATCCCAGTAATCATGTTTCCTACAGATGAGTCAGGGCCACTGTAGTCCAGACCATAAGACAGGTCCCTCATCCCCCATATTGGGCCCAGTCATGTTGAAGGGGCACTGTCTGCTGCTAAGGAAGAGGTACAGCAAAATATATGGGTAATGGACAGTAGCAGCACCATAGGATGAGTGAGGAGGGGGCAGATTGTTTCCCTTCCTGTACTGAATGCTCTGCCCCCATTGACACGTTGGCAGGTCATGTAAATTGTTTGATAAAACAAGTGTAACGGGGAGGCCGATTCATTAATAGCGCCAGGTAGCGACAGATGAGCAACAGTAGCGTTATTTTCACAGCGCACGCTAATATTCGCTGTGCTTGGCCGTTGTTCGGCTGTTGACAGCGACCCCGTCGGTGTGCGGTAATGTTGAATACGGGGTTAGGAGTCGCTGTTTGACAGGTTCCGCGCTGTATGGGAGCGCATGATAGCGAATGGCCCTAGCGAACGGCTCCCAGCATATTCATTAACCCCCTTGGCGGTGATCCCGAGCGTGACTCGGGGTCAATTTGCGCAGTAAGTGGCGGTGACCCCGAGTCACGCTCGGGATCGATTAGGGAGCAAAAGCGGGCGGCGCAGCCTCCTTACCTTCTCCCTGCGATCCAGCGATGTCTCCGCCGCGATCGCAGGTGAGAGCCGCGGCTGCGGCGCCCGTCTCTGCTTCCGGGTTCCGTCTCTGTGAGCCGCAGAGGCTCATGGGGGCGGAGCCCTTCGTCAGAGACAAATGCAATGGCAACGCTTTCGTTGCCATTGCATTTGTCGGTATCAGAACGCCAGGGAGGTTAACAAATCACGCTCAAAAAATTCTCGCGCTGTGAAATGCTTGTGTTTAAACCCCAGAGCGCTGGCGGCGATGGGTTAAAAGTAGTTTTTTAACCCCCAACCATATTTTTTGAAAAAAAAAAACATGTTTTTCAAAACATTTTGTAATATGAATACATTAATATCAGACCTGTAATATCAATTCTGCACAAATTTTTTTTTTTTTTTTTTACCTTAAAAAAATATCTAACATTGCAGAAGTGGTCACAGAATTTTTGACATTAAAAAAAAAAAATTAATAGCAATTAATTAAGAATATTTAAAGATTGCTCCATTGAAATGCATTGGAGAGCGCCAGGTAGCGAGAGGTCATACCTGTCGCTGTTCAAGGTCACTCGCTGGCGCTGTGGGGTGAGGCTGGAATAATGATGAATGATTCCCTATCTGGCGCTCTGTCAGTCGCTAAGCAGGATCGGCTTGATAAATGTGTGATTGCGGAGGGGAGCCGGCGTTCTCCTGGCGGTGAGCGTCATTACCGTTCGCTCACCATTCGCTACCTGGTGCTATCCCTTGTTAAATAAGGGCCTAAGGGGTTTATTTAAGAAGTGCTAGTGCATGAATGATGAATGTCGGGTCCCAAGTGCAAAAGGAGTAGTTATCAAATCAAAAAACCATAGGGCCTGATAGTGTCAGGGGGTGTGCCATCTATCATCACCGGCACCAGATGGTGCCAGATAAGACCAGGCGCTCACCCTACACTGTGTGGCCTTATCCCATAAATGTCAATGGTCTGGGGTGGTTGTAATTTCTTTGCGCACTTCCTTTAATTTTTTTTATTTTTGTTTGGGCTGGTGCATGTGCCACGGGATCCCTGGGCTGTTTGGAAGTTTTTTTATGCATTTCTTGCGCTTTTAGTGTTGGGCTGCAAACTTGTGTTTTAGGTCATGCAAAGCCTTCAAGTGTCCCCAATGCGATTTCCAGTGTTTTTAACTTTTTAATGTGATGCCATCACCCCCCAAAATAGGAAAATGGGGATTACAACAGGCACTGTATGCCTGTAATCTCCTTTTAACAGCATATGGGTGCTTTGTTTTTTTTTAATAGTGAATACTGAAGATTTCCTATGCTCCCAGCCAATTCTAGGGGTTGCTAGCGCATCAGTTTATACAAGCCCTGCACTAGTGCCCAATGGCTGGCCAGGAGTAATAGAACGCAGTGTGTTGACTGTCTCTAGCGCCCGCCAGCAAAAATAATGAATAAGGCTATTAGAGTGTGCATTTTGATCATATTTTCCTAAAAATCACCTGTACCTGTGATGGAGCATTTATACAGGGGACATAATTGTTCCAATGGGGTAACATATATTTTTTTTTAAAGAGCTGCACCCTTTGGGCTATGCAGAATAAATCTCACATTGGTTCTGCATAGCCTATACGGTGCTGATGTTTCCAAACTCCAAAAAGTAAAACCTTACCAGATTGGAAAAACAAGGTACCTTGTCTGTAAAAATGCCTTATCACAAACATTTTTTAGATTTTTTGTGTGTTAAAGTGGACCAACACCCAGGGGTGATCGGGCCGGGAATCTATAAGATTCCCGGGCCGATCACCTCCCTCACCGCGGGACATCCGAGATCGGGATGTCCCGCGGTGAGGGACCCCCCCAAAAGCCCCAAAAAACTGACCTGATCGGCGGCGGCAGCGGCCGCGCGCAGCCTCCCGCGCGCCTTGTGAATGGCCGGCGCGGGTGCGCGCACTGTCAAAGGGGCGCGCGGGAGGCGGCGGCGGACGCGCTGTCTTGTCCGCGCTTGTCCGTGGCTACGTGGGAGCGTGGTGAGGTGAGTTTTGGGGGGTTTCTGGGGGGTTCTGGGGGGTGCCCCCCTGAAGTGGACCAAAACCCAGGATAGTCAAAATCCTGGGTGTTGGTCCACTTTAAAGTTAGAAAAGGTGAATAAGATGCAGGTTGCAAGGCACACCCAAAAGCACACCCAAAGTCAAACAAAATAATTAGCATGACCCTCGATGCTTCTCTCTACAAGATGACAGCTAATATTTCATGAAAAACCTGTCAAGGGAAAGGAATGGTGTCTGCATTTCTAGACTAATTGAAAAGATGCTAGTCCATGGCTGTAATGCCAGTGATTCTGATTTACTGTCCACAGAGGCTCCACTCTGGAACAAGTGGGCTATCTATGAAGATCTATGAAGATGCCTGTTGTAGGTCAATGGAGGTACAGCATGTCAGCCATTATGCTTATTACATTAACAGATGGCCAAGATTTTTTAGCCCACCCTCCCTCCCCTTGTGCTAAGCCCGATTTGGGCATTAAAATAAAAAAAATATTAAAATAAAATAATAATAATGATCACCAAATTCTCCCCTAATGCCAAATGGTGATGGGGCTCTGTGTGGCAGCCGTAGACTTGATCGACAGTTGGACTTGAGTGACAGATCAGTACAGTCACATTGCTGCATGGATTGGGTGACTGATCTGTCCCTCCCAGTTACAGATTCCATGCAGATTGTTGTTTTGTATCTTATTGCCCGAATTGGATTTTCTCTTTAAGACATGCTTTGATGTTAACTCACCTTTTTTCAACTTCTTTCATTCCATTTCCACTTTGCATTTTCGAATTATCTCAAGTACCACATGGGTGGTGCATATGGGTTGTCAGTCAAGCTCAACCCATCCCTGAAATTGCATGTGAATACTAGTACCATTGGTACTGCTCACAAACTCAAATGCTTTAAAGTGGACCAACACCCAGGATTTTGACTATCCTGGGTCTTGGTCCACTTCGGTGGGGCACCCCCGATCGGGGTGCCCCGCTGTGTGAAACCCCCCCTAACCCCCCGAAAAACTCACCTCTCCCCGCTCCCAGCGCCGACGTACAAGAGAAGATCTTGAACGTCTAAGCGGCGGCGGCCGCCGCCGCCTCCCTCGCGTCACTTTGAACGCGCGCGCCCCCGCGCCGGCCATTCGCAGACGGCCGGCGCGGAGGCGCGCACGCCTACAGGGGCGCGAGGGAGGCGGCGGCGGCCGGCCGCCGCCGAAGATAAGGTAGGTGAGTTGGGGTGTTTGGGGGGGGGTTTCACCCCGCGGGACATCCCGATCTCGGATGTCCCGCGGGGTGGGGGGTGATCGGCCCGGGAATCTTATAGATTCCCGGGCCGATCACCCGTGGGTGTTGGTCCACTTTAAAGAGGCACTACAGAAGACTACAGGGCCGTCCGAGTTCTACTCCTTGGGACCCCCCCGCTCTGCCACCTTCCCCTAGCACAGAAACAGTGTGGGGGGTTACATAAAGAAAGATCACTTACCTGCTCAGGAATCCAGTGGTGAAGGTCAGGGAATGCAGGACGGCTGGTGGGTGTGCGGGCTCCCTACACTGTGCATGCTCCCATCCGTCTATTCTCTTGAATGGGCAGGTGGGAGCGGGCGCACAGAGCAGGGAGAACGCACACCCGGCATCCGTCCTGGACTACAACAAGATGGCGGCAAGCAGCGGCGGCATTGCCCAACCTTTGCTTCTGGATTCCAGGCAAGTAAGTGACTTTTGTTTTTTCTTTATGTAACCCCCCCACCCTGCTTCTGCACTAGGGGAAGATGGCCGGACAGGGAAGGTGGGGATTTAAAACATGAGGTTCCTAGGACCATCAACTCTAACGAAGACCCTCCTATATCCATTTCCCTGGTAGGCCCTTGACCTCTCTGTCTGACTCTGAGTCATGGTACCACTCTGCTGTGTCTAGTATGTGATCAGGAATTGACATGCAGAGCATGCGGGGAAGTTCTTAT
The DNA here is from genome assembly GCA_027917425.1 of Gastrophryne carolinensis. Lineage (NCBI taxonomy): Eukaryota > Metazoa > Chordata > Amphibia > Anura > Microhylidae > Gastrophryne > Gastrophryne carolinensis. The sequence continues at coordinate 552,781,013 of CM051235.1, forward strand.
ATTGTACTAATGTACAGAAATTGGACACGCCATATTTTTCTTCAGGATGTTTAGCTGTCAGCAAAATGTCTTTCTAAATGCAGTAATCTCCTTGATATATATATACATCCTTGAGTGTTACTCCAAGGTAAAGACCTTATAGTGGTAGGGTGTTGGTTACACTTACTTGACTGGAGATATGAGTTGTTATTAAAGGGAAAGTCTAAAAAAAAAGCCTTCTTGACCTCAGACTACACCCCTCCTGTGGGCTGCAGTGGTCTTGTTTCAGAACTAGCATCTTCAAAGCTAAAATCGAGCTGCCATCCAGTACCACCCTCGTCTGTCTAGGACATGCCCACACCAGTAATTCAGACATACCTGCTTTAGGTATGTTCCTAGGCTAAAGGTATCCCCTGGCACTCATACAGGATGGGGGTGGGGGTTACAACAACAAAAAATCCTACCTTTCTCTGGCAATTCCAATTCTGGGCACAGCCATCTTGAAGAGGATGCCCTTTGGACCCAGGGTGTGACCACTGTCTGTGTCCTGGTGACTGTGCTGGATCCCGGGGAAGGTAAAGGTTTTGTTTGTTGGACAACCCCTGTCCTGCGGATGTCCTGCGGATGCTTTTCTTGACACTCAAAGCTCAATCTCAAGCCACTGATTGACTGAGACAGACTGATGCCCTTATTCATCAAGCGATAGCGCCAGGTAGTGTCTGACGAGCGCCAGGTCCCGCCAGCTAACGGCGGCTACCGACTCAAGTACGCCCGGCGGCGGCCACAATGACGCATTTATCAAGCTAAATGAGGCTAGCGCCGGCGAGAGCGACAGCTACCGTGGGATTCATCATGTAGCCGACTGCAACGAACAGCGCCGCTGCTAATCCCATCACAGCGACAGGTCTGACCTGTCGCTCCCTGGCGATGTCCAATGCATTTCAATGGAGCAATCTTTAATTAATCATAATTAATTGCTATTAATGTTTTTTGTTTTTTTAATGTCAAAAATTCTGTGACCACTTCTGCAATGTTAGGATTTTTTTTTAAGGTAAAATAAAAAAAAAAATGATTTTGTGCAGAATTGATATTACAGGTCTGATATTAATGTATTGATATTACAAAATGTTTATAAAAACTTGTATAATTTTAAAATCAAAAAATATGGTTGTTTGGGGGTTAAAAACTATTTTAAATCCATCGCCGCCAGCGCTCTGGGGTTTAAACAAGGAATTCACAGCGCGAAAAAATTCGGAGCGTGATTTGTTAATGAATCTGCAGCAAGCCGTTCGCTCTGGCCATTCGTTGTCAGGCGCACCCATACAACACTGAACCTGTGAAACAGCGACCCCTAAGCCCGTATTCAACATTACCGCACACCGACTGAGTCGCTGTCAACAAGCAAACCCCGGCCAAGCACAGCGAATACTAGCTGGCGCTGAGAAAATCACGCTACTGGCGCTCATCTGTCGCTACCTGGCGCTATTAATGAATCTGCCTCTGAGTGTCTGGTGCATGTGCAGTGTGAACAAAAGAAAGGTGAGTTTTCTGGCCATCCTGGGGGATCCTGGGTGATCCTGGGTAAGTTTTCCTGGAATGCTCTAGACAGGGTAGTGAAAAGGGTTTTGGTCCTCTTTAGGCCAGCTAATGATAATGTCATACCAAACGTTGGCTTGGTTGGTTTCTCCATTCTTAAAGTGGACCAACACCCGATAATCTATAAGATTCCCGGGCCGATCAGCATCGGGCCTGCGGGGCACCCCGATCGGGGGTGTCCCGCTGTGTGAAACCCCCCAGAAAGCCCCGAAATCCCTACCTGCTCCTCAATCCAGTGGCGCATGCTCGAGCCGCCGTTCGCGCATCCCTCTAGCAGTGCGCGCACCCGCGTCGGCTGTTTGTGAATGGCCGGCGCGGGCGCGCTCCCTGTAAGTGACACGCGGGAGGCGGCGGCGGGCGCGCTCGCTTGTCCGTCGACAGACCCCGCTTGTCCGGCGGTGGGGATTGGCTGCAGCGGTCACGTGGGATAGAGGACAGGTGAGTTTTTAGGGCTTTCTGGGGGGTTTCACACAGCGGCGCACCCCCGATCGGGGTGCCCCACCGAAGTGGACCAAAACCCAGGATAGTCAAAATCCTGGGTGTTGGTCCACTTTAAGTAAAAATTATCTTATACTTTCTTTGGACCATTCCTACTCTCTGTTCAAAATGTGTACCTGGCTGCACTCCTTTTCTGATTGGCTGAGGACATGCGCCATGGAGATGAAAAAGAAAAGTGAGTTTTAAGGCGATCCTGGGTGATGCAAACAGCGTGACATCCCAAATCCCAGGAGGAACAAAACCCAACATAGTGAAAATCTTAGGTTTTGTTCCTCTTTACCAACTATCTATAAAACATAAAAACCTTTTCTAACATGAGCTGATGTCAGAAGTGGAAAGGTTAACTGCTAACTGCCATTCACCCTGCCTTTGTAAATCCATCCCCCAAGGACTAATGATGATGAATATGCAATAAATAAAGACGTATCCTGCGCTCTGTGGGTGGGTGGTATTTTTGTACCCACTCATGTGCTATAGCCTTGGCATGTTCAGTAATATTTGGCAGCTGGTCCAATATCATATTACAAGTGGCACAAAAATGGTTCATCCATAACCGGTTGGATTATTGTAGCATGAAGAAATATTGTCAGGAGCGTATTCTCTCTTCTGGCTCTGAAATGGGGCTGCAGAGGAAGCTTTCTGGGAGCTGTTTTCACAGGAAACCCATTTGCTTATATCAGGCAGACAAACAGGGCAACGCCTGTGATGTAAAAATACTTAAAGCGGAACTTCTGTCATATATAACCCCCCGCCCTGCCACCCTACCCTGGCGCTCAAGCAGGACGGGGGGCTTACAAAGAAAAAAAAACCCTTACTTTATCCAGGCCCCCCGCGCTCCTCCCAGTCTCCCACGGCCACCACTGGAAGCGATAGGATGTGGCATCTCCCCGGTCCGCGCACGCTCCTGCTGTCTATTCACAGAGGGGCGGCGCTGGCTCCTGGATAAGGTAAGGTTAGGGTAGGGTATTGTGGCAGGATGAAGGGGGGTAATATTGTGATTGATTTTAACAATTCAGTAACTAGAGGTATTTGTATTGTTAGTATCGGGTTACTTCTTTATGTTTTAATATTTCTACTGTAGTAATTCTGAAAAGCAAGATCCACAAGTTGTGTAAGCAAAATGGAATGTCAAAGAAGAATAATAAAACAGGGTTAAATACTGTAACAGCATGCACAGGCTCTCTCTCATAAATGTCCAGAGTTGTGATTCTAAGAAGATTCCTATAGTGTATTTAGAATACACTTAGGGCCTTATTTATGAAGGGATAGCGTCAGGTAGTGCCTTGTTAATGAGAGGTAGCGACAGGTAGTGAAAGGTAGCGAAAGGTGAACGCCAGACACAGCACGCAATTACACATTTATCAAGCAGAATCTGTTGAGCGACTGGGATAGCAACATGTAGCGTCTGATTCATCATTATCACAGCCTCAGCGAACAGCACGGGCGTTTAGCCTTGCACAGCGCCAGGTATGACCTCTCACTACCTGTCGCTCTCCCATACATTTCAATAGACGATCCTTTTCTTCTCTTTTAACTTGATTTTTGTTTTTTTTTTATTTTTTAAAAAAATCTCAAATAATGTTGTGACCTCTGGCATTGAAAATGTAGGTTTTTCAAAACCTTTTCCTGTTTTATATATTTCTGCAGAAATGACATTACAGGTCTGGCATTAATGTGTTCATGTTATAATGTTATTACAATGTAATTCCATATGTTTTCGCTTTGTTACTAGTGGATACATGCTGATAAACAGACTTTCGCTTTGTTACTAGTGGATAGATGCTGAAAAACAGACTTTAAACACACAGCCTCCGGCGCTCTGGGCTTCAGAGAAGCATTTTTCAGCGCCAGAGTTTTGTGAGGCTGTTTTTTTAATGAATATGTTGTGAGTCGGTCGCACTGACCAGTCGCTAACATGCGCTCCCATACAGCGCTGTACTGGTCAATTAGCGACTTATCACAATGTATTCATCATTGCTGCACAGAGACTGAGTCGCTAAGAACTAGCGACCCATGGCCGAGCACATTGACTACTAGCGGGCGCTCTGAAAATGCCTGCTACAGACGCATATCTGTCGCTACCTGGCGTTAGTGATGAATCAGCCTGCCCGATCACACGTGCTCAATCTGCAGCCCGAGGGCAATATGTGGCCCTTAGAGCCATCTAATGTGGTCCCTGACCTGCTGTAGGGAAAGTAGGAGGGGTAAAGAGATCTGCCATGTAAAGGTAGTTAAATAGGATGAGTGATTACACAGTATTTGAAAATAGAGGTGACAGCGGTGGCTTGGAGGAACTTGATGACATAGATTGCATGGCACCAGGCTATAGTGCCAATCAGTGCCAGCATCTTTGTCTTTTCTGACACTGCTCTTTGGACTACAATGGCGCTAGAAGTCGAAGCGCTGGATGCTAACTAATTAGCTTTGATTGTTGCATTAGATATTGTCCGGCCTGTGTCAGTGCCTGTTGGATCCGATGAGCGATTATACTAATGCCAGTTAGCGCCACGTGGTACCCCCACCTTATATTTATTAATTTTTTCCTCCATGAAAAGATTGGCGCTGTAGTTTTCTGGGCGCTGGCCGGCGTTTCATCATTACAATTACAAGAAATCACAAAATCACAAAGGAGACACACTTTATAGTTTTAGGTTGCATTTTATCTGTTTACACATTGGTAAGAAAAAGAAGCCATGAACATCGATTTTACTATTAAAAAAAGACATTTGGCGACATCTAGGTCCTGTGTTTCCATTATTGACAAGTCCTATTGCAAGTTCTGTATAAAAACATGCGTGTAATATTAATTATGAACATAAAACACTTCAATCCAGTCCAGTCCATTTTGCTCTATGACATCTTGATCTATAGCGCCACTTTCAATTGCCGCTGCTTCAGCCAGAGCACCCAGTGCTGAGTCCCTTTGGGCGCTAGTGTTACTTTGGCCCTTATTTATGAAGGAACAGCGACAGGTAGCGCCTGGTGAGCGGCCGGTAATGACGGGCCCCGCCACGAGAACGCCGGCTCCCCATTTATCAAGCCAATCCTGCTTAGCGACTTAGATAGCGCCATATAGCGACTCATTCAACATTATTCCAGCCTCAGCCCACAGCGCCAGCGTACGACCTTGAACAGCGACAGGTATGACCTCTCGCTACCTGGCGCTCTCCAATGCATTTCAATGGAACAATCTTTAAATATTAATAATTAATTGTTATGAATGTTTTTTTTTTTTTTTTTTAATGTGAAAAATTCTGTTATCACTTCTGCCATTTTAGATAATTTTTTTAAGGGAAAAAATAAAATAAAAAATTGTACAGAATTGATATTACAGGTCTGATATTAATGTATTCATATCACTAAATTATTAAAAAAACTTGTTTTTTTTTGGTTTCCAAAAATATGGTTGTTTGGGGGTTAAAAAACTACTTTTAACCCATCGCCGCCAGTGCTCTGGGGTTTAAACAAGCATTTCACAGCGCGATAATTTTTTGACCGTGATTTTTTAATGAATATGGTGGGAGCCGGTCGCTAGGGCCAGTCGCTATCATGCGCTCCCATACAGCGCGGAACCTGTCAAATAGCGACTCCTCACCCAATATTCAACATTACGGCAAACCGACTGAGTCGCTATCAACTACCGAACAACGGCCAAGCACAGCGACTACTAGCGGGCGCTCTGAAAATGCCGCTACAGTTGCTCAACTGTCGCTACCTGCCTCTATTAATGAATCGGCCTCCCCATATGTTAGCTGGAGGCTGCGATGCCGTTTTATTGTTTCGCAAGCTGAGTGCCTCTGAGGCCAAAAAAAGTGTTCTTCACACTTCATAAATCAGGTTCACAATATATAAGGAATGAGAATACAACACATTCAATCAAAGAAAAATGACACAAGAAGTAAACATAACGTGTGAACTACAATTACAAGTTTTCAGGACAAATGTGCGTATGAGTATGAGTCATACTAATTAATATTAGCGCTGACACTGTGAAGTGTGTGCATAGAATAATTATAACTATTTTATAGTGAAATGTTGGAATTAGTTACCAGGTTAAGAGTCTGCATGGCCTATGAAAAAATAGTTTCCTCCTTCTATCTGTATGTACCCTCCAGGCACAGAAGGTTATTTTCAAATGGCAGAAACAAGAAGAGGCCATTAATGGGATGGCTGCCATCCTCCATGATTCCCCGGGCCTTTTTACAACATCGGTTGCTGTAGATATTTTACTGATCAGGGAGTTCTGCTCAGATAGTGCATTCAGCAGTACACACTACCTTCATTAGGATACTCTCTACTAGTGTAAAAGTTCTTTAGCATCAAAACTGCAGGCTTAAAGTCCTTTAGGTGCCTGAGGTAGTAGTAGAGGCTCTAGAGGTATTTGGAATCACTCACTTTGTCCACTGGGGCACCGCTGATCCTCAAGGGGTGAATGCTCTTTTTCTGTGTTTTGCTGAAGTCCACTATTATAAGTTTTGCCAACGTTGAAGTGGAGGTTGCTCGACACCAGTTTCCTGGGCTTTCCACTCCTTCAAGGTAGGCCTCATTGTTGTCAGAGAGAAGGCCTACCACAAGAGCATCATCAGAAAATGTTATGAAATTCTGGATTCAACCCAGATCTTTGTCAGTCTACCAGTAAAATCCAGATGGTCTTTCCTGGAGCCCCCCACTACTTATTTGCAATAGGTGTCGCTCTATAAAAAGTTTCTCTTTGTCTCTGTCTTTCAAAATGAGAAAACGTTGTCATTTGCTAATTTTGTTTGAATTGGTTTATTAAAGGTCAATAACAGGTACTATACACACACTGTATATGATGAATCACTTATATATATATGTACAATTTAATACACATATATAAGTAATGTAATAATTTTAGCTTATAGATCAGACCCCAGTAATTTACTAACTTAAAGTGGACCAAAACCCATGCCGGTTGGCCCAGGAATCTGTAAGATTCCCGGGCCAATCAATCCCCCCCGGGCATCCAAAATCGGGATGACCCACTGTGTGAAACCCCCCAGGTCGCCCCATTCACTTACCTTGTTTCCCGGTCCAACGGCGCATCCCGCTATCCCTGTAGCAGGGCTCTTGCCAGGCATTTGTGAATGGCCGGCGCAGGCACATTCCCTGTTAGAGAGAAGCGGAGGATGCGGCTGTCAGGGCGTTCAGAGCCACTGCTCTCAGTCGTGCCATAGGACCGAGAAGAGGTGAATTGGTCTCGGTGTCCTGGGGGGTTTAATGCAGCAGGGCACCCCACCCCGGGGGAAAGGACCAAAACCCAGGATAGTCAAAATCCTTGGTTTTGGTCCACTTTCAAAATTCCATTTCAAATTGAAAGGAAATCTGTTGCTTTTAGAACTGCTACGTGGGCTTCTGTTTATAACTGCCTCAATAGCAGTTTTTAGCTTTGCGGCAATATTGGGCAGGAATTTGCACAGAATGTCTGGTAGATGTGGTTCTAACAGATATGGCCAGACATCGCTTATGTTTGATTTGAGGGTAGTTATGCCCTGGGTTAAGGAATGGATTTGAGACTGGAAGGTTGCAGGTTTGATTCCCAGCTGGCACATGACTGAAGTACTCTTGAGCAGGGCACCTCACCCCCAACTGATCCCTGGGTGCAGAGAAGTATCTAGGAAAATTAGGGCTCAGTGTGGATCACATTTCCCATGGCACTGCTACTGTCCAGTACTAATTTGTGCCATTTCGTGCCCCTTCGGTAGCAGCAGGCTGTGCCCTCTCCCCATAAATGAGGCCAATATATAAGGGGATGCAGGTCCTTACCACTAACAGTGACCTTGACTCATCTGCAGAAAATAGGATGGCTGGGATAATAGTGGCCCAATGGCCTTGGCACTCAGGGGGATTGCTCTGCTCACCCTCCCCTAGAACAGCCCTGCTCAGGTTTGGGCAGCCCACCGCTCTGTGGATGTGTGCACTCATTACCCTCTAATGTGTTCACTGGTGGGGTTGACTGGTTTAAGTATGTCTCACTGCACAGATGGACATATATGCACATTATACATTATTATATTTATACTGCACACATAGGGCGATGCCCATCCTGGAATTATAACAGCAGAATGGGACAACCAACAACATCTGCTGTAGTTCTGACTATGATCAGATTGATGTGGTTGTTGTCTGTGTTCCAACCATTTTCTATTTCATGTATGTACCATGCTTAAAGCGGACCATTCCCCTGCTGCCCCCATGAACAGTATCTTTTGCCAATTTTTAAATGCTTGTACTTCCCTCTAATCCCTGATAATGGCGCCTGTTTTAGCTGTAAAGCTCCTCCTCCTCCATTCATTGCCACTGTTGTATGTGACAATGATGTCATTGCCACACCTGTGCAATAACCGCTCACCTGCCATCTTTCACAGAGGGACAGCAAGAAAAAACAGACGTTTCAAAAAACAAAAATATCAATTTCTAATTCTACGTGCTAAGAAGGGAGTATCTCCAAGGGTTTTGGCCAAATGCATTTCACAAGTTCAGTGGGTTTCGGTCCGCTTTAAGTTCTGCAGCTATGATGGGTTGCAGGGACTGATAATGGATTCAAAAGTTATTTAGCAGAATGAATGACATATGATTCCATTAAAGTCCCTATTTCCTGGTTTTCTGATCCTTTTATCATTCTTTCAATAATTCAAAATAAAGAAAAACTTTGAAGATTTTGGAGTGTGTTGGCCTCAGCCCCTCTTTGAATGCCTTCACACGCTTTGTTCGCTGGAGTATTGGAGATATATGACATAGGCGCCCTAACCGCACATTGCATTACAGTATTAAGAGAGACTGCTCTTTTACGAGCGCGGGATTAGCCTGGGCCCAGACTGCAGGGAGAGGCGGCCACACTCAGCATTTTTGGCTCCACACAATAGCAATGCCTGTCACTCTCCGAAATGAAATGAATTGTTTATCTGGCATTTATGGGCATTTTTTTCTGGTTAAAAACACATTTCAACAAAACAGGTGGTAGACAGTCTGTTTCAGTACACATTCAGCTTTAACCCCTGGGAGGCTGGAAAATATATTATGACGGCTCTGATGCACTATCTATAAAGGGTAATACTGCGCTGCTCTAAAAAGAAATAAAGTAGATAGCTCAACGTATAGTTAAAGGGATCCCTCGCCCCCATAAGGGTACAACTAAAAACACATAAGAAATACACAGAGCTAGTAAATGTCCAAAGTGATGAAAATTAATCCACACGTGATCTCCACCAGGTGAGTAATCCACCACCGATAGCAAAGGCTGCTTACCAGAAACCTGGTATGTAAACGCAGAATAGTAGATCTGTGCCGATCTCCAACACACAACTCCAGACAGAGGACTCCAATCCAAATCCACCGGTCCAAACCAAATCACAACACCAGCGCACTGCCGTTCAAAATCGGCCAAAAATCCATCAATCTCATTGTCACTTTCCTGGATGGACTTAAATGCTGCAAATGGAATCTTTTTCCCCCCAGTGTAACTGAGGCTCGGAGGCTGCTGGGTTGCGAGTCGCCGATCTTCCCTTCGCTTACTGGCCTCTGCCTCCGCTGCGGCGAAGACTTGGTCGATCAGTTCTTGTGATGGATTCGGCCATAGACCGACAATCTGTTCCGAACCGCTTGAACGAGAGCAGAGTCTTCATCGATCTCTATATTGGTTTCGGTCCTCACTGCTGCACGATCCATTTCGATCAGCTCGGCTATCAGTTCCCGACGTGGGCGGTTGCTAGCTGACCTTCCCCGGCTCTCGAGTAGATCCTTCAGGGTCAGCCTTTTCAACTTGTCTCCATCAGGGTAGCACTCTCTCTGGGTAGAAAGGACCATCCGACCGATTGCCACCAATTGTAGCGATAACCCTTATCGCCGGAGGGCTTCACCGCCTGAGACGTCCTTTTCCCAATCGTAAGAGGTGCTGCTGGAATTCCAGAGTCGTCCGTGAGGAAACAGGAACAGCCCTTACAAGGGCTAGTGAATTGTAATATAGCGTTTCCCCCAATAAGAGACAGAACTCAGTATTGAGGGTGAAGGTGAAGTGTCTTTATTAGTGCCACACTGGGCCTTATATACACAAGTCTCTATTGCATGACAACCACACTGACCAATAGCAGCAGGGCAAACAATCCCTCAACTCTGCCGGTGACGCAATCAGTAGAACAATAGCAGGCCGTAATACAATCAATCAGGACAATGCCATTGACTGTGACGTAATCAACAATACACAATGGCAGTCAAAATACAATGACATTGCCTGTAAAAGTATCAAAATACAATGACCTAATTAAGAAAAGGCCAGTGAATGACCCGGTGGGCAACTGAATAGTGATGACATCCAAAAGACAGAGCGTCTGTCACAGCGACCTTGCAAGTAAATCCGGCCAGTGGAACGCAAGGAAGTGATGTACACAGCGCTTCTGAGCTTAACAAGTTACATATAACAGGGCGGGGTCAATTTAACCTGCTCCATACATTACTATACCCTGCAATGAAAATGACATTGTACTATCACAGAACAGGGGCAGTCTAGCTACCCAGACCCCAGCAAAGACAGGGCTTAAAATAAAAGCAATATGATAATAACAAAAGACAAAGCCACATTCACTCATCAGGCTCTGAAAAAATGTCAACGCACAAAGGGGCAGGTATAAACTACACACTCTGCATGGCCCCTATGTTCATTGCAATGTCGAAGCATTGTCAAGAGGTAACATCACATAAGTGTGATGTAAAATGGGAGGAGATCAGTTTACCTATCATTGCTAAAAAAGGTGGTCATTGATAAATACAATCCAGGGGTTGGCTTACAGGAAGTGGCTAAATGCCAACAACATTAGCTTTGTTAATCAGCACACCCCTGCATGATAGTTAATCAAACTATCATTGTTTTTTACACTCAGCACAGAGGCATTATAACAAACTGTATTGTCTGCGTGTGCGCTTGGGATGCCACAAATGAGTTATACATAGATTAGGTTTTGAGATGGGGAAAGAGGCCTACTGAGGGATTTACTGGTACCTGTGTGGGCCAGTCTGCATCCAGAGATGCTTTTGGAGCTGGTGAACCATTTGCAGGCAGAATGTTACAGAATTGAGCACACTCAGGCCCTTATTTAACAAGGGATAGCGCCAGGTAGCGAATGGTGAGCGAACGGTAATGACGGTCACCGCCACGAGTACGCCGGCTCCCCTCCGCAATCACACATTTATCAAGCCAATCCTGCTTAGCGACTGACAGAGCGCCAGATAGCGAATCATTCATCATTATTCCAGCCTCACCCCACAGCGCCAGCGAGCGACCTTGAACAGCGACAGGTATGACCTCTCGCTACCTGGTGCTCTCCAATGCATTTCAATGGAACAATCTTTAAATATTCATAATTAATTGCTATTAATGTTTTTTTTTTTTTTTTTTTTTTAAATGTCAAAAATTCTGTGACCACTTCTGCAATGTTAGATATTTAAAAAAAAAAAAAAATTGTGCAGAATTGATATTACAGGTCTGATATTAATGTATTCATATTACAAAATGTTTTGAAAAACATGTTTTTTATTTTTTTCAAAAAATATGGTTGTTTGGGGGTTACAAAACTACTTTTAACCCATCGCCGCCAGCGCTCTGGGGTTTAAACAAGCATTTCACAGCGCGAGAATTTTTTGAGCGTGATTTGTTAATGAATATGCTGGGAGCCGTTCGCTATGTCCATTCGCTGTCATGCGCTCCCATACAGCGCGGAACCTGTCAAACAGCGACTCCTAACCCCGTATTCAACATTACCGCACACCGACTGAGTCGCTGTCAACAGCCAAACAACGGCCAAGCACAGCGAATACTAGCGTGCGCTGTGAAAATAACGCTACTGTCGCTCATCTGTCGCTACCTGGCGCTATTAATGAATTGGCCTCCCAGTTAACTGTAATAAAGGGGCATGTCAGGTATAATCAGGCGTAACAAGGGTCAAAGGGTCTCAAGACATTTCTCCATCTATTAGCCAAATAGCACCGTGGCACAAAATGGAATTGTCAGGCAGATTCATCAACACTGGAAGGGAAAATGGAGCAAAATTAAAATAGTATCTCTTTATAAAACCATCAATTGCACAGAACAGAACATGGGACATATCTATAAAGGCTACAGGAAAAGCTCAGATGAGCGTGTAAAGCAAAGCACTGGGAATCGTTCCACAAAGATTTGAGCTTTTGCATTAGTTTTGCAGTCCGTTTTGTTAAATCAATGTTTTACCTGTTATGGATGTCCCAATTTCCCCCACAAGATTTTTGCCCATCTGTGACAACCAGGAGCTGAACCAATTTTTGTTATAGGAGTAATCAGTAATGAGTGGCATACTAAAACTGATTCCATAATTATTGCCCCGGTGGGCCCACATAAATGCGGAACATTTATGTTTATTTTATGGTCGACATTTGCACTACAGGTCCTGCTCGTTATTTATCTATTTATGAATGGCTGACAAGCACTCTCATACAGATTCCTTTTACACTGGTTAATAAGGTAATGAAGGAATAGGCCAATGGTTCTTCTCCTTATCAGGTGATCAGTCAGTGTTATCTTTACAAGTGAGGTCTGCTCTTTAGTTCTGAGGACAGTTTTTCAAAAAATCACTGAGCTTATGCAGAGCCAACCAGTAACCCCGGGTCACCAATGAGATAATAATCTTGGTCTGGTGTATCCTAGATCTTCTTTTTACCAACTTTAGTGTAATGGAAGGGTGAGATGGTTATCTCTCCCACAGTCATGTAGAGTCTATGTGCATATTACAGAAAGCCCTGCATTGTAGACATATATCTTAAACCTTTTAACTTTGACTAACAGATGTGCCTCATCCCTGGAGGAGGAAATGGCCATCTCTTCAGGTTTTTTCCTTGACAATTTACTTCTGGGTTAGCATCGATTTACTGTAAGCAGAACATCTAAAGTTAAAGTAACTCCACAGACAGAGAGAACCCCACAAGCATTGAAGCCTTTAAGGGTGCCCTCAAACCCACCTATTCAGACGAGCATATCACTTGGCCTAAATCAAAGACAGCCCGAGCCACTTCAGATCACTTGCCATCATACTTAGGCCCTTATTTAAGAAGGGATAGCGTCAGGTAGTGGCTGGTTAATGACAGGTAGCAACAGGTAGCGACTGGTGAACGCCGGACACGGCACGCAATTACACATTTATCAAGCAAAATCTGTTTAGCGACTGGGATAGCGCCATGTAGCGTCTGATTCATCATTTTCACAGCCTCAGCGAACAGCGCCAGCGTTCAGCCTTGCACAGCACCAGGTATGACCTCTCGCTACCTGACGCTCTCCCATACATTTAAATGGACGATCCTTTTCTTCTCTTTAAACTGTTTTTTTTTTCAAAAACCTCTTCTGGCATTGAAATAGCAGTTTTTTCATAATTTTTTCATTTTTTTATATATTTCCTCAGAAATGACATTACAGGTCTGCCATTAAAGTGTTCCTGTTACAATGATGTTACAATGTAATTCCATATGTTTTCGCTTTGTTACTAGTTGATAGATGCTTGAAAACAGACTTTAAACACACCACCTCCTGCGCTCTGGGCTTCAAACAAGTATTTTTCAGCGCAAGAGATTTGTGAGGCTGTTTTTTTTTTACGCCAGGTAGCGACAGAGGAGCGTCTGTAGCAGGCATTTTCAGAGCGCCCACTAGTAGTCGCAGTGCTCGGCCGTGAGTCGCTACTTTATAGCGACTCAGTCGCTGTTCAGTAATGTTGAATACATTGTGAGGAGTCGCTATTTGACCAGTACAGCGCTGTATGGGAGCGCATGTTAGCGACTGCTCATAGCGACCGACTCACAACATATTCAGCAAAAAAACAGCCTCACAAATCTCTGGCGCTGAAAAATACTTGTTTGAAGCCCAGAGCGCAGGAGGCGGTGTGTTTAAAGTCTGTTTTCAAGCATCTATCAACTAGTAACAAAGCGAAAACATATGGAATTACATTGTAACAACATTGTAACATGAACACTTTAAAGTGGACCAACACCCAGGCTGATCGGCCGGGGAAGCTATAAGATTCCCGGGCCGATCAGATCCCTCCCCACGGAGCATCCAAAATCGGGATGCCCCGCTGTGTGAAACCCCCCCGGACGCCCCATTCACCTTACCTTATCCCCGTTCCAACGGCTCATGCGCGCACTGCGGCCGCATCTCGTGCTTCTCTCTAGCAGGGCCGTAGGAGAGTGGTGAGGTGAGTTTTTCCGGGCGTTCTGGGGGGTTTCATGCAGTGGGGTGCCCCGCGGAAGTGGACCAAAACCCAGGATAGTGAAAATCCTGGGTGTTGGTCCATTTTAATGGCAGACCTGTAATGTTATTTCTGAAGAAATTATTTAAAAAATGAAAAAAAAATTTAAAAACTGCTTTCTCTATGCCAGAGGAGGTCACAGAATTATTTGTGATTTTTTGATTAAAAAAACAAACAAAACATAAACACCATTTAGAGAAGAAAAGAGATCGTCCATTGAAATGTATGGGAGAGCCACAGGTAGCGAGAGGTCATACCTGGCGCTGTGCAAGGCTGAACGCCGGCGCTGTTCACTGAGGCTGTGAAAATGATGAATCAGACGCTACATGGCGCTATCCCAGTCGCTAAACAAATTCTGCTTGATAAATGTGTAGTTGCGTTCCGTGTCCGGCGTTCACCAGTCGCTACCTGTCGCTACCTCTCATTAACCAGCCACTACCTGACGCTATCCCTTCTTAAATAAGGGCCAAAGGCTTTTTTCTTGACCAGGTTGCAATCCACACCGCAGTTCACACAGGAAGTCACACTGGCTTCACCAAATATGTAGCATGACCCCCAATGTGCGGGGGGCAGCACCTGCTGTGTCAGAGGGGAGCACCCTGCTCTCTATATGGGGAGGCCGATTCATTAATGGCGGCAGGTAGTGACAGTTGCGCGACTGTAGCAGTATTTTCACAGCGCCCGCTAGTAGTCACTGTGCTTGGCCGCTGTTCGGTTGTTCATAGCGACTGAGTCGGTGTGCAGTAATGTTGAATACGGGGTGACGAGTCGCTATTTGACAGGTTCGGCGATGTATGGGTGCGCATGATAGCGACTGGCCCTATCGACCTGCTCCCACCACATTCATCAAAAAATCACACTCAAAAAATTCTTGCGCTGTAAAATGCATGTTTAAACCCCAGAGCGCTGGCGGCGATGTGTTAAAAGTAGTTTTTTAACCCCCAAACAACCATATTTTTGGAAACCAAAAAAAAAAAAAAATTTTGAAAGAATTTAGTAATATGAATACAATAATATCAGACCTGTAATATCAATTCTGCACAAATTTTTTTTTTTACCTTAAAAAAATGATCTAACATGGCAGAAGTGGTCACAGAATTTTTCACATTTAAAAAAAAAAACAAAAAAAAACATTAATAACAATTAATTATGAATATTTAAAGATTGTTCCATTGAAATGCATTGGAGCGCGCCAGGTAGCGAGAGGTCATACCTGTCGTTGTTCAAGGTCGGACGCTGGCGCTGTGAGCTGAGGCTGGAATAATGATGAATGAGTTGCTATATGGCGCTATCTCAGTCGCTAAGCAGGATTGGCTTGATAAATGTGTGATTGTGGTGGGGAGCCGGCGTTCTCGTGGCGGGGCCCGTCATTACCGGTCACTCACCAGTCGCTACCTGTCGCTATTCCTTCATAAATAAGGGCTGTAGTAGTCTGCACCTCTAATGATGAAAACTGGCACACAATTAGAGTAAACTTTGTAAAGCAGTCCAATGTGTTATGTGTGTTATGGTAGTTGACTGCCACCCAAAGGATCTGAATTATCAATATATCCCCCCCACGCTTACTGCTCTTCCATGAGTCCCCGCCCTTCGACCCTGTTTGTCCCTTCATATCTCCTCTTGTTCCCCCTTTGCAGTATTCGCTCCCCACACGCATGCTACCCCCTAAAATGTTTGAAGAGATAAATTCTAAAATGCAGGCTACATTAGAGAAGGTGAGTTAAAGTGGACCAACACCCAGGATTTTGACTATCCTGGGTCTTGGTCCACTTCGGTGGGGCACCCCCGATCGGGGTGCCCCGATGTGTGAAACCCCCCCGATCTCCCTAAAAACTCACCTCTCCCCGCGCCGACGGACAAGGGATTTGACAGCCGCGGACAAGCGGCTCCTCCACCGCCGCGGGCGCGCGCACGCCTAGAGGGGCGCGAGGGAGGAAGATAAGGTAAGGGGGTTTGGGGTGTTTGGGGGGGTTTCACCCCGCGGGACATCCCGATCTCGGATGTCCCACGGGGAGGGAGGTGATCGGCCCGGGAATCTTATAGATTCCCGGGCCGATCACCCGAGGGTGATGGTCCACTTTAAAGGTTCTAAACATCAGAGTAGATGTGGTCCCCTTTTTCTGTAAGATTACCTGTTGTACCTTAAAACAAATGGCCGGTTTTAAAAGTCCTAGCCGAAAATTATATTCCTCTTCCGATTTATAAAACTTTAACACCTTCTGAAAAATGCCAAATGGCCATTAGTGGCATCACAAGATATGATCTGAATTTTGTAGCCTCTAGTTTGTAACACTCCCTGTACAGTATGTTTTACCTTTGTCTGCAATTATTTTGTGTACAGCGCTATGAAAGAAGATGGCGCTATGTAAATACAAAATAATAAACCTTGTAACCAATCTTTTTTCTCCCACACACATCCCCAGCTCCCCTCTTCTCCATCCCAACACACCAGCTTTACAAGCCCTCCAGCGGCTATCAACCCTAACACCCTGAATGTTGCTCCCTGAAGACCCCCTCTCCGCCCCAGTGGTGTCTGCATATATTTCAGGTCTTCTCTCCCCCAAAAAGCACAACGAGCTGGAGCTCCCTCATCACCATCACTTGTCTCTCATTGAACCGTTGGCTGCACAGCTGCAGTGTCTTTATCCTTTGACTCCCTTCCCCCAACTTTTGATAATACCTTAACTCCCAGCTTTAGCCAATTCATTACTCTAATCTTCACTACTAAGCTTAAACTAGGTTCCCCACTTTGTGGTGGCAGGAAACTATGGCTGCCTAAGCAGAAACATAGAAGGAGACACTGTGGTCCATCTATTCTGCACATATGTATATATGTTTTCTTTATCCTTGGATAGATGTATGCTTATCCCAGGGTAGAAGGCTTCCAAGAGTTTGGAGTTTTCTCTTTTCTCCAAACTACCACCTCTGTCTCTGGTCTTTCGCTAACTATTTTCTATTTTCTTATGGGACCTGAACCTCCTCCATATAGTGCCTTGTGTTGGAATGGCTGCTTAAGTAGGAGGCTCCCGGTTTTGCACTTCCGTTTCTCTTTCCTGGGCTATTGGAAGCCTGTGTAATGCCTCCTGGACTGGGGAGGTCCTTGTATTATTTATTCCATTAATGCTAGTTGAATGGAGGGGGCATGCTAGATTCCTTGATGATGATCGGTGTGACCGACACGCATAGTGTCTTCACTGTCTGTGACTTTCGTCTGACCGAATCTGGCTGATTTTAAGTTTTACCTGAGTGCTGGACAACTACAACTATTTCATGCTAGAGTCACTGTCACCGACTGACCGACCCCCGGTCCAGCGTTGTTCCCGCCGTCTCGTCGCTCGGGCGCCGGCCCGCTCCCGTGCGGCCGCGCCCCCCTCCTCCTCTGCTACTGGCCTCTCCGGCACTGACACACGTGCTCGCGCCCGCGCGCGAGCACATCCCTTCCATGCCCTCCGGCGGCGCTGCGCTCAGCGCGGCCGCCAGAGGAAGAGCTGAGCCTGAAGCTCAGCTGTGGGGAACGCCCCCTTTCAGTGTCATGGCCAGTTAGTTTAAAGTTGCAGACCCTGTCACCCTATGAGGTCTGCGATCCTAGTTGCACCAATCACACTCTCTCCTTCCCTTTACCCTATCATGTCCTGTCCCTATAAAGTCTTTCCCCACCATTCACTCAGTGCCTGTGATAGCGCTCAGAACCCTGTGTACTCTATTCCTGTGAAGCCTGTTGCCTATTTGATTGTACTGACTATTCTCGATCCTGAATCCTTGTTGCCGACCTCTGCCTGTATTGACGCCTCTAGATCCTGAACCCCTGTTGCCGACCTCAGCCTGTACCCCGACTATGCCTTGCCTGATCCTTGGTGCCGCTACGATCTCTGCCTTCCTGTTATCGACCTATTGCCTGTCTCTGGACTTCCGTCACTCACGCTCCAGTTATTGGTTCTCCAGATCTCTCCATATAAGCTTGCATCCTTTGAGCCAATAAGTCCTGGGGGCAACCGATCCCGGGTAGGCGAACTTGCGTCCCGGCAAGCGGGGGCTCCTATAGGTGAAGCTGGCTGTGGAGATTGGGGGTTGCGAGCTCATTAAGAGGTCTGGAGTTACCCCCTAGCGTGACACTCACAACCCGATAACTTTGTGACTGCTGGAGTAGGACCAATCATCCATGCCCAACCAATCAGCCATAACCATATCATAATCATAACCATAATCATAACCAATCATAATAACCAATCAGCCATGGGGACAAAGGGTGAGTATGGCTCCTCTTTTTTTTGTTACACGAACAATCCCTTTTAAACATGTTAAAATAACATGTTAAAGCACTCTGCACAGCAATAACTGGCAAAATAAAACCCATTTACTGACCTTACACCCAAAGGAGATAATTTTGAGCTGTGGATGTGAAATGGAAGCACATGGATGTGAAATGGAACATGTCATGGTTCCTTTGGGTGCACTCGCCTATCTCTAGCAAGTGTGGTCCTTGTGGTCAGGAAATGAGAGACCCTGGAGACTTGCAGAATATCTGACCTGCATGAGTTGCAGGTACATGGTACCGTATTTGTTTACATTCTTCTACAGTCTAGACTGTAAGCTAATACGGGCACAATCAATAAAACATTGCCTTTATCTCTAATATATTTGCTCATAGCTCTAAAGTTATATGAGCACCTCACATATGACATTCATTTTGCCCCCCCCCTTCTGGCAATAGCAACCCCTGAAGCAGATGTAGCGCCCTCTAATGTGGCATTAATTTACATGTGTGGCCCTTGTGTGGTGAAAGTTGTCTGCAAAGAGACACAGAACAGTTGCAGACACTACTCTCTTCCCCTCCAGAATGCTAAATAGGCGCACAGCATGTGATTTTATAGGCACTGTGTCTGAGGATAGGCTTAGAAATGGTACCATAGAGCACAGCAATCGGCAGTGCCACACATATTCATGAAGAAGAGGTGCCCTAGAAGGGGCAATGCCTAGCTGCTGCTGTCTGGCAGCTGTCAGAGGGCCACATAAAAAGTCTTGGAGGGCCACATCCGGCTCCCCGGGCCTTGAGTTTGAGACAGTCCAGGCAATAGCAATATCGGGACAGCGGTGATCTCACTAGAAGCTTGTCCCATGCGCCTCTCCTTCATTTCCTGCAGCACCCTCTAGATGCTGTAGCAGGTCACCAAAATGTGCTGCTCCAAGCCTTAACATTTTCCCAGGATGACCTCCAAAAATGGTCACATCGCCCCCAGCGTTCGCTGCATCAGCTAGCCCAGCAATCAAAGATGCAACCAAATGTGTGCGTGATCATGGAGGAATAGAGTTGAACTGAGGGGTGAAATTCAGAAACCTGCTACAGCATCTACAGCATGCTGCAGGAAATGGAGGAGAGGCACTGGGTAAAGGCTCCAGGTGAATTACTTTCTGCCCTATTTGCCATTGCTTGGGCTGTAAGGCTGGGAATTATTTTCTACAACCTGTCTGGATTGTACACTCAGTTTTTTTACATTTAAAAACATCCCACGTCTGACTTCCACTTCAAAATACACCTTTTAGCATCTCCTAAATGAAAGAAAGATGTGATAATCAGTCTAATGATGGCATGTTTTATTAAACTCTTCGCTAGTGTTGTTACAAGTAATTTCTCATTTGTATGCTTATGACATAATTAAACATCTTACAACTAAATAGAAATTGTTCTATTTACATAAAGTAATAAGACAATAGCTACATAGAGCACAACAGCCATCTATCCCCAAGGCCTGAGGAAGCGGGTGTGTTACACCCATGGAACGTGTTGCTATTGGGGGAGACTCCTGTTTGCTGCATCCTTTGAGACTGGTATTATTTTTCTAGTAATTCCGGGTTTCTGTTTACACCATGCTCGGTCCTATGTCCTGTTCATTCCTGATATTTGCACATTTTTTGGAATTTAATATTTTTACACTTTTAGATTGGCAGTGTTTGTACATTTTTTGTGCCCGATAGGGATACATTTAAATTTTTTCTATAGCAACCACTAGTAGACGAGATATATAGATTTGGCTTATTTCTGACTGCATTATATATTTTTGACATGCTGAATTGTTTATTTTTGCTGTTTGTCTATTAGATAGTTTACACCTTGTTGTATACCATTCATTGAAATATTGAGGGCAATTTATCACTTGCGCCTCGTAGCACCACTTGAGCACCTGCAAAGAGACGCTATTATCGCCTCAGCTGCAACACCGCTCACAGGCAGACGCTGTTGGTGTTCTGTGGCTCTGTGTCTTGTTTGTTTTTTTTCCATTGGAGCTAGCGACAGGTAGCGCCGGTGGGGGGCGCCATAAATGATTTGTATTTATCATGTAAATTAACAGTGCCAGTACGGGTGCTGTGAAACCACGATACTTAGGCATACAGTGCCATGTGCAATACAAAAAAAGGCTTTAACTGGGGATGACAGCACAGCGATCAAGCGAAAACACATGGAATGACGTTGGTAACATACAAATGACATGACACATGATTAGCAGCGGGTAAGTCCTATAATGAACGAAAAAAAACATTCAGGCCAGGCCAGAGATCCCGTGTCACTTGAAAAAATTACAAAACGCTAACTGGAAGTCACGCAAAAAAACTGGAATGGCTAATTGTAGTCTATGGGAGAACCAGTGTCTGATCTGATGTGGCGCTGTAGGGCACTAACAAAGCACCCGGCGCTCTTGATACATGGCACGAGACGCTAAACTTTTTTTGCATCACAAATATGACTTGCTGGTGGCGCTCACTAAAAACACCCGCGGCTACGTCGCTTTAGTGTTTCTTAAATAAACCCCATTATTTCAATGCAGATCCAGATCTCAGAGCATTCAGGGAATTGGGGTGCCATTACCTACATTGCTAGAGGATTTCTTGTTGTACAGTGTTCAATGGTCTCCCCTTGTGGTGGGTTTTTGTTGTCTTTGTATTTATATGTATTTTTAGTGTTTAATGCGTCATATGGTTGTGTAGAATTTTACGAAAAAAAAATGATTTGTGATACTCTTTAATTTTGTGATTGCTGTTCTGTCTTATGCTGCTTTAGGTCAGCTTTGTTTGCACATTTGGTACAAGCAACCATAAGCTTTGCCTTGCCTTACAGGGTTACTGGTTTAACCCCACTATAGAAAACAAAAATATTATAAACTTATGAACTTAAAGAAGTTCTAACATGAAAAAATGTCTAATTTTAAATATCCACATACTGTAAATATGCAAGATGAGAAAGGAGGGGTTACCTATATTCCCTACATAGAAAGAAATTCCCACCTAGCTTGTTTTTTTTCTTTTACTGAAATGGAAAAGAATCAAAGGTGAATGTTCTTGTTTTACAGTGGAGGACGCCAAGTGCTTGCTTCCACCCAATTATAAGATAGGGCTCCTTTAAATCTATAAGAAATCTGTAGATGCCTTCTTACATGCTTGTTAGGCTTTTCTATATAGAATCCATTTTGACATCCATAAATTTGCTTCCTTGTTCTCTAAATTTCAACATTGTTCTATCATCACAAATTATTAAAACCGTGAAGATCATAACTCTGCTGCTTTGATGTTCATGATGCCAGTTTCCTGCAGAAGGATTTGCAGCGACACCGGAGTAGATGAAGGTGTCACTAGCAGCGAATGTCCCTTTATCCCCTTCTCTCGTCTTGCTGAATATTAATGTCTCTTGGCAGATTGGATAATTATGTGACTGGGAATTGAATGAGGCTGGTTATTAGCTGGTGCTCCTCTTGTCTGTCTCAGATGTTAAAGCAGAACAGAAGCAGGGTAGACATGGCTAAATACCATATTGAACCTAACTCCTATATTGGGCTAAAGATGCAAGCGCAGCAATGATGCCGTAGGGGGCAGCGGAGAGACTCTGAGTTACAAGACAATTCCATGGCTAAAGTTATCCATTTCAATGTCCTAGGAGGGGAGTATCTGCAGGGGCTTTGAATGAAGTCATTTGGTTCATTTTGGTGGGACAGTCCGACGTTGAGGCAATTTGTTCCCACCAGAACTCTGAGGATGCTTAAAGCGGACCTCCATTCAAAAAAATAAAACTTAGTAAACAGTTAAAATCCGATCGGGGGTGCCCCACTGCGTGAAACTACCCAGATCGCCGAGCCCAAATCACCTCTTCCCGGTCCTATGGCGCATGCGCAGGTGCTCCTCCAATCAGTGCGCTCGGGGCCGCTGACATCACGTTATCTAAACCTTCGTCTAAGGGCAGCAGCTTCGAGCATGCTGGTGGGCACTTCCCCCACTTCCTTCTAACAGGGAGCAAGCCCCCGCTGCCCGTTCGCAAATGTCAAGCATGGGCAGGCGCCCTGCTAGAAGGATAGCGGGGATGCGGCCATGTCTCACGCATGCGGTGTTGGACCAAGAAGGAAGGTATATGTATGGGGTGACCTGGGGGGTTTCACACAGCGAGGTATCCCAATTTTGGATGCCCCGGGGGGATTGATCGGGCCAGGAATCTTATAGATCAGGTGGGTTTTGGTCCACATTAAGTTGGTAACTGCAGTAAGGTAAATTAAAAGCACTTATCCGCCAGCCCACAGCCTCGATCCCTTGGAGATGGAGGTTTGAGCACTCTCAGTCCTGAAGCTAAGAGGAGGCTCCTGTGGGGTCCAGCACGGCATACAGCACACACCACCGGACAAAGATAATTTCATTGGTGATCAATCAATGAGGGAGCATGCTTTAACTTTGTCAGCAGCAGAGGACCGAGGGGGTCTCTTCACTCGCACCCTCCAGAAAACTGTCAGTTCTACTGATTGCCGAGCATGTCCTCCGTAGGATCCTGGGACTAGGTCAGTTTTATACTGCAGACTAGCCTGATTAGGAATGCCCCCCATAGAAAATGGTTTTGGTTTTGAACCATTTGATTTTTTGTGTGTTTTTAACACAAATTTTAAAGTGGACCAACAGTCAAAAATGACTTAAAGCAGACCAGCGCAACAAACAGGGCTCATATGCATCCCTCCCCAGGGCAATTTAGATTGCAGCACATAAACATTAATTTACCTGACTCGTGCATTTGAAGGACGCCTGCAAACTGGAAGTGCTTCAGGGAAACTGCACATTGTCAGTTATGTCAGTTGGGAGAGGAAGCTCCAAAATGGTCCAATGGTTGAATATAGCTTTTACTTTTTAAACAGCCATCAAGAATGTGATGGCTGTTGGGGGGGACTAAAAGAGAAAGTCCAAGCTTTTAGTAAAACTCCCTCAGTGCTCAGCCCGATTTAGGGTTTAGAAATAAGAACACAACTCACCTGATAGCCGGAATCCTACACTAATGCTGGTGGTGGAGGAGGACTGATCAGTACAGTCATACTGCTGCATGAGGTTGAGTGACTGACCTGTCACTCAAGATCCCAGCTTTAGGATCTGTGCAGACTGCCCATCCCCCAATGAGTTGTTTTTAATGTTATTGCTCTGGGCTTAGCACAGGAGAAAGGAAGCGTGATCAAAAGTGTTACAAAACGCTTGGACTTCCTATATAAGGGTGTTGTAACAGATAAGCAAACCCAGGGAGATACCCATGTCAGACCTTATCTATTGGGCTGAAAAGCACTCATTCAATGGTTAAATGTAAAGAGTGATTTCTTAAAATTACAGTTTAAAAATATTTACGTAGCACATACTCACCAAGAATAACAGGATTACCCATGATTCTTAGTGAGTAGGTGGAGCCATGCAAAAATTTTCTTGATGATAATTTTAACACCAATTAGCAAAGGTAATCGAAGCAATTTGTCTGAATTGAAATTCACTCCGAAAATCAATTCAGCAAAAATTTGTATTTCTTGTGATTCATGCAAACCTAACTTTTCCCTGTAACCCTTAAAACATTTTCTAATAAATCACCTTGCTATCCAGCAACGCAGTTATCCCACATTTATCCCTGCCACTCCGTGTTCCTCACTGCTCTGCCGCCAGCACGGCAGTGGGGCGGGGTCTG
This sequence comes from Gastrophryne carolinensis, assembly GCA_027917425.1. Taxonomy (NCBI): domain Eukaryota; kingdom Metazoa; phylum Chordata; class Amphibia; order Anura; family Microhylidae; genus Gastrophryne; species Gastrophryne carolinensis. The sequence goes on from CM051235.1 coordinate 552,805,325, forward strand.
TTATACACCAAGGTGTGAGCTGACGTCATTGTGAAAGATGGTGGGGTGGTCAACTCACGTCAGCTCTCTCTTAAGGGTAGCAGAGATGTGCTGGTGGCAGGGTAGCGAGGAATATGTAGTGGCAGTGGTCGTGCTGGTGGCAGAGCAGTGAGGGATATGTAGTAGCAGTGGTTGTGCTGGTGGTAGAACGATGAGGGATATGTAATGGCAGAGGTCGTGCTGGTGGCAGAACGATGAGAGATACGTAAAGTCAGAGGTCGTGCTGGTGGCAGAACGGTGAGGGATCCGTAGTGGCAGTGGTCATGCTGGTGGTAGAACGGTGAGGGATACAGAGTGGCAGTGGTCGTGCTGGTGGCAGAGTGGTGAGGGATACGTAGTGGCAGTGGTCATGCTTGCGGCAGAGTGGTGAGAGATACATAGTGGCAGTGGTCATGCTGGTGGCAGAGTGGTGAGAGATACATAGTGGCAGTGGTCATGCTGGTGGCAGAACAGTGAGAGATACATAGTGGCAGTGGTCATGCTGATGGCAGAACGGTGAGGGATACGTAGTTGCAGTGGTCATGCTGGTGGCAGAGCAGTGAGGGATATGTAGTAGCAGTGGTCGTGCTGGTGGCAGAACAGTGAGAGATACATAGTGGCAGTGGTCATGCTGGTGGCAGAGCAGTGAGAGATACATAGTGGCAGTGGTCATGCTGGTGGCAGAACAGTGAGAGATACGTAGTGGCAGTGGTCATGCTGGTGGCAGAGTGGTGAGAGATACATAGTGGCAGTGGTCATGCTGGTGGCAGAACAGTGAGAGATACGTAGTGGCAGTGGTCATGCTGGTGGCAGAGTGGTGAGAGATACATAGTGGCAGTGGTCATGCTGGTGGCAGAACAGTGAGAGATACGTAGTGGCAGTGGTCATGCTGGTGGCAGAGTGGTGAGAGATACATAGTGGCAGTGGTCATGCTGGTGGCAGAACAGTGAGAGATACGTAGTGGCAGTGGTCATGCTGGTGGCAGAGTGGTGAGAGATACATAGTGGCAGTGGTCATGCTGGTGGCAGAACAGTGAGAGATACGTAGTGGCAGTGGTCATGCTGGTGGCAGAGTGGTGAGAGATACATAGTGGCAGTGGTCATGCTGGTGGCAGAACAGTGAGAGATACGTAGTGGCAGTGGTCATGCTGGTGGCAGAGTGGTGAGAGATACATAGTGGCAGTGGTCATGCTGGTGGCAGAACAGTGAGAGATACGTAGTGGCAGTGGTCATGCTGGTGGCAGAGTGGTGAGAGATACATAGTGGCAGTGGTCATGCTGGTGGCAGAACAGTGAGAGATACGTAGTGGCAGTGGTCATGCTGGTGGCAGAGTGGTGAGAGATACATAGTGGCAGTGGTCATGCTGGTGGCAGAACAGTGAGAGATACGTAGTGGCAGTGGTCATGCTGGTGGCAGAGTGGTGAGAGATACATAGTGGCAGTGGTCATGCTGGTGGCAGAACAGTGAGAGATACGTAGTGGCAGTGGTCATGCTGGTGGCAGAGTGGTGAGAGATACATAGTGGCAGTGGTCATGCTGGTGGCAGAACAGTGAGAGATACGTAGTGGCAGTGGTCATGCTGGTGGCAGAGTGGTGAGAGATACATAGTGGCAGTGGTCATGCTGGTGGCAGAACAGTGAGAGATACGTAGTGGCAGTGGTCATGCTGGTGGCAGAGTGGTGAGAGATACATAGTGGCAGTGGTCATGCTGGTGGCAGAACAGTGAGAGATACGTAGTGGCAGTGGTCATGCTGGTGGCAGAGTGGTGAGAGATACATAGTGGCAGTGGTCATGCTGGTGGCAGAACAGTGAGAGATACGTAGTGGCAGTGGTCATGCTGGTGGCAGAGTGGTGAGAGATACATAGTGGCAGTGGTCATGCTGGTGGCAGAACAGTGAGAGATACGTAGTGGCAGTGGTCATGCTGGTGGCAGAGTGGTGAGAGATACATAGTGGCAGTGGTCATGCTGGTGGCAGAACAGTGAGAGATACGTAGTGGCAGTGGTCATGCTGGTGGCAGAGTGGTGAGAGATACATAGTGGCAGTGGTCATGCTGGTGGCAGAACAGTGAGAGATACGTAGTGGCAGTGGTCATGCTGGTGGCAGAGTGGTGAGAGATACATAGTGGCAGTGGTCATGCTGGTGGCAGAACAGTGAGAGATACGTAGTGGCAGTGGTCATGCTGGTGGCAGAGTGGTGAGAGATACATAGTGGCAGTGGTCATGCTGGTGGCAGAACAGTGAGAGATACGTAGTGGCAGTGGTCATGCTGGTGGCAGAGTGGTGAGAGATACATAGTGGCAGTGGTCATGCTGGTGGCAGAACAGTGAGAGATACGTAGTGGCAGTGGTCATGCTGGTGGCAGAGTGGTGAGAGATACATAGTGGCAGTGGTCATGCTGGTGGCAGAACAGTGAGAGATACGTAGTGGCAGTGGTCATGCTGGTGGCAGAGTGGTGAGAGATACATAGTGGCAGTGGTCATGCTGGTGGCAGAACAGTGAGAGATACGTAGTGGCAGTGGTCATGCTGGTGGCAGAGTGGTGAGAGATACATAGTGGCAGTGGTCATGCTGGTGGCAGAGCGGTGAGGGATACATAGTGGCAGTGTTCATGCTGGTGGCAGAGCGGTGAGGGATACATGGTGGCAGAGTGGTGAGGGATACATAGTGGCAGTGGTCATGCTGGTGGCAGAACGGTGAGGGATACATAGTGGCAGTGGTCATGCTGGTGGCAGAGCGGTGAGGGATACATAGTGGCAGTGTTCATGCTGGTGGCAGAGCGGTGAGGGATACATGGTGGCAGAGTGGTGAGGGATACATAGTGGCAGTGGTCATGCTGGTGGCAGAGCGGTGAGGGATACATAGTGGCAGTGGTCATGCTGGTGGCAGAGCGGTGAGGGATACATAGTGGCAGTGTTCATGCTGGTGGCAGAGCGGTGAGGGATACATGGTGGCAGAGTGGTGAGGGATACATAGTGGCAGTGGTCATGCTGGTGGCAGAGTGGTGAGGGATACGTAGTGGCAGTGGTCATGCTGGTGGCAGAGCGGTGAGGGATACATAGTGGCAGTGGTCATGCTGGTGGCAGAGCGGTGAGGGATACATAGTGGCAGTGGTCATGCTGGTGGCAGAACAGTGAGAGATACGTAGTGGCAGTGGTCATGCTGGTGGCAGAGTGGTGAGAGATACATAGTGGCAGTGGTCATGCTGGTGGCAGAACAGTGATGGATACTTAGTGGCAGTGGTCATGCTGGTGGCAGAGCGTTAAGGGACAGGGAGCGGCAGTGAGGAACGTCAGTTGTGCTGGTGGCAAAGTGGCGAAAGACATGGAGCATCAGGGATTGGTGTTGGACACCCACGGTGGTGGATAGTTTGACAATTGTAAAATTGTACAAATTTCACTAATCTCTACCAATAAGTGTTGAACAGAATCGTGTTTTTAAAATGCTCTAAATATGTTTTTTGGTTTTATGTGATTTTTTCTCTGCCATAAATGATTGGAAAATGTATGTCAAAGTAAATGTATTTTCCCTTATTGTTCTATGTAAAGGACCCAGTTCATTCATATAATCACAACCTTTAAAAGCAATACAATACACAACCAAACGTATAATTCCACAGCAGAATGATATAAGTGTACATACAGCATGTATAATTGTCTTAATTGGGTAAATTGCCCTGGCATAATTTTGATTCCGATTAGTAAATGATAAAACTATAATGATCCTAAAGGGACATTTTATTTCAGACACACTTAATGTTGTTTGAACATCTTACAGATTCTCTAAAGGAAATAAATCTCTATTTCTTTTAAAATCTGGACCACGGCTAACTCCTGGAGGAGAGGAAATCGTGCTTGACAGATGCAATCATATGCAAATAGCTGTAGAAGAGGTGAAATTATCATCTGCAAACATTAGGCCGAAATTCCATCTGCCACCTTCTGAAGAAGGGCTCTTAATAAATTCTAAGACAGCAAAGTGACACACATCTTAATCAAGACTTAATCCCGGGAATTAATTCCATGTGAGTTTATGCATAATTCTCGGGCCATTGCTTAAAACAACCGCGGCGGTTTCGGTGGCAGATGGACACTTCGGACTTCATGCGACGACATTAAATGGAGACCGAGGAAAGACCCCTGAAAAGTCAGTCCTGGTATACAGATATGGGGGCATGGCGGGCACCCACAGCTTCTATAGCTGACATCAAAGGTTTGACTTCCAATTATTAGGACATGGGAACTGCATACAAATCAACCACCAGGGATATTGAAAAGTTAGATCTATTGAAAGGAAAAAAAAAGATCCCTTGAAATGTTTTGATTAGATTGATTTACTATCCGGAAAGTAATCATATCAATTGCAAAGGGAACTGAGGACAATTTAAAATTATAGTATAATTTCAGTCAGTCCCATACAGCCCATACAAAACACCCCTAGACCATGAGGTCTCAATGAACAAGGTCCTTTATATAAAACCAAAACCTTAAAGGGAAATTCCACTTTGGATGGCATTTTTACTTGTTGGCAAATTGATGTCTTCAATGTGCTAAGCTTATCTGTTATTATTTTAATTTAATATTTGTTTCCAACTCTGTGTTATAAATGAAAACAGCTTTCTATAAACTATGAGGCCGATTCATTAATAGCGCCAGGTAGCGACAGATGAGCGACAGTAGCGGTATTTTCACAGAGCCCGCTAGTATTCGCTGTGCTTGGCCGTTGTTCGGCTGTTGACAGCGACTCAGTCGGTGTGCGGTAATGTTGAATACGGGGTTAGGAGTTGCTGTTTGACAGGTTCCGCGCTGTATGGGAGTGCATGACAGCGAATGGACATAGCGAACGGCTCCCAGCATATTCATTAACAAATCACGCTCAAAAAATTCTTGCGCTGTGAAATGCTTGTTTAAACCCCAGAGCGCTGGTGGCGATGGGTTAAAAGTAGTTTTTTAACCCCCAAACAACCATATTTTTTGATTAAAAAAAAAACATGTTTTTCAAAACATTTTGTAATATGAATACATTAATATCAGACCTGTAATATCAATTCTGCACAATTTTTTTTTTTTTTACCTTAAAAAAAATATCTAACATTGCAGAAGTGGTCACAGAATTTTTGACATTTAAAAAAAAAAAAAAAAAAAAAACATTAATAGCAATTAACTAAGAATATTTAAAGATTGCTCCATTGAAATGCATTGAAGAGCGCCAGGTAGCGAGAGGTCATACCTGTCGCTGTTCAAGGTCGCTCGCTGGCGCTGTGGGGTGAGGCTGGAATAATGATGAATGATTCGCTATCTGGCGCTCTGTCAGTCAGGAGGGGAGCCGGCGTACTCGTGGCGGTGACCGTCATTACCGTTCACTCACCATTCGCTACCTGGCGCTATCCCTTGTTAAATAAGGGTCTATGTGTTTACCTTAGCTATGTACACCAAAGTGATGATTTTAAGTAGATATCATAGACGTCCCTACTCTGACATGGGTGACATGCGTAACCCATTCTGCTTAAATCCAACTTCTTCAGTTTGGAAGGATCAAAGTCTTGTGTTCTAGTAGTCTTTTACTCAAGGCCACGAAAACCGCTCCCACTGTAGCAAAACAGAGTCCCAGGAATATGAGAATCATGGAAACCACATGCTGATATGTATGTAAATCAAGGATCTGGCGGCACAATGTTTATTTTACATTCCAAAAGAGGAAAACAATAAGGCAGAACACAAAAAACCTAACAAAAAAGGGAGTCTTCCTTTAAGACTAGCACCTACATGTGGTATATGGCACAAGGTGACTACCTTATATTCTACTTTACTTACCTAGTGGTTGTATAATTCCATAACATACATTAGTTACACAATTACAACTGGTAAAGTGGACAAAAACCTGTGATTTTGCCTATGTCCCTATTCCCGAGACATCCCAAACAAGGCCGCTTCTATGCTGTGCTCTCCATTGCTGCTGGCCCAGCCTGTGTACAATGTGGGATTTCCCACAGCAGGACATCTCAAACTGGGATGCCACACGGACACTCTAGGAGCTGTCGAACAGGGTTTTGGGCCTCGTTCAAACCATATAAAACTCATATGTACAAGACATCGGTGCACTGTACGTCAATTTATTTTAGGGCTTGATGCATTCCCTGAAATAGCGGCTTCCTTAGGGAGAAAATCCCATGCACCAGTGTATCAAATGTGTGTCTTCTCCTGTGATCCAACCTGCCGAAGGCAAGTGGGTCACATGACTGCTGGTCGCCAATCATGAGATCGGACTATGCCAAGGCAGAAGCTCCCCAAAAATGGCCAAAATACAAGCAAAAACATAACCTTTCCACATTCCCATGCTGTTCCAATGGCTGTACAGGGCATCAGGACCACAATGGTATGATTAAACATGCCAGCAAAGTGGACTTTCCCATCGACTTGAACTGTTACCTGGAGGTAACACAACCAACTGCTTGAAGGTAGTGAAACCTGTTTCCATAAAAACACAGTTTCTAACAAAAGAAATTTCTAGAAAATTGTGGCACAAAAAATACACACCAAAAATGACATGATTTATTGTAGAAATATCTTTTCCATGGGGATTGTAGAAAAGTCTAACCACCCTTTGGCTCAGATAACACCTACAGATCTTCTGTTTATTGAATTTTCTGTTCAAATTGAGGGCATTTTTTATGAGGGGCGCCATTTAGCATCTTTCTGGTGGCTATAGTGCCAGTTTTGGAGGGCCAGCATTTTTTTGGCGCTGTGCTTTGGACTTCAAATGGAACTAGAAATCACAGCAATAGTTGCTAAGTTGCTAACGGGGAGGCCGATTCATTAATAGCGGCAGGTAGCGACTGTAGCGCCATTTTCAGAGTGCCCGCTAGTAGTCGCTGTGCTTGGCTGTTGTTCGGTAGTTGATAGCGACTCAGTCGGTTTGCCGTAATGTTGAATATTGGGTGAGGAGTCGCTATTTGACAGGTTCCACGCTGTATGGGAGCGCATGATAGCGACTGGCCCTAGCGACCGGCTCCCACCATATTCATTAAAAAATCACGCTCAAAAAATTATTGCGCTGTGAAATGCTTGTTTAAACCCCAGAGCGCTGGAGGCGATGGGTTAAAAGTTGTTTTTTAACCCCCAAACCACCATATTTTTGGAAACCAAAAAAAACAAGTTTTTAAAATAATTTAGTAATATGAATACATTAATATCAGACCTGTAATATCAATTCTGTACATTTTTTTTTCCCTTAAAAAAATTATCTAAAATGGCAGAAGTGGTCACAGAATTTTTCACAAAAAAAAAACATTAATAACAATTAATTATTAATATTTAAAGATGGTTCCATTGAAATGCATTGGAGAGCGCCAGGTAGCGAGAGGTCATACCTGTTGCTGTTCAAGGTCGGACGCTGGCGCTGTGGGCTGATGCTGGAATAATGATGAATGAGTCGCTATATGGCGCTATCTCAGTCGCTAAGCAGGATTGGCTTGATAAATGTGTGATTGTGGTGGGGAGCCGGCGTTCTCGTGGCGGGGCCCGTCATTACCGGTCGCTCACCAGTCGCTACCTGTCGCTATTCCTTCATAAATAAGGGCCTAGGTATTGGCCGGCCTGAGTCAGCGCCGGCTTCTGATTATTCCAGCACCAGTGAGCGCAATTTGTTCCACAGTTTTTCTGGCGCCGCACAGCGTATTTATGATTTTTTCCCTCCTTGAAAAGATTGGTACTGTAGTTTTCTGGCGCCGGTCAGCGTTTCATCATTACATTTACAATATATCACTTCTGAGGACAAAGGGGGCAAACTTTACACTGCGCTTAGGCCGTGTTTTAGTTGTTGTGCAAATTACACATTTGTAACAAAAAGTAGCCATGATTTTTTCTTAAATCTCATTTGGCGACATCTAGGTCCTGCGTTTCTATTATTGACAAGTCACAATGCAAGTTCTGTAGAAATAAATGTGTGCTATATTAATTATAAGCATAAAACAAATCAATCCTGTTCTGCCTATTGTGCTTTATGGGATCGTGACCAACAGCTGCAAATGAGCGACGCGTCATGACTTTTATAAGAATCTATAAGATTCCCAGGCCTATCGATAACCTCCCTCCGGGGCATCCAAAATCGGAATGCCCTGCTTTCTGAATCCGCCCAGGTTGCCCATACACTTACCGTCTTTCCCGGTCCAACTGTGCATGTGGCCGCATCACCGCTATCCCTCTAGCAGGAGACGTGTCCGGGTTAGAGGGTAGGGGGAATGCAGCTGTCAGAGTGTTCGGAGCCGCTCGCCTTAGACGAAGGCTTAGATGCCGTTGTTAGCAGATCCGAGTGTGCTGATTGGACGAGCGGCCATGCATGCGCGGTAGGACCGGGAAGAGGTGAGTTGGTTTTGGCGACCTAGGAGATTCCACACAGTGGGGCATCTCCGATCGGGATGCCTTGGGGGAAAGGACCAAAGTCTTAAAGGAGCTATAGCACTCAACCCTGTAAGGACCAAAGCCCAGGATAGTCAAAATCATGGGTTTTGGTGCACTAGTTTCACTGAACACCCTTTGTTGAGGGCATCCCGCTTTGGAATGTTCTGTTCCTACTTGAGCCCTAGGCTTGAAAGGCTAGGAAAACAGGCTTTACTGCTCAGTCCTCTGGGATCCCCAGTGTGGCAACTGCAGCCTTCTCCTCTGGTGGCCAATGGAGTCCACAAGGTGAGAGCACTCGCATTGTGTGCATGTGCACCCAGAAGGTGTTTACCTTGCCATGTGTCTCATATTGTATGTTGGATATTGAGTCAGCAGTAGTCGCCATGGCTTCTAAAAAACAATGGTGAATATTTCTAGACCTTTTTTTTTATGCAAGATACCATTTATAGCCAGAACTCAGATAATAGCTTACATGGCTGCAGCACAATAGGGGTTAAATCCCTCAGTGGAGGAGAAGCCTGAGCACAGATGCTTTGTGTTATTGCGGTAACACAAGCCAGCTTCAAACTAGAACAGGAATCCCCATTATAAGCGACAGCACCCAAAATAGCACCAATATAGATACAATCATAATAACTCATAGTTTAAAAAAAATACTGCTATCAGCATGTGGTCACCAAAGGGACAGGGTTTCAATGATGTGAATGATGTGCTACACTGCCAATCAGGGTTCTATTGCTTTTCAATCATTAAGTTAAAGTGGCCCAAAACCACCCAGGGTTAAAATGGCCCACTGTGTGAAGCCCCCCAGATCACCCATACACTTACCTTGCTTCCCGATCCAACGGCATATGCGCAAGCCACTATCCCTCTAGCAGGGCGCGTGCCCGTGCCATCCATTTGTTAATGGGCGGTGTGGGCACGCTCCCTGTTAGAGGGAATGAGTCCGCCAACATGCTCGGAGCCACTGGCCTTAGACGGTGGCTTAGCCGGCCCGACACCAGCGGCTCAGAGCACGCTGATTAGACGAATGACCGTGCATGCGCCGTATAACAGAGAAGAGGTGGGTTGTGCTCGATGATATGGGGGCTTCACACAGTGGGGCAGCCCTGGTCAGGGTGCCCCAGGGGTAAGGACCAAAACTCAGGATTGTCCAAATCCTGGGTTTTGGTCCACTTTAATAAATCCTAATTATATTTCTTTACACGCAAAGTGACATTTTAATAACAACCAAATAAAAAAAAGAAAGCTGACCAAAACAATGTACATCTTTTGAACCCTAAAGCTGTGGATATTCTTTCCCAGGGGCATCCCAACTGTGTGAAACACTCCGGTTCACCCATTACTTACCTTGAACTGGTGATCTCATGGCGCATGCAGGGGCCTCATGTGACAAACCCCTGGCACTCCTTCATAACCTGTGGGTAACAGTAGCTTTGTGAGGTGTATGACAAAGATCACACTCGGGTGTCTTTAGCAGCTGGTCCTGTGTGGGGAAATTTAGGCAAGTATAGTTGCTTTGTATGTTTTTTTAGTTACCTGGGATTTTGAGCTACCCGGCTTTTGGTTCGCTTCACAAGGACATCCCTGACTCCCCACCCTCCTTAAAACATGGTAGATGCGCAGACATCCCTATGTGGACCAAAACCCACTCTGATCGACCCGGGAATCTACAAGATTCCCGTGCTGATCAATTCCCTCCCCCTGAGGCATCCAAAATTGGGATGCCCCGCTTTGTGAAACCCCCCAGGTTGGCCCATAAACTTACCATTTTTTCCCGGTCCAATGGCGCATGTGCGAGCCGCATCCTTCTAGCAGGGCGCGTTCCTGCGTCAGGCATTTGTGAATGGTCGGCGCGGGCACGCTCCCTGTTTGAGGGAAGCGGGGGATGCGACTGCCAGCACGCTCTGAGCCACTGGCCTTAGACGAAGGCTTAGATGACGTGACGTCAGCGGCCCCTGAGCACGCTGATTGGACGAGCGGCCGTGCATGCACCGTAGGAACGGGTAAAAGGTGAGTTAGCATTGGCGATTTGTGGGGTTTCCCACAGCGGGGCACCCCGATTGGGGTTGCTCTGGGAAAAGGACCAAAACCCAGGATTTTTACTATCCTGGGTTTTGGTCCTTTCCCCCGAGGCACCCTGATCAGGGGTACCCTGCTGTGTAATGGATGTCTCAGGCAACACAGGGGCTGGTAATTTCCAGGGCTGATTTTTGGCCCTCCATCCACCACTGCCTGGGGGCAAGCTGTAACCTGGTCCTGGAATTGTTGGGAATTGTGGGGAATTCACCAAAATGTTTCAAGCTCTATACACCATTTTGGAAAGTGGCTTCACACAAGGAATGGGCTGGTTTTAGACAAAGTGCGGACCTGGGCAAAATTAAATGTGGGACCCCAGTTCTAAAATATCATATAAAATCAGTAATACCCTGTGCTTAGTGCCTGATATCCTACCACCCCATATGTCCAGTCCCTGGCATGAAGTTCCCAATGACCTCTTCCATTAGGCCTGGACTCTCTCCAGCATCAGAGTGGCTGTGAAATTAGCCACAAGGAGGGGGGGAGGGCACAGACAGGAAGTGGAAACAGTTGTGATGATTGCTGATGCCCATTAAAAACATGTTTGCCATTTTTCCTTTCTCTATCTATTTCTTCTTCTCGTTCTCACTGGAGGTCTACAGGGGACTTTGTCGGCTCTGCCCGCTCTTGTTCATCCCCTTTCTGCCCTGACGGGAACAGCTGAACCTTAACTGATTCTGCCTGCCGGACCCCCAGACTGGCCCTATATGTAGATCGTGGCTTTCGGTTGAAGGCTAAGGTTGGCAAGACTATTAAATTGGGGGTCGGGTGGAGGGTGGGGGTGGATGCCGACTTGAACATTATTGTTTTAGATTTGCATTAGCTGAACCTGTAGACCGACATGTCTATGTTGATTATCATTCCTGTCATTGTTACCCCACTGTGTCTTGATGTTCATTATTATTAACCTTGAAAATCTGAATAAATTTATATTGCAAAAAAATAAAAAAATGTATGTCTGCCAAAGCTAGTGCAAATGCTATATTGTGTGACATCTTTTGTATGGGTATCACTGAGCGTGACACCTGACCTGGAGAAACTCTACAAATCTAAACTGAAACAGATGTACAGGAAATAAAATAAAAAGGAACATACACTATTGTGTGTTACAGACAATTTATAGGCAAATGACAAGAAAACACTATACTTACCTTTTCTCCCACGCAGCCCATCACTTCTAGTATGCAGCTGCAGCTCTCTCTCTCAGAAACCGGAAGAGACGCACAAAGGACTAGGAGTGATGGGCTGCATGGGAGAAAAGGTGAGTATAGCTTTGCAATTTGTCTGAACATTAGCTTTTAGAGCTTGCTAAACTCCAGGGCACTGATCCACATCTGTAGCCCCAGAGTGACATGTGGCTCACTGACCCCTGTTGTGCGGCTTGTGGACTGCCTGGGGTCATTGAGTTGGGCAGGTGAAGTGTGGCAGCTTACCTGTCTGCAGGCAAACCAACAGATAAGCCAACACATTTCTCTTTTTGTGTGCCTGATTCTGATATCCTGATTTGGGATGCCCTGCTGTGTGTTACCCCCTGGATCGACCTGAAAACTCACCTTCCCCATGGCGAATCAATGGGCTCTCGTCCAATCAGCACTTTAGATTTATATCCTTTTTATAAAGGAGCGGCTGCATACCTGGCCCTGAATGAAGTCTGCAGCACGCTCCCTCCCCCAGCCTGAATTTTAGGCAAATATAATAGGGAATCCTGAATCGGATGCTTCAGGGTCACTTGAACAGCCAGCCACAACGTCTTTTAGAGTCCAGAGCTACAAACCGGATGATTGGTCCTCTTTTAAGTGGAAAAAACTACAAAGCTAGCAAGGCTAGAAATGGTTGATTCTTTGGGGCTCACTAAGCAGTATTGGGGGGATAAAATCCTGGGTTTTGGTCTGCTTTAACACCCTTAGAGATAGTGGAACCACATCTGAAGGGGACAGGTATTTTATGAAGGGGGGGATATGGGCAGTAACCAATGTGCCTCTCAAGGTAAAGAAGGTTGGCGATATCTTTTTTAGGAAGTGAGTAAGATGCCAAGCTCACCACTTAAAGTAGACTTTCACCCTGAATAAAAGCATAAATTATATATATCCCACACCCTGTACATACAGATTGCTCACATTAAAAAATCATCCTACCTGCATCTACTGCATGTTCTAAACCTTTAAACATCCAAGATGGTGGCACATAGAGTCTCAGGCTGCCTGCAAACAGGAAGTGTCTTCTGACTATGCCACTCTGTATTCAGGGATTGCTGTCCTTTCCCTGACCCCAGTTCTGCTCTGTCTGAGCAATGCACAGCTATAACCCCACCCCCTGCACTTTCCCCCTTCTCCTCTTCTCAGTATATGATGAGGCTTCTGAGGCAAGATGGCAGTGCTAAACAGAGTCCTGAACAGAGTTACAGCCCAGCGGGGGAAAGAATAATATGTAAATGTCTAAAAACTTAACATTTTATATATATATATATATATATATATATATATCGTTTTTTAAGGGTTTGGGCTTTTCATTAAATTATGGTGAAGGCCCGGTTTAAGGTCATAGGCAGAGAGCACACCACATTGTAGTAAATTACCACCTTAGGATCTAAAAGTCTTAATGAGCCACAGCACTCAACCCTGTTAGCTTGCAGACCAGCTTAAAATCTGTCTCTAAATCTGGTTAAAAACAGAGGTCTCGGTCCACACACATCTGCAGAAGTATGCTTAAGCTGCACCACCAAACGCCAAGGTGCCTCTGTGGGGTGCAGTCCTAACTCTAATCTCTGAGAGCCCATCTGGGACATACAATGCAATAGATACATTGGGAGCAGGCTTACCTGAGGTTGCCCTATAACCTCGAGTGCAGCCCATGGGGTGGAAGGGTCGAAGACCTCGCAGTACAGCCTAGACCCCACACCCCATGTGCTTGCACAAATTCAGACCATTTTATAACTAACCTGGGAGATGCACGTTAGCAGGGCAATTAGGATACAAAAGTCTTAAAGGAGCCACAGCACTCAACCCTGTTAGCTTGCAGACCAACCTAAAATCTGTCTCAAATCTGGTTAAAAACAGAGGCCTTGGTCACACACATCTGCAGAAGTATGCTGAAGCTGCACCACCAGGCGCCAAGGTGCCTTTGTGAGGTTCTAACTCTAATCTCTGAGAGCCCCACCTTAGGATCTAGATATGCTGATTCTAAAGTAGTGGAAATAGTCCCTCCCAGTCTCCATGTAATTGCCTTAAATATGCTGACTGCAGGGCCGGACACATGAACTCAAACAGTTCTGTTTGATTAAGCAGAAGAATGTAATTAGCAATTGGCAGTTTTAAGAACTTGACAATTAATTAAAATCAATGACATTGTGGCCCATTGCATATTCATGATGTTAGATATGCACAGGAATGTATAGTGTATGCACAATGTGTATGGTTAATATTTACTCCACACACATCCCTTTTACCACACTCGCCACTGTGATGTTCATGAAGTATGGGACCGAGGCACACTGATTGATTCAATGTTATTGAAACTCATTATTCAGATTAGTACAGTAGCAGAAAATCACACTCATGGAGAGTCTAAACTTGTACAATAGGGAAGAGAACTTAGGAAGTCCTTGTAGTAATGCGATGGTGTCTTCTGAGCTCACTTCCCTTATGGCATAACAATATTCAGAGCCATTGATACCTGTGCCCCCCCTTTCTTTTATTATCACTTTTTTCCTCTTAGTCTTGTTTGAGGGTAGGATTGGGGGGTATTTTATTTTGGGGTTTTCTTTTCTTGTTTAATAATAAACGTTGGGGAGACAAGTAGTAGTGGTTAAGTCACAGAACAATGTGTAACTTTAATTTGGGAAAAGAACTTAAAAAGAGTCTTTAAGTCCTCTTTGTCCATACTCTTGGTACTCTTTGATTCTTGTTGCTTTTTATATGGAGCCTGGAGCCTATGGTATCTGGTTTTCGCTAGTTTTTCTCAAGCTTTAGGATGCTCTGTGTGCTGCATTTTATGAACATATCAGGGAATTGAGCTCTAATTATTGCAAACAGAGCCATAAATCCAGTGCCGCTCCCATTGTAGGAGCCTCCTTTTTAAATGACCTCCTCTATCCCCCATGTGGACTTGTTCTAAGCCTGTGACCCAAAGCCATTTGGGTTACCTTGATGCACATCGAAAAAATGTTGGAGATAATTTTCCCATGTGCCACATCTTGGGCTGATAATCTGATGTTATATATTTGAGATATAGGCTTGGACATGCCCCCACAATGCATTTTGGGTTTCGCCACATAATGTTTGGGGCACGAGCAAGTCAGCAAGTAGATCACTTCTTTACTTTTACAGTTGACCAAAAATCTTTATGACTTTTTGGGGCTATTCATTGACAACTGTTTGTGTTTTTGGTAGATGAGATTTAGCACAGATACACGGAAAGTATTATTTTGTGAAGATAGTATTGTGAAGGTTGCACTGGCAATTTAAAAGTTTCTTTGATGAATTGATACATATAATTATTTACCAGCCTTCACTCTAACATATTGTTGTATTTTAATATATGTTAGCTATATCTGGCACAGTGACTTATTCCTGCTTGGTTGTGATTATAGGGGTGGTGTCACCTATTGGTTTTTATGATGTCTTATGTGTTTTTGTTTTTAATGATTGGACTTTATAATAAAATATATTTGATAAGATTGGCGTGGTTGTGCTTGCCCTTAAAGTTGCAATGGATTAGCACCCTTTAGTGTGACTGTGAACAAGTGTTTCCCAGCATTTGCCCAACTACGCTGAACTAGAAGTAAATGCAGCAAACAAGGGGATAGTTGTGGCGGGTGCCCCACTGTAATGATGATGTCATTTTATAGATCCTGAGTATATATCATATTTTTTTAATGACATGCCTGCTTGGTTACACAATTTGTTGGGGTGGAGGGGGTACCATCAAGGGGAAAGAACAGGGAACTTTAAAGGAAATCTATCTTAAAAATGGTCTAGCATTAAAGGGATTGTGCAGTCTAAAAGGCTGATTTATTAATAGCGACATGTAGCGACAGATGAGCGACTGTAGCGGTATTTTCACAGCGCCCGCTAGTAGTCGCTGTGCTTGGCCGTTGTTCGGTTGTTGACAGCGACTCAGTCGGTGTGGCGTAATGTTGAATACAAGGTTACGAGTCGCTATTTGACAGGTTCCGCGATGTATGGGTGCGCATGATAGCGACTGGTCAGAGCGACCGGCTTCCACCATATTCATCAAAAAATCACGCTCCAAAAATTCAAGCGCTGTAAAATGCATGTTTAAACCCCAGAGCGCTGGAGGCGATGTGTTAAAAGTAGTTTTTTAACCCCCAAACCACCATATTTTTGGAAACCAAAAAAAACAAGCTTTTTAAATAATTTAGTAATATGAATACATTAATATCAGACCTGTAATATAAATTCTGTATAATTTTTTTCTTTCTAAAATGGCAGAAGTGGTCATAGAATTTTTCACATTAAAAAAAAAAAAAAAAAAAAACATTAATAACAATTAATTATGAATATTTAAAGATTGTTCCATTGAAATGCATTGGAGAGCGCCAGGTAGTGAGAGGTCATACCTGTCGCTGTTCAAGGTCGGACGCTGGCGCTGTGGGCTGAGGCTGGAATAATGATGAATGAGTCGCTATATGGCGCTATCTCAGTCGCTAAGCAGGATTGGCTTGATAAATGTGTGATTGTGGTGGGGAGCCGGCGTTCTCGTGGCGGGGCCCGTCATTACCGGCCGCTCACCAGTTGCTACCTGTCGCTATTCCTTCATAAATAAGGGCCTAAGTGTAAAACTAAAACAAGTGTGCTTACCTGTTGTACAGATGATTTCTCCAGGTGTGCTGCCAAATAAAGCTGTAGTTGTTGGAATTTTAAATTTTTTTCATTCATGACCAACTTTTTAGCATTGGGAGGTGGACTTACCTGCACCCCTTTTGCCTGAGACTGTATGGGACACAGTAATGCTTATGTATACATAGGAGGATGGCTGTACCTTGCTTCGCTTGTCTGTCTTTTCTCTGCTTTTTGGTATCAGATGGCTACCATAAAAGTAGATCAAATAAAATTTCTTGGTGAGAGGGAAATGAAGTATGATTTGCAGTGAAAAGTTCTTTGCAACTGTCCAGCAAACAGTATTGAGCCACTGAGTGTGGTTGCGGCATAGTACAATTATCCAATAAATCCAGTTTGCCATGGTATATAAGTTACAGTGCTAGTGTACATGTCAATGTGTCAATGAGTCATTAAGGGCCCAGAAGGCTTGACGGGGAGGCCGATTCATTAATAGCGCCAGGTAGCGACAGATGAGCGACTGTAGCGTGATTTTTTCAGCGCCAGCCAGTATTCGCTGTGCTTGGCCGGCGTTAGCTTGATGACAGCGACTCAGTCGGTGTGCGGTAATGTTGAATACGGGCTGGGGGGTCGCTGTTTCACAGGTCCAGCGTTGTATGTGAGCGCCTGACAACGAATGGCCAGAGCGAACGGCTAGCTTCATATTCATCAACAAATCACGCTCCGAATGTGCTGTCGCTGTCCATTCCTTGTTTAAACCCCAGAGCGCTGGCGGCGATGTGTATTAACTAGTTTTTAACCCCTAAACAACCATATTTTGTGAATGTAACATTATACATGTTTTTAGAATCATTTTGTAATATGAATACATTAATCTCAGACCTGTTAGATCAATTCTGCACATTTTTTTTTAAATTTTTTTTTTACTTAAAAATAAATCCTAACATTGCAGAAGTGGTCTCCGATTTTTTGACATTAAAAAAAAAAAAAAAAAAAAAATAATACCAATTAATTATGAATAATTATAGATTGCTCCATTGAAATGCATTGGACATCGCCAGGGAGCGACAGCTCATACCTGGCGCTGTGAGGAAATTTGCAGCGGCGCTGTTCGGTCCAGGCGGCTTCATGATGAATGCCGCGCTAGCCGTCGCTCTCGCCGGCGCTAGCCTCATTTTGCTTGATAAATGCGTCATTGTGACCGCCGCCGGGCGTACTTGAGTCGGTAGTCGCCGTTAGCTGCCGCTACCTGGCGCTCGTCAGACACTACCTGGCGCTATCGCTTGATGAATAAGGGCCTAAATCCACTTTTCCTCATTCCTCATTCTTTCTGCATTGGCCTTCAGGGAGTGATCTTGATAGAGTAAATTGACTGTTGCTGTGGCAGAAATGAACCATCATTTGTTTTCTGGCCTTGGTCCAGCCTTACTTGTGCTATATAGATTGCATATTGAGGGGCAGATTGAAGTGCCTAAAGCGGAACAAAACCCATTGGACTTGTGAAATATATTTGGACAAAGGCCCTGCCGAAATTCCCTCCTTAGGGTGTAGAAGTAGAATATTTTCACTTTTTGAATAGTCCTGGAACATTTTTTTTTGTTTTCCCTCTCTGTAAGATGGCAGGTAATCAGTCATTGCATAGGTGTGGCAATGACATAATTGCCACACACAACAGTGGCAATGAATGGAGGAGACGGAGCTTTACAGTAAAACCAGGCGCCATTTTCTGGGATTAGAGCAAAGCAGGAGCAATGAAAAATGGCAAAAGGTGCTCCTCATGGGGGGAGCAATTTAGAGGATGCTAGTTAAAAATATGGATGGTCCACTTTAAAGTGGACCAACACCCAGGGGTGATTGGCCCGGGAATCTATAAGATTCCCGGGCTGATCACCTTCCTCACCGCGGGACATCTGAGATCGGGATGTCCCGCGGGGTGAAACCCCCCCAAAACCCCATAAAAACCTTACCCTATCAGCGGCGGCGGCATCCGCCACCGCCTCCCGCGCGCCCCTCTAGCCGTGCGCGCGCCCGCGCCGGCCATTCACGAACGTGCGCCCTGTAAGAGCGCCCTGTAAGAGTGATGTGCGGGAGGCGGCGGCGGCGGACGCGCTGTCTTGTCCGTCGCTGTCACCCGCTTGTCCGTCGGCGCGGATTGGACAGCGCGGTCACGTGGGAGCGTGGTGAGGTGAGTTTTTGGGGCTTTCTGGGGGGTTTCACACAGCGGGGCACCCCAATTGATAGTCAAAATCCTGGGTGTTGGTCCACTTTAAGCATCTGCAGTGGTATCGTGATTGACTGGCCTTCTTTAGAAGGGTGCCGATGTGACAGGACCATGGGAAATCCTGTTTAATGTTGTCTTCAAGGAATCTGAAACCAGCTACACTCTCTATTGGGGTGTCAATGATAATCAGAAGTTGGTACCTTCACTCCTCCTGCTTCTTGTTAAAGTCCACTATCAGCTCCTTTGTCTTGCCAACAATGACTTGAAGATGGTTCTCTTGACATCATATTCCAAGTCTTTTTATTTTCTCTACCACAACTGTGTCATCAGCAATTTTGATTTGAGTTTGAAGTGGCCATGTATTCATGGATGTACCGGGAATACAGCAGGGGACTCATGTCACAACCCTGCAGAGAGCTGTAGTGTATAAAAAGCATTTTAATTGCGTTCTTGAGTGTTAACATCATTCTTTATAAATATAGCTCTGTATTATCTCTCTTCTTATATTTGATATACCCCCCTGCCTAACTCTGTGAAGGCTACTAATTATTTTCTGTAAGCTTCTGTGAAAATTTCATGTGAGTTGGTTATGTTAAATAGAGGACTAAGGGCCTTATTTAAGAAGGGATAGCATCAGGTAGTGGCTGGTTAATGAGAGGTAGAGACAGGTAGCGAATGGTGAACGCCGGACACGACACGCAATTACACATTTATCAAGCAGAATCTGTTTAGCGACTGGTATAGCGCCATGTAGCGTCTGATTCATCATTTTCACAGCTTCAGCGAACAGCGCCGCATTCAGCCTTGCACAGCGCCAGGTATGACCTCTCGCTACCTGACGCTCTCCCATACATTTCAATGGACGATCCTTTTCTTCTCTTTAAAAGGGATTTTTGTTTATTTTTTTTTCTAAAAATCACAAATAATTCTATGACCTCTTCTGGCATTGAATATAAGCATTTTTCGGCGCCTGAGTTTTGTGAGGCTGTTTTTTTGCTGAATATGGTGTGAGTCGGTCGCTATGACCAGTCGCTAACATGCGCTCCCATACAGCGCTGTACTGGTCAAATAGCGACTCCTCACAATGTATTCAACATTACTGAACAGCGACTGAGTCACTATAAACTAGTGACTCACGGCCGAGCACTGCGACTACTAGCGGGCGCTCTGAAAATGCCTGCTACAGACGCTCACTGTCGCTACCTTGCGTTAGTGATGAATCAGCCTGTTTGTTTCTCCAGCCTGTTCTCCAGGTCCACCAACTTGTGGATCTACACACAGGCAGTCTTAGAGCACTGATGAAACACTAATGGGATTTTCACCACAGAACCTATTTAGTATATATAGTACGGTATGTATATTTTATTTGCATGACTTGATTGATCCAAAGTTTGGAAGTGCTGAGTTCTATTGAGGGATATAAAAATGTATGTAATAAAGAAAGAAAATGGGGCATTGGTTTATAGCACTTTGTACACGTCTTGCCCATACACGGTTTGGTCCCAGGCAAGTTTCTACTTAAAAGTCTTGTACCATAATGATCCTGTGGATGTTTTACACCCAACATAACTAGGTTTTAAACTAAAACAAAAAAGGAAAGAAATAGCTAATGCATGTGCCTAAAAGCAAATAGCCTATTTGGATATAATGTTGTAACAGGGTTGTTGATGCGACATCACACCCCTGTTATGATGGTTTGACAAATTTAGTGTATTTAAGTTAGTGTTTAATGTAGGGACAGCAGCAAGGAACATTTAGACACTAGGCTAGGGAAGCACTCGCCAGCCACTGCCGATCAGTTCCTGGGACTATAAATTTAGACTCAGGCAATCAGTAAGACTGGAGACCAGTGCAGGGTATCACTGATAGATGTCATAACAGGATGCTGGAATTTCATACCCCAGACTGTTCACCTGGAGGACCTTGAGTGTCAGACTGGAGTAGTACCACTCTGTACAGGGTAGGGAGGAGGGCCAGGATTGAGGTGCTCTCTGTATCCCTGGGGTGTAGTGATGGAACCCTGAAGGGTGGACCATGTGAAGGACAGATACAGCGCTAAGTGGGAGTGGGAACCCTAAGTGCCAGGGGACCTCAAGTGGATGTGAACCTGTCCAATATAGAAGTGTTGGTTGGAACATTTTGGACTGTGCCTGTCTTTCACTTTCAAGGGGACCTACAATTGCCAGGGGTACTACAGGAAGATACCTTCTGAGAAATGACCTCATCCCCTAGACATCCTTTGAAACCCTCTGATATTTTTGGAAAGCTTTATTTTTAGAGACTTTTCCAATTCAAAACCCAATAATATGCAAAAATAATGTCTTCTTTTTCTTAAATCCCTTGAACCTTATTAGGTGTTGTGGTGGGGCCATTCTATAAGTGAAGCACAGGTGTACTTTTAATGAGTCAACTATTTTCTCTTTTACATTTTGAAATAACAAATTATTATTATTCAAACAAATTATTCAAACAAATTAAAAAATAACCTCTTCAAGTGTGGTTGAATTCACCATAACTTATTGTTATTAACAAATAGCTTCCTCATTAGAAAGATTCTGCACATCGCCTGTGTAACTGCGCAATCGCAGGTGTGGGAAATGTTCCTAAAAAATGGAAAAATAAAACGTTTCTCAAAATGTAGCCTCTGCACATTTTATAGACTCATAAAATCATTCGTATAAGCCTCCCAGTGTTTATTAAAGCGGACATTCAGCCTATTTAAAACCTCCCACCGCCCCACTACCTTCATGCAAAGCTTGACTTGGGAGGTGGGGTTTTAAATAGAAAATCTTACCTACCCTGTGATGCTCTTGAATTCATGGGGTCTGGTGGGACCTCAAATTGCTCATTAGTCACGCAATTATTGCTGCAGAGATTGGATGACCAACAAGCCATTCAAGGTTCTCTGCACTACAAGAAAGCTGAAAGCAGAGCAACCCCCAGCATAAACTAAGGAGGATCAGGGTGAACAAATTGTATTTCTTTAAACCACACTTCCCCAATGGAGGTTAACTGGTGGAGGACGGAGAGGGATGGGAGGCTTAATTTATGAAACGTGGATGGTGGACTTTAGACATTTAACTACAAGACTTTCCACACCTGTGTGCTTGTGGGGGACATGTACTCTGGTATGGCATCTTGGCATTGACTGTCATAACTGCCCCTGGCTGCCCGGACTGTAGCTTTGTTATGGTGAAGGTGGAAAAGTCAGAGCTTGACAAGAAAGATGGCCGAGAAATGAGATCCTGGCCCTTCTGAGAGGTGTTAACTGCCCTTGGATAAAGACATAGTCGCATCTTTAGATCTCCATTACGTATTTTGCTCATAATGTTACTATTTTAGTCTGAATGTCACCTATAAAAGAAGAGGTCTCGCTCTCCGGGAAGCTTGAAATAGAAGCTTTGCCAGATAATCTTTGATTTATGGGCTAGCAAGGCCCGGGGTTTAGAGTGAGTCTGCAACATGCTGGGGCTTTCCAAGCCAAGAAAACACTCACTGCTTTGGCAGGACATTGGGGAATTTGTGTGTCCAGTAGCGGGGTGGGAGAAGCAATTTAACCCCTGAGCAACATGGTGTATATCCGTGTCCCTTTATAATAATGCAGACAGTAAGTTTCAACACCCTTATATGTCAGACAAACCTCCTAATCCAGATTTAAATCATAGGCCTTGATTCAGTAAAGCTTTCTTTAAAGTATCTCACCCAAAAAATGGACCATGTTATGCTTCGTCTCAAAAGACAGCTTCAGTTAAAATAAAGTACAATTCAAAGAAGAATTTGTAAATGCTCAGGGCACAAATGTTGGTTATTAATACCTAAAATGTTTGCTTTGTGGTGGTAAAACAAATTCACTAACAATAAAATTTTATGTGCAAATCATGTTATAATATCATTGCTGGATCATTCATTTGAAAGAATGTCAACAAATGTAGATCTGAATCCTGGTGCCGCACAGCTGTATTCCATCCTGTAGGTGGGCATGTGCAGTATAGGAGGGTCATTAGGGTGTCTTGGCTCAACTTTGTACACCACTGGCCACCTGCATCCTGCCAGATTCAGATTCTATAGAGTAAAAAGAGGGACCACCACTAGAGTTGGGGGTTAAAGGCAAAGTCCACTTTCAATGGATTTTTTCAAAGTGTAAATTATGTCCTCAAGGTGCTGAGCTGATCTAGTATTTTATTTTTTTTGTTGTTGTTATTGTCAACTGTAAACCAGGTCTGTAATATTTTGAAACTGGGCACGGCCATGGCCACGTTGAGGAAGATGGGAAATAGGTGGGTACAGCTGGCAGCAAAGCCTTCTGCAAAAATCTGGAGGCCTGACATTGCTGCGGGTTTGTTGTGGGCACCAGAGAGCCCTTGAGGAGCAGCTGGCACAGGGCGTAGAGAAGCTCAGCCCAGATCCTACCACTAGCAATGTCTTGCAGACCATAGAATCATTTGAGGTTGCTTGCACTGGCCCCCCTTCTGCCACAGGCTTGTTAGCAACTGCCCCCTGTCTCTATAATGTGTATGATATTGGTAGTATCTTGCAGTAAGCTATCATGGTAAAACCAGCCCTGATATACCACCACTGGAAGTGAGCCCCACACACATGACCAGTGCGTCCTTCCATCAACATATGTTATTAAAATAAAAAAAAAAGATCCTAAGAGCACATGCTGCACAGCATCTCCACGTTGCGCGTTATGGGCAGGAGCCTCGATGGCCTCTGTGAACTAAAAGCAGTTGGCAGTGAGTCCATTTGGAAATGATCTGGGGACCAAGTCATGGGTCAGATTCCACACTGGACAGATTCATCGTTAAGTATAAACACTTCAAATTTTTATGGCTTATTACACAGCTCAGGTCTGGGATTCACATCTACTAATGTCCAGCGGAGGGTTCGCAAGTTCCTTGAAGATCTATTTTGTGTGCCTGCAGGGTCTGAAAATATTTCAATCTCTTTAAACGGGCTTGAGCAGTCCTGGTGTTAAATGATAAACACTTGAAAGAAGCGGGGTGTTCTGACCTATCACACGTGAGCTGCAGCTAAAAAAGACATCGTATGTCATCCAATTAGACTCTAATTCAAAGAGTCTTTTCAGGAAGCTGCTGCTTGTCACTCAAGCATGAAGTTCACAAGCAACCAAAGTGTTTCTACATTAGGGTATGAGGTATGTTACCTTTGAAGCATGCCTAAATCCTTCCCTTGTAGCTCTGGAAGGGTCTTCATCCACGAGGACATTAAACCTACCTAAACTTTCGACTCATGCTATCGGTGAGCCCTGGATTGGAGAGATACTCACCATTTCATAGCTCACAAGAGCTGTTTCATTATCTGAATCATACAAAGCATCACAAGAAAAATAGAATCAGAATCAGAATTTATTAGACCATCATGTATATACAAAGTACATGTAAGGAATGTTATTTGGCTAGGAGATACCCATAGTATAGCAACAATTTTAACAGAATAACTTAGTAAGCATAAACATATATACATAAGCATATATATATAAGCATAAAAATATATTGCAGCAAAAAAAAAAGTACACAGGCAAGTACTGGATAAACGTAATAGCATCTTGAAGCATATATTACACATTATGTTATCAACGCTATTTTTGTCATGTTGTTCAGTTTTTTATGCTAAAGGGCAAGAAGCTGTTCATATTCCTTGTTTTTGTTGCTAAAAGTACCTGCGGCCTGAGGGCAGTAGCTTGAAGAAGGGGTATCCTCGAGATGATCATTTAGTCAAATTGATAATTCAGTTATGGTATAGAAGAACCAGTTTTTGTCTTTAGTGGTAGCACCACCATACTAGACCGTGAAGGATGAGTTAATAAAGCCAAAAAAGATCTCGTACAATCCACAGCAGTCTCCACACTTTTCATGATTTTGAGGATAAGATTGTTGCTCTTGCATCATAAATCCAAGGTATTTACTTGTGCACATTAGGCAGATTCTGTGTGATCTAATTTGTCAGGTTTATAGCATTCTCTGCAGACCTGTTGGATCTATAAGCAAACTGAAAAGGGCCCCATTGTGATGAGGTGGCTTCCTTGAGGTAGGCCTTAACTAAGCTTTCAAAGACCTTAATGGTGACAGTGGTTAAATTAGTAGGTATAAAGTCATTAGAGTTGGTTGAAGACAATCATTCCGGCACTTATGAACCTCTTCAGGCATTCAGGATCTACCCCCTCATTAATTAGTCTATTATAGATGGCTGACAGGACTGGGGTGATTTTCTCTGCCCACATCTTGAGGCCCATTGTAGAGATGCCATCTGGAAGGAGTAAAAGGAAGAAAAAATTTATCTTTTTAATGTCTGACTCATCAATGTTAACCATGTGACATTCTGATTAGAAGTGCCCACTGTTGAAACCCACTTCAGCTGCTTTACTTACCAATCCCTACAAGCGAGAACGGGGGCTTAAAGGAAGTTTGCTGTACACAGAAGAGACTTGCATAGCGATTGATGGAAGTAGAGTGGTGACACGTATATTTCAGTGTGTAGGAGCTTTCTGGGGGGTTTAGCAGACATCTGAAAGACCTCTGTGTGTATTATGTATTACGTGTTAATCCCATATATTAATCTCACATGTTTTCCACTTTGTTTCTGTTCCCCCTGCAGTTGCCACTTTGGGCTGCCTCATGGATTTCAACCTTCTAACAGACTCCGAGGCCCAAAGTCCTGCCCTTTCCCTGTCTGACTCTGGAACCCCTCAACATGACCACAGCTGCAAGGGTCAGGATCACAGCGGTAAGGACACATTCTAATAGGAGGTTGTCCATTAATTACATTAATCCACTGTAATCTTATAGCATTGTAGCTAGTGTTGGGCTTTAGTTTGGGTCAAAGGTAAATCCGACTAGAATTTTGCACATTTCATCTCAACCAGCTCTGTTTTGTTGGTAAAAAATAAAGTTTTCAACACCAGGGATCTGTCTATAGATAACGGCAGAGGTCACTATTAGCCATCTTTTGTATGTGAAAGTGGAAAAAGATAGAAGAAATCTTCTTTCACCGTTAAATATTACTCGGGCCAGGAGTGAGTAGTTTTGCACATGGGACATTTGGCACGCCAGATTGGAGGGTGGGAGAATCAGCCAGTGGCTCAGTCTGACCCTAAATGGGTTCCTAAAGACGCCAGGCTTGGTCTTAGTTGTCCTCCTTGGCAGCCCTCTGCCTGTGCTGGTTTTCCATACAGTTCATCTTTGCTTTGAAGTTTTTTAATTAGAAAATTTGGGACCTCCCGAGAAATGTCATTCCGGCACTCCAGACTGGTATCCATATAATATGAGGGCAAGAAGCATTTGACCTTCTGCCATAGTGATACCAGCAGAGGATATGTCTGTCATCAATGGACATATGGTGTGTTATCTCTATACCAAGATGGCCAGCAAATATTTAGCCCTCTGCTGTATGGATTCCAGTGATGTGATATGTCTGTCATCCTCAGCAATATAGACTGCTAGCCCCATTGCAAGAGGATTAGCAAGAGTGTGGCCACTGGCGATTTATCACCCATGGACGTTATGTTATTCTGAATCAAGCTTGTGCTTTTAAGCCCAACTTAACAGAACAGCTTTGAAAAAGTATTTATACCCCTTGGACATTTCCACATATTTAAATGTTACAGACACATGACTAAATTAATATTATTGAGATTGCATGTGATAAAGCAAGTGTGGTGTGCATATCTATTTAATTCTCTGTACTCCAAGACCCCTAAATAAAACCATTGGTACAAATTGCCTTTAGAAGTCACATAATTAGTACATAGATTCCACCTGTTTTGTCATTTACAAACTACAGCTGTTATGTAAAGGCCTCAGAGGTTGAGTAGAGAACAAGGAGCCAGTCCAGCATATTGATTCCAATGGAGGTTGGCTTAATCCTTCCTTGCTCTATCAGAATCCAAAAATATTGGTCACTGCTTGTGAATGACCTTCCCTGTGCTTTAGCTAGAAAAGGATCCCTATGAATTGGCTTTCCTCGAAAAACAAAGCCAGTTTCGCTCTCCCACATATAATCTGCATCGGAATGCTGGGCTTTCATAGCGTTCCTTTATTTACACTGTCTGAACTTTGGAAGTTTATTTCCATGGTGCTCTACAGCCAACTAGATCAGATTTTGTTTGAAGAACTTGCTAAATGTGAGAGGCAAAAGTAAGAAGAAGTTCTATCTATGGCTAGTTATATATTTACCATCACCCAATGACTTCTATGAACACTTTAAAAGAGAACTCCAAGAAGTTTAAAACAAAAAGAGAGCATTTGGCTGCTTCTAGGATACCATGGTGCTAGAAAGTTTGTGAACCCCTCAGAATACTTTATTTTTCTAAATAAATTTGACCCCAGATTTTTACGTTCTGAAAGTAGAAAAGGAGAACCAAATCAGCGAAGCGAGTCATATATTTTAGCCTTCTCCATGTATTTAGCTATGCACAGGGCCAGATCAAAGAGGGGATACCACATTTTGTAGAATGTCATTTTGGAATTAGGGTTGCCTTGCTGTTGAGAACCCTGGACCAGATGCAGCAGAACAGGCCCAACCATGTTAATACCACCACTGTACTTCACAGATAGGATGCCTTTTTTTATACTGGAATGCCATGTATCTTCAAACATAACTATTCATGTTTAAAACCAAAAGCTCTTATTTGGTCCAAATTAACTACAAACCTTTGTTCCAATAGCTTGTTTGGTTTAGCAGACGAGAAGCAATGTTATTTTTGCAAAGCAGCGTCTTTCTCCTTGCAATCCTGCCATGCACACCATTATTATTCAGTGCCTCCCGGATGGTGGACTCATGAACGTTAAAATTAGCTAATGTGAGAAAGATCTTTAGTTGCTTAGAGTTTAACTTGGTTTCCCTTTGTAACTTAGTGGGCTATTCTTCGCCTTGCTCATGCTTTGATCTTTGATGGCCGACCACTCTTGGGTCTTGAACACCTCAATTTGTACACAATCTAACTGTAGATTGGTCTATATCAGGCCTGGCTTCCAGTTTTCTGAGTAGTTGTGTTTCCCATAGTATTCCATAAAGAGTTCTCTGACAACTTTAGCAATGTACTTACCCTGTCTGTGTCACATGTCATCATCATGTGCCATGCATGTAATTTAAACAAACCTCACCTCAGAGTGATAAGTATTTGATTAGATTTCTGGAGGTGATATTTGTAGAATATAAGATCCATTAAAGCGGGAGACCAGTCTGCCCCCCAGTGCCCTTCTATCTCTCATAATCTGGTAAACCTAATTGGGGGTGCTCAGTTTGTGCACATTTTTGCTGCTGGTGAAGTTGCTGCACTGATCATAAGTCACTGCTTAGTCAGCAGCAATGGTGTCACTGCTGTGTAGTGATTGGGTGACTAACAGCCTGGGGGAGCTTTACTCGTGGCAGAAGGCATCAATCCAGGGAGAAGTGGGGGCTCTAGCTCCTGCCATGGGTTCAGGGGGTTGGTGGCAGGTCAAGCAGGTGAATCTTTTTTAATCCCTCAAATTGGGGTAAGAGATGGAAAGAGGTTGGGGTATGTTTAGGTTGAAGATCCAGTTTTATATTTCTAAATTTTGTGATAACTTTGTGTGGTAATAGTAATGAAGGGGGAAAGGAATGTCGTTACATTGAGATTAAAGTGGACCAACACCCAGGGGTGATCGGCCCGGGAATCTATAAGATTCCCGGGCCGATCACCTCCCTCACCGCGGGGCATCCAAGATCGGGAAACCCCCCCCAAAAGCCCCAAAAAACCTTACCTTATCGGCGACGGATCAGCCGCCGCCTCCTCCCGCGCTCCCCTCTAGCAGTGCGCGCGCCCGTGCCGGCCGTTTGAATGAACGGCGCGGGCCCTGTAAGAGGGGCGCGCGGGAGGCGACGGCGCCGTCGCTTGTCCGTCAACGAAAAGGTACGTTTTTGGGGGCTTTTGGAGGGGTTTCACACAGCGGGGCATCCTGATCTCGGATGCCCCGCTGAAGTGGACCAACACCCAGTATAGTGAACATCCTGGGTGTTGGTCCACTTTAAGAAAGATAACATGTGCCTTATCGCAAGTAATTTAATTCTGTCATCTCATCTACTGTTTCCAGAACACCCAAATGGGGAACACAAAAATACTGTATTCCCATACTGCCATCTAGTGGACAGCTGAGAGCTCATTTATTAGGATCGCTCTTGCTAGTAACAATATCTGAATTCCCAGTACAGTATTAACGATCAGACAGAAGAATAATGAAAATCGTAACACTGTAAGAATTCCCAAATTACACAAAATAAAATAGGATGTTGTGACCATGCAGCATCTTTTGATGATGGCAAAAGACTTTGAATGGGCAACATAGAATCCTTACAGTATAGGTCCTCTTTAAGGCAGACCTCTACCCTCATTAAGAGGTCTGGACACTGGTTCAGAATTGGGGAATTGGGAATCTCTGAATTAGAGCTTTTTCTTGGTTAAACATAATAGAAATGATACATGTTAAGAGTTTTTTTTTTTAGTCATCATTATAAAATAGTATTTATTATTATTGTCATAGGCCATTTTTGCTTTTGGAATAAGATGTGTTCATTGAAATATTAAAATAATGGTAGATATGCTTAGACAATGCTCCAACATTCAACTGTTAAAGTGGACCAAACCCAGGATTTCCACTATTCTGGGTTTCGGATCTTGCCCTGGGGGTATATGGATTTGGGATGCCCCACTTTGTTAACCCCCTGTTTGCCCCCAAAAAATCACCGGTCCCATGATTGGGCTCTCAACCAATCAGCGCCATTTTCCAATAATATTAATGATCAGCATACAGTGCTGATTACACAGGTCCTCATCCCTGGTTTGCCTGCGGTGCTCCCGAACCCAGCCAGAGGGATAGATAGGAGACTTTTAGGAGGTTGTAACAGTTACAACAATAGAAACACTTTGAATAGGAATTATTGATGCTGATCTGCATGTTAAAACTTAAAGAGGGACAAATGAGAACAGCAAGGGACAGGGGAACATGGACTCAAAAGAGGGACTATCCCTCCAAATGAGGGACATTTGGAAAGTATGCATAACATTTGTGCCCAAATCTGCTTCTAGTATAGCTCTATAATTTTGTTAGCCACCCCAAATGAGCAAAATAATAAACATAATACATAATATATATTATATATAACCCCGGCCTTGTTTCTATGCCCATTACACATCCAAATACGGTATGTGTAGGACAGTGGCAATGCATGCTCCATTCAGATATTTGCTTGCTAGGAAGAATACATTATTTCTTTCCATGTTTTTATCCCTTGACATTGTCACACTATTTCTCGAAAATGTAAGCGGGAGACTGCAGACACAATTTTCCCAAACACACACCATTAAATATTTAGAATCCGCCCAGTGTCTGCATGCATGTCTACAGATAGGAAGCCAAAGGAGATATTCACTTTGAAATGCCTGGGTCATACGGAGGATGTTCTTGGAATTGTATGATTAAAGGGTAATTCTACTTTCAGTTGCATTTTTGTGTGCCAAAATGGATAAGCTTATCTGTGCGTTCTTTGCCTTTTCTGCTTTTTAGCAACGGGGAGGCCGATTTATTAATAGCGGCAGGTAGCGACAGTTGAGCGACTGTAGCGGCATTTTCAGAGCGCCCGCTAGTAGTCACTGTGCTTGGCCGTTGTTCGGTAGTTGATAGCGACTCAGTCGGTTTGCCGTAATGTTGAATATTGGGTGAGGAGTCGCTATTTGACAGGTTCCGCGCTGTATGGGAGCGCATGATAGCGACTGGCCCTAGCGACCGGCTCCCACCATATTCATTAAAAAATCACGCTCAAAAAATTCTCGCGCTGTAAAATGCATGTTTAAACCCCAGAGCGCTGGCGGCGATGGGTTAAAAGTAGTTTTTTAACCCCCAGACAACCATATTTTTGGAAACAAAAAAAAACAAGTTTTTTTAAATAATTTAGTAATATGAATACATTAATATCAGACCTGTAATATCAATTCTGTACTTTTTTATTTTTTTTACCTTAAAAAAAATTATTTAAAATGGCAGAAGTGGTCACAGAATTTTTCACATTTAAAAAAAAAAAAATAAATAAAAATAAAAATTATTTATGAATATTTAAAGATTGTTCCATTGAAATGCATTGGAGAGCGCCAGGTAGCGAGAGGTCATACCTGTCACTGTTCAAGGTCGGACGCTGGCGCTGTGGGCTGAGACTGGAATAATGATGAATGAGTGGCTATATGGTGCTATCTCAGTCGCTAAGCAGGATTGGCTTGATAAATGTGTGATTGTGGTGGGGAGCCGGCGTTCTCGTGGCGGGGCCCGTCATTACCAGTCGCTCACCAGTCGCTACCTGTCGCTATCCCTTGTTAAATAAGGGCCTAAGTATTGTAAGTGTTTTTTCTCTAGCAACAATGTTTTTACATTAGCATCCATAATCCAACATGGGGTATAAAGTGTACAGAGCGGAAGCTACCTGGCTTTCTAATAATCTGATTGGCTGAGGCAGAGGCGGCTTGCCATACTCGTGAGCTCACAGGTTTTACCCCTCCTTCTCTAATTCAGCCTCTTCATAGGAGGGGAGTTTGTGTTACACATCCTGTCTGGAGCTCCTACATTGTAAAATAAGAAGGTGAGGCACATAAGGCACAAAATAAGAAGGAAAGGCACATACCAATTGCCCCACATACCCCACCGCTTGTAGGTTCCTCGCCTCAAAATGTATTGACAGGAAGTGCACAGAACAGGGTACAAGCTTTCAGCAAAGGGCCTTTCTTCAGGTCAGCGTTTTGGGCCCTGCGTCTGAAAGCTTGTTCCCTGTTTTGTCCACTTTCTGTCAATAAATTGTGGGACGAGGACCCCACAAGCAGACGTAAATATATGATATGTGCCTTTCCTTCTTATTTTGTAATGGCTTATTTATGTGGTTATTAAGCGTGACCATTAGGCCCAATACCTATTGCCTCTAGTAAGAACCTACACTTCTTTTCTCCTACATTAGCTGAAATTAGGTATGTTCCTCAGGAAATCCAAGATTAAAGTGGACCAACACCCAGGATTTTGACTATCCTGGGTCTTGGTCCACTTCGGTGGGGCACCCCCGATCGGGGTGCCCCGCTGTGTGAAACCCCCCCTAACCCCCCGAAAAACTCACCTCTCCCCGCTCCCAGCGCCGACGTACAAGGGACACGCGCGCGCCCGCGCCGGCCATTCGCAGACGGCCGGCGCGGAGGCGCGCACGCCTACAGGGGCGCGAGGGAGGTGAGTTGGGGTGTTTGGGGGGGGTTTCACCCCGCGGGACATCCCGATCTCGGATGTCCCGCGGGGTGGGGGGTGATCGGCCCGGGAATCTTATAGATTCCCGGGCCGATCACCCGTGGGTGTTGGTCCACTTTAAGGTGATACCATTTATTGGCTAACTCAACTTACTGACACTCGGATGTACCTCAGTTATATATTTTAGTATTCTTATACATTTATAAATATGTGTAAAACCTCTTTTTATTATTAATGTTGGATCATTTGGAAAGCAAATTAAGCCACTATGGTGTCCAGAATGGGAGTTCAGTGTTTTCCACTCTATAATGTAAATAAAGTATACGCTGGCTTTTTATGCTTTAGATGAACATGAAGAATTAGGGCAATAACTGAATATATTGAAAGGTATTGTCCATGCTTAGGGCCTTATTTATCAAGGGCTAGCGCCAGGTAGTGTCTGACTAGCGCCAGGTAGCGCCAGCTATCGGCGGCTACCGACTCCAGAACGCCAGGCGGCGGACACAATCACGCATTTATCACGCTAAATGAGGCTAGCGCCGGCGAGAGCGTCAGCTAGCGCGGGATTCATCATGTAGCCGACTGCAACGAACAGCGCCGCTACTAATCCCATCACAGCGCCAGGTATGACCTGTCGCTCCCTGGCGCTCTCCAATGCATTTCAATGGAGCAATCTTTAAATATTCATAATTAATTGATTTGAAGGTTTTTTTTTTTTTTTTTTAAATGGCAAAAATTTTGTGAACACTTCGGCAATGTTATATATTTTTTTAAAGGTTTAAAAAAAAAAAATTTGTGCAGAATTGATATTACAGGTCTGATATTAATGTATTCATATTACAAAATGTTTCTAAAAACTTGTGTAAATTTTACATTAAAAAATATGGTTGTTTTTTGAGAATTTTTTGAGCGTGATTTGATAATGAATATGCTGGGAGCCGTTCGCTCTGGCCATTCTCTGTCAGGCGCACCCATACAGCGCGGAACCTGTCAAACAGCGACTCCTAACCACGTATTCAACATTAACGCACACCGACTGAGTCGCTGTCAACAAGCGAACTACGGCCAAGCACAGCGAATACTAGCTGGCGCTGTGAAAATCACGCTACAGTCGCTCATCTGTCGCTACCTGGCGCTATTAATGAATCGGCCTCCCCGTGTAAAATCAAAGCACTGTTTCCTTACCTTGCAAGCAGCTGAATTATTTTGGTGTGTTGCTGCATACAGCTGTCGAACCTGAGATCTCATCCCTGTCTTGCACCCTGATTTTATTTATACATGATCAGCTTTTCACCCCTTTTTTCATTGGACTGTGTGAGACACATCATTGTTTGTGTCTGTGGGGTCTTTAAAGTGGACCATCACCCTCCCGTGATCGGCCCGGGAATCTATAAGATTCCCGGGCCGATCACCTCCCTCCCCCCCCAAACACCCCAAATCCCCTTACCTTGTCTACGTCCTCTAGACGTGCGCGCGCCCGTGCCGGCCGTCTGTGAATGGCCGGCGCGGGCGCGCGCGTCAAGAGTGACGCGCGGGAGGCGGCGGCGGAGGAGCCGCTTGTCCGTTGCTGTCAGATTGCTTGTCCTCGGCCACGTGGGAGCGGGGAGAGGTGAGTTTTCCGGGTGATCGGGGGGGTTT
Organism: Gastrophryne carolinensis; assembly: GCA_027917425.1. NCBI lineage: Eukaryota > Metazoa > Chordata > Amphibia > Anura > Microhylidae > Gastrophryne > Gastrophryne carolinensis. The sequence continues at coordinate 552,838,726 of CM051235.1, forward strand.
CACACAGCGGGGCACCCCGATCGGGGTGCCCCACCGAAGTGGACCAAGACCCAGGATAGTCAAAATCCTGGGTGTTGGTCCACTTTAAAGGGTAAGCCCGCTTTTGATGGAATTTTTGTGTGGCAAAATGATGTCTTAAAGGTGATGAGCTGATCTAGTATTTTTTTTTCTAATGTTGGCAAAGATGTGTTTTATGGAAGCAGTTTTCATTGCTATTGGCAATGTACATGAAGCGCCGACTTGTACATTGCCAATAGCAACAGACTGCAGATAGTTGCACAGAGCACCGGCTATATTAGCAGTGTTCTGTGTGTACAAGGTGCTCTTCTCTCTTCCTGGTGTACAGACGGGGAGGCCGATTCAGTAATAGCGCCAGGTAGCGACAGATGAGCGCCAGTAGCGTGATTTTCACAGCGCCCGCTAGTATTCGCTGTGCTTGGCCGTTGTTCGGTTGTTGACAGCGACTCAGTCGGTGTGCGGTAATGTTGAATACGGGGTTAGGAGTCGCTGTTTGACAGGTTCCACGCTGTATGGGTGCGCCTGACAGCGAATGGCCAGAGCGAACGGCTCCCAGCATATTCATTAACAAATCACGCTCAAAAAATTCTCGCGCTGTGAAAAGCTTGTATAAACCCCAGAGCGCTGGCGGCGATGGGTTAAAAGTAGTTTTTAACCCCCAAACATCCATATTTTTTGATTAAAAAATTAAACAAGTTTTTCTAAACATTTTGTAATATGAATACATTAATATCAGACTTGTAATATCAATTCTGCACAAATTTTTTATTTTTTATTTTTTCCCCTTTAAAAAAATATCTAACATTGCCGAAGTGGTCACAGAATTTTTGACATTTAAAAAAAAACAAACAAAAAAAAACATTAATATCAATTAAATATGAAGATTTAAAGATTGCTCCATTGAAATGCATTGGAGAGCGCCAGGTAGCGAGAGGTCATACCTGGCGCTGTGATGGGATTAGCAGCGGCGCTGTTCGTTGCAGTCCACTACATGATGAATCCCGCGCTAGCTGACGCTCTCGTCGGCGCTAGCCTCATTTAGCGTGATAAATGCGTGATTGTGTCCGCCGCCTGGCGTTCTGGAGTCGGTAGCCGCCGATAGCTGGCGCTACCTGGCGCTAGTGAGACACTACCTGGCGCTATCCCTTGATAAATAAGGCCCTTGGTGTACGTTGCCAATGGCATCAGATTGCATATGGTGAAATCTGCTTCCTTAAACCGGACCTTCAGCGTGATTTATTGAAAAGCCTATACCCTTAAAAAACTATTCCCCAGCATCTTAAGTTAATATATTTTAAGTTTTTAGTCACTTACTTATTATTCTTTCCCCCACTGGGCTGCAACTCTGTTCAGGACTTTAGGATACGGGCTCCGCCATCTTGACGCAGAAGCATCACATTTACTGAGGAGAGTGGGATAAAGTACAGGGGGGTGGGTTATAGCTGTGCTTTGCTCAGACAGAGCAGAGCTGGGGTCAGGCAAAGGTCAGCAATCCCAGAATGCAGAGCAGCACAGTCAGGAGGCACTTCCTGTTTGCAGGCTGCCTGATGTTCCATGAGCCGCCATCTTGGATGTTTAAAGGCTCATAACATGCAGTAGATGCAGGTAGGATGATTTTTAATGTGAGCAATCTGTATGTACAGGGTGTGGGAAACATATAAGATAGACTCTTATTCAGAGTGAAGGACCGCTTGTTTTAAGTCACACATTTGCTAACACAGGAAAAAAATTACAAGCTCAGCATGGCACCTTGGCACAAAAAAAAGATATACTACTTTCACTTCCATCAAAAGTAGATTTACCCTTTAACTTTTCTTTTACATTTTTATACTTTTTAACTTATGGTACTTCTCTGTTTCTTTTAGTATTTTGTAGAATAAACTGCCAGCCAAATAACACATTCTGTTGCAGACATTTTACTTGTGTGCTGGGCATAAATTGAAATTAAAGGCAGGAAGCGAGATAGGAACACCCCTTGGTCTAGAAACTAAAATGTAATATTCTTGCTGGCTCGTATATGCTGCAGGGAAGTTTGCAGTCAGTTTACTGGGAGGTAAGACATGTTTGCTTTCATTTTACATTCAGCTTTTGAAAAGAACTAGGTATTCTCAAAAGTTCACCCTAAAATACACTCAGCCTACAAAGGGTTTCACCTTATTTATTCACTTTTCAGGTGTTCTCAATGGCTAGCATGGTACAAAATAATACTATATCCAGCATAGTCAGATTATTAAGGGAAAGTTATACAATGTTAGCGTGAGGAACTTACCTGTCTTGGGGGACCTTTTGCCCGCCCCGACCTTGAACTTCGTCTGACCCCTTTTGGATGCCGCGTGCCTCTGACCATCCGGCTTGACCTTCAGCTAGTCTTTGACCATTCTTCTGCCTCATCCCTGTGTGTAGACGCACCTTCGGACTGATCACTGGTGCACGACTTTGGACATAGTTATCCTTGTATTCTTTCAATCATCGCCGTGAGCTGGTATCCTTTGCGCCATTTGGGACCTGGGGACGACTGTGTCCGATGGGGCTTGACTAGCAGCGGAGGCGGCGGTGGAGATACTACATAAAGCATGATGATGCAGCTTACCTTTAGTTTTACAGTCACCAGGTTGTTATACCTCCTTGGTGTGAATGTTTTAAATGTTCACAATCAGCATATGTGGCTTTTTAGGCATTTATAAACTCATGTAATGCTCTTTCTTTTTTTAATCACACTTTAACTCATGCCTTATTCTGAAATACATCAAAAGGAAATCCCAGTTGACTCCTTACAGAAGAACATCTGGGTAGGCTTCCAGATATATCAGTCTATATTAATCTTTTATAGACAAAAAATAGGGTATAGGGAAGAGAGATAACTGTCGAAATTGCCTGCTTGGAAATTAAACCCCGCCCTTCCCATGGCCTTACTCTTGTTTTCCTTTTGATTTTTTTTTAACAAAATTATCCAAACAGATATAAATAATTAGATCTATAAATATATTAAAAACAATTAAATCATTTCCCACATAATACAGATATTGTACTGCATAAATATCTTCATGTCGCCTGTTAATATTAAGATTATTCTTTGTATCTTGTTTTATGGAATAAAGACCATTTCACATATATTGGGCACATAATTTCTTTTTCACTTGGGGTCTAAATGTATTCAGTATGATATTATACCTTCCACCACTGAGCTGCCCACCCAGTCTACTGGTGTATGAACAATTAGAAAGTCAATCCGATCGTTTTGATTAATGGGTTTTTTTTCTATTTCATTATTTTCTGATGAAGCCCCTGACAGGTTGATGATTTGAAAATGCATGTGACCTGCTGCAGTGGTCTCAGAGGCAAGTGTGAGGTTCTAAGCAAATAATCTCAACTTGGCAGAATGTGTTGATCCTTTGTATAAGGAAGAATTCTAAGAAAGAAGAATTCTAAAAACCATATTCTTAGGAGCCTGATGCATTTGTGTTACAAGGTTTCTTTATTTGTTTTTTTAGACACAGAAAAGTCTCAGCAAAACCAGACAGATGATTCCAACCCTGAAGATGGCTCACTAAAGAAGAAGCAAAGACGGCAGAGGACACACTTTACAAGTCAACAGCTTCAAGAACTGGAGGCCACCTTCCAGAGAAACCGGTACCCAGACATGAGCACCAGAGAGGAAATAGCAGTGTGGACCAACCTCACAGAGGCCAGGGTCAGGGTGAGTTATGCAAGATGTCACTTCTATTGGCTACCCTCTCCTCCACTAAATACCCCCAGTGTTCAGCCTAGACTGGGTAACCAGCCAAATTCTAGCTCAAAGAGAGTTTTGGGCCACTCGGAATGTTCACTGGTGACTGTCCTAGGTCCCACATCCTATGGAACAAATAAAAGCACCAATATAGAATGTAGTCTATGCATAAAAATAGCCCAAATGCACAAGTGTTCCAAGGTATGAAATCAACAAATTTAACTAGAGTGAGGTTTTGCCTTCCATGAGGAAGCCATGTGGCCAAATGTGTTGCAACGAGAAGTAGAGGATTGAGCCTTAGACCATATGTATGTATATATGTAAAATACTTGCACTGTCATAATGCCATCATTGCTGTACACATTCATAATTGTAGGCAGGCTATTACAAACAAGATGATGCAAAGTGTAAAGAGAATGCTATGAAAGCAAGATACAATAGGAGATAGCAGGTTCGATTGGAAGGGTTCCAGTCTGTTTGTTGGTCGCAATAGTCTAGTCGGGATACGACCGGGGCAAGGACCTAAGTAACGATTTAAGTGATGATGAATAGGTCATCATTTTTATGTATTATTAAAAATACTCCATATCCTCCAGAAGTTCAGTTTGACTGTATTTTTTTTTTTTAGGTATGGTTCAAGAACCGGAGGGCCAAGTGGAGAAAGCGAGAGCGGAATCAGCAAGCTGAACTCTGCAAGAATAGTTTTGGTGCTCAGTTTAATGGACTTATGCAGCCATATGACGACATGTACTCTGGATACTCCTATAACAACTGGGCCACCAAAAGCCTTGCAACAAGCCCCCTATCAGCTAAGAGCTTTCCATTTTTTAACTCCATGAATGTTAGTCCTTTGTCATCACAACCAATGTTTTCACCCCCCAACTCGATTGCTTCAATGACTATGCCTTCATCTATGGTTCCATCAGCAGTGACTGGAGTTCCAGGCTCTAGCCTTAACAATCTGGGGAATATCAACAACCTTAACAGTCCCAGTCTCAATTCTGCTGTTTCAGCCAGTGCCTGCCCTTATGCCTCCACAGCGAGTCCCTACATGTACAGGGACACATGCAACTCAAGCCTGGCAAGTCTAAGGCTTAAAGCTAAGCAACACGCCAACTTTACGTACCCAGCAGTACAGACTCCGGCTTCTAATCTAAGCCCATGTCAGTATGCTGTGGACCGGCCAGTATGAATGAAGTCATGAAAAGACTTGACGGTATCCATACTACTCAAGACTGTATAGTTCTGCAGTGGATGCCTTTGAAAATTCAAGCAATGGGCATGGCATTTCTACTCATAGGAACCATTTCCATTTTCAGCTGACAAAACTGCAGATTATCTTTTATTTTCGGTTTCAAAGGACATTCTGGATGAACTGCTCAGTGGAAGACTTTAGTGTTTTGGATCCAAAGAAAAACTGAATTCCAAGGTCTTGAGCACTCTTGCTTTGCAAGGCAAGCTGTTTCGTTGTTGTGCAGTTTTTATTAAAAAAAAAGTTGCCTGGCTCCCCATTTTCTACAATTGTACTTAAACTAGAGACATTAAATTTGAATTTGGTTATTTCAATGCAAATCAACAATCAAGTCTACTTATTTATCATACAGGGGAAGGCTAACCGTGTCAAGCCACAAATATATGCACGACTGCAGCAACTGTCTAATGGGGAGCCACAAATGGAGACAGGATGTATATATATCATATAAAGTATAAAATAATTTTTTCCTTGTTTTTTGTATGTGAAATTATCTATAAAATAGAATTTAAACGGGAAACAATGCATGTCCCACAGCTGGAACAGACTGCAAGGTTTCCAAGCATTGTTTGGTCACAATACATTGTCAGCCTGCAATGGATACTTTGAAAGTGTAATTTTTACTAACGGCCATTCTCTTACAACAAGTTTCAGTGCCCCCTCTGTCTTCTTTCCTCCAGTTCCATTTGAAAAAACAAAAAAATAAAATAAATGTTGAGAAAAAAAATCGGATTTGTTATTTGTAAAAAATATTTATGGAGTCATACTGGGATTATTTTAGAGCAGGGGTGCACAACCTATTTACTTATTATTCCACTTCAAGGTTACAGCAAGAGAGCTGTAACCTTTTAGCATTATGTATGTTGTATTGCATATGCAGAGGTGAGCAGAGCTAAGGCAGGAAAATGGGCAGAGGGGGAAGAAGGAGAATATGAGGTGAGCAGAAGTGGTATAAGGTGAGGTAAGTAGAGGTAGGCAGAGGTGAGGTGGTAAGAAGTGGACAGAGGCAGAGATGCCAATTTACCTTGTTTTCCAGGGTGTCACCCAGTTTTGATCCCATCTCAACCAGTCTCTCTTTAAACTAGATGAGAAAAAAGGAGAGGATCCGCACTCCTAAAATCTTGAAAATTTATTTGAAAAGAGATAAAACCAAAATCTCCATAGTATCCACGGCAGTGTAAAAGCATCTATGACTAAGGACCGAGTATGTGCGTCCGAAACGCGTTAGCGAGCGTGGCATAACTTTATGTGCCAGGGTCTTTCATTGCTTTTACACTGCCGTGGATACTATGGAGATTTTGGTTTTATCTCTTTTCAAATAAATTTTCAAGATTTTAGGAGTGCGGATCCTCTCCTTTTTTCTCATCTGACGTGTATGGGGCAAGGACAGCCCCAGATCCTGCACCCGTCTCCAGAGTGCCTTGTATTCCCTTTTTTTGCTACTCTCTTTAAACTAGGAAATCACTGTACAAAAACAATTTCTTCTTCCTCCCCGTTGATTGGCTGACTGCCATCTCCAAGCCATGCAATCCAGCCCCTTTCTATTGACTTCTTCTATTGACTCTGACTTCTACTAAGTGTCGGGTTGGCTATATTTGCCCTTAGGGTCGTGGCAAGGATACCCTGTCAGCCTTAGCACTGGAGGAACAGTGCGGTGACTGCTGAATGGGGTAGGGGATATCACTCCTTTACTACTGCTGCATATGTCTAGTGACCCTCTGTCGGGGGGGGAGGACCTTGCTTCAAGTGGACCAACACCCTCCACTGATTGGCCCGGGAATCTATAAGATTCCCGGACCTATCAGTCCCCTGACTGCGGGGCACCCCGTTCGGGCGTCCCTCTAGCAGGACGCGCACCCGCGCCGGCCGTTTGTGAATGGACGGCGCGGGCGCGCGCCCTGTAAGAGTGACGCGTGGGAGGCGGCGGGCTCACTCTCCTGTCCGTCGTTGCCTCCCGCTTGTCCGTCGCCGGGGATTGGCAGCAGCGGTCACGTGGGAGCGAGGAGAGGTGAGTTTTTGGGGCTTTCTGGGGGGTTTCACACATAGCGGGGCACCCCCGATCGGGGTGCCCCACCGAAGTGGACCAAAATCCAGGATAGTCAAAATCCTGGGTGTTGGTCCACTTTCAGTAGTGTAGTTGACTGAATGCTGCCGGGGGGGAAGGGGCAGCAAGGCTGAGGTGTGAGGAATTTACATCCTTTGTCACCTTGTTCTTTATTAAGCATTGCAACAGGATTTGTCATGAAATGTGTGTGTTGGTAAGCCTTGCCTAGTGATTGTTGGGTCCACACTCCGGGATCTTGGGATGTCTGCCTAAACTTGGAAAATTATTTGAAAAAGCTGTTACAATTTGCTTAAAGCAGGCGAAAGTGAAGGATAAGGGGAGATTATTCTCTTGCACAAAAACAGACACAGATACTTACCTAACAAGATAAAATAAAAGGACTGAGAGAGCCCTAATTGATGCATGTGCACTGTCACTATGAACGATATGTGGCGTCATACTAATCTAAATTATCTGACTAATATTACACAAAAAACAGGGTTAAATGTAGGACCGGCACAAAATGCAAATACGCCAATTGCCGAGGAACAACAGATATTTATTGCACCAATCTCAGCACACACATATGAAAAACATCCCATACTACATAAATCAAGGGAGACTCATCAAACAGCGTTTGCCTCAAAACGCCCTCTTTTCCAGTTATGAAACTCCACAGCGTGTGCGCTCATTAAGCTGTGACTAACTCCGCACTTGTACAACGCAGTATGCGCACATAGCTGTTACACAGTCACTGTAAAGATGGGGCACAGCACTTAGGCACTACTTAGCTGAAAGTGAATGTAGTCGTCCATTTTCCGGGCTGCAGCCTGAACTCGTGTTGCGCAACACTCTGGAGGTGTTTGGCTGGAGCAGAGCTTAGTGACGGGGTGACGTGCGCGTGGTGGGGCTATGTGCGCATACTGCGTTGTACAAGTGCGGAGTTAGTCACAGCTTAATGAGCTCACACACTGTGGAGTTTCATAACTGGAAAAGAGGGCGTTTTGAGGCCAATGCTGTTTGATGAGTCTCCCTTGACTGGCCATATGAATGTCGTTTTTTGTCCTGAGCATTATCATGTTACAACACGTCTTGTGAGATGGATGCCACTGCCGCGCTGAAACGCTTGACAGCGCACGTGCACTTAATCACTTTAACTTCAGGCCGGACATAGCAGTGCAACCTGGCGGGGTGTGCATGTGTGTGTGGGATGTATGGATGTACGGAGGGCCCCCGTTATTTTAATGCACCTATTTGTTGTTTTATGTAGTATGGGATGTTTTTCATGTGTGTGTGCTGAGATTGGTGCAATAAACATACGTCGTTCCTCGGCAATTGGCATATTTGCATTTTGTGCCGGGCTTATATTTAACCCTGTATTTTGTGTAATATTAGTCACAGATACTTACCTACTTGACTGCAATGGGTGCTTCCATACATGATGATCTTTTGTGTATGGAGGTGTGTATGGAGGCACCAGTTAAAGCGGACTAACCCCACATTTTTAACTTGCATCCCCTGAATTGCTCCCCCCATGAAGAGCACCTTTTACCAATTTTCACTGCTCCTGCTACAGTCTAATCCTAGATAATGGCACCTGTTTTAGCTGTAAAGCTCCGCCTCCTCCATATACTGTCATTGCTGTGTGTGGCAATGACGTCATTGCCACACCTATGCAATAGCTGATCCCCTGCCATGTTACAGTGAGGGACAGCTAAAAAACAGTGTTCCAGGACAATTCCAAAAGCAAAAATATCTATTCTACACCCGAAGAAGGGAGTATAGGCAGGGGCATTGGCCAAATGTTTTTTTACAAGTTCAGTGGGCTTTGGTCCGCTTCAATTCACCAATCAAGTCAATGAGAGCTTGTTTGTTTTTTTAGTCTCAGTAACTGTAATAGTGAAGAGTACAGGCAGAATTACTATAAAAGCATTATGTACATAAGACCATTGAATACCTGCAAATTGACATAGTGTTGATAAACATTTGTCCCTCAAAAGTCTGCAAATAAGCCACGCCCTGAAGCACACCCCTGCCATGCCCATTGCCCTGTAAGCTGGTCTCCAAGGTTAGAAGTGGGTCAGGGGAAAGAAGGAAAAGGTGAGATGGTAAGAAGTGGTATAAAGTGAGGTAAGTAGAGGTGAGGTGGTAAGAAGTGAACAGAGGCGAGGAAGGAGGAAGTGGGCAGGGGTGAGGTGGTTAAAGCTAAGATGAGGTGAGGAGAGGTGAGAAGAGTAGATGTGAGGTGGGCCGAGGTGGGAAAGAGGTGAGGTGGGCAGAGGCAGATGGAGGTAAACAAGAGAGGTAGGAAGAGATGTAATAGACAAAGGTGAGGTGGATAGTGGTGGGCATGGGTGAGATGGGAAGAAGTAAGCAGATGTGAGGTGGAAAGTGGTGGGCATAGGTTATACGGGTATAAGTGAGCAGAGGTGAGGTGGAAAGTGGTGGGCATGGGTGAGACAGGAATAGTAAGCAGAGGTGAGGTGGAAAGTAGTGGAAATAGGTGAGATGGGAGAAGAAAGCAGAGGTGAGGGGGAAGGTGGTGGGCATGGGTGAGATGGGAAGAAGAAAGCAGAGGTGAGGTGGAAAGTGGTGGGCATTTGTAAGAAGGGAAGAAGTAAGCAGAGGTGAAGTGGAAAGTGGTGGGCATTGGTGAGTCGGAAGAAGTAAGCAGAGGTGAGGTGGAACGTGGTGGGCATAGGTGATATGGGAAGAAGTGAGCAGATGTGAGGTGGAAAGTGGTGGGCACAGGTTATACGGGTATAAGTGAGCAGAGGTGAGGTGGAAAGTAGTGGAAATAGGTGAGATGGGAATAAGTAAGCAGAGGTGAGGTGGAAAGTGGTGGGCATAGGTGAGATGGGAGAAGTAAGCAGAGGTGAGGTGGAAAGTGGTGGGCATGGGTGATATGGGAGAAGTAAGCAGAGGTGAGGGGGAAAGTGGTGGGTATGGGTGAGATGGGAAGAAGTAAGCAGAGGTGAGGAGGAAAGTGGTGGGCATAGGTGAGATGGGAAGAAGTAAGCAGAGGTGAGGTGGAAAGTGGTGGGCATTGGTGAGTCGGAAGAAGTAAGCAGAGGTGAGGTGCAAAGTGGTGGGCATAGGTGAGACGGAAGAAGTAAGCAGAGGTGAGGTGGAAAGTGGTGGGCGTAGGTGAGATGGGAGAAGTAAGCAGAGGTGAGGGGGAAAGTGGTGGGCATGGGTGAGATGGGAAGAAGTAAGCAGAGGTGAGGTGGAAAGTGTGGGCATATGTAAGAAGGGAAGAAGTAAGCAGAGGTGAAGTGGAAAGTGGTGGGCATTGGTGAGTCGGAAGAAGTAAGCAGAGGTGAGGTGGAACGTGGTGGGCATAGGTGATATGGGAAGAAGTGAGCAGAGGTAAGGTGAAAAGTAGTGGGCATAGGTGAGATGAAAGAAGTAAGCAGAGGTGAGGTAGAAAGTGGTGGGCATAAGTAAGACGGGAGAAGCAAGCGGAGGTGAGGTGGAAAGTGGTGGGAATAGGTGAGATGGGAATAAGTAAGCAGAGGTGAGGTGGAAAGTGCTGGGCATAGGTGAGATGGGAGAAGTAAGCAAAGGTGAGGGGGAAAGTGGTGGGCATGGGTGAGATGGGAAGAAGTAAGCAGAAATTAGGTGGAAAGTGGTGGGCATAGGTGAGATGGGAAGAAGTAAGCAGAGGTGAAGTGGAAAGTGGTGGGCATTGGTGAGATGGAAGAAGTAAGCAGAGGTGAGGTGGAAAGTGGTGGGCATTGGTGAGATGGGAGAAGTAAGCAGAGGTGAGGGGGAAAGTGGTGGGCATGGGTGAGATGGGAAGAAGTAAGCAGAGGTGAGTGGAAAGTGGTGGGCATAGGTGAGACGGAAGAAGTAAGCAGAGGTGAGGTGGAAAGTGGTGGGCATAGGTGAGGCGGGAAAAAGTGAGCAGAGGTGAGGTGAAAAGTGGTGGGCATAGGTGAGATGGAAGAAGTAAGCAGAGGTGAGGTGAAAAGTGGTGGGCATAGGTGAGACAGGAAAAGTAAGCAGAGGTGAAGGGGAAAGTGGTGGGCATAGTTGAGACAGGAAGAAGTTAGCAGAGGAGCAGGTAGAAAGTGGTGGGCATAGGTGAGACTGGAAATGTAAGCAGAGGTAAGGTGGAGAGTGGTGGGCATAAGTGAGATGGGAGAAGTAAGCAGAGGTGAGGTGGAAAGTGGTGGGCATAGGTGAGATGGGAGAAGTAAGCAGAGGTGAGGTGGAAAGTGGTGGGAATTGGTGAGACAGAAGAAGTAAGCAGAGGTGAGGTGGAAAGTGGTGGGCATAGGTGAGGCGGGAAGAAGTGAGCAGAGGTGAGGTGAAGAGTGGTGGGCATAGGTGAGATGGAAGAAGTAAGCAGAGGTGAGGTAGAAAGTGGTGGGCATAGGTGAGACGGGAGTAGTAAGCAGAGGTGAGGTGGAAAGTGGTGGGCATACGTGGGACGGAAAAAGTAAGCAGAGGTGAGGTGGAAAGTGGTGGGAATAGGTGGGACGGGAAGAAGTAAGCAGAGGTGAGGTGGAAAGTGGTGGGCATAGGTGATACGGGAGAAGTAAGCAGAGTTGAGGTGGAAAGTGGTGAGCATATGTGGGATGGGATAAAGTAAGCAGAGGTGAGGTGGAAAGTGGTGGGCATAGATGAGACGGGAGAAGTAAGCAGAATTGAGGGGGAAAGTGGTGGGCATAGGTGAGACGGGAAGAAGTAAGCAGAGGTGAGGTGGAAAGTGGTGGGCAAAATGGAGACGGGAAGAAGTAAGCAGAGGTGAGGTGGAAAGTGGTGGGAATAGGTGAGACAGGAAGAAGTTAGCAGAGGTGCAGGTAGAAAGTGGTGGGCATAGGTGAGACTGGAACAGTAAGCAGAGCTGAGGTGAAAAGTGGTGGGCATAGGTGAGACAGGAATGGTAAGCAGAGGTGAGGTGGAAAGTGGTGGGAATAGGTGAGATGGGAGAAGTAAGCAGAGGTGAGGTGGAAAGTGATGGGCAAAGGTGAGCCTGGAAATGTAAGCAGAGGTAAGGTGGAGAGTGGTGGGCATAAGTGAGATGGGAGAAGTAAGCAGAGGTGAGGTGGAAAGTGGTGGGCATTGGTGAGACAGGAAGAAGTAAGTAGAGGTGAGGTGGAAAGGGGTGGGCATAGGTGAGGCTGGAAATGTAAGCAGAGGTAAGGTGGAGAGTGGTGGGCATAAGTGAGATGGGAGAAGTAAGCAGAGGTGAGGTGGAAAGTGGTGGGCATTGGTGAGACGGGAAGAAGTAAGCAGAGGTGAGGTGGAAAGTGGTGGGCATAGCTGAGATGGGAAGAAATAAGCAGAGGTGAGGTGGAAAGTGGTGGGCATTGGTGAGACAGAAGAAGTAAGCAGAGGTGAGGTGGAAAGTGGTGGGCATAGGTGATACGGGAAGAAGTGAGCAGCGGTGAGGTGAAAGTGGTGGGCATAGGTGAGATGGGAGAAGTAAGCAGAGGTGAGGTAGAAAGTGGTGGGCATAAGTGAGATGGGAGAAGTAAGCAGAGGTGAGGTGGAAAGTGGTGGGCATACATGGGACTGGAAAAAGCAAGCAGAGGTGAGGTGGAAAGTGGTGGGAATAGGTGAGATGGGAAGAAGTAGGCAGAGGTGAGGTAGAAAATGGTGGGCATAGGTGAGACGGGAAGAAGTAAGCAGAGGTGGGGTGGAAAGTGGTGGGCAAAAGTGAGATGGGAAGAAGTGAGCAGCTGTGAGGTGGAAAGTGGTGGGCAGAGGTGAGACAGGAAGAAGTTAGCAGAGGTGCAGGTAGAAAGTGGTGGGCATAGGTGAGACTGGAACAGTAAGCAGAGCTGAGGTGAAAAGTGGTGGGCATAGGTGAGACAGGAAAAGTAAGCAGAGGTGAGGTGGAAAGTGGTGGGAATAGGTGAGATGGGAGAAGTAAGCAGAGGTGAGGTGGAAAGTGGTGGGCATAGGTGAGATGGGAGAAGTAAGCAGAGGTGAGGTGGAAAGTGGTGGGCATGGGTGAGATGGGAAGAAGTAAGCAGAGGTGAGGTGGAAAGTGGTGGGCATAGGTCAGATGGGAAGAAGTAAGCAGAGGTGAGGTGGAAAGTGGTGGGCATAGGTGATAAGGGAAGAAGTGAGCAGAGGTGAGGTGAAAAGTGGTGGGCATAGGTGAGATGGGAGAAGTAAGCAGAGGTGAGGTAGAAAGTGGTGGGCATAGGTGAGACGGGAAGAAGTAAGCAAAGGTGAGGTGGAAAGTGGTGGGCATAGGTGACACGGGAAGAAGTAAGCAGAGGTGAGGTGGAAAGTGGTGGGCAAAAGTGAGACAGGAAGACGTAAGCAGAGGAGAGGTGGAAAGTGGTGGGCAGAGGTGAGACAGGAAGAAGTTAGCAGAGGTGCAGGTAGAAAGTGGTGGGCATAGGTGAGACTGGAACAGTAAGCAGAGCTGAGGTGAAAAGTGCTGGGCATAGGTGAGACAGGAAAAGTAAGCAGAGGTGAGGTGGAAAGTGGTGGGAATAGGTGAGATGGGAGAAGTAGGCAGAGGTGAGGAGGAAAGTGGTGGGCATAGGTGAGACCAGAAGAATTAAGCAGAAGTGAGGTGGAAAGTTGTGGGCATAGGTGAGAAGGGAAGAAATAAGCAGAGGTGAGGTGGAAAGTGGTGGGCATAGGTGAGACAGAGGAAGTAAGCAGAGGTGAGGTGGAAAGTGGTGGGCATAGGTGATACGGGAAGAAGTGAGCAGTGGTGAGGTGAAAGTGGTTGGCATAGGTGAGATGGGAGAAGTAAGCAGAGGTGAGGTGGAAAGTGGTGGGCATACGTGAGACGGGAAAAAGTAAGCAGAGGTGAGGTGGAAAGTGGTGGGAATAGGTGAGATGGGAAGAAGTAAGCAGAGGTGAGGTAGAAAGTGGTGGGCATAGGTGAGACAGGAAGAAGTAAGCAGAGGTGAGGTGGAAAGTGGTGGGGAAAAGTGAGACGGGAAGAAGTAAGCAGAGGTGAGGCGGAAAGTGGTGGGCAGAGGTGAGACAGGAAGAAGTTAGCAGAGGTGCAGGTAGAAAGTGGTGGGCATAGGTGAGACTGGAACAGTAAGCAGAGCTGAGGTGAAAGTGGTGGGCATAGGTGAGACAGGAAAAGTAAGCAGAGGTGAGGTGGAAAGTGGTGGGAATAGGTGAGATGGGAGAAGTAAGCAGAGGTGAGGTGGAAAGTGGTGGGCATAGGTGAGATGGGAGAAGTAAGCAGAGGTGAGGTGGAAAGTGGTGGGCATGGGTAAGATGGGAAGAAGTAAGCAGAGGTGAGGTGGAAAGTGGTGGGCATAGGTCAGATGGGAAGAAGTAAGCAGAGGTAAGGTGGAAAGTGGTGGGCATAGGTGAGACAGGAAGAAGTAAGCAGAGGTGAGGTGGAAAGTGGTGGGGAAAAGTGAGATGGGAAGAAGTAAGCAGAGGAGAGGTGGAAAGTGGTGGGCAGAGGTGAGACAGGAAGAAGTTAGCAGAGGTGCAGGTAGAAAGTGGTGGGCATAGGTGAGACTGGAACAGTAAGCAGAGCTGAGGTGAAAGTGGTGGGCATAGGTGAGACAGGAAAAGTAAGCAGAGGTAAGGTGAAAAGTGGTGGGCATAGGTGAGATGGGAGAAGTAAGCAAAGGTGAGGTAGAAAGTGGTGGGCATAGGTGAGACGGGAAGAAGTAAGCAGAGGTGAGGTAGAAAGGGGTGGGCATAGGTGAGACGGGAAGAAGTAAGCAGAGGTGAGGTGGAAAGTGGTGGGCATAGGTGAGACGGGAAGAAGTAAGCAGAGGTGAGGTGGAAAGTGGTGGGCAAAAGTGAGACGGGAAGAAGTAAGCAGAGGAGAGGTGGAAAGTGGTGGGCAGAGGTGAGACAGGAAGAAGTTAGCAGAGGTGCAGGTAGAAAGTGGTGGGCATAGGTGAGACTGGAACAGTAAGCAGAGCTGAGGTGAAAAGTGGTGGGCATAGGTGAGACAGAAAAAGTAAGCAGAGGTGAGGTGGAAAGTGGTGGGAATAGGTGAGATGGGAGAAGTAAGCAGAGGTGAGGAGGAAAGTGGTGGGCATAGGTGAGACCAGAAGAACAAGCAGAGGTGAGGTGGAAAGTTGTGGGCATAGGTGAGACGGGAAGAAGTAAGCAGAGGTGAGGTGGAAAGTGGTGGGCATATGTAAGAAGGGAAGAAATAAGCAGAGGTGAGGTGGAAAGTGGTGGGCATAGGTGAGACGGGAAGAAGTAAGCAGAGGTGAGGTGGAAAGTGGTGGGCATAGGTGAGACGGGAGGAAGTAAGCAGAGGTGAGGTGGAAAGTGGTGGGCATAGGTGAGACAGGAGAAGTAAGCAGAGGTGAGGTGGAAAGTGGCGGGCATAGGTGAGGCGGGAAGAAGTAAGCAGAGGTGAGGTGGAAAGTGGTGGGCATAGGTGAGACCAGACGAATTAAGCAGAGGTGAGGTGGAAAGTTGTGGGCATAGGTGAGACGGGAAGAAGTAAGCAGAGGTGAGGTGGAAAGTGGTGGGCTTATGTAAGAAGGGAAGAAATAAGCAGAGGTGAGGTGGAAAGTGGTGGGCATAGGTGAGACGGGAGGAAGTACGCAGAGGTGAGGTGGAAAGTGGTGGGCATAGGTGAGATGGGAAGAAGTAAGCAGAGGGGAGGTGGAAAGTGGTGGGCATAGGTGAGACGGGAGGAAGTAAGCAGAGGTGAGGTGGAGAGTGGTGGGCATAGGTGAGATAGGAGAAGTAAGCAGAGGTGAGGTGGAAAGTGGTGGGCATAGGTGAGACCGGAAGAATTAAGCAGAGGTGAGGTGGAAAGTTGTGGGCATAGGTGAGAAGGGAAGAAGTAAGCAGAGGTGAGGTGGAAAGTGGTGGGCATATGTAAGAAGGGAAGAAATAAGCAGAGGTGAGGTGGAAAGTGGTGGGCATAGGTGAGACAGGAGAAGTAAGCAGAGGTGAGGTGGAAAGTGGCGGGCATAGGTGAGGCAGGAAGAAGTAAGCAGAGGTGAGGTGGAAAGTGGTGGGTATAGGTGAGACGGGGGAAGTAAGCAGAGGTGAGGTGGAAAGTGTTGGGCATAGGTGAGGCGGGAAGAAGTAAGCAGAGATGAGGTCAAAAGTGGTGGGCATAGGTGAGGCGGGAAAAAGTAAGCAGAGGTGAGGTGAAAAGTGGTGGGCATAGGTGAGATGGGAGAAGTAAGCAGAGGTGAGGTGGAAAGTGATGGGCATAGGTGAGATGGGAGAAGTAAGCAGAGGTGAGGTGGAAAGTCGTGGGCATAGGTGAGATGGGAGAAGTAAGCAGAGGTGAGGTGGAAGTGGTGGGCATAGGTGAGACGGGGGGAAGTAAGCAGAGGTGAGGTGAAAAGTGGTGGGCATAGGTGAGATGAGAGAAGTAAGCAGAGGTGAGGTGGAAAGTGGTGGGCATAGGTGAGACGGGAGAAGTAAGCAGAGCTGAGGTGGAAAGTGGTGGGCATAGGTGAGACGGGGGAAGTAAGCAGAGGTGATGTAGGAAGAGGTAAGGTGAGCAAAAGCAGAGATGAGGTGGGTGTATAACTTGTTTTATTTGAGCCTTGACTTGCTGATAAATTCCCTGCACAAGTTAAAAGACTCAACTTTACTGTATGAGCATTGGTAGAGCCCCATTTAATGCTCTCACCAGGGCACCACTGCATTGCATCTTCCAAAACTGGACCTAAAATCTTAAAGACTTTCAGTTCTTCGAAAATCCTCACCTATGGGGGCATACAAATTGGGATTACCTGCAGTGTTCTAGGATTTCATGGTGGTTATATTTGGCAATAAGAAGAGCACTCCGTACTCTGCTCACCCCGCAGACCTGAAGTTCTGCTGGCAGAGGTGTGCAGAGTGGAGGAGGCAGGGATCCTGCAGCAATGCAGGGTACTCTACTTAAAAGCAGTTAAAATCACAGGCTGTCCTGTGCTCCCAGGGAATCTCTATTTTGTATGCCCTGATGTGTGGAACCCCCGCCTTACCGAGTTCTCTTACCACTTCCGTGATCCCACAGTGCATGTGCAGAGTCTCTTCCAGAGATTATTATTATTTGGTCTGCATATTAAATAACTGCATAGAAAGCTGAATAGGATGCTTCTCTTGTGCATTCTTCTCTGCAGCTCTGGGTACCTTCGGAAGCCATTCAGACAGGCCTGGGGTGAGAACAAGCTGGATCATTGATACTGTGGCAGACTCTCTGCCCTTTGGACTTTACACAGGTTCATTACTTTCCTCTTCTTAAGCATGTACAGACTGCCATTGTGTTGATTGTTTACGTTATTCATTGTTCTGATTGATTACGTCACAGACAATGGCATTGTTCTGATTGATTGTGTTACAGACGTCTATTGTGTTGCTGGTTGCGTCACCGGCAGAGTTGAGGGATTGTGTGCCCTGCTCCCATTGGTCTGTGTATTTGTCATGCAGTCCTCCATCAGGTCCATGGGGGAGGTCCCCTTGCATGGAGGCTTGCATATAAGGCCCAGTGTGGCACTAATAAAGTCACTTCACCTTCACCCTCAATACTGAAGTTCTGTTCTTATTGGGGGAAACGCTATATTACAATTCACTAGCCCTTGTAAGGGCTGTTCCTGTTTCCTCACGGACGACTCTGGAATTCCAGCAGCACCTCTTACGATTGGGAAAAGGACGTCTCGGGCGGTGAAGCCCTCCGGCGATAAGGGTTATCGCTACAATTGGTGGCAAGCGGTCGGATGGTCCTTTCTACCCAGAGAGAGTGCTACCCTGATGGAGAGTCAGTAGGACAAGTTGAAAAGGCTGACCCTGAAGGATCTACTCGAGAGCCGGGGAAGGTCAGCTAGCAACCGCCCACGTCAGGAACTGATAGCCGAGCTGATCGAAATGGATCGCGCAGCAGTGAGGACCGAAACCAATATAGAGATCGATGAAGACGCTGCTCTCGTTCAAGCGGTTCGGAATAGATTGTCGGTCTATGGCCCGAATCCATCACAGGAACTGATCGACCGAGTCTTCGCCGCAGCGGAGGCAGAGGCCAGTAAGCGAAGGGAAGATCGGCGACTTTCAACCCAGCAGCCTCTCAGCCTCAGTTACACTGGGGGGAGAAAGATTCCATTTGCAGCATTTAAGTTCTTCCAGGAAAATGACGACGAGATTGACGGATTTTTGGCCGATTTTGAACGGCAGTGCGCTTTACACCGGGTACCCACGGAGGAATGGGTCACCATATTATCAGGGAAACTATCTGGGAAAGCTTCCGATGCTTTCCGGGCCATCCCTGATGCGGACTTACCACACTACCATCTGGTAAAGGAGGATTTGTTAGCCCGGTACGCTGTCACCCCGGAGGCCTACAGGCGACGATTTCGGGAATCCCAAAAGAAGGGAGGGGATTCTTACACGGAGTGGGCATGTCGCCTCCATCGTACAGCATCACACTGGGTCACGGGATGCAAAGCCACGACCGCTGAGGATGTACTACAGTTGTTTTTACTAGAACATTTTCTCAATGCCCTGCAACCAGAGCTAAGAGAGTGGGTACGTGACCGGAGGCCTCTAACGCTACCTGAGGCTGCTCATCTAGCCGACGAGTACACCGATGCGCGGCGGACAGAACAGTCCGCTCCAAAACCACAACCTCCCATCAAATTTCAAGCACCTGTGGCTTCAGCGCCAACTCGTGACTCTGGGCCACATAGGCCAGTGCAGCAACCGAACCTCTCCACAGTTCAGTGCCATCGTTGCAAACAATGGGGACATTATCGCAGGGATTGCGCCCTAGAGCCTCCCCGAAACATGTGGAGGCAAAAACAACCTTCCCCCTCCCGTACTCCTGCGGCACACTGTTTGGAAGCTGAGAGCAGTTCGGAAGAGTATCTGGGGGTCCCAGTGTGGCACTAATAAAGTCACTTCACCTTCACCCTCAATACTGAAGTTCTGTCTCTTATTGGGGGAAACGCTATATTACAGTTCACTAGCCCTTGTAAGGGCTGTTCCTGTTTCCTCACGGACGACTCTGGAATTCCAGCAGCACCTCTTACGATTGGGAAAAGGACGTCTCGGGCGGTGAAGCCCTCCGGTGATAAGGGTTATCGCTACAGATACGATTGGTAAGGTAAGATTTTTTGCAAACCAGTGAGTTTCACACAGCAGGGCAATGCATGCGCTGTGGGATCCTGGATTGAGGCAAGTACTGCGGGAGGAGGGCAAAGTGGGTCCCTTTATTTATAGGTTTATAGGCTGGCCCTGCACCCTGTTCTACAAGCCCCCATAGCTGGTCCTCAGGCTGGTTTTGCTGGGTAGCGGGGACCCCATGTCATTTTTTTTAAGGGTTTTTAACCCTTAAAATTCCCCCCAAAAATGGGGGTCCCTCTCCCCGGGAGGTGGGACCCTATGTTTTTTTTTTTTTAAATTAACCCTTTGGTACCTGTCACCCAGCAGCTAAAAAAAGGCTTCCAGCAGTAGCAGTAGAGCAGAAGCCAGAGTGATCAGCGGGGGACACAGTGCTTTGGGATCCATGGGAGGTAAGTATTAAAAATAATGTTAATAAAAATGTACTGTGTGTTTTTTAATTTTTTTTTTTTTACATTTAACCCTTTGTGAACTGGTGGGGTCCAGGGGACCCTTATACCAGTTCACAAGGCTTAGGGGCTGGCAAGTAACCCGATTGGGGGTGCTCTGCTGTGTGAACCCCCCCAGGTTGCCGCAGCAACTCACCTGATCGGGGTGCCCCAGGGAAAGGAACAAAACCCAGGATAGTCAAAAATTTTGACTACCCTGGGTTTTGGTCAAATTTAAGGGCTGGTGGGCAACTGCCAAGGCAGAAGAAAGACACCTGTGTGTGTGTCTGTGTTGCACCTAACTGGCTGTAACGAGGGATGCCCCTAACTGGCTGTAACAAGGGATGCCCCTAACTGACTGCAACAAGGGATGCCCCTAACTGGCTGCAACGAGGGATGCCCCTCACTGGCTGCAATGAGGGATGCCCCTCACTGGTTGTATTGGAGGGATGCCCCTCACTGTATTATTATTATTTATTTAATATTTATTTTTATTTAATTCTTAGGTGCTGTTTCCCTTTAAGGGTGTGGCTGGGGGCATGGTCGGGGGCGTGGACAGGCGTGGCTCAAATGTGTCCCTCTTTATGGCTTTGAAAAGTTGGGAGGTGTGACTTAAGTAGTGTAGCACAGGGCTTAGAATAACCAGGTAGAGCTTCTCCACTTCCAAGGACAACACAAAGGTCGATTCATGGTCGTGCATCAATGCATTGGTACACGCTTTTGGTGCGCAAAGTTGCGACCGGCCTTTCGCTTGATTCATGGAACTTACAATTCCATGTGCATTTTTATTGCACACATGGATTCCCTTGTGGCACAGCATCAACCCTACAGTCACAAGAGGGGTTTACGTATAGTTAAATCCAGCAGTCACACCAATCAAGACACTCTGACCAGGTATAATCTTCGTGATAATATTCTTGGGCACTCTACCTCCATGAAGCTAAGGGACAGCAGATGGGGGCAGCCACAGCTTACCAAAGTCTGGGCACTGCTTCACAGCCTCATGGTTCCAATAGATCCACTTCCTAGTAAGGGCGCCTTGTCCAGACCTCCCTGGGTTTCTTTCCACCAGGGTCCTCTTCTCTATGGCGTAGTCCTGCTCTCTTCAGGTCAGCCCAATCACTGCTGCGCCGCAATACCACGTGACCACCATTTCCCGCCGTAGCAGAGTTTTTACCGTGGTGCACCCCCTGGACTTACATCTAACCTCGTCCTCTATTCCCTTGTTCTTAAGAAAACTCCACCCCATTCCACTACGTTAAAGGAAGGCTCCACCCCTTTGTCCTCTTTTTAAAGCAAAATCCCACTCCCCTTTCTCTGGTTATAGAACCCACTTTACTTTTATTAATATGAGACTCCACCCCTGCCCTAATCCCTACCACCCTAATGGCAGAGAGTAGAGATGGGGGGGAGGGGCTGCATCCGGGGCTGACCCCAGATCCTGCTCTCCACTAAGGAGATCCAATCCCCGCAGGGGCATCCCATACCCGGGGACTCTGGGGCATCCCAATCACTTAGGAATGGAGGAACCTGTTCGGCCAGACTAGGCTTTGCCCTCCTTGCTGTTCTGGGACTACTGCAGCCCTGCCCTGGTGGGCAGGCCATGGGAGAACTCCTCCAGGCACCCCTGCATTAGGAAGTTGGTGAACCAACCCGCACCCCAGGACCAAACCCAGAGCTGCAGCCATAGAGATGAGGACCGATGACAGACACCCCCCTGCCAGAGTAAGCTACTCTCTCGCTAACCTTCTACCAGGCTAGGAGCCCCACTGTACTTTCCTATGAACCTATCCCTCTCTATCTACAGATGCAGGCCGCCACCACCCCGCATCAGATGGAGATGCCCAGGGATGTTGCAGGGAACCCCAGGACGGCAAGGGGTATATGTCATCCCAGGACCACTCCCGAGTGGGATCTACAGCTTCCCTGTATGAGCTCACATCTCCCTCCCTATGCCCACCTGGTGAGTAAATACTACATATTAGATTAGGGTTGCCCAGGTGGGTCATTAGATAATACTCCCAGTAACTGAATCCCTTTACTTTTCCTTGACAGGCACCTGTTTCCTCCAGCCTTTCCGCTCCCAAGAGAAGGCCCCTAGTGGACCCCGGTAACCCTGCGCTATACTTTCTAACCATCCCAACCAGCCCCCCCCCAATACCCCCAATAAATCCCCTTTATAACTTTTGTGAGTGGCATTTATTTTGGCTACAACGCCTCCTCATTTTATTTAGCATAGCAGACAGATTTTTATTATTAGACCATTTTTCACAAGTTCCTTTAATTTTAGTCACAACAACCACATTTCTGCCTCAAGGCTAGGTTACCAGTATATAGAAGTATATAGAAGACACAGAAGTGTCTGGGCTGGAAAATGAGAAATTCACAACCCAAAATACTGTATGAAGTGAATTTCTTGGCTTCCTCTGTGACACTGGGCTTGATTACCTCCTGAAGCCCCTCTCAGCAGCATGAATTCTTTTGAACTCAAAGCTTCTGCAAAAGTCAATCTTTGCAAAGCTTTAAAAACAGTGATAAATTCTTGCAGATGTAGCGCTCCTGATCCCAGTGGGCTGGCGCTGGAACTCTGAAATGGACAACTGACATTGGAGGGGGAGGAATTAATAGTCGAGATAGCAGCCAGAAAAGTTTTCAGATACTTAAAAATGCTCAATAAAACTAAGAGTGAATGTACACCACTAAATAGGACATCATAGACTTTCATTGTCTACCATGGGGCTGATTCAGAGCCAGGTGAAAATGTACCTGGTATTTTGGTAATAAACATTGCATTTTAAATTGTGTAAAAATCTAACTGTGTTTTCCTTAGATGGGCCCCAAAAATGATTTCCTTTGGTAGGCCCTAAGTATGATTTTCTTTAGTGGGCTCCAATAGAGGTTTCCTCTGGTAGGCTCTAAGTATGATTTTCTTTAGTGGGCCCTAATAATATTTACCTCTGGTGGGCCCCAAGAATATATTCTCTACTTAGCACCAAGAATTATATTCTCTGGTGGGCCAGGGGCTAAACTAAATGTGATGGTGCCCTGGTGCAAATATTATACAGAGGGCTTTAAGGGCTCATACAATAAACTTGAAAACTCAATTTGATGCAGCTAGGCAACTAAAGATTGAAACAACATAATATATATGCTGCTTCCTTTTTATAAACTATGCCAAGTGAGCACCAATATAGTAAATACAGCGGAAGAGTGAAAATGATGGGTTCCCCTGGCCTTCTGTGCCCTGGTGTGGTCACACCCCCTCAAGTTACTCCCCTGGGTGGGCCCCAAGAATGGTTTTCTCTGGTGGGAAATAAGAATGATTTCCTCTCGTGGAGCTCAAGAATCATTTCCTCTGGCAAGCCCCAAGATTGATTTTCCCTACTGGGCCCTGAAAATGATTTCTTCAAAATGTTTTCCTCTGGTGGGACCAAATAATTATTTTCTCTGGTTGGCAACAAGAATTAATTCATCTGGTGGGTCCTAAGAACGGTACCCTCTGGTGGGCCCCAAACAACGAGTTCCACTGATGTGCCCAACTAGCTCCGGTTCTTAGGCCCACTGCTGATCAATGTTACATTTTTGTGGACACATCTGCACAAGGCGTGTTCCCTAATGTCTGCATGAGGTTGCCTTTTGGTGCTCCAGGTAATCTGCCAAATAGAGCTAGAAAGTTAAAAAAAACTGAAAATCTATATGACAGATTTGTGGAATTTTTGGGACTGATACATGAAGAGATGGCTGTCAGCTGCGTAACTGAATGTAATTGAGCACTGGTGCGAACATTAACAGCCTTATTTATTATAATTTAATCTTGCGGGACGGTCTCTGCGCCCGCACTGCACCTCACGAAAAATGGCCCAGTGATAAAATCCATATAAATATGCTGGATGGCAGAAGCAGAGGTACCTTTTACACCCGGCGTCAAGAAATATCCAGCCAGGCATGTTTTTTTTTAATTTTAGGGTATTGAAAATTTAGGTAAGGAAAAGGATATCCAGGGTGACAAGCTCTGTTACCCCTTATAGACTAAGAGGCCGATTCATTAATAGCGGCAGGTAGCGACAGTTGAGCGACTGTAGCGGCATTTTCAGAGCGCCCGCTAGTAGTCGCTGTGCTTGGCCGTTGTCGGTTTGCCGTAATGTTGAATATTGGGTGAGGAGTCGCTATTTGACAGGTTCCGCGCTGTATGGGAGCGCATGATAGCGACTGGCCCTAGCGACCGGCTCCCACCATATTCATTAAAAAATAACGCTCAAAAAATTCTAGCGCTGTAAAATGCATGTTTAAACCCCAGAGCGCTGGCGGCGATGGGTTAAAAGTAATTTTTTAACCCCCAAACAACCATATTTTTGGAAACCAAAAAAAACAAGTTTTTAAAATAATTTTGTAATATGAATACATGAATATCAGACCTGTAATATCAATTCTGTACATTTTTTTTTTCCCTTAAAAAAATTCTCTAAAATGGCAGAAGTGGTCACAGAATTTTTCACATTTAAAAAAAAAAAAAAAAAAAAAAAATTAATAACAATTAATTAGGAATATTAAAAGATTGTTCCATTGAAATGCATTGGAGAGCGCCAGGTAGCGAGAGGTCATACCTGTCGCTGTACAAGGTCGGACGCTGGCGCTGTGGGCTGAGGCTGGAATAATGATGAATGAGTGGCTATATGGCGCTTTCTCAGTCGCTAAGCAGGATTGGCTTGATAAATGTGTGATTGTGGTGGGGAGCCGGCGTTCTCGTGGCGGTGCCCGTCATTACCGGCCGCTCACCAGTCGCTACCTGTCGCTATTCCTTCATAGATAAGGGCCTAAACATGTCACCCCTGGATTTTATTCCTACCATTAAGAAGAAATCAACAAGCTTGATGGGAGTTTTATTCAGTTCAGGTGTATAAGTGATTCCTCCTATCATTAGCCGAGGTGTTTATACGGATTTTTAATATTACGCAATTTTGCGAGATGGCTCACATGTGAATCAACGCTTGGTCTATTTGGCCCTTTTTGCTTTTTTTAAATAACAAGAAAGAAATTGAAAAGATAGATATATTCCTTTCTTGCTGATTTATGATGCATGCAACATCCATCTTGTCTTTTTCTTAAATACATATTTTTTTCTGTTAAATTAGAAACAGCAGGGTAACACTTAACTCTGGGGGAACCTCTGTTCATTATTTGGCCCAATGTCCCCTAGCCCGGCAGTGCGTGCCGTCCATGTTATCATTTGCTTTTATTAGACTTTCTCCTGAACCTTGGGGCTAAAGCAGACCCTTATGATGTGAATTTTTTATTAAAGGATTTGGAGTCAGATCATCATGATTAGAATCAGATGGGCTGCCACTAAAATCTTTTCCCTGTGACCGGCTGCAAAAGAAAACACACTTCTTTTTTGGCAAGAATGGTCAGGTTAGAGGTAGACTGTCAGAACCACATTGAACGTCTCTAAGCAGAGCAGGCCTAGGGAAATGCAAGTCATTTATTTCCCTTAATGCTGACAATATATGCTATGTAGTTTGACAATACTGCTATATGTTATTACTCATTATAGGTGATTAATGATGTCGAACACTTTCCATTGTCAAATCTTGTCTGCATTCGTTTTTTAGGGTTTGTCCTAAATAAAGGTTTGAGCTGGAGGCCAGGACCCTTTAATCCATAACCACATTCATGCGTGATGTAAAAGCTTTTCTGCAGATGGTGGTCCAGTAGAAAAAAATGTCAACTCTATTTTCTCTCTTAATTTTTAAGGGGGACTCTAGGGGGAAACACAACTTTTAGTAACATGTTCAAAAAGTTAAAATAATATGTTTCGTTCATCTAGCTATTACAATACATAATAACTCAGCAAGGTAATACTGTCATTGGACCTATGACTCTGGGTGGACTTACCTTCTTCTTTTGAGTCTTGGCTGTCAATGAAAGACAAGAAATTACGGTATGTGAAATCTCACTCTTTTTAGAGAGTTGGTTCACTTTAAAGTCATTATTTAGGAACACTCAAAGGTATTCCCATTTGGGGTCATGCTAAAGATCTGGTAAAACAAGTTTACCTTTGGATGTGCTTTCTGGTGAGAAATTAAGTCTGAGTTTTACTGGAAAATTCTATAAAATGTTTC
This sequence comes from Gastrophryne carolinensis, assembly GCA_027917425.1. Taxonomy (NCBI): domain Eukaryota; kingdom Metazoa; phylum Chordata; class Amphibia; order Anura; family Microhylidae; genus Gastrophryne; species Gastrophryne carolinensis. The sequence goes on from CM051235.1 coordinate 552,864,347, forward strand.
AGCTTTAATATTTCCCCCAAAAATTACCTACCTCTGATGGGGCATTTTTACAGGTAAGGTTGATCATTTTTTCAATGATGTAAGGATAATTTTGTAAATGTTTGGGAACAACCGCACCCTATGCTGTAGTACAGGGTGCTGCTAATTCCAAACTCTCAAAAAGCTATCCTTAACTCATTGGAAAAATTATGTAGCTCATCTGTCAAAATGCCCCATCAGTTAATTATTTTTTTAAAGAAAAAGGAGAACAAATATTTTTTATTGCATTTTCCGGTATGTTAAAGCTATAAAGCTCACTGAGATGCAGTTTGCATTGCGCACCCAAATGTGCACCCACTGTGCATTTTCCAATGCACTTTCTTTAGCATGACCCCGAACATGTAAGACTACACATGGCAATGTTCTAATCTTTTCCTTTTTAAAAACAAAGCTAGATTGCCAGAGTAGTTTTAAATTAAACTTTTACCTTATATTGTGCTGTCCCCTGTGATGGGAGTGGCAGGGCTTGAGTGCATTGCAATGGAGTGAGTTGGAATGGTTTCTAGAGGAGATGTCAACCTGACACGAGCCTCAGGATTTCATTTGTGGATGATCAGGGTGGAGGTGATGGATGCAGAGGAGGATTAAATGTATTTTCCTTTCTGTGAAAAGAGAAAAGAGACAGCATGGGACTAAGACTGCATCTATATTCCCTCCATCTTTCTCTCTTTTCCAAATTCCCTCTATCTTTCTATCTTTTCCAAATTCCCTCCATCTTTCTCTCTTTTCCACATCCCCCCGTGTTTCTATCTTTCCTACATTCCCTCCATCTTTCTCTCTTTTCCACACACCATTCATCTTTCTCTTTTTTCCACATTACCTCCATCTTTCTATCTTTTCCACATTTCCTCCATATCTCTCTCCCTTTTTCCAAATTCCCTTCATCTCGCTCTCTTTTTCACATTTCCTCCATCTTTCTCTCTATTCCGCATTACCTCCATCTTTCTTTCTTATCCATATTCTCTCCTTTGTTCTCTTTTCCAGGTTCCCTCCATCTTTTGCTCTCTTCCACACTTCTTCCTTCTTTCTCTTTTTCACAACCCCTCCATCTTTCTCTCTTTTCCACATTATCCCCATCTTTCTCTCTATTTCACATTCCCTCCATTTTTTCACATTCCCTCCTTATTTCTCTCTTTTCCACATTCCCCCATGTTTCTCCCTTTTCCACACTCCATCCATCTTTACCTCCATCATGTTTTCTACTCCACTCTCTTCCACGCACCCACTTTACCTTGTTCAGTGTTCCCTCTGCCCAGGGGTGGGCAATGGAGGCAGACAGGATGCATGCAAGTTGCATGCGTGTGTGTGTGTGTGTGTGTGTGTGTGTGTGTGTTTTTGCAGGCCCCATCCTCTGTTTTCCTACCCACCCACTTGATAGAAGTTCCCCATGGTTTCATCCCTCTCTAGCCACTGCTTCGTGTAGTCACCCCCCCCCCCCACACTCATTTAATTTAGCCTTACCTCAAGCATAGGACCTGGGGAATAGAGGGAAGTAAGATATGTACAGGGATGCCTGGGGGTGGAGGATGCCTGGGACTGGGCATTCAGAGGAGATGAGGGATGCTAGGGGAAGCCCAGCTCTTCAGAGAGATGCCAGGGAATTGGGGTATGCAGAGGGGATGGAGAATACCGGGGGATTAGGGAGGCAAAGGGGAGCCTGGGACTAGGGCATGCAGAGGGGATGAGGGATACAGAGAGGAGCCGTGGACTGGGGACTGCAGAGGGATGCCTTTGAGTTTGAGATGTAGGGGAATGCCAGGGAATGAGGGACACAGAGAGGAACCTGGTGGTAGGGCATGCTGAGGGATGATGGATGCAAAAGGGAGCCTGGGACTAGGGCATGCAGAGGGGATAAGGGATGCAGGGATGCAGAGAGGAGCTGGGGACTGGGGAATGCAGAGGGATGCCTTTGAGTTTGGGATGTAGGGGAATGCTAGGGAATGATGGACGCAGAAAGGAACCTGGTGGTAGGGCATGCTGAGGGATGCAAAGGGGAGACCAGGACTGGGGCATGCAGAGGGGAACCTGGGAGTGGGGAACGGAAAGAGATGGCCAGTTAGGACGTGATGCCCTGCTTCTTTAAAGAGGAACAGCACCCTGGATTTTCTCTCGGGTGTTCATCTCCAGTGGACAATCCCGATTTGAGATGCCCCGCTGTGGGAAATCCCCTGAGACGCTCGTTTAATTTCACCTTTTAACAATCCCATGGAACATGTGCAAGGTCTCTGGCCAATCAGCACTAGCACTCCATTCACTCCTTGGTTAGCCAACCTGACATCAGATCAGCTAGTAAAGCTGGATAGAGCTGAAAGCTCCTCCAAATACCCCCACCAGACATTCAGAAATGCCTTCTGTGGGTACACGGGGATGTGCCCGTGGCTCGTGCATGCACAGGAACATCCCAAATCGTGCTCCAAGAATGAGGAAATCAGCCTAAAAGCTGCCAGTTGCTGTGACCCTGACAAAAAGGTTTTTGTACCACTTTAAACAGACCCAAACTCTGGTTTGACTTTAGGCCCACTAAAGCCACAAGACTTTAATTCCTTGAAGCGAAACAAAACCCACCTGCAGGCTTTCCTCCGTGACATCCTGAATTGGGTCCTGCAGGCAAGGTTTAACCACTGCCCTGGCAATTTTGATGGCAAAGTATGGGGGTCTGGGTCCTATGCTTGCAGTGGGGCATCCTCCTAAGTTTTGGGGGTGGATGAAGTCAAGTCTATTATTCAGTTTACTTCCACTATATGGTAGATCAGCAGGGTGTGGGGGAGGGCACGAAGCAGTGGCTGGGGAGGGATCAGTGGGGAACTTCAAGGAAGTGGGTGGGTAGGAACAGCAAGGAAGGGGGTGAAAAATCACAAACACACACACACAGTTGAATCTCCTCCTGTCACCCTTTCCCCTCCTTTGCCTCTGGCCTCCTCTTCAGCCCCTGGACCTCCTGTGGTCTCCTCCCCCCTTACCTTTTTTCTGGATGGTCCCATCATGCCCATAAATAAAGGTTTGAGCTGGAGGCCAGGACCCTTTAATCCATAACCACATTCATGCGTGATGTAAAAGCTTTTCTGCAGATGGTGGTCCAGTAGAAAAAAATGTCAACTCTATTTTCTCTCTTAATTTTTAAGGGGGACTCTAGGGGGAAACACAACTTTTAGTAACATGTTCAAAAAGTTAAAATAATATGTTTCGTTCATCTAGCTATTACAATACATAATAACTCAGCAAGGTAATACTGTCATTGGACCTATGACTCTGGGTGGACTTACCTTCTTCTTTTGAGTCTTGGCTGTCAATGAAAGACAAGAAATTACGGTATGTGAAATCTCACTCTTTTTAGAGAGTTGGTTCACTTTAAAGTCATTATTTAGGAACACTCAAAGGTATTCCCATTTGGGGTCATGCTAAAGATCTGGTAAAACAAGTTTACCTTTGGATGTGCTTTCTGGTGAGAAATTAAGTCTGAGTTTTACTGGAAAATTCTATAAAATGTTTCAGCTTTAATATTTCCCCCAAAAATTACCTACCTCTGACGGGGCATTTTTACAGGTAAGGTTGATCATTTTTTCAATGATGTAAGGATAATTTTGTAAATGTTTGGGAACAACCGCACCCTATGCTGTAGTACAGGGTGCTGCTAATTCCAAACTCTCAAAAAGCTATCCTTAACTCATTGGAAAAATTATGTAGCTCATCTGTCAAAATGCCCCATCAGTTAATTATTTTTTTAAAGAAAAAGGAGAACAAATATTTTTTATTGCATTTTCCGGTATGTTAAAGCTATAAAGCTCACTGAGATGCAGTTTGCATTGCGCACCCAAATGTGCACCCACTGTGCATTTTCCAATGCACTTTCTTTAGCATGACCCCGAACATGTAAGACTACACATGGCAATGTTCTAATCTTTTCCTTTTTAAAAACAAAGCTAGATTGCCAGAGTAGTTTTAAATTAAACTTTTACCTTATATTGTGCTGTCCCCTGTGATGGGAGTGGCAGGGCTTGAGTGCATTGCAATGGAGTGAGTTGGAATGGTTTCTAGTCTCTCATTAAAAGAGGAGATGTCAACCTGACACGAGCCTCAGGATTTCATTTGTGGATGATCAGGGTGGAGGTGATGGATGCAGAGGAGGATTAAATGTATTTTCCTTTCTGTGAAAAGAGAAAAGAGACAGCATGGGACTAAGACTGCATCTATATTCCCTCCATCTTTCTCTCTTTTCCAAATTCCCTCTATCTTTCTATCTTTTCCAAATTCCCTCCATCTTTCTCTCTTTTCCACATCCCCCCGTGTTTCTATCTTTCCTACATTCCCTCCATCTTTCTCTCTTTTCCACACACCATTCATCTTTCTCTTTTTTCCACATTACCTCCATCTTTCTATCTTTTCCACATTTCCTCCATATCTCTCTCCCTTTTTCCAAATTCCCTTCATCTCGCTCTCTTTTTCACATTTCCTCCATCTTTCTCTCTATTCCGCATTACCTCCATCTTTCTTTCTTATCCATATTCTCTCCTTTGTTCTCTTTTCCAGGTTCCCTCCATCTTTTGCTCTCTTCCACACTTCTTCCTTCTTTCTCTTTTTCACAAACCCTCCATCTTTCTCTCTTTTCCACATTATCCCCATCTTTCTCTCTATTTCACATTCCCTCCATTTTTTCACATTCCCTCCTTATTTCTCTCTTTTCCACATTCCCCCATGTTTCTCCCTTTTCCACACTCCATCCATCTTTACCTCCATCATGTTTTCTACTCCACTCTCTTCCACGCACCCACTTTACCTTGTTCAGTGTTCCCTCTGCCCAGGGGTGGGCAATGGAGGCAGACAGGATGCATGCAAGTTGCATGCGTGTGTGTGTGTGTGTGTGTTTTTGCAGGCCCCATCCTCTGTTTTCCTACCCACCCACTTGATAGAAGTTCCCCATGGTTTCATCCCTCTCTAGCCACTGCTTCGTGTAGTCACCCCCCCCCCCCCCCACACTCATTTAATTTAGCCTTACCTCAAGCATAGGACCTGGGGAATAGAGGGAAGTAAGATATGTACAGGGATGCCTGGGGGTGGAGGATGCCTGGGACTGGGCATTCAGAGGAGATGAGGGATGCTAGGGGAAGCCCAGCTCTTCAGAGAGATGCCAGGGAATTGGGGTATGCAGAGGGGATGGAGAATACCGGGGGATTAGGGAGGCAAAGGGGAGCCTGGGACTAGGGCATGCAGAGGGGATGAGGGATACAGAGAGGAGCCGGGGACTGGGGACTGCAGAGGGATGCCTTTGAGTTTGAGATGTAGGGGAATGCCAGGGAATGAGGGACACAGAGAGGAACCTGGTGGTAGGGCATGCTGAGGGATGATGGATGCAAAAGGGAGCCTGGGACTAGGGCATGTAGAGGGGATAAGGGATGCAGGGATGCAGAGAGGAGCTGGGGACTGGGGAATGCAGAGGGATGCCTTTGAGTTTGGGATGTAGGGGAATGCTAGGGAATGATGGACGCAGAAAGGAACCTGGTGGTAGGGCATGCTGAGGGATGCAAAGGGGAGACCAGGACTGGGGCATGCAGAGGGGAACCTGGGAGTGGGGAACGGAAAGAGCTGGCCAATTAGGACGTGATGCCCTGCTTCTTTAAAGAGGAACAGCACCCTGGATTTTCTCTCGGGTGTTCATCTCCAGTGGACAATCCCGATTTGAGATGCCCCGCTGTGGGAAATCCCCTGAGACGCTCGTTTAATTTCACCTTTTAACAATCCCATGGAACATGTGCAAGGTCTCTGGCCAATCAGCACTAGCACTCCATTCACTCCTTGGTTAGCCAACCTGACATCAGATCAGCTAGTAAAGCTGGATAGAGCTGAAAGCTCCTCCAAATACCCCCACCAGACATTCAGAAATGCCTTCTGTGGGTACACGGGGATGTGCCCGTGGCTCGTGCATGCACAGGAACATCCCAAATCGTGCTCCAAGAATGAGGAAATCAGCCTAAAAGCTGCCAGTTGCTGTGACCCTGACAAAAAGGTTTTTGTACCACTTTAAACAGACCCAAACTCTGGTTTGACTTTAGGCCCACTAAAGCCACAAGACTTTAATTCCTTGAAGCGAAACAAAACCCACCTGCAGGCTTTCCTCCGTGACATCCTGAATTGGGTCCTGCAGGCAAGGTTTAACCACTGCCCTGGCAATTTTGATGGCAAAGTATGGGGGTCTGGGTCCTATGCTTGCAGTGGGGCATCCTCCTAAGTTTTGGGGGTGGATGAAGTCAAGTCTATTATTCAGTTTACTTCCACTATATGGTAGATCAGCAGGGTGTGGGGGAGGGCACGAAGCAGTGGCTGGGGAGGGATCAGTGGGGAACTTCAAGGAAGTGGGTGGGTAGGAACAGCAAGGAAGGGGGTGAAAAATCACAAACACACACACACAGTTGAATCTCCTCCTGTCACCCTTTCCCCTCCTTTGCCTCTGGCCTCCTCTTCAGCCCCTGGACCTCCTATGGTCTCCTCCCCCCTTACCTTTTTTCTGGATGGTCCCATCATGCCCATACCAATGACCTGCTGATTTACAGCACTTTGCTGCTTCAACGTGTGAACAATGTTGTTCCCGAATCTCAGCATACCAGAAGCAGCCAGGACAAGTGACTATGCTCCTCTGATGGAGGGGGTGGAGTCAAGGGGCGGACGAGCAGCCCTGAGAGCGGGCAGGGGAATGCAAGGGGGAATCAAGTGATGCAAAAGGGGTTACAGGGATGAGCAGGGTTGAGGGCACTGCCTTCCATGTGATAGAGGCAGAAAAGCAGCTGCTATAGTTTATGCAACCTCTGCCAGGCCCCCTCTTCTGCTTTGGGGGTTGGCCCGGTAGCCAAGGCCCTGTCCCGGGTTGGGTCATTGCCAGAATGTTGCTGTGCTCTCCAGCCCTCTGAGTTCTACCTTGCCCTGAATCTTGTATTGGGCTTATGTCCCTCTTGAACTCTGTAATGGGCTCATGCCCTTCCTTGTCCTTGCTGGGCCCACACAAGCCTTTAATGTTTGTGCTATTGTCTGTGCTCGGCCCACGGCCCTTCTTTGTTTGTTCTATTTTCTGACCTGGGCCCTCAGCCCTTCACTCTCTGTGCTGTTACCTTTACCAGGGCCCACAGCCCTCCATTGTCCATGCTATGTCTGCAACGGGGCCCGCAGCTTTCTATTATCTGTGCCCCATTGCCCACATCAGGGAGCAGATCCTTCATTATCAGTACCATGGCCCCTATTGTCTAGGACTTAGATCCTTCATTGTCTTTCCTGGGACCCAGATCTTCTAGTGTCTGCACTGGGGCCCAAACCTCCATTGTCTGCATTGGGGCTAAAACCCTCACTTGTGTACATCTGCCCTGTGTTTCTCTTCCCAAGCCTGTGTAATCTCCTGCAATTGGGGCGCTGCTGAAGACCTAGGTAGATTATGGGCTTTCCTTTGAGTACGGGCCCTCCCATGCCCCAAGTGATCAGTGGCTTGTCTCTTAGGTGGCGCAGATGGGTTGTATTGTTACTTGTCACCAACCCATGTCCTGACCCTGCAAAAGAGAATTCCCAAACCTCATGACTTGTCTGGGCATGACATTTACTGGGGAATTCACCTGTCTAGCCTAGAATTATTCTACATTTTAGGGAGAGGGTTCTGCATTATGTTACAATGAGAGTCATCAGCTAAGCTAATGTATCTGCAACATTAACTTTTTTAGTCCTAGTATAACATAGTGTGTACTGTGTTAAGGATCAACCCTGCATAGCCTCCATTGCGAACTGATTGGTGGTATGCTGCAATGGAATCCGCTTTTAATGCATCCATTAGATTTTTGTCAGTGCTTTAGTCTTTGGAGGGGATTCTCTGCCAACATTTCTGCACTTACTAATGGAGCAGCAAACCTGATCCTCCCCTCTCGGTAATTGTGTTTAGTGTAAGTGGAGTTTATTTGTACAGGTTAAGCAGGCGGGCTGAAAAGGAAAATTGCCTTGGCTGAATGTGTCACTATGGGTGGTCCTCCTTTAACTTCCTTCTCGGCAATCAGCAGAGGGTGAGGATAGGATTAGGGTGCAATTACATGCATGGCAAGCACTCTGCCTCCAGGAGAAAGGAGAGCATCACATATCCACATCAAGAACACTTCCAGAAATACAAAGGAATGCCATTTTACTCCGTCTATCCAGGCTTTATTCAGGTTGTGTCTTCTGTTCTTGCTAAGGTTTCTGGTATCACCAATATCTAGGCCTGCCTTGCATAAGTGATCAGAATTGCTTCAGCACCCTGCAGCATCCTCATTGCAGATTCATGTACCTTTATTAGCACTGGCTTATTGCTGACATGTCTTTTCTCCTTATTCTGTGTATTCTATTCTGTTGAAGCAGGGCTGGCCTTTTTTGGGTGTGCAGGTGGAGCACCCACACAGGGTGCCATCATCCTGGGAGTGCCAGACTTGCTTCTTTCTCTCTTCATTCTCCAATTTCCTCTACATTGTTTCATTTTTCCAGTATAGCACACCGTAGGTGGAGCATAAATAGCTTGGGATCTGACGCCAAGAACTCCAGCACCAAAAATCAGACAATATGTATATATATATATATATATATACAACTGAAGATCTATTGTTAAACCCAGCCGCTGAGAGAGAAATGACATTAATAAGTAATATAGACTATTTAGAATGAAACTTCAGCACTGAATTTATGCAAATCCCCTCAAAAACATGTAAAACCAAACCCCAGTCCATCAGTACTTGTGCAACACAAAAAAAACAAATGGGGGGAGAAAACCAAAAACAGAAAGTTCTACGTTGGAGGGCTACCTTAAAATCCTGGAAACATATAATTCACTTCCCTGGAATTTGTGATTCACTGTTGTGATAAGGCATCAAATTGTCTGTTTTTAGTATTTCTCCATCACATTTTTTTTTTAAGTTTTTATTTGCATGAAACGTAAAAAACATGACATACAATAAAATATGCAATACAGCAAACAGGACGCCGAGGGCGCCTAAAACAGTTTGGCCTACTTGCACACAAGACGTCCATTCACACAACACAAGACATTCACACCGGACTCAAGCCCTACCAGATAAGAAACCCTGCTGAGCAAGAGCAAAAAATGGTTAGAAGTACCTCCGGGTATTCAATCTCCCACATAGAAACTAACTTTCCACCTCCCTCTGCTCCCCCCCAGGATTGGATGCCGATCCACAATCATATTCCTCTGCTCCACATATCGCCATAAGAGCCATAATCCCCGTGATGCGACACACTCTCACCTCAGCCATCATCAGAGGCCGTATCCTGGCACTGTAGCCAGGGATCCCAGACCTTGGTAAATTTGTCTGGCATACCTCTCGCCTGATATGTCAATTTATACATGGCAAGCTTCTGATTAACCAGCCTTTTCCATGCCTGCAAAGACGGCCTAGTCGGGTGCTTCCAGTTTATCTGTATGCACTTCCGGGCATAAAAGAGCAGCAGCCGAAGCAACGCTTTCAATGTATGGAGCTCCGACAGCGGCTCCACCACTCCCAGAAGGCACACCGAAACCGAACCCCTTATGCGAAATCCCACTATTTTGCTGATCAGGTTCATTACATCCTCCCTTCTCCATCACTTTAAGATCCAGGCCCTCTTATAACATTAGCTGTGCTGTCCCCTTTAAGAATCCATTATTAAACAGGTGGCGATGAAGATCCTTCTGAGTAATTCCCCACAACAACAAACGAAATTGATTATGTGCAGGAGAAAAGATCAGTATCAACTTAGTTACTAACTGATGTCTCTACTAACTTTCTTATGCTTCATGCTTTTCTGTGAGCCACTGTACTGTATAGGCTGCCACCCTGGGTGCTATAGATGCGGTATAGATTCATTGGGTTAATAACAGCCTCTGATCAAACAGTCCTCACTGCTAACGCCTGGCTGCTGCTCTACTTCTGAAATGACAAATCCAGCTCTTAAGATTACTCACGACCTTGCTGAGCAATCCTCCAGGGATGGAATACGCTGATGGGGGGTGTACAGAAGTCACTTCACTGGCCACATTCAAGCTACCTTGATACAGCAATTGGCAGAGCCTGACTGTCTCTTCCACCCGTTATTCACATGAATCTCCTCTAATACAGCAGATTCAGCTGCATGCTCTCTCTTCTTCCAATCCCCAGGGCAAAAGAGCTTGCAGCAGGTTATCTACCCCTTTTTACCACTTTCTCCCTGGTCATGTGCCTCTTCTCTCATGTCCTGTGTAGTCCACAGGAGTTCTGGGAATTGTAGTTTATGAGTCTTTTGCACAAAGCATGCTGGCAGGGTTTGTTATGGTTAACATTACTACAATGTTGCAACTCAGCCTGCACCCGTTTCTCTTCTCTGCTGGCAGAATTAACAAGGTAGGTCTAAATAACAGAGGCTCATTAGTGAGGGCTCTACATCAGTTATCCTCCGGCTTTTTCACATTCACTCCATCTTTCTCTTTTTACACATTCTCTCCTTCTTTCTCTCTTTTCCACCTTTGTCTCCCTCCCACATTTTCTCCCTTCTTTTCATTCCCACTATCCCTTTGTTGCTTTTTTCCTTATATTTACCCATCTCTCTTTCTCCTTCAGATTGTGTTAATCTTTCCTTTATTTTGTTCACTATCCCCCTTCTAATGCGTTCTCTGTCTGTGTGTTATGGGGCACAATGCTGAATTCTTAGAACCTATGACAGGCGTTGGGTTCAAGTAAATACTGCCACACCTAAATTCAAAGAGAAGTATCATGAGCTGGCCTGCAAATACAAGCTATCTATCAGGTAGTTGCCTATAGCATGTGGTAATCTTACACACAGGACCATATTTACTAAAATCATGTTATGCTATATCCTGTTACATCAGCCTGTGTGGGGTCCATCCATGAAGAGGGGCCTGGTCAGCAGCCTTGATAGCATCCCTGCAACCTTTGAGCTATTCTGTTTTTTTTTCCAGCAATCTGGTCAATCCTACCCAGTTAATAATGCTGTAGTGTGGCACCGTGTGGCTTACACAGGCACTGGAGAGGCTGCAATAAGGGGTTTGAAAACTGGATTGGGTGTGGCTGCTGAAAATGGTCCTGCTTTTCCCACTTTGGCAACTAGATGGGAGTATAAGACCACAAATGAAAAGAGAATTTAATTCAGATTCTCAGAATTATAACTCAGAGATGCCCTTTAGAATGCATAAGATACTTTTGCAGAACAGGAAACTACTGAAATTGGGAGTTGGGAAGGGAAAAATACAAACAACATTGTATAGAACAGAGGTATTACAAGGTGAAGCCAAATGGATAGACAGGGAGAATATCCAAAACCATGCTAAGGGGAAACTGGTGTAACCTCTCTGTGTAACACGGCTGGTGGGGCTACTACAGAGACGAGGCTCGATTGCAGTTGAAAATGAGTGAGAAGATGTGGCTGTAGTGCAAGCAGAGCTATGCTGAAGTGGAGAAAGAGAGCTGAGGTCTATACAGAGAGTGTTGTAGTCCATGCAGGAAGAAACCCAGTGGAATCTTGGCATAGATGTGATAGAGGAGACTCCCCTTAGGAGGACAGAGGATCCAAAGGGACTGACAAGCTGCGAGGAAGATGCTGCTGTGCCTGAGACTCCAGTAAGGTGTGGCTGAGATTTCTGCCCTGTAGTGACTGTTGTGTGAGGGAGAAGCCTTCTTGTTGGGGGACATAGGGGAGAGTTTCCCCATGTGTTACTTGCTGGTAGCCCGACTGCCCTTCTGTTGATGCTTGGCACTATGAAGGGGTGCTCAGCTCAAAGTGGGGTAGTGGCACCCCAAATCCTCCTGTGAAAAATACCTACATTTTATTGGGAAATACTATGCAGTACTGCCTAGCCCCTAGACTAAAACCTTCTGACAAGCAAGAGTACCTGTGTCCGGTTTTTGATGGACACAAGCCTATTTAACTCTTTCACTGGAACGTTCTAATAAGCAAGCGTACCTGTGTCCTGCCTGAAAGACACAAGAATATTTAACCCTTACACTAAAATATACTTGTTTTGTTTGCTTTCTACAAGCTATGCAAGTTTATTTTCCTGTAAATTTATACTGATTGCTGTTGAGAGTCTCTTTGCTGAGATACCATCTTGTCATCTCCCTCATGCTGTGGTCCCATTAATCCTTACCCTCGGCTACCAAACCTGTGTGCTGTGACATTGCCTGGGAAGTCGACACGCTTTGGATTGCAATTTTAGCTGACCGTGATTATGTCTGAATAAAACCTAATACTACCGTTACACTGCTACAGGGCCCAGTCATGACATTTCATTAGTTGTGTTTATATAGTGTCTTGCTGGCTATAACATGCAACCTATAATATGTCTGGGTCCAGAACTGCTTGTAGGTTGAAAGGCCCCCTGTGCAAGACTGTAAGAAGGAGACTCCTCAGTTCGAAGACTGCTTGCCCCCTGTCCCAAGAATTAATCTGGCACATGTGAGCAGTCTGTGCCCCCTATCTTGAAGCAAAAGAAGACATCTCCCTCCCCATAATGGACCCACCCATCCCCTCAAAAATTATTTTAGATTGGGTAAGGAGGCATGCCCCCTTTCACCAGGGATAAAACATATTGACTAACCCCCTCCCCCAATCAATCTTTCTAAACTCCCATCAGTCTTCAGGCGTTTTCCCTCTTCGCACCCATGTTGCTCCAATCAACACCCTGCAAAACTGTTTACACAGGCACAGATAATCCGACTAAGAGAGCCTGTGAGTAATCCTGAAGATCCTTCCAGCTTTCTGTCTGTGGACCCTGGTGTGCACTTCTCTCAGTCGCCATTATTAATTTAATATTACATATCTAGAAGTCTGTGTATGAGAAACCGGGGGGAGGCTTTATGGGGCCTGGTGGGGTAAACTTTTGGATGAGGGGGTTGCTGACATAGATTGAGCTTTATGGGGTCTGATGGGGTGACCTTTTGGATGGGGGGGTTACTGACATTGAGTGAGGCTTTATGTGGCCTGATGGGGTTAGCTCTTGAATGTGAACTGTAACCTGCATCTCAGTGAGCTTTGAACTTTAACAAACCTAAACCCCCTCTCCCAAAGATCACCCGCGATGGGTTAATTTTGTAGGTGAGATCCAAACTGTTTTCAACGTGGTTAGGGTATTGTTAAAGTGTTTAGAAACAACAGCACCTTATGGACTATTCAGAAAAAATCACTACATGTGTCTGCATAGTCCAGGGTGCTGTGCATTCAAATGTCTTTGCAAAAATGATTGACTATAATATGATTAATTATAAAAAAAAAGCTCACCCAGGTGCAGGTTGCTATTCACACCCCAAATTTTCTCTGCAAAATTAGCATGACTATTTGGACAAATTGGGCTGTATTAAAGCGGATCTCTTTTTCTTGTACACAACATTGCAGCCAAAGGAGAATAACTGTGCTACAGTCCGCTGGACATTAGTCCTGGCTTAAAGGATGCCTATGGAAACCTTCCAGTAACATAATACAACTGCACCTCCTAGTGGCTGTTTAGCAATATGATAGTTGTTTGTTTAATTAATAGATCAAGAATTTCATCCCAATAGAGAAAGAGAACAAAAATAATAGAATTCATCTCTTTCAATGCTACCAAAAAAGCTATTGGGCTTTATGTATCTTATGTTCCTTAACATTTTTTGCACAGTAATGGAGCTTCAGTCTTTGAGGGATTAGATTTTTTTTTAAACTTGCTGCATGCTCATTCTTTTATGTTTTTCAGGTCCCAGGACCCAGTGGCAGACACTGCACAAAATCATTATCATGTTTGTTTTTTGGTGAAATCTAGAGATCTCAGATGGGCCCACCTCTATCTAGGCCATTTTCTGGATTCAGAACACTGTCTGTGGAAGGACATAGGCCCTTATTTAACAAGGGATAGCGCCAGGTAGCGAATGGTGAGCGAACGGTAATGACGCTCCCCGCCACGAGAACGCCGGCTCCCCTCCGCAATCACACATTTATGAAGCCGATCCTGCTTAGCGACTGACAGAGCGCCAGATAGCGAATCATTCATCATTATTCCAGCCTCACCCCACAGCGCCAGCGAGCGACCTTGAACAGCGACAGGTAGGACCTCTCGCTACCTGGCGCTCTCCAATGCATTTCAATGGAGCAATCTTTAAATATTCTTAATTAATTGCTATTAATGTTTTTTTTTTTTTTAATTGTCAAAAATTCTGTGACCACTTCTGCTTAGATATTTTTTTTAAGGTAAAAAAGAAAAAAAAATGTGCAGAATTGATATTACAGGTCTGATATTAATGTATTCAAATTACAAAATGTTTTGAAAAACATGTTTTTATTTTTCTAAAAATATGGTTGTTTGGAGGTTAAAAAACTACTTTTAACCCATCGCCGCCAGCGCTCTGGGGTTTAAACAAGCACTTCACAGCGCGAGAATTTTGGAATTTGTTAATGAATATGCTGGGAGCCGTTCGCTATGGCCATTCGCTGTCATGCGCTCCCATACAGCGCGGAACCTGTCAAACAGCGACTACTAACCCCGTATTCAACATTACCGCACACCGACGGGGTCGCTGTCAACAGCTGAACAACGGCCAAGCACAGCGAATACTAGCGTGCGCTGTGAAAATAACGCTACTGTCGCTCATCTGTCGCTACCTGGCGCTATTAATGAATCGGCCTCATAGTCTTTTATCTGTCAGGATCCTACATGTTTACAAGATCTAAACAGATCTTTCAATGTGCAAGCTTAAGCTCAAACTATCTGAGAGGACTTTTTTTGATAATGTAATAAAGTTACAAATTATTCATATAGGCCGCTGCTTTTGAAAGGCTCCAGAGGGAGCAGAGTAAAGCAGAGTAAACAAAAAGGATCAGAGGGGCAGAGTGCAATATAGATAGACTGAGCAATGATCAGAGTGCAATGCAGACAGACTGAGCAACGATCAGAGTGCAATGCAGATAGACAGAGCAACAATCAGAGTGCAATGCAGATAGACAGAGCAACAATCAGAGTGCAATGCAAATAGACAGAGCAATGATCAGAGTGCAATGCAGATAGACAGAGCAATGATCAGAGTACAATGCAGATAGACAGAGCAACAATTAGAGTGCAATGCAAATAGACAGAGCAATGATCAGAGTACAATGCAGATAGACAGAGCAACAATCAGAGTGCAATGCAGATAGACTGAGCAACGGTCAGAGTGCAATGCAGATAGATTGAGCAACGGTCAGAGTGCAATGCAGATAGACTGAGCAACGAGCAGATTTCAATGCAGATAGACTGAGCAACGATCAGATTTCAAAGCAGATAGACTGAGCAACGATCAGATTTCAATGCAGATAGACTGAGCAACGATCAGAGTGCAATGCAGATAGACTGAGCAACAATCAGAGTGCAATGCAGATAGACAGAGCAACAATCAGAGTGCAATGCAGATAGACAGAGAAACTATCAGAGTGCAATGCAGATAGACTGCGCAATGATCAGAGTGCAATGCAGATAGACTGAGCAATGATCAGAGTGCAATGCAGATAGACAGAGCAACAATCAGAGTGCAATGCAGATAGACAGAGCAACAATCAGAGTGCAATGCAGATAGACAGAGCAATGATCAGAGTACAATGCAGATAGACAGAGCAACAATCAGAGTGCAATGCAAAGAGACAGAGCAATGATCAGAGTACAATGCAGATAGACAGAGCAACAATCAGAGTGCAATGCAGATAGACTGAGCAACGGTCAGAGTGCAATGCAGATAGATTGAGCAACGGTCAGAGTGCAATGCAGATAGACTGAGCAACGAGCAGATTTCAATGCAGATAGACTGAGCAACGATCAGATTTCAAAGCAGATAGACTGAGCAACGATCAGATTTCAATGCAGATAGACTGAGCAATGATCAGAGTGCAATGCAGACAGACAGAGCAATAATCAGAGTGCAATGCAGACAGACTGAGCAATGATCAGAGTACAATGTAGATAGACTGAGCAATGATCAGAGTGCAATGCAGATAGACTGAGCAATGATCAGAGTGCAATGCAGATAGACTGAGCAATAGTCAGAGTGCAATGCAGATAGACTGAGCAACGATCAGAGTACAATGCAGATAGACTGAGCAACGGTCAGAGTACAATGCAGATAGACTGAGCAACAATCAGAGTGCAATGCAGATAGACTGAGCAACGGTCAGAGTGCAATGCAGATAGACAGAGCAATGATCAGAGTGCAATGCAGATAGACAGAGCAACGATCAGAGTACAATGCAGATAGATTGAGCAACGGTCAGAGTGCAATGCAGATAGACTGAGCAACGATCAGATTTCAATGCAGATAGACTGAGCAACGATCAGATTTCAATGCAGTTAGACTGAGCAATGATCAGAGTACAATGCAGATAGACTGAGCAACGATCAGAGTGCAATGCAGATAGACTGAGCAACGATCAGATTTCAATGCAGTTAGACTGAGCAATGATCAGAGTACAATGCAGATAGACTGAGCAACGATCAGAGTGCAATGCAGATAGACTGAGCAACGATCAGAGTGCAATGCAGATAGACAGAGCAATGATCAGAGTGCAATGCAAATAGACAGAGCAACGGTCAGAGTACAATGCAGATAGACTGAGCAACGGTCAGAGTACAATGCAGATAGACTGAGCAACAATCAGAGTGCAATTCAGATAGACTGAGCAACAATCAGAGTGCAATGCAGATAGACTGAGCAACAATCAGAGTGCAATGCAGATAGACTGAGCAACAATCAGAGTGCAATGCAGATAGACTGAGCAATGATCAGAGTGCAATGCAGATAGACTGAGCAACGATCAGAGTACAATGCAGATAGACAGAGCAATGATCGGAGTGCAATGCAGATAGACAGAGCAATGATCGGAGTGCAATGCAGATAGACTTCGCAATAATCAGAGTGCAATGCAGATAGACTTCGCAATGATCAGAGTGCAATGCAGATAGACTGAGCAATGATCAGAGTTAGAGACAAGCGAACTTTTGAAAAATTCGATTCGGCTGATTCGCCGAATTTTCCGTCAAAATTCTTTTCGGGCCGAATTTATTCGCGACGAATCGCTATTAAAAACGGCTATTTCTGAGCCTCCTAGAGCCTCAATAGGGTTGTAAACCATTCTGCCTTGCTGTAACACGCATAGGATGCGTGCTGGGTTAGTTAAATAATACTGTAACTAAATATCACATGCAGATCAGAGGCATCGCTAATAGAATCGCAGAGCGGCACAATTGCAGAAAGTGGCATCACTATGAGGGGCAGGAGCCCAATCATTGCTTTAAAGAGACACTAGAGTTGGCTGCAGGAGGCCAAAAATTGGATGAATCACACCCTGGAGTTGCAAGCAGCAGCAGGAGCACAAACATTGCTTTAAAGAGACACTGGGGTTGGCTGCAGGAGGCCAAAAATTGGATGAATCACACCCTGGAGTTGCAAGCAGCAGCAGCAGCAGCAGCAGCAGGAGCCCAAACATAGCTTGAAAGAGACACTGGAGTTGGCTGAAGGAGCCCAAAGATTGGATGAATCACACCCTGGAGTTGCAAGCAGCAGCAGCCCAAACATTGGCTGAAAGAGACACTGGAGTTGGCAGCAGGAGCCCAAAATTGGATGAATCACACCCTGGAGTTGCAAGCAGCAGCATTAGCCCAAACATAGCTTGAAAGAGACACTGGAGTTGGCAGCAGGAGCCCAAAAATTGGATGAATCACACCCTGGAGTTGCAAGCAGCAGCAGGAGCCCAAACATTGGCTGAAAGAGACACTGGAGTTGGCAGCAGGAGCCCAAAAATTGGAAGAATCACACCCTGGAGTTGCAAGCAGCAGCAGGAGCCCGAACATTACTTTAAAGAGACACTGGAGTTGGCAGCAGGAGCCCAAAAATTGACTGACACACCCTGGAGTTGGCAGCAGCAGCAGCAGGAACCTAGAAATTGGCTGGAAGGCACCCTGAAGTTGGCAGCAGCAGGAGCACATACATTAGCTGGAAGGCACACCCTGGAGTTGGCAGCAGCATAAGCAGGAGCCCAAACATTGCTTGAAAGACACCCTGGAGTTGGCAGCAGCAGCAGCAGCAGGAGGCCAAGAATTGGCTGAGAGAGACACTGGAGTTGGCAGCAGGAGCCCAAAAATTGGATGACTCACACCCTGGAGTTGCAAGCAGCAGCAGGAGCCCGAACATTACTTTAAAGAGACACTGGAGTTGGCAGCAGGAGCCCAAAAATTGGATGAATCACACCCTGGAGTTGCAAGCAGCAGCAGGAGCCCGAACATTACTTTAAAGAGACACTGGGGTTGGCTTCAGGAGCCCAAAAATTGGATGAATCACACCCTGGAGTTGCAAGCAGCAGCAGCAGGAGCCCAAACATTGCTTTAAAGAGACACTGGAGTTGGCAGCGGGAGCCCAAAAATTGGATGAATCACACCCTGGAGTTGCAAGCAGCAGCAGCAGGAGCCCAAATATTACTTTAAAGAGACACTGGAGTTGGCAGCAGGAGCCCAAAAATTGGATGAATCACACCCTGGAGTTGCAAGCAGCAGCAGCAGGAGCCCGAACATTACTTTAAAGAGACACTGGAGTTGGCAGCAGGAGCCCAAAAATTGGATGAATCACACCCTGGAGTTGCAAGCAGCAGCAGCAGGAGCCCAAACATTACTTTAAAGAGACACTGGAGTTGGCAGCAGGAGCCCGAAAATTGACTGACACACCCTGGAGTTGGCAGCAGCAGCAGCAGGAACCTAGAAATTGGCTGGAAGGCACCCTGAAGTTGGCAGCAGCAGGAGCACATACATTAGCTGGAAGGCACACCATGGAGTTGGCAGCAGCATAAGCAGGAGCCCAAACATTGCTTGAAAGACACCCTGGAGTTGGCAGCAGCAGCAGCAGGAGGCCAAAAATTGGCTGAGAGAGACACTGGAGTTGGCAGCAGGAGCCCAAAAATTGGATGAATCACAACCTGGAGTTGCAAGCAGCAGCAGCAGGAGCCCGATCATTACTTTAAAGAGACACTGGAGTTGGCTTCAGGAGCCCAAAAATTGGATGAATCACACCCTGAAGTTGCAAGCAGCAGCAGCAGCAGGAGGCCAAACATTGGCTGAAAGGCACACCCAGAAGTTGGCATCAGCAGGAGCCCAAAAATTGGCCTAAAGACATAAATATGTTTTGCACCATTTGGAAAGTGTAAAACGTGGCACCATGCTGAATCTAGTCGCATGCATCAGGCATTGGTGGGTGGAAATCCTGGCTGATCCATCCCTGATTCATTTTGACAAAGGTGAGTCTCTTCACATTTTTAGTTGACAGACGAGTTCTCCTCGCCGTAACTATGGCCCCCGCCGCACTAAACACCCGCTCAGATGGCACGCTACTTGCCGGGCAGGACAGCTTTTCCAGGGCAAACTCTGCTAGTTGCGGCCACAAATCAAGTTTGGCTGCCCAGAAGTCCAGCGGATCCTCAAGGTGTGTTGGCATGGTCATGTCAAGGTATGACATGACCTGCTGGTTCAGGTCCTGCTCCAGGTCTTCCTGCTGCTCATGAGTAGCCTCACTATGCGGGTGTAGAAAGCTACTCATTAGCGACTGAAGACTGAGGCTGCTGCTGATGGAGCTGCTGCTGCTGCTCCTGCCAACCCCCCCAGCAGCCGGGGCAGTGGAAGGTGAGCGCAGAGGTCCCCTCGAGTCAGACCTGCGAGAGTATGGACCATGGCGCATCGGCCAACTGCCTACGTAGAATGTCTTTGTAGTAGTTCAGTTTGTCCTCCCTCTCGGCGGGTTTAAAAAATGCCCCCATTTTGTGCCGGAAGCGAGGGTCCAATAAGGTGGACAGCCAGAAGTCATCCCGCCGACAAATGGAAACAATTCTGGGGTCACTACACAAGCATGTGAGCATGCTTCCTGCCATTTGCGCAAGTGACTCGGATGGACTACCTGTCTCCATCTCCACTGCATACTGCCACGGTGTGTCCGGGTCCTCTGTCTCGCCTTCCTCAAAACCCTCTAGCTCCTCTGGCTGCTCCTGCTCCTCCTCTCCTGTCCGCTGACTAGATAAACCAGCCATTTTGCCAAGCCTAAACTGTGTTTCGCTGGGCAACTCCTCCTCCTCTTCCTCCTCCTCCTCCAGTTCAGCTCCAACGGGGTTCATGTGGCCGTAAGATGTAGACGCCATGTCTCCAGTGCCCTGACCAGCCATGGTTTCCAACATGTGCTGTAGTACATGAAGCAGTGGAATCACGTCGTTCATCCCGTAATCCTGCTGACTGACAAATAAAGTGGCTTCCTCAAAGGGCCTGAGCAAACGGCAGGTGTCACGTATGAGCTGCCACTGGTTGACATTGAAGTTACACAGGGGAGTCCCCCTATCCGCTTGGATCATCAGGAAATCCGTGATGGCTTTTCTCTGTTCATATAATCGGTCCAACATGTAAAGGGTGGAATTCCAACGGGTGGAAACATCGCAAATCAGACTATGTTGGGGGATACCGTTCTGACGCTGTAGCTCAAGAAGGGTGTGTTTGGCGGTGTATGAGTGGCTGAAGTGCATGCAAAGTTTCCTTGAAGTTGTTAGGATGTCTTGCAGATGGGGGGAACACTTCAGAAACCGCTTGACAACCAGATTGAAGATGTGAGCCATGCAGGGGGCATGGGTCAGGCTTCCTTGGCACAGCGCAGACAAAATGTTCTTCCCATTGTCGGTAACCATGATTCCCATTTTAAGTTTTCTTGGAGTAAGCCATGTTTGGATTTCCTGATGAATAAATTTAAGCAGTTCCTCCCCTGTGTGACTCCGTTCGCCAAGACAAACCATGTGAAGCACTGCGTGACACCTCCGTGCCCTGCACACATGGTAGACTGGAGGGGCACTGAGACTTGAGCCTACAGTGGAGGGTGAGGAGATGGCAGAGGATGAGGAGGCCGAGTCGCACAGTGTCACAGGCCCAACGGGCAGGGAGCGCGGAGGCCGAAGCGGCGTGACCTGTCCAAGTTGCTGCTGCTGCTGCAAAGGGACCACATTCACCCAGTGGGCCGTAAACGACATGTACTGTCCCTGACCGTAGTTACAGCTCCAGACATCGGCGCTGCCATGCACTTTGGTACACACCAACAGGCTCAAGGACTGGCCCACCTTCTGTTCAACAAAAGTGTGCAGCGCTGGTACTGCCTTCTTGGCAAAGAAATGACGGCTTGGGACTCTCCACCTCGGCTCGGCACAAGCCATCAGTTCTCTGAAAGGTGCAGAGTCCACCACCTGAAAAGGGAGCGACTGCAGCACCAGCAACTTGGACAGGAGCACATTCAGCTTCTGCGCCGCAGGATGAGTGGGCGCATACTGCTGTCTCTTGGACATGGGTTCGCTGATGGATTGCTGGCGGGATGCATGACTTGGAGGAGGAGGAGGAGGAGCAGGAGCGACAGAGGATGGGTATGACGCACAGCTGCCTTCGGCTGAGGTGCTGGAGCCTTGGCTGGCAGAAATTGGGAGCGGCGTGTCACTTGGTGAGGAAGCAGACTGGACCACCCCTTGGGAGCCTTGGTACTCCCAGGTCGCTTTATGGTGACGCATCATATGTTGATGCAGGGCCGTGGTGCCAACATTTGGGCCCTGGCCACGCTTCACCTTCTGCCTACATATCTTGCATGTGGCCATGTTACCCTCCTTCAGGAAAAACTGCCATACTGCCGAGTAGCTACTTTTCCCACCAACAGGCCTCACTGATTCGCTGCTATTGTCGCCAACTCCAGGAACCCCTGCCGCACTACCTCCCGATAAGGTAGCCTGCCGCGCAGCAGGTGCTCTGCCCCGGCCCCGTTTGGCTCCATGCTTTACAATTGTGCCCCCATGCTGACTGCCAACCATGCTGCTAACACCTTGCTGCCTGAGCTGCTGACTCCGGGGCAACCTGCGCCCCTCTTCTCCTGATGATGACGATGAAGCCCCTTCATCACCCGGCTCCCAAGTGCGATCGGTTTCATCATCATCATCATCACCGAGTTGTGGCTGTACGTCACTGATGTTCTCGGTTTCCTCAACAGTGTCTGGCGCAGAAGCTGGAAATCTTGCAACACCCACGACACTGTCCACATCACTATTTGTCTGCTGAGCTAAAGAAGCCACCTCCATTTCATGGCTGGGCAGCAGATGCTGACTGTCCTCTATCTGATCGTCCTCCTCACTAAAGAGTGGAGCTGAACCCAAAGCATAGGATACGTCACTGGGGGAGGGAACGGCATAGGACAGAGGCAATGGGAGGACAGGGACTACTCTCGGGGCATGCCAACTCAGGGTTGTGTCAGAGGAACCTACCGACCCTAGACTGGGGGTCTCAGACGTAACTTGTGATGATGTTGATGAGCGCGTTAACCAATCTACCACGGCCGATGCGTTACTGGTGGAGACACGACCGCTAGCAGATACTGGCAGATCAGGTCTCTCACCGTGACTCCTGCTGCCACTCGCCCCTAGTCTGCTGCGACCTCTGCCTGCTGAATCTTGGCCTCTGTATTTGCTTATTTAGTATAAACAGATAGGGTTCAAGGTGCAGCTTTGGGGTGCCCTGCGGCCTGGTTTATTAAAAGCAGTCAAAAACAAGTGCAAACTGAAGTAGCTTAATAAAGCAGCTGATGCTGATCAACGCTTATGTTGTATAACAGATAGGGTTCAAGGTGCAGCTTTGGGGTGCCCTGCGGCCTGGTTTATTAAAAGCAGTCAAAAACAAGTGCAAACTGAAGTAGCTTAATAAAGCAGCTGATGCTGATCAACGCTTATGTTGTATAACAGATAGGGTGCAAGGTGCAGCTTTGGGGTGCCCTGCGGCCTGGTTTATTGAAAGAAGTCAAAAACAAGGGCAAACTAAAGTAGCTTAATAAAGCAGCTGATGCTGATCAACGCTTATGTTGTATAACAGATAGGGTTCAAGGTGCAGCTTTGGGGTGCCCTGCGGCCTGGTTTATTAAAAGCAGTCAAAAACAAGTGCAAACTGAAGTAGCTTAATAAAGCAGCTGATGCTGATCAACGCTTATGTTGTATAACAGATAGGGTGCAAGGTGCAGCTTTGGGGTGCCCTGCAGCCTGGTTTATTAAAAGCAGTCAAAAACAAGTGCAAACTGAAGTAGCTTAATAAAGCAGCTGATGCTGATCAACGCTTATGTTGTATAACAGATAGGGTTAAAATAGCATGTGCCTTGGGATGCCCGTGTGGCCTGGTATATTTTAAGCTGAACAAAAAGTAACAATAATCCAAGTATGAGAAATGCTTGTGCTAAACAAATAGGGTTAAATAGCATGTGCCTTGGGATGCCAGTGTGGCGAAATGTATTTTAAGCTGAGCAGAAACTTTTAACACTAATCCAAGTATGAGAAATAATTTTGACCTTCTTTACAGCGCCATACTTTGAAAAAAATTCCTTAATTTCATGCTGATCGATCCAAAGGTCAATGCCCCCAACAAAAATAGTGTTTGGCATAAGTTTTCCTTCTGGAAGGACGTAACCTTTAGTTTACATGGTTGTGGTAGGTTATATTACAAATTGGGATACCCCAGGCAGCAGTGTCATTGAAAGAGACAGATTGTAATGCAGACCATACGCAAGCAGAGAAACTCAGGCTGCAACAGGCCTCTTTAGTTTACATGGTTGGGGAAGGTTATCTTACAAATTGGGATACCCCACTGTATAGGAAACCGAATATAATGCACACCCAAAAGTTGACAAAATAAGTGTGCAGCTTAGAGGAAATACAGAGGCTAATGGGATGTTACAGAATGGGATACCCCCACAGCAGACCTGAGATCAGTATATATGCACAGAAAAAGTGTCTAAGCAGGCTGCAACAGGCCAAATTAGTTTAAATAAGTGTGTAGCTTAGTGAAGATCAAGAGGGGTATGGTATGTTATAGAGTGGGATACCCCCAAGCAGGCTTTAGAACAGTATATATGCACAGAAAAAGTGTCTAAGCAGGCTGCAACAGGCCAAATTACTTTAAATAAGTGTGCAGCTTAGAGGAAATACAGAGGCTAATGGGATGTTACAAAATGGGATGCCCCCACAGCAGACCTGAGATCAGTATATATGTACAGTAAAAGTGTCTAAGCAGGCTCCAACAGGCCAAATTACTTTAAATAAGTGTGCAGCTTAGTGAAGATCAAGAGGGGTATGGTATGTTATAGAGTGGGATACCCCGAAGCAGGCTTTAGAACAGTATATATGCACAGCAACAGTGGATAAGCAGGCTCCAACAGGCCAAATTACTTTAAATAAGTGTGCAGCTTAGTGAAGATCAAGAGGGGTATGGTATGTTATAGAGTGGGATACCCCCAAGCAGGCTTTAGAACAGTATATATGCACAGCAACAGTGGATAAGCAGCCTGCAACAGGCCACATTTCTTTAAATAAGTGTGCAGCTTAGAGGAAATACAGAGGCTAATGGGATGTTACAGAATGGGATACCCCCAAGCAGGCTTTAGAACAGTATATATGCACAGAAAAAGTGTCTAAGCAGGCTGCAACAGGCCAAATTACTTTAAATAAGTGTGCAGCTTAGAGGAAATACAGAGGCTAATGGGATGTTACAGAATGGGATACCCCCAAGCAGGCTTTAGAACAGTATATATGCACAGAAAAAGTGTCTAAGCAGGCTGCAACAGGCCAAATTACTTTAAATACGTGTGCAGCTTAGAGGAAATACAGAGGCTAATGTGATGTTACAGAATGGGATACCCCCACAGCAGACCTGAGATCAGTATATATGCACAGAAAAAGTGTCTAAGCAGGCTGCAACAGGCCAAATTACTTTAAATAAGTGTGCAGCTTAGAGGAAATACAGAGGCTAATGAGATCTTACAAAATGGTAATGTTCCCACAGCAGACTTGAGATCAGTTCAGTATATATGCACATCAAAAGTGTATAAGCAGCCTGAAACAGCTAACAAAGCCAGTCAGCCAGCCAGTAACACTCAGGCTGGATGAAAAAAAAAAATCTCCCTGTCACTGCCTCCGATTTTTCCTAACTTTCCCTGCTTCTCGCTGACTTCCTGCCTGTCTCCTGCCTGTCTACTGGCTGTCCCTGGCTGTCCCTGGCTCTCTAACTGTCTCTCCCTGAATACAGCAGTGTCCTGTCTCTCACGAATGCAATAGAGAAATGAACAAAAGCAAGATGGCCGCCGCCTTATATAGCGCTGTGACGTCACCGGGCTTGCTGGCTGTTGATAGGCTGCATGTGACTGCCTCAGCATGCACTGGAGCGGGGTAAATGTCTGGACATGTCCCGTCCGCCATCTTAGAATGCCTGTAATGTAAATGAATGGATGTTAAAGAAAAACTTCGAGCGATCGAAGCACGGGGAAATTCGGATTCGATCCGAATCAAATTTTTCATGAAATTCGGATCTAATCCAGGTTCGTCCGGATCGATTCGCTCATCCCTAATCAGAGTGCAATGCAGATAGACAGAGCAATGATCAGACTGCAATGCAGATAGACTGAGCAATGGTCAGAGTGCAATGCAGATAGACAGAGCAATGATCAGAGTGCAATGCAGATAGACAGAGCAATGATCAGAGTGCAATGCAGATAGACAGAGCAAGGATCAGAGTACAATGCAGATAGACAGAGCAATGATCAGAGTGCAATGCAGATAGACAGATCAATGATCAGAGTGCAATGCAGATAAACTGAGCAATGATCAGAGTGCAATGCAGATAAACTTCGCAATGATCAGAGTGCAATGCAGATAGACTTCGCAATGATCAGAGTGCAATGCAGATAGACAGAGCAACAATCAGAGTGCATTGCAGATAGACAGAGCAACAATCAGAGTGCAATGCAGATAGACAGAGCAATAATCAGCGTGCAATGCAGATAGACTTCGCAATAATCAGAGTGCAATGCAGATAGACTGAGCAACAATCAGAGAGCAATGCAGATAGACAGAGCAAT
The DNA here is from genome assembly GCA_027917425.1 of Gastrophryne carolinensis. Taxonomy (NCBI): domain Eukaryota; kingdom Metazoa; phylum Chordata; class Amphibia; order Anura; family Microhylidae; genus Gastrophryne; species Gastrophryne carolinensis. The sequence continues at coordinate 552,890,296 of CM051235.1, forward strand.
GATCAGAGTACAATGCAGATAGACTGAGCAATAATCAGAGTGCAATGCAGATAGACTGAGCAATGATCAGAGTGCAATGCAGATAGACTGAGCAACAATCAGAGCGCAATGCAGATAGACTGAGCAACAATCAGAGTACAATGCAGATAGACTGAGCAACAATCAGAGCGCAATGCAGATAGACTGAGCAATGATCAGATTGCAATGCAGATAGACTGAGCAATGATCAGAGTGCAATGCAGATAGACTGAGCAATGATCAGAGTGCAATGCAGATAGACTGAGCAATGATCAGAGTGCAATGCAGATAGACTGAGCAATGATCAGAGTGCAATGCAGATAGACTTGGCAATGATCAGAGTGCAATGCAGATAGACTGAGCAATGATCATAGTGCAATGCAGATAGACTGAGCAACGATCAGAGTGCAATGCAGATAGACTGAGCAATGATCAGAGTACAATGCAGATAGACTGAGCAATGATCAGAGTGCAATGCAGATAGACTGAGCAATGATCAGAGTGCAATGCAGATAGACTGAGCAACAATCAGAGTGCAATGCAGATAGACTGAGCAATGATCAGAGTGCAATGCAGATAGACTGAGCAATGATCAGAGTGCAATGCAGATAGACTGAGCAACAATCAGAGTGCAATGCAGATAGACTGAGCAACAATCAGAGTGCAATGCAGATAGACAGAGCAAAAATCAGCGTGCAATGCAGATAGACTGAGCAACAATCAGAGTGCAATGCAGATAGACTGAGCAATTATCAGAGTGCAATGCAGATAGACTGAGCAATGATCAGAGTGCAATGCAGATAGACTGAGCAATGATCAGAGTGCAATGCAGATAGACTGAGCAATGATCAGAGTGCAATGCAGATAGACTGAGCAATGATCAGAGTGCAATGCAGATAGACTGAGCAATGATCAGAGTGCAATGCAGATAGACTGAGCAACAATCAGAGTGCAATGCAGATAGACTGAGCAACAATCAGAGTGCAATGCAGATAGACAGAGCAAAAATCAGCGTGCAATGCAGATAGACTGAGCAACAATCAGAGTGCAATGCAGATAGACAGATCAACAATCAGAGTGCAATGCAGATAGACTGAGCAATTATCAGAGTGCAATGCAGATAGACTGAGCAACAATCAGAGTGCAATGCAGATAGACAGAGCAATGATCAGAGTACAATGCAGTTAGACTGAGCAATGATCAGAGTACAATGCAGATTGACTGAGCAACGATCAGAGAGCAATGCAGATAGACAGAGCAATGATCAAAGTGCAATGCAGATAGACAGAGCAATGATCAGAGTACAATGCAGTTAGACTGAGCAATGATCAGAGTACAATGCAGATAGACTGAGCAATGATCAGAGTGCAATGCAGATAGACTGAGCAACGATCAGAGTACAATGCAGATAGACTGAGCAATGATCAGAGTGCAATGCAGATAGACTTCGCAATGATCAGAGTACAATGCAGATAGACAGAGCAATGCTCAGAGTGCAATGCAGGTAGACTGAGCAATGATCAGAGTGCAATGCAGATAGACTGAGCAACGATCAGAGTACAATGTAGATAGACTGAGCAATGACCAGAGTGCAATGCAGATAGACTTGGCAATGATCAGAGTACAATGCAGTTAGACTGAGCAATGATCAGAGTACAATGCAGATAGACTGAGCAATGATCAGAGTACAATGCAGTTAGACTGAGCAATGATCAGAGTGCAATGCAGATAGACTGAGCAATGATCAGAGTGCAATGCAGATAGACTGAGCAACGATCAGAGTACAATGCAGATAGACTGAGCAATGATCAGAGTGCAATGCAGATAGACTTCGCAATGATCAGAGTACAATGCAGATAGACAGAGCAATGATCAGAGTGCAATGCAGATAGACTGAGCAATGATCAGAGTGCAATGCAGATAGACTGAGCAACGATCAGAGTACAATGCAGATAGACAGAGCAATGATCAGAGTGCAATGCAGATAGACAGAGCAATGATCAAAGTGCAATGCAGATAGACTGAGCAATGATCAAAGTGCAATGCAGATAGACTGAGCAATGATCAGAGTACAATACAGATAGACTGAGCAATGATCAGAGTGCAATGCAGATAGACTGAGCAATGATCAGAGTGCAATGCAGATAGACAGAGCAAGGATCAGAGTACAATGCAGATAGACAGAGCAATGATCAGAGTGCAATGCAGATAGACTGAGCAATGATCAGAGTGCAATGCAGATAGACTGAGCAACGATCAGAGTACAATGCAGATAGACAGAGCAATGATCAGAGTGCAATGCAGATAGACAGAGCAATGATCAAAGTGCAATGCAGATAGACTGAGCAATGATCAAAGTGCAATGCAGATAGTCTGAGCAATGATCAAAGTGCAATGCAGATAGACTGAGCAATGATCAGAGTACAATACAGATAGACGGAGCAATGATCAGAGTGCAATGCAGATAGACTGAGCAATGATCAGAGTGCAATGCAGATAGACTGAGCAATGATCAGAGTGCAATGCAGATAGATTCAGCAAGGATCAGAGTGCAATTCTGCATGGGGCAATATTCTGTTCCGATAGACTTAGGGCATGATTTATCAAGCACTTCTTTCAGACTACAATTGATTTAAATTAGAGTAGTATAAAATATACCATATTTTTTTGTCATATAAGACGCACTTATTTTCCCCCAAAAGTGGGAAAATGTCAATGTGCCTTATCGGGGGAATGTGTGAAAAAATAAATAAAAAGTTAAAAGTTAACTCCATCGCTCCCGCTTTCCTGGAATGTCTTGTTTGTAATTTTTTTCAGTGCTTTCTTAATATTTTTGGGGTAAAATTTGTGGGAAAAAAATTAAAAATTCAATTTCTAACTGGACTTTCAGTCTGATTTAATGAAGAGCCCAAACGCTTAAAAAAATATTTCCCGGCATCTAAAATTAATATATTTTAAGTTTTTAGTCACTTTCTTATTATTCTTTCCCCTATTGGGCTGCAACTCTGTTTAGGACTCTAGGATATGGACACCGTCTTGAGGATCATCACATACTGAGGAGAGGAGAGCGGGATAAAGCAGGATAAAGGGGCGGGGTCATAGCTGTGCTTTGCACAGACAGAGCAGAGCTGGAGTCAGGGAAAGGACAGCAATCCCAGAATGCAGAGTGACACAGTCAGAAGGCTCATAACTAGGGATGAGCGAATCGATCCGGATTCGATCCGAATTTCATGAAAAATTCGATTCGGATCGAATCCGAATTTCCCCGTGCTTCGATCGCTCGAAGTTTTCCTTTAACATCCATTCATTTACATTACAGGCATTCTAAGATGGCGGACGGGACATGTCCAGACATCTACCCCGCACCAGTGTAAGCTGGGGCAGTCACATGCAGCCTATCAGCAGCCAGCAAGCCCGGTGACGTCACAGCGCTATTTAAGGCGGCGGACATCTTGCTTTTCCTCATTTCTCTATTGCATTCGTGAGAGACAGGACGCTGCTGTAGTGAGGGAGAGGCAGAGAGCCAGGGACAGACAGGGACAGGCAGGAGACAGGCAGGAGACAGGCAGAAAGTCAGCGAGAAGCAGGGAAAGTTAGGAAAAATCGGAGGCAGTCACAGGGAGATTTTTTTTTTCATCCTGCCTGAGTGTTACTGGCTGGCTGACTGGCTTTGTTAGCGTTTTCAGACTGCTTATACACTTACTGTGCATATATACTGAACTGATCTCAAGTCTGCTGTGAGGCATCCCATTCTGTGACTACACCAGTCTCTATTTACTATAACCCTTTGCACTTATTCTAAAAGTAATTTGGCCTGATAAAGACACTTTTGCTGTGCATAGTAGTACTGCTCCCAGGTGCACTCCGGTTGGGGCATCCCATTCTGTGACTACACAAGCCTCTATTTACTACTATAACCCTTTGCACTTATTCTAATAGAAATTTGGCCTGATAAAGACACTATTGCTGTGCATAGTACTACTGCTCACAGGTGCACTGCTGGCTGTTGGGGCATCCCATTCTGTGACTACACAAGCCTCTATTTACTACTATAACCCTTTGCACTTATTCTAATAGAAATTTGGCCTGATAAACACACTTTTGCTGTGCATAGTACTACTGCTCACAGGTGCACTGCTGGCTGTTGGGGCATCCCATTCTGTGACTACACCAGCCTCTATTTACTACTATAACCCTTTGCACTTATTCTAATAGAAATTTGGCCTGATAAACACACTTTTGCTGTGCATAGTACTACTGCTCACAGGTGCACTGCTGGCTGTTGGGGCATCCCATTCTGTGACTACACAAGCCTCTATTTACTACTATAACCCTTTGCACTTATTCTAATAGAAATTTGGCCTGATAAACACACTTTTGCTGTGCATAGTACTACTGCTCACAGGTGCACTGCTGGCTGTTGGGGCATCCCATTCTGTGACTACACCAGCCTCTATTTACTACTATAACCCTTTGCACTTATTCTAATAGAAATTTGGCCTGATAAACACACTTTTGCTGTGCATAGTACTACTGCTCACAGGTGCACTGCTGGCTGTTGGGGCATCCCATTCTGTGACTACACAAGCCTCTATTTACTACTATAACCCTTTGCACTTATTCTAATAGAAATTTGGCCTGATAAACACACTTTTGCTGTGCATAGTACTACTGCTCACAGGTGCACTGCTGGCTGTTGGGGCATCCCATTCTGTGACTACACAAGCCTCTATTTACTACTATAACCCTTTGCACTTATTCGAATAGAAATTTGGCCTGATAAAGACACTTTTGCTGTGCATAGTACTACTGCTCACAGGTGCACTCCTGTTGGGGCATCCCATTCTGTGACTACACCAGCCTCTATTTACTACTATAACCCTTTGCACTTATTCTAATAGAAATTTGGCCTGATAAACACACTTTTGCTGTGCATAGTACTACTGCTCACAGGTGCACTGCTGGCTGTTGGGGCATCCCATTCTGTGACTACACCAGCCTCTATTTACTACTATAACCCTTTGCACTTATTCTAATAGAAATTTGGCCTGATAAACACACTTTTGCTGTGCATAGTACTAGTGCTCACAGGTGCACTGCTGGCTGTTGGGGCATCCCATTCTGTGACTACACAAGCCTCTATTTACTACTATAACCCTTTGCACTTATTCTAATAGAAATTTGGCCTGATAAACACACTTTTGCTGTGCATAGTACTACTGCTCACAGGTGCACTGCTGGCTGTTGGGGCATCCCATTCTGTGACTACACCAGCCTCTATTTACTACTATAACCCTTTGCACTTATTCTAATAGAAATTTGGCCTGATAAACACACTTTTGCTGTGCATAGTACTACTGCTCACAGGTGCACTGCTGGCTGTTGGGGCATCCCATTCTGTGACTACACCAGCCTCTATTTACTACTATAACCCTTTGCACTTATTCTAATAGAAATTTGAGCTGATAAACACACTTTTGCTGTGCATAGTACTACTGCTCACAGGTGCACTCCTGTTGGGGCATCCCATTCTGTGACTAAACAAGCCTCTATATACTACTATAACCCTTTGCACTTACTCTAATAGAAATTTGGCCTGATAAACACACTTTTGCTGTGCATAGTACTACTGCTCACAGGTGCACTGCTGGCTGTTGGGGCATCCCATTCTGTGACTACACAAGCCTCTATTTACTACTATAATCCTTTGCACTTATTCTAATAGAAATTTGGCCTGATAAACACACTTTTGCTGTGCATAGTACTACTGCTCACAGGTGCACTGCTGGCTGTTGGGGCATCCCATTCGGTGACTACACAAGCCTCTATTTACTACTATAACCCTTTGCACTTATTCTAATAGAAATTTGGCCTGATAAAGACACTTTTGCTGTGCATAGTACTACTGCTCACAAGTGCACTGCTGGCTGTTGGGGCATCCCATTCTGTGACTACACAAGCCTCTATTTACTACTATAACCCTTTGCACTTATTCTAATAGAAATTTGGCCTGATAAACACACTTTTGCTGTGCATAGTACTACTGCTTACAGGTGCACTGCTGGCTGTTGGGGCATCCCATTCTGTGACTACACAAGCCTCTATTTACTACTATAACCCTTTGCACTTATTCTAATAGAAATTTGGCCTGATAAACACACTTTTGCTGTGCATAGTACTACTGCTCACAGGTGCACTCCTGTTGGGGCATCCCATTCTGTGACTACACAAGCCTCTATTTACTACTATAACCCTTTGCACTTATTCTAATAGAAATTTGGCCTGATAAACACACTTTTGCTGTGCATAGTACTACTGCTCACAGGTGCACTGCTGGCTGTTGGGGCATCCCATTCTGTGACTACACAAGCCTCTATTTACTACTATAATCCTTTGCACTTATCCTAATAGAAATTTGGCCTGATAAACACACTTTTGCTGTGCATAGTACTACTGCTCACAGGTGCACTGCTGGCTGTTGGGGCATCCCATTCTGTGACTACACCAGCCTCTATTTACTACTATAACCCTTTGCACTTATTCTAATAGAAATTTGGCCTGATAAAGACACTTTTGCTGTGCATAGTACTACTGCTCACAGGTGCACTGCTGGCTGTTGGGGCATCCCATTCTGTGACTACACAAGCCTCTATTTACTACTATAACCCTTTGCACTTATTCTAATAGAAATTTGGCCTGATAAACACACTTTTGCTGTGCATAGTACTACTGCTTACAGGTGCACTGCTGGCTGTTGGGGCATCCCATTCTGTGACTACACAAGCCTCTATTTACTACTATAACCCTTTGCACTTATTCTAATAGAAATTTGGCCTGATAAACACACTTTTGCTGTGCATAGTACTACTGCTCACAGGTGCACTCCTGTTGGGGCATCCCATTCTGTGACTACACAAGCCTCTATTTACTACTATAACCCTTTGCACTTATTCTAATAGAAATTTGGCCTGATAAACACACTTTTGCTGTGCATAGTACTACTGCTCACAGGTGCACTGCTGGCTGTTGGGGCATCCCATTCTGTGACTACACAAGCCTCTATTTACTACTATAATCCTTTGCACTTATCCTAATAGAAATTTGGCCTGATAAACACACTTTTGCTGTGCATAGTACTACTGCTCACATGTGCACTGCTGGCTGTTGGGGCATCCCATTCTGTGACTACACAAGCCTCTATTTACTACTATAACCCTTTGCACTTATTCTAATAGAAATTTGGCCTGATAAAGACACTTTTGCTGTGCATAGTACTACTGCTCACAGGTGCACTGCTGGCTGTTGGGGCATCCCATTCTGTGACTACACAAGCCTCTATTTACTACTATAACCCTTTGCACTTATTCTAATAGAAATTTGGCCTGATAAACACACTTTTGCTGTGCATAGTACTACTGCTCACAAGTGCACTGCTGGCTGTTGGGGCATCCCATTCTGTGACTACACCAGCCTCTATTTACTACTATAACCCTTTGCACTTATTCTAATAGAAATTTGGCCTGATAAACACACTTTTGCTGTGCATAGTACTACTGCTCACAGGTGCACTGCTGGCTGTTGGGGCATCCCATTCTGTGACTACACCAGCCTCTATTTACTACTATAACCCTTTGCACTTATTCTAATAGAAATTTGGCCTGATAAACACACTTTTGCTGTGCATAGTACTACTGCTCACAGGTGCACTGCTGGCTGTTGGGGCATCCCATTCTGTGACTACACAAGCCTCTATTTACTACTATAACCCTTTGCACTTATTCTAATAGAAATTTGGCCTGATAAACACACTTTTGCTGTGCATAGTACTACTGCTCACAGGTGCACTGCTGGCTGTTGGGGCATCCCATTCTGTGACTACACCAGCCTCTATTTACTACTATAACCCTTTGCACTTATTCTAATAGAAATTTGGCCAGATAAACACACTTTTGCTGTGCATAGTACTACTGCTCACAGGTGCACTGCTGGCTGTTGGGGCATCCCATTCTGTGACTACACAAGCCTCTATTTACTACTATAACCCTTTGCACTTATTCTAATAGAAATTTGGCCTGATAAACACACTTTTGCTGTGCATAGTACTACTGCTCACAGGTGCACTGCTGGCTGTTGGGGCATCCCATTCTGTGACTACACCAGCCTCTATTTACTACTATAACCCTTTGCACTTATTCTAATAGAAATTTGGCCTGATAAACACACTTTTGCTGTGCATAGTACTACTGCTCACAGGTGCACTGCTGGCTGTTGGGGCATCCCATTCTGTGACTACACCGGCCTCTATTTACTACTATAACCCTTTGCACTTATTCTAATAGAAATTTGGCCTGATAAACACACTTTTTCTGTGCATAGTACTACTGCTCACAGGTGCACTGCTGGCTGTTGGGGCATCCCATTCTGTGACTACACAAGCCTCTATTTACTACTATAACCCTTTGCACTTATTCGAATAGAAATTTGGCCTGATAAATACACTTTTTCTGTGCATAGTACTACTGCTCACAGGTGCACTCCTGTTGGGGCATCCCATTCTGTGACTACACAAGCCTCTATTTACTACTATAACCCTTTGCACTTATTCTAATAGAAATTTGGCCTGATAAACACACTTTTGCTGTGCATAGTACTACTGCTCACAGGTGCACTGCTGACTGTTGGGGCATCCCATTCTGTGACTACACCAGCCTCTATTTATTACTATAACCCTTTGCACTTATTCTAATAGAAATTTGGCCTGATAAACACACTTTTGCTGTGCATAGTACTACTGCTCACAGGTGCACTGCTGGCTGTTGGGACATCCCATTCTGTGACTACACCAGCCTCTATTTACTACTATAACCCTTTGCACTTATTCTAATAGAAATTTGGCCTGATAAACACACTTTTGCTGTGCATAGTACTACTGCTCACAGGTGCACTGCTGGCTGTTGGGGCATCCCATTCTGTGACTACACCAGCCTCTATTTACTACTATAACCCTTTGCACTTATTCTAATAGAAATTTGGCCTGATAAACACACTTTTGCTGTGCATAGTACTACTGCTCACAGGTGCACTGCTGGCTGTTGGGGCATCCCATTCTGTGACTACACCAGCCTCTATTTACTACTATAACCCTTTGCACTTATTCTAATAGAAATTTGGCCTGATAAACACACTTTTGCTGTGCATAGTACTACTGCTCACAGGTGCACTGCTGGCTGTTGGGGCATCCCATTCTGTGACTACACCAGCCTCTCTTTACTACTATAACCCTTTGCACTTATTCTAATAGAAATTTGGCCTGATAAACACACTTTTGCTGTGCATAGTACTACTGCTCACAGGTGCACTCCTGTTGGGGCATCCCATTCTGTGACTACACAAGCCTCTATTAACTACTATAACCCTTTGCACTTATTCTAATAGAAATTTGGCCTGATAAAGACACTTTTGCTGTGCATAGTACTACTGCTCACAGGTGCACTCCTGTTGGGGCATCCCATTCTGTGACTACACAAGCCTCTATTTACTACTATAACCCTTTGCACTTATTCTAATAGAAATTTGGCCTGATAAACACACTTTTGCTGTGCATAGTACTACTGCTCACAGGTGCACTGCTGGCTGTTGGGGCATCCCATTCTGTGACTACACCAGCCTCTATTTACTACTATAACCCTTTGCACTTATTCTAATAGAAATTTGGCCTGATAAACACACTTTTGCTGTGCATAGTACTACTGCTCACAGGTGCACTGCTGGCTGTTGGGGCATCCCATTCTGTGACTACACCGGCCTCTATTTACTACTATAACCCTTTGCACTTATTCTAATAGAAATTTGGCCTGATAAACACACTTTTTCTGTGCATAGTACTACTGCTCACAGGTGCACTGCTGGCTGTTGGGGCATCCCATTCTGTGACTACACCAGCCTCTATTTACTACTATAACCCTTTGCACTTATTCGAATAGAAATTTGGCCTGATAAAGACACTTTTTCTGTGCATAGTACTACTGCTCACAGGTTCACTCCTGTTGGGGCATCCCATTCTGTGACTACACAAGCCTCTATTTACTACTATAACCCTTTGCACTTATTCTAATAGAAATTTGGCCTGATAAACACACTTTTGCTGTGCATAGTACTACTGCTCACAGGTGCACTGCTGACTGTTGGGGCATCCCATTCTGTGACTACACCAGCCTCTATTTACTACTATAACCCTTTGCACTTATTCTAATAGACATTTGGCCTGATAAACACACTTTTGCTGTGCATAGTACTACTGCTCACAGGTGCACTGCTGGCTGTTGGGGCATCCCATTCTGTGACTACACCAGCCTCTATTTACTACTATAACCCTTTGCACTTATTCTAATAGAAATTTGGCCTGATAAACACACTTTTGCTGTGCATAGTACTACTGCTCACAGGTGCACTGCTGGCTGTTGGGGCATCCCATTCTGTGACTACACCAGCCTCTATTTACTACTATAACCCTTTGCACTTATTCTAATAGAAATTTGGCCTGATAAACACACTTTTGCTGTGCATAGTACTACTGCTCACAGGTGCACTCCTGTTGGGGCATCCCATTCTGTGACTACACCAGCCTCTATTAACTACTATAACCCTTTGCACTTATTCTAATAGAAATTTGGCCTGATAAAGACACTTTTGCTGTGCATAGTACTACTGCTCACAGGTGCACTCCTGTTGGGGCATCCCATTCTGTGACTACACAAGCCTCTATTTACTACTATAACCCTTTGCACTTATTCTAATAGAAATTTGGCCTGATAAACACACTTTTGCTGTGCATAGTACTACTGCTCACAGGTGCACTGCTGGCTGTTGGGGCATCCCATTCTGTGACTACACCAGCCTCTATTTACTACTATAACCCTTTGCACTTATTCTAATAGAAATTTGGCCTGATAAACACACTTTTGCTGTGCATAGTACTACTGCTCACAGGTGCACTGCTGGCTGTTGGGGCATCCCATTCTGTGACTACACCGGCCTCTATTTACTACTATAACCCTTTGCACTTATTCTAATAGAAATTTGGCCTGATAAACACACTTTTTCTGTGCATAGTACTACTGCTCACAGGTGCACTGCTGGCTGTTGGGGCATCCCATTCTGTGACTACACCAGCCTCTATTTACTACTATAACCCTTTGCACTTATTCGAATAGAAATTTGGCCTGATAAAGACACTTTTTCTGTGCATAGTACTACTGCTCACAGGTGCACTCCTGTTGGGGCATCCCATTCTGTGACTACACAAGCCTCTATTTACTACTATAACCCTTTGCACTTATTCTAATAGAAATTTGGCCTGATAAACACACTTTTGCTGTGCATAGTACTACTGCTCACAGGTACACTGCTGACTGTTGGGGCATCCCATTCTGTGACTACACCAGCCTCTATTTACTACTATAACCCTTTGCACTTATTCTAATAGAAATTTGGCCTGATAAACACACTTTTGCTGTGCATAGTACTACTGCTCACAGGTGCACTGCTGGCTGTTGGGGCATCCCATTCTGTGACTACACCAGCCTCTATTTACTACTATAACCCTTTGCACTTATTCTAATAGAAATTTGGCCTGATAAACACACTTTTGCTGTGCATAGTACTACTGCTCACAGGTGCACTGCTGGCTGTTGGGGCATCCCATTCTGTGACTACACCAGCCTCTGTTTACTACTATAACCCTTTGCACTTATTCTAATAGAAATTTGGCCTGATAAACACACTTTTGCTGTGCATAGTACTACTGCTCACAGGTGCACTGCTGGCTGTTGGGGCATCCCATTCTGTGACTACACCAGCCTCTATTTACTACTATAACCCTTTGCACTTATTCTAATAGAAATTTGGCCTGATAAAGACACTTTTGCTGTGCATAGTACTACTGCTCACAGGTGCACTCCTGTTGGGGCATCCCATTCTGTGACTACACAAGCCTCTATTTACTACTATAACCCTTTGCACTTATTCTAATAGAAATTTGGCCTGATAAACACACTTTTGCTGTGCATAGTAATACTGCTCACAGGTGCACTGCTGGCTGTTGGGGCATCCCATTCTGTGACTACACCAGCCTCTATTTACTACTATAACCCTTTGCACTTATTCTAATAGAAATTTGGCCTGATAAAGACACTTTTGCTGTGCATAGTACTACTGCTCACAGGTGCTCTGCTGTTGGGGCATCCCATTCTGTAACATACCATACCCCTCTTTATTTACACTAAGCAGCTCTCTTATTTACACTAAGCAGGCCTGTTGGAGGCTGAGTGTTACTGCTCACTTTTGGTGTGCATTATATTCTGTTTCATATAGACCCACTGCTGCCTGGGGGTTCTTAAAATATCACCTACTACCACGCCAGTTAGACTATGTCGGGCAGACAAGTGCCTGGAAGTGAAAAGAGGAGTGGCAGAGGCCAAGATTCCGCAGGCAGAGGTCGCAGCAGACTGGGGGCCAGTAGCAGTAGGAGTCACGCTGAGAGACCTAATCTGCCAGTATCTGCTAGCGGTCGGGTCTCCACCAGTAACGCATCTGCCGTGGTAGATTGGTTGAGGTGCTCATCAACAGCATCATCACAACTTACGTCTGAGACCCCCAGTCTAGGGTCGGTAGGTTCCTCTGACACAACCCTGAGTTGGCATGCCTCGAGAGCAGTCCCTGTCCTCCCATTGCCTCTGTCCTACGCCGTTCCCTCCCCCAGCGACGTATCCTATGCTTTGGGTTCAGCTCCACTCTTTAGTGAGGAGGACGATCAGATAGAAGACAGTCAGCAGCTACTGCCCAGCCAAGAAATGGAGGTGGCTTCTTTAGCTAGGCAGACAAATAGTGATGTGGACAGTGTCGTGGGTGCTGCGAGCGTTCCAGCTCCTGCGCCAGACACTGTTGACGAATCCACGAACATCAGTGACGTACAGCCACAACTCAGTGATAATGATGATGACGTTAAAGCCGATCGCACTTGGGAGCCGGGTGATGAAGGGGCTTCATCGTCATCATCAGGAGAAGAGGGGCGCAGGTTGCCCCGGAGTCAGCAGCTGAGGCAGCAAGGTGGTAGCAGTCAGCATGGGGGCACAATACCAAAGGCTGGAGCCGGCCGGGGCCGGGGTAGAGCACCTGCTGTGCGGCAGTCTACCTTATCGGGAGGTAGTGGAGCAGGGGTTCCTGTAGTTGGCAACAGCAGCAGTGAATCAGTGAGGCCAGGGGGTGGGAAAAGTAGCTACTCGGCAGTGTGGCAGTTTTTCCTGAAGCATCCGCAGGAGGGTAACATGGCCACATGCAAGATATGTAAGCAGAAGGTGAAGCGTGGCCAGGGTCCAAATGTTGGCACCACGGCCCTGAATCAACATATGCAGCGTCACCATAAAGCGGCCTGGGAGAATCTAGGCTCCGGAGAGGTGGGCCAGACTGCTTCCTCACCGAGTGGCACGCCGCTCCCAATTTCTGCCAGTCAAGGCTCCAGCACCTCAGCCGAAGGCAGCTGTGCGTCATACCCATCCTCTGTCGCTCCTGCTCCTCCTCCTCCTCCTCCAAGTCATGCATCCCTCCAGCAATCCATCAGCGAAGCCATGTCCAAGAGACAGCAGTATGCGCCCACTCATCCTATGGCGCAGAAGCTGAATGTGCTCCTGTCCAAGTTGCTGGTGCTGCAGTCGCTCCCTTTTCAGGTGGTGGACTCTGCACCTTTCAGAGAACTGATGGCTTGTGCCGAGCCGAGGTGGAGAGTCCCAAGCCGTCATTTCTTTGCCAAGAAAGCAGTACCAGCACTGCACACTTTTGTTGAACAGAAGGTGGGCCAGTCCTTGAGCCTGTCGGTGTGCAGCAAAGTGCATGGCAGCGCCGACGTCTGGAGCTGTAACTACGGTCAGGGACAGTACATGTCGTTTACGGCCCACTGGGTGAATGTGGTCCCTTTGCAGCAGCAACTTGTACAGGTCACGCCGCTTCGGCCTCCGCGTTCCCTGCCCGTTGGGCCTGTGACACTGTGCGACTCGGCCTCCTCATCCTCTGCCATCTCCTCACCCTCCACTGTAGGCTCAAGTCTCAGTGCCCCTCCAGTCTACCATGTGTGCAGGGCACGGAGGTGTCACGCAGTGCTTCACATGGTTTGTCTTGGCGAACGGAGTCACACGGGGAGGAACTGCTTAAATTTATTCATCAGGAAATCCAAACATGGCTTACTCCAAGAAAACTTGAAATGGGAATCATGGTTACCGACAATGGGAAGAACATTTTGTCTGCGCTGCGCCAAGGAAGCCTGACCCATGCCCCCTGCATGGCTCACGTCTTCAATCTGGTTGTCAAGCAGTTTCTGAAGTGTTCCCCCCATCTGCAAGACATCCTAACAACTTCAAGGAAACTTTGCATGCACTTCAGCCACTCATACACCGCCAAACACACCCTTCTTGAGCTACAGCGTCAGAATGGTATCCCCCAACATAGTCTGATTTGCGATGTTTCCACCCGTTGGAATTCCACCCTTCACATGTTGGACCGATTATATGAACAGAGAAAAGCCATCACGGATTTCCTGATGATCCAAGCAGATAGGGGGACTCCCCTGTGTAACTTCAATGTCAACCAGTGGCAGCTCATCCGTTACACCTGCCGTTTGCTCAGGCCCTTTGAGGAAGCCACTTTATTTGTCAGTCGGCAGGATTACGGGATGAACGACGTGATTCCACTGCTTCATGTACTACAGCACATGTTGGAAACCATGGCTGGTCAGGGCACTGGAGACATGGCGTCTACATCTTACGGCCACATGAACCCCATTGGAGCTGAACTGGAGGAGGAGGAGGAAGAGGAGGAGTTGCCCAGCGAAACACAGTTTAGGCTTGGCGAAATGGCTGGTTTATCTAGTCAGTGGACAGGAGAGGAGGAGCAGGAGCAGCCAGAGGAGCTAGAGGTTTTTGAGGAAGGCGAGACAGAGGACCTGGGCACACCGTGGCAGTATGCAGTGGAGATGGAGACAGGTAGTCCATCCGAGTCACTTGCTCAAATGGCAGGAAGCATGCTCACGTGCTTGCGTAGTGACCCCAGAATTGTTTCCATCTGTCGGCGGGATGACTTCTGGCTGTCCACCTTATTGGACCCTCGCTTCCGGCACAAAATGGGGGCATTTTTTAAATCCACCGAGAGGGAGGACAAACTGAACTACTACAAAGACATTCTACGTAGGCAGTTGGCCGATGCCTATCTGCGCCATGGTCCATACTCTCGCAGGTCTGACTCGAGGGGACCTTTGCGCTCACCTTCCACTGCCATGGCCGCTGGGGGGGTTGGCAGGAGCAGCAGCAGCAGCTCCATCAGCAGCAGCCTCAGTCTTCAGTCGCTAATGAGTAGCTTTCTACACCCGCATAGTGAGGCTACTCATGAGCAGCAGGAAAACCTGGAGCAGTACCTGAACCAGCAGGTCATACCATACTTTGACATGACCATGCCAACACACCTTGAGGATCCGCTGGACTTCTGGGCAGCCAAACTTGATTTGTGGCCGCAACTAGCAGAGTTTGCCCTGGAAAAGCTGTCCTGCCCGGCAAGTAGGGTGCCATCTGAGCGGGTGTTTAGTGCGGCAGGGGCCATAGTTACGGCGAGGAGAACTCGTCTGTCAACTAAAAATGTGGAGAGACTCACCTTTGTCAAAATGAATCAGGGATGGATCAGCCAGGATTTCCACCCACCAATGCCTGATGCATGCGACTAGATTCAGCATGGTGCCACGTTTTACACTTTCCAAATGGTGCAAAACATATTTATGTCTTTAGGCCAATTTTTGGGCTCCTGCTGATGCCAACTCCAGGGTGTGAATCATCCAATTTTTGGGCTCCTGAAGCCAACTCCAGTGTCTCTTTAAAGTAATATTTGGGCTCCTGCTGCTGCCAACTCCAGGGTGTGATTCATCAAATTTTTGGGCTCCTGAAGCCAACCCCAGTGTCTCTTTAAAGTAATATTTGGGCTCCTGCTGCTGCTGCCAACTCCAGGGTGTGATTCATCCAATTTTTGGGCTCCTGAAGCCAACCCCAGTGTCTCTTTAAAGTAATATTTGGGCTCCTGCTGCTGCTGCTGCCAACTCCAGGGTGTGATTCATCCAATTTTTGGACTCCTGAAGCCAACCCCAGTGTCTTTTTAAAGTAATGTTTGGGCTCCTGCTGCTGCTGCTGCCAACTCCAGGGTGTGAATCATCCAATTTTTGGGCTCCTGAAGCCAACCCCAGTGTCTCTTTAAAGTAATGTTTGGGCTCCTGCTGCTGCTGCCAACTCCAGGGTGTCAGTCATCCAATTTTTGGGCTCCTGAAGCCAACTCCAGTGTCTCTTTAAAGTAATATTTGGGCTCCTGCTGCTGCTGCTGCCAACTCCAGGGTGTGATTCATCCAATTTTTGGGCTCCTGAAGCCAACCCCAGTGTCTCTTTAAAGTAATGTTTGGGCTCCTGCTGCTGCTGCCAACTCCAGGGTGTGAATCATCCAATTTTTGGGCTCCTGAAGCCAACCTCAGTGTCTCTTTAAAGTAATATTTGGGCTCCTGCTGCTGCTGCTGCCAACTCCAGGGTGTGATTCATCCAATTTTTGGGCTCCTGAAGCCAACCCCAGGGTCTCTTTAAAGTAATGTTTTGGCTCCTGCTGCTGCCAACTCCAGGGTGTGAATCATCCAATTTTTGGGCTCCTGAAGCCAACCCCAGTGTCTCTTTATAGTAATGTTTGCGCTCCTGCTGCTGCTGCCAACTCCAGGGTGTGATTCATCCAATCTTTGGGCTCCTGCTGCCAACTCCAGTGTCTCTTTAAAGTAATGTTTGGGCTCCTGCTGCTGCTGCTGCCAACTCCAGGGTGTGAATCATCCAATTTTTGGGCTCCTGAAGCCAACTCCAGTGTCTCTTTAAAGTAATGTTTGGGCTCCTGCTGCTGCTGCTGCCAACTCCAGGGTGTGATTCATCCAATTTTGGGGCTCCTGAAGCCAACCCCAGTGTCCCTTTAAAGTAATGTTTGGGCTCCTGCTGCTGCTGCCAACTCCAGGGTGTGATTCATCCAATTTTTGGGCTCCTGAAGCCAACCCCAGTGTCTCTTTAAAGTAATATTTGGGCTCCTGCTGCTGCTGCTGCTGCCAACTCCAGGGTGTGATTCATCCAATTTTTTGGGCTCCTGAAGCCAACCCCAGTGTCTCTTTAAAGTAATGTTTGGGCTCCTGCTGCTGCTGCTGCCAACTCCAGGGTGTGATTCATCCAATTTTTGGGCTCCTGAAGCCAACCCCAGTGTCTCTTTAAAGTAATGTTTGGGCTCCTGCTGCTGCTGCTGCCAACTCCAGGGTGTGATTCATCCAAGTTCTGGGCTCTTGAAGCCAGCCCCAGTGTCTCTTTAAAGTAATGTTTGGGCTCCTGCTGCTGCTGCTGCCAACTCCAGGGTGTGATTCATCCAATTTTTGGGCTCCTGCAGCCAACTCCAGTGTCTCTTTCAAGCTATGTTTGGGCTCCTGCTGCTGCTGCTTGAAACTCCAGGGTGTGTCAGTCAATTTTTGGGCTCCTGCTGCTGCCAACTCCAGTGTCTCTTTCAGCCAATGTTAGGGCTCCTGCTGCTGCTTGCAACTCCAGGGTGTGATTCATCCAATTTTTGGGCTCCTGCTGCTGCCAACTCCAGTGTCTCTTTAAAGCAATGTTTGGGCTCCTGCCCCTCATAGTGATGCCACTTCAACTCTCTGCAATTGTGCCGCTCTGTGATTCTATTAGCCTCTGATCTGCATGTGATATTTATTCAAAGTATTATTTAACTAACCCAGCACGCATCCTGTGCGGGTTACAGCAAGGCAGAATGGTTTACAACCCTATTGAGGCTCTAGGAGGCTCAGAAATAGCCGTTTTTAATAGCGATTCGGCGCGAATAAATTCGGGTCGAACCGATTTTTGTCGGAAAATTCTGCGAATCAGTCGAATCTAATTTTTCAAAAGTTCGCTCATCTCTACTCATAACATGCAGTAGATGCAGGTAGGATGATTTTTTAATGTTATCAATCTGTATGTACAGGGTGTGGGAAACATATAAAATATGCTCTTATTGAGGGGGAAGGTCCGCTTTAAATGTTGTCGTTTTTTTAAAGATAAAAATTTGTTTTTTTTAAGAAAATCATATTGTGTGTAAAAGCCAGTTTTCTCCTGATTCCTGCCCAGGACACTCCCCGAAACTGAAAAGAGTGCTCTAGGAGATTTTCAGATAAAATACAACTATTATGTGCACCTTGCAGTTTTCAAGAACAACAACCTTTTACATTTGAAAACCCCCCCTCAAACAAACTATATATTCTCTTGACGAACACACCTCAAGATTTCTAGGTGTACCAGGCTTGTTGTCATGGGCACAGTTTTCTGGAAGTAATCCTTCGATGAATTCTTTGGTTGCACAGTGTTTCACTACAAAATGAAAAAAATAAGTCAACAAAAAACAATTTGCAATCAAGAAAAAAGCAAGTAAGCAAGTTAAATCTGAAAAAGCAAGCTTCCCTGAACAGAACAATACCTAACATGCATAGCTACGTTCAAGGGTAGGTTGCCAAACACTCCAAAGTTAAGCATGCACGTAAGGGTAATTTTACTTCATTTCAGCTCTGCAGACAAAGTGCGCACCTTGCACTTTTTCAACCAAAACAACCCTTTGCATTCGAAAACATATATTTCCTAAAAGTACACACCTTAAGCTTTCTAGGTGTACCCAGCTTGTTGTAATGGGCGCATCTTTCTGGTAGTAATCCCTGGATAAATTTTTTGGTTGCACAGGGTTTCCCTAAACAATGTATAAGCAGAATAAAAACACATTTTCCTAAAATATCAATGTGCAAAACAAAAAAACAAGCTAAATCTGAAAGAACAAGGTCCCCTGAACAGAACAATACCCAGCATGAATTGTTACTTTTAACCCTTTTAACCCTTTAAATGCCAGCCACGTAAAATCTACGTGGTTGCCTCTCCGTCACTTAAGTGCCAGCCACGTAAAATTTACGTGCCTGGCATTTACCCCTGCTAGCGGGCAAAAAAAAAAAAAAAATATTCACCTGACCCCTCGTTGGATCCGGCCGGGTCTCCTCTTTAATTTGGTGCCATCCGATCCCCCATGGGGGGTCGGATGGCTCCAGGAGAGCCCCTGGAATAGGCCCCCCGCTTCTGCAGCAGCAGCTGCTAACTGTAAAAAAAAATAAAAATGACATTCACTTACCTGCGTGTGCGCTGGCTCCTGCTGTCCCTCCTCTTCACCTGGGGGGCGGGGCTAATGACGTCATCACGGCCCCGATCACTGGCTTCAGCGTTCTCAGCTGTCAGATGCCGGTGATCGGTGCCCGGGAAGGAGGTGGCAGGAGATCCTCTGATCTCCTGCCTCCCCCTTCTCTGGATGCCGATCCCCGGCATCTGTCATCAGAGCGGCGAGGGTCAAGAGCTTACAATCGGAGGTAAGTACAGTAAAATTATTTTTTTTTTTTTAATAAAATACTTTTTACTAACGTGTGTTTTTTTTTTTTTTTAACAGTTAACCCTTTGTGAGCTGGTAAAGGGTCCATGAGACCCCTTATACCAGCTCACAAGGCTCTGGGTCTGGCAAGTCACCTGCGGCTAGCGGGTGACTTGCCATTAACCCCCAGCCCCCCATTACCTGCCTCCCCAACGGCCAGGGGGGGGGGGCAGAAGGGCCTGGGTCCCTTAGTGGCTATGTGGGCTAGTAGCCTGCAGGGCCAGGGGCCACCAACGCTGGCCCCTGCGCCCTGTTCTACAAGCCCCCATAGCTGGCCCGGGTCGGTAATGCTGGATAGGGGGGACCCTACGTCATTTTTTGGGGGGATTTTTAAGGGTTTTTAAAAATGTAATTTTTTTTGTAATTAACCCTTTTGTGTTCTGTCATCCAGCAGCTATAAAAGGCTTCTAGCAAGTGAGCAGAAGCCAGTGATCGCCGAGGGACAGAGTGCTCCAGTATGGATGGGAGGTAAGTATTAAAAAAAAAAAAATAATAATAAAATATTTTTCCTCTTTGTGTGCCTGTGTTTTTTTTTACATTTAACCCCTTGTGAACTGGTAAGGGGTCCATGAGACCCCTATACCAGTTCTCAAGGCTGGGGGGATGGCAAGTCACCTGCGCTAGCCGATGACTATATTATTTAATATATTATACTATAATATACTATATATTTAATATATTATTTAATATATTTTTTCTGTAAGAAATCCATATAGCGTGTAAAAACCCCATTCCTCATGATTACAATGGTACCTCATATGCATTTGGTAGCCCCCATTTCTGCCAAGGCGCCATCCCCAAAATGAAAAGAGCGCGCTATGACATTCTTAAAAAGTAACTTGCCATAAACCCCCGGCCCCATTCCCCCCCCCCCCCAAAGAGTGAGGGGGGCAGAAGAACCAACGGACCATGAGGGCTATGGGAGCTTGTAGCCTTCAAGGCTGGATTTACTGAGAAGGGGGAAGCCCCTCAAGCCTCGTGAACTGGTAAAGTTCACAATGCCGCTGTCCCACGACGATCATTGTTCCCAGTTTATCCATTGCTATGTGTGTCCATTACTATGTGTGTGGCTCTCACTGAGTAGGACCCAAAGTGGTGGATGTCCTGGTTCACCCCTACTTTAGTGCAGGCCTAGCCCTTGGTTTGTCTTTCTCCAAGCACTGGTGCAGCATTGACACTTTAATGCAAATTATGTTACCCAGCCTCTTGTATAAATTAACCAGCACAACCCAGGGGCTATACACACAGCATTTTCCCAGAGTCCCAGCTGTTTCAAGAGCATTTGAATACAATTTATTTCTGTCACAAACTTCTGCTTGAGTTTGACACATGTAGTGATGATCATTTGGGAATGTTGCAGCACTAAACACAGACCAAGGTCACAGCAAGAAGACTCCAGTCAAAGTCAAAGTTTAGACTAAGTACAAATAATTCATGGAAGTCAGCAGACACTCAACCATAGCTGAAAAACTGGTCTTGATTGTAGTCAGAGAACATCCAACTAAGAAGTGCAACATTGTGCAGAGCCCCCAGGAGGAGAAAAACTAACTCTTCCTCTATTTTGCCACCCTCTACTTTAAGAGGTGCACCATATGTCTGCCCTATAAGAGGTATGAGCAAGCTAGCAATAAACACAAATATGCAAACACTGAAACTTTGAAACCTTTGTGCTCATTTTATCAAAATGTCTCTCCCTTTTTATTTAAATGCCCTTATGGAGGTTACCAGATGAAGGGGAAAACCATGATGCTTACAGGGACAGTCCAGGCAGTTGCAATAATAAAGCAGAAAAAAACTCACCTTAAACATGTCCCATGTCCTCCATTGCGTGCAGCATGTTGTAGATACTGTAGCAGGGCTCCAAAGTTTGCCCCTCCTTTCAATTCCCCCATGACCACCTGCAAATGTGGTAGCATGGCCTGTGTCTCAGCACTTCCAGAGAAAGGTGAACCCAGAAGGCACAATGAGCGTTCTTGCTCACATTGGAAAAAACGAGGGAGAGAGAGGATGAGGAACATTGTTTTCCCCATGCAGATAGCTTCACGCAATGGTCTAGCCTGTGCAATGCTGCTAAACTGGATAAGGGTGTATGTCCTGTCTATGACTCTACTGACCTACCGTACTTGATGCAGGGAATTGCCAGGGCTATGCCAAACATATTGTACTTGATTGTAAAGCTTCCATGCCTTAGTACCTAAAATGGTTTGATTATTGGTTATTTGGTTGTTATTTTGCATTTTGTGTATTGCATGGAGGGTATTCTTGACTCTTGAGAAGTTGTTAAGCAATATTTCACTGCATATTATACTAAGTATGTATATATGTGTTTGTGATCAACAAACTAAATTTTGACCCTTTAAACCCTCCCCCCCGCATCAGTTATAGTGACATCAGCACATCCACTGCATTTCTTTGGGGGGGCATGCTGAGGCTGCCACGTCCTATTGTAGTGGGCAAGGCCACCGTGACTTATGTGGGGGGGGGTGTCACTGGAGGTCACGGGTGAGTAGGAACACCCAGGACTCAGGACCTGGTAACTTTTAAACTACTTGACTAGGACATAAGCATGATATTTAATACAAAGGGGGGACTAGAATTTGGTGCCTGCCACCATGCTTCATCCTTATATGTTTAGTTACCAAAGCCGTATGTAGAATAGTCGGCCCCATGGTGGATTAGATGGGGAAATCTATCTAGATCAGGGGTCATCAACCTTTTTTCATCATGTACCTCTTTACACTTTCTAATGATCTCAAGTGCCACCTGGCTAGTAATTTATGGGTTGGCAATCACTTAAAACCGAAGCTGTTTTCTACTTGTGGAGCAAATCAGACTTGGGGTAGAGTATAGACAGCAGCCCATACCACTGGCTGGACTGCCTAATCTAGAATACCTAGGGGTCTACATTCTGGAATACAAAAGATACCGAATAAAAGCAATAAGACCAGCCTGGAAACCAATTGCCAGACTAAACTGTTCTACCAAATAAAGGTGCACTGCAGGTGTAACAGAGGTGCATGGATATTAACTTTAGCCATTTAGCCATATTTAACATTTAGCCATTTTTAAGACTATTTGCTTAGTAGAAAATTTCCAACATTATTTCAATTTGTTTTACCCAAAACTCATACCATACACAAACAACGTGTCTATACCTTTTAAGCTAGGAATCTCTTGCGAGATCTGCTACACTCTACACTCTGCTACAACTAGATAGTTGGATGACAAAGCATAAAATTTAACATGAGACATTGCTAGGCTCTCAGATACAATGCATAAGCGTTACTGTGCATTTCATGCTTTTTCCTCTGTATCTGAGTGATATAAAGGTGCCTTACTCCAGCCATGTTTCTACTGTTATGCAGCCCAATTTGCCCTATACATTTCACCTCCAATTCTGTTGGTTTGTGCCCTTCCCCATACATTTGTTCCTCAGTTTGTCTTTATTGCAAATGTGCCTCTGCTCTGAATGGTTGTTTCCCACTTTTGCTTGTGTGTTTTTCTATGCTCCCCAACTGTGGCTCTTCTGGACCTGCCACCCCCCCCCCTGTGCGTCCATCAAGCATGGGTCAATACCCATACATGCCCCTGATACATGTATCCCTCAATGCCAATTCTGAGTCTGTGACCATCCTCCTAGTCTCCATTCTGTTTGTATGTACCAGTTATGCCCCTTGATGCCTTACATTTACCTTCTGATTTCACCCATGTTCCTTTACTGAGCCTTGACTCTTTTTGTTTGCCCACTACCACCAAGTGAACCTGTCGTGCCCACATCCGTTCCATTCTTATCTGCATTTTCTATTCCCCCTCAACTACCCACGCTCTAGTGGATTAAAATCGTCAGTGCTGAGTGTAGACATATTAACACCAATGGAATGGATTAAGTGATATCGCAATGGCCGCTCAACTGGTGCCTGACCAGGAGGGTGTCACCGCAGCCACTTTCAAAAATAAAAATATCTCTAAATGTCCCCAGGGGGACGTTTTTGGCCCCTGCTAATAAGCCAAAAGAAGAAAAATACCGGGATTAGGTCCCTCCCTGTTATATCTACTGGACCCTGCGATCCCACCACACCTCGTTTCTTCTATTAAAAAAGTTATTTTTATTGTCACATCTTAAAAAGCCCATACATTACAGGTCTATATCACAAAACTATACGGCATATATTATAAATCGTTTTACACCTTATATGAAACTTATCCTGGATGCAGTTAAAAAACCAATCTATCTCTACAGTGTTTGCTAGTAATCACAATAAAGAATTATAATTATGTTGTCATTGGCAAAAAGTACATTTAGTCATGCATCTCAAAAAGCATTGTATCTAAGCATGGAATGCTAAAAGTAAGGACATGCCCACCTGTAATACATTTGTACAGATATATAGAAATGACCGAGGCAGAGGTGGAGAGAACCCCCCCTATACTTTCTTGGAAGGTAAATGTGTAGACAGTATCGCCTGGTACTAGCCCTTTAAGTTTGTCTTGATACTGGTCCTTTAAAAGTGTGGACCTTAATTCTCACTAATAATCATAAGCAATCATATATTATTGTTTAAATCAAGGCAAATGTTACCTCATAGCTGCATTTCGAATGTATACTTTAGTATTTCATTCTAAAAAGTTGGATTGCATTATTGTGTGATATTCAGTACAAGTTTGTGCTCTCTTCCTCTTATGAGTGGAGCTAAGAAATAATATATATAAAATAGTCTTCATTATGCAATGATAAATTAAACTTTATATATAAATTATTATAGTTTGGACTGTACCCTGTGGGGCTATGCGCCCCAGATGCCCCCGTATATTCCTGGCCACAGTTGCGGCGGTGTGCGGTATAGGGGAGACAAAATAAAGAGTTTCTGTGATGGAGCGTCACTCCTATACGTGGTTTCTCTGGTCCTACAAGATCCTTTGTTCTAAGCCCGCTTTTTATTTGAGTACGTGAGAGGGATACAATGCTCACCTGCTGCGTGCGTGCGTCTCCCCGCGCCACCGCCGCATCAGCGCTACTTGCTAATAAGCACTGCCACTGTCCAACACTGATGCCCACATTGTAGCTCCCTGAGTGGCGCACCAGTGATGGTCTGGGTGGTAGTATGACTTTTGCTCCCCTCCTCCTTGGGAGAGAGGAAGGGGTCTCCTCCTGCCAGCCACACCATGTTCTGTCAGTACTGGCAGTGAAGAGATGAGCATGGGCAGGCAATCAAGTGGTGGACAGCAATGAGGTGACCAGGAGCGCAAGCCAGGAAGGACAGCCTGCTCAGGTCCACAGAGGAGGCGAGGGACGAGGGAATAGGACCAGGCTGCTGTAAAGCGCCAAGCGGCACATGGTGATGGGCGCCCCAGGGGGGGTGGGGGGATATGTTCACACGGTGGCCTGATGGATCAAGCCCCACTTTCATCAAATTAACCAGGTCTCAAATATGTAACTGGCAGCCAGGCCCCATGTGAATGCTGGGGATTGCTGGGGTAGGGGTGGCATGCACTTAAAGCTGGGGTAGAAGAGCCATGAATTTATAGATGAACAAAACCCAGAATTGGATGCTGGCCTTCCCCGGGGCATCTCGAAATGGTGTTCCCCCGCCCTGTGAAACCCCTCCAAAATGCCCATAAAGCTTACCTTTTCCCCAGTCCAACGTCACATCTACGGGCTCTCGACCAATCAGAGCCTTTTGCCGTGACAATAAGGGTGTTATGCAATTAATGCTGTGGTAAGGGTGCCATGTATTTAATGTTGGGGTAAGGGTGCCATGTATTTAATGCTTGGGTAGGGAGTGCCATGTATTTAATGCTGGGGTAAGGGTACCATATGCTTAATACTGGGGTAAGGGTGCCTTGTTTTTAAACCCCCCAGCTTCTATGGCTGGTTGTGGGGGATGCCATGTATTTAATATTGTTGTGGGGGTGCCATGTATTTAATACTGTTGTGGGGATTTGCATGGATTTAAAGTGGACCAAAACCCACCCTCAACGGCTCCAGAATCTATAAGATTTATCTATATAGATTCCCTCCCCACCGCATCTAGAATCGGGCGCCCCACTGTGTGAAACCCCCCATGTTGCCCGGAAACTCACCTTCTTTGCTGGCCCAGCGGTGCATGCGCGAGCAGCGGCCACATCTCCGCTATCCCTTTAGCAAGTCACTTGCCCGCACCAGTGTGAATGGTCAGTGTGGGCACGCTCCCTGTTAGAGAGTAGCGTACCCTGTTGTGGGGGGTGCTATGTATTTAATGCTGTTGTGGGGGGGTTCCAATGCTTTTGTGGTCATGTTGTGGGGGGGGGTGCCATGGATTTAACACTGTAGTGTCGGGGTGCCATGGATTTAATGCTGGGGCTAAATTTAGCACAGGAAGTGCATACAGCTGTATCGGCACCTCTGCCCAGCATGAAGAGTGCTGAGAGGAGGGAAGCAGGGGATACCACTCCCGCTGTCTATAGCGCTAGATCTCCGCCTTAGTGAATGTGCCGGGGTTATCTTTGGGATTGCTTGGGACATCCAGATTTTAGGATTCCTCACTGCTGGGTGTCATACATTTAATGCTGGGGTAGGAGTGCCATGGATTTAATGCTGGGGTAGGAGTGCCATGGATTTAATGATGTTTTGGGAGATGCCATGGATTTAATACTGTTGTGGGGGGGGGGGGGGGGGGCCATGCATGTAATGCTGTTGTGGGATGTGCCATTGATTTAATGCTCTTGTGGGGGGCACCATAGATTAAATGCTGGGCTAGGGGGGTTCATATATTAAATTTAGCAGAGGTGTGTGTGCTGCCAATGGCAGCATAAAGAGTGTGGAGAGCAGGGGATACCGCTCTGTGCACATCCTGTGCTTAATTTGTCTATAGTGCTAGTGCGTCTTGGTGAGTGTGCTGGGATATCTTTGGGATTGCTTGGAATATGCAGATTTTAGGAAACCTCACTGCTGGGTGCCATGAATTTGATGCTGTGGTAGGGTGTTCATATATATAAACTGGACCAAACGTCATATTCAGTTATTATTGATTTGCGATATCCAGATTTTAAGATAAAAACCTCACAGCTGTCATTGCTAGCTGCCCGAACAGCACACTCACCAAGCTGGGGATCTAGCGTTATAGAGAAATTTAGCCCAAAGCAAAGCCGCTGTCAGCAACTCTACAGTGATGGGTGCAGAGCTGTCACTACACATAAGCCACCAAGCACAGCCGCTGGCAGCTTAATGCAGGGAACTGTTTTCTGCTGGACCAGCTGGGGGACTACACCCCCCCACCCAGAATGGCAAAGCAGGAGTTCTCAAGCAGCACGCACCCGCAAAAAGGTGGCGCATGGGACTCTGACAGTAAGTAGGCTGGTACCAGACAACCACCAATCAGTTACTTGGCTGGACTATTATTTTAAAGTGGAGTTTTAAGATTCCCGGGCCCATCCTTTTCCATCCCCCCGGTGCAAAATCAGGATGCCCCGCTGTGTGAAATCCCCCAGGTCGCCCACTACACTTTCCTTACTTCCCGGTCCAACGCCGCATGCGCGGGCCGCATCCCCGCTATCCCTCTAGCAGGGCGTGGTCATGCTCCCTGTTAGAGGGAGGAGGGGGATGCGGCCACCAGCGCGCTCGGAGCCGCTGTGCTAAGATGTCAGCTTAGACGTCCATAGCTCAGCGGCTCCGAGCACTCTGATTGGACGAGTGGTCGCACATGCGCCTTAGGTCCGGGATGAGGAGAGTTGATGTGGGGGATCCGGGGGGTTTCACGTAGTGGGCACCCCGATCGGGGTGCCCCGGGGTGGGGGGGGAAGGACCAAAACATAGGATAGTCAAAATGTGGGTTTTGGTCCACTTTAAAGGACAATAAATACTGTATTTGGGCCTCCACCAGATCGGATTTTGTGCCCAGGGGCCTCCAGCACACTTACTCTGGCCCTGGTCCTATTTACGCTGGAGGGGAACCCTGCGGTTCTACTCCCCATGCCCTGAGCCCTGTATACCACAGTGGAGTCATGCATGAAGCAAACGGAATCTGTGATTATGGCACCCCTCCTCTTGTTTTGGTCCGCTTCAGTGAAGCGTTCCGATTTAGGGTGCCCCTGTGTGTGAAACTCCCAGGAATAGCAGATCTAAACTCCCTCCATGCTCGGTTGGTTAAGGTTGATTTAGGCTCTCTGAGGTTAATAAAGTTAGTAAAGGTGTGCCCAGGATGAGACCGCTCTGTAACCTGGATTGAGATAAGCTTTTTTTTATCTTTAAAGGGGAGGAAATGGCAGCCATGTGATGTGGCATAGAAACATAGAAGGTTGACGGCAGAAGGAGACCATACGGTCCATCTAGTCTGCCCTTATGTGTATACTGTATGTTCTCTTTATCTTAGGACAGATGTGTGCTTATCCCAAGCATGTTTAAATTTAGTGACTGTTGATTTTTCAACTACCTCTGCTGGAAGTTTGTTCCAAGCATCTACTACTCTTTCTGTAAAAAAATATTTTCTAACATTGCTCCTGATCTTCCCCCCGACTAGCTTCAGGTTGTGCCCCCTTGTTCTATCATTAAGTTTCTTCTTAAAAACACTTCCCTCCTGAACCTTATTCAATCCTTTCACATATTTAAAGGTCTCAATCATGTCCCCCCTCTCCCTTCTTTCTTCCAGACTGTACAAATTAAGTTCTTTAAGTCTCTCCTGATAAGTTTTAAGTTTAAGTCCTTCCACCATTTTCGTTGCCCGCCATGTACATTGTCCGTGGCTGGTACTTAAAAGGTTAAACAAGTAGCGGAGGCCCTGGGATGAGAGTCCTGGTTCACACCTCCTTTCATTTTGATATTATATGACTGGCATCTTCTCATTTACTAATTATTATTAAAAAAAAAAATTTACAGGTGAGAGGCGTGGCAATGGGGGCAAAATTTGCCCCTAGCCTAGCCAATTTGTTTATGGGCATGTGGGAAGCCACATTTGTCTATGGGAAACAACATAAAGGCCTTACTTTCTAGAAACGCTACATAGACTATTGTTTAATCCTTTGGGAAGGGGCCGAACAATCGTTTGAGGAATTTTTTGAATTTATTAATCACAATGATTGGGGAATCTCCTTCACCAAAGAAAATAGTAGAGATATGGTGCATTTTCTAGATTTGGAAATAAGGAAGACTGGAGTGGAATTATCTACTAAGACATTTTTTAAGGAAATGGATTGCAACGCTTATGTTCCTGTTTCTAGTTGCCACCATCCCAAGTGGCTCAGTAATATTCCTAGGGGCCTATTTTCCTATTATTCCCATATTCCTATTTGTTCGGTTAAGGAGAAACTGTAAAGAAGATCTGGACTATAAGACCCAGGCTAAAACTATTGGACCACGATTTGCTAAAAAGGGTTATGAACTTATGATCCATAAGTTATAGAAAAAGAAATAGAAATTGTAGGGAATAGGGATAGGAAGAAAATGTTGGAAGGTAAGGGACCCAAAAAGAATAGGGGAAAAATCCATCAGAGTTTGCATTGGTTACACAATATGGAAAGAACCATAGAACCCTAAAGAGAGTGTTGGAAAAACACTGGTATATAATAAAAAATGATGAGATCTTAGGTCCGAAATTACCCGAAAAACCCAAACTTATATACCGGAGACCCCCCACACTAGCAACCATGCATGGCTTGCAAATTATGTGGAGATGATACACCAAGATCTTTTAAGGAATGTGTATCAAGGATTACGGGGGAGAAGTTTAAAGTGAATCAATTCCTTACTTGCAATAGTACCAATGTGGTATATCTTTTGGAATGCCCATGTGGGCTGCAATATGTTGGAAGGACAGGTAGAACTTTGAAAACACGGATTAGAGAGCACCTCTATAATATAAAGAAAGGCATAGAGACACATAGCGTGTCAGCACATTTTAAATTAGCACATGGATGTAATCCAAAGGGTATCCGTTTTATGGGAATAAATACAATAAAACTCGGATTAAAGGGTGGTAATATCCTGAGATCCCTTTCACAAACTGAATCCAAGTGGATTTTCAAAATGAAGACAATGAATCCACTTGGGTTAAATATAGAGTTTGATATTAATTGTTTTATTGGAAGGGATACGTTTTTTAGGTACCTTTATAGGCTTATTTTATGAGTATAAAAAAATTAATTTTGATATAGTAATCTAGGACTTTGTTGTACTGTATAAGTGCCGATATCTTGAGTTATGTTTATGTTAAAAGTTAATAGATTGATTTTTAATCAGATTTCAAATTAATTATGTATTTATGTATTTATTAAAACGTGGTTAATTCTTAGTGTTAATAGTTCTGTTTATACATTTTTTAGAATTTAATTACTATGTAAGTGGTGATAGATATTGCCTTTTAACTTGAAGGACCAATTAGGCTAATATATTTAAGCATTTGCACTTTGATATTTGTTAAAATATAGAAATGCCAGTTCCCAAAGTTAGTAATGTGCGCTATAGCGGATTTCCGGTTTGAAAAATACAATTCTGTGAAATACTCACCTGTAGAATTGGTATTATATGCATACAGCACGTCCTGCTCCAGATGTAGTAATAACATGTGGGTAATCCTCCGCCTGAGGCGCTGTTCACTGCAGACATGTAGACAACAGGCTCCTCCCGGCCCTACATATACCGAGGGACCTCCCACAAATCCCCAGCATTGAAAAGCAGTGAAAGGAGAAGCCAGGAGAAACCAACCACCCAAAAACTGGCAATAATAACAATGATAACAATCACCAAACAGGGGATCCAGAACAACGTGAAACCAGGGTGGGTTGGAGCAGGACGTGCTGTATGCATATAATACCAATTCTACAGGTGAGTATTTCACAGAATTGTATTATTCTAAGCATACAGCACGTCCTGCTCCAGATGTAGTAATAACATGTGGGACATCCAATAGCAGTGTCCGTAAAGTAGGGTGGGATCCCCAACAGAAAAGGCAACAGCAAGCAGTTTAAACTACTGCCACCTGCAAAACCTTGCGGCCAAACACAGCATCAGCTGAGGCCCTAACATCAACCTTGTAAAACTTAGTAAAGGTATGAACAGAAGACCAAGACCAAGTAGCGGCCTTGCAAACTTGTTCCACAGAGGCCTGGTGCTGAAAAGCCCAAGAAGCCCCAACAGCTCGAGTAGAATGAGCAGTAAGACGGAAGGGGGGAGACTTCCCCTTAGTAGAATAGGCTTGAACCACAGCCTGACGAATCCATTTACTGATGGTAGACTTGGCGGGAGCCAAACCCTTCCTAGGCCCATGAGGCACAACAAAGAGAGCATCAGTGTTCCTGAAAGCCTTAGTGATAACTAGGTAATACTTGACGCACCTAACCACATCCAAGGAATGCAAAACCCTCTCCTTAGGGTTACTAGGATTAGGGCACAGAGAAGGAAGTACAATATCCTGATTCAAATGAAAAGCAGACACCACTTTAGGTAGAAAGTCTGGCTTGAAACGGAACTCCACCTTATCCTGGTGTCTCTCATAGTAAGGAGGCTGAATAGATAAGGCAGCCAACTCAGACACACGCCTAACAGAAGTGATAGCTTCTAAGAAGACAACCTTGAGCGTGAGCACAGCGAGAGCAGCCTCCTGAATAGGCTCAAAAGGAGCACCCTGCAGGGCCGATAAAACCAAGTTTAAATCCCAAACAGGTACCATAGGCTTCCGAGGGGGACGCACATGAGTGACCCCCTGAAAGAACGTCTTGATAAGAGGATGCTGGGCAAAGGTCTTCTGGAAGAAGATAGACAGGGCCGAAACCTGGCCCTTCAGAGTACTAAGCTTAAGACCTAAGTCTAGACCATGTTGTAAAAACTCCAGCACCCTAGAGACTAAAAATTCCCGGCAGGGAAGAGACCTGGACTCACACCAGTCAATGTAAGAACGCCAGACTCTATAATAGATAGCAGACGAAGTCTTTTTCCTGGCTTGCACCATAGTAGCCACTACAGATGCAGACAAGCCCTTTTCCATCAGGATGGAGGTTTCAACAGCCAAGCCGTCAAAGCCAGAGTTAGTAAATTGGGATGGCGTAGAGACCCCTGAGTTAGAAGATCTGGCAACTTTGGCAGATCGTACTGATCTACTGCCATTTGAACCACGTCTGCAAACCACACTCTTCTTGGCCACCTTGGGGCCACTAGAATCGCGGATACCCCTTCCAGAGCAATCTTGCGCAGAACTCTGCCCAGAGGGGGAATTGGTGGAAACACGTACAGGAGCCGAAACTCCCTCCAAGACATGGACAGGGCATCCGTGGCCAGAGGATCCTGAGACAGGGATACAAAGCTCGGGAGCTTGTGATTGTGATGGGACGCAAACAGATCCACATCTGGCACACCCCAACGGTGACACAGGGACTGAAATACCCTGTTGCAGAGGGACCATTCCCCCTGATGGGACGACCCCCTGCTCAGAGCATCTGCCAGCAGGTTCTCCGCCCCTGGAATGTATACCGCCGAGATGCATTGGACATTGGCCTCCGCCCATGTTAGAATTAGAGAAACTTCCTGGAGAGCCCCCTTGCTCCGGGTCCCTCCCTGATGGTTGATGTAGGCAACCGCCGTTCTGTTGTCTGAGCGTACCTGAACCGCCCGACCCCTCAGGTGATGAGTCAATTGTTCCAGCACCAATCTGACTGCCCTGAGTTCCAAGACATTGATGGGTAGATGGGCCTCCTGAGGGCCCCACCTCCCCTGGAAGCGCAGACTCCCCCCCAACCCGACAGACTGGCATCCGTTGTGACCATCTCCCAGGAGGGAGCCAGGAAGGATCTGCCCCTTGTCAAGTTCCTGTGGTCCAGCCACCATGTAAGGGATTGTCTGACCGAGGGGGGAACCACCCATAACCCGCTGGGTTCTTGTTCCAAACTGACAGAAGGTGAAGCTGCAGGATTCTCAAATGAAACTGGGCGAAGGGCACCACCTCGAAGCTTGCCACCATCGAGCCCACCAACTGCATTCCTTGCCGGATGGAGGGATGAGGGCTCGAAAGCAGGGACATCGCCTGCGTTGTCAGAGCTTCCACCTTCTGCTGAGGAAGGAATATCCTTGACTGAACTGTATCCAGAATCATCCCCAGGAACGGGGTCACTGAGGAGGGGGACAGAGAGGACTTGGGGTAATTGATCATCCATCCGAAGGACTCCAGGGTGGACACTACTAACTGAGTGTCCAGCTCTGCCTGCCGCAGAGACCGAGAGGTGATGAGTATATCGTCCAGGTAGGGCAACACACGTATGCCCTTTAGTCTTAACAGGGACATCACCCCTGCCAGCACCTTGGTGAACACCCTGGGAGCCGACGTGAGGCCGAATGGCAGGGCCACGAACTGGTAATGCTGATCCAGCAGCGCAAATCTGAGAAACCTTTGGTGTCCAGGGAACACCGGAACGTGCAGGTAAGCATCCTTGATGTCCACAGATGTCATGAAGTCCCCTGGGCGCAGCGAGGCGATAGCCGAGCGCAAAGTTTCCATACGGAAGTGCTTGTTTCTGACAAATCTGTTGAGGATTTTTAAATCCAGAATGGGTCTGACTGACCCGTCCTTTTTGGGTACCGTGAAAAGGTTGGAATAAAACCCCTTGCCCCTGTCTCTTAAGGAGACCCCTAGATCCAGAAGGTCCTGCACAGCCAGCATCAAGACCCGAGCTGAGGCAGGGTCCTGAGGGATCCGGGGACCCAACAAACCTGGTAGGGGGCCGTACAGCAAATTCTATCTTGTAACCGGAGGACACTACCTCCTGAATCCACCGGTCTGAGACGTGGCGACTCCAGACATGCTGGAAGTGCTGTAGACGTCCCCCCACCCTGATGGGCGAGGGCGCCCCTTCATGCTTGAGGGGTCTTGGGGGGGGGGGGCCTTGGGCCCCCAGGAGGAACCCGGATGGCGTCCTTTATTCTTGTTCCAGGGATCTGCGCACGACCCAGCGAAGGACACTCCTCTGCCTGGCTTAGCCCCACGGTAGGGGGTCGATTGGGAGCTTGGGCCACGAAAGGGCCGAATCTGACACTTGCGCTGGGGTAACTTGCCACCCTTGGCAAAGATATCTAACCTTTCTCCAAACAGGTGCAAACCCTTAAATGGAAGCCCCGTAAGGGCCTTCTTGGCGGCGTTATCAGCGGCCCACTGGCGCAACCAGACCGCTCAGCATATGGCTACCACCAGAGCAGAAGATCTAGTGCTCAACTTAATAGCATCGACTGATGCAGATAGGATATAGTTCACAAAAGTTTCACAGGTGGCGAGAGCATTGGCAGCATCAGAGGGCAAGTCATCCGCCCCTTCAAGAGCAGTCTTAACCACAGTCCTGAGCGCCACCACCGTGATGGCTAAGGCACACACTGGGCTGAGCGACGCTCCCCCAAACGCAAAGGCATGACATGCCAGTTGGTCAACACACCGATCCTCCAAATCCCGCAGCGTAGTAGTGTCGGGGGAGTGCATAATAGAGGTGTTGGACAGACTTAGAATTGGGGCATCGACCTCGGGTGGCGATGTCCAACACTTGACCAGGTCAGCAGGAAAGGGATATTTCTTATCCACACTTTTAGGAACCCCATGAAGTTTGCTGGGGTGTTCCCATTCTTTCAGCACGATTCTATTAAAATGGGTTTGTTTGGGAAATTCCAACCGCGCCCTAGCGGTGTGGAACAGATCACCCCTTTGCCGGGGAGCCGCGGCAGGGGGAGAGAGGGACAACACGTCAAAGATCTGGATCAACAGTCTATCACTGTCGTCCGAGGACCAATGATCAGAACCAGACTCTTCCTGTCCCCTAGACTCGTCGTCGTATGACCCTGAGTCAGAGAACAGTTCCCCTTCGTCTGAGGGGGATGTGCGTAAGAAAGAAGTAAATCATCAGATTCTATAGGAAATATAGTAGATTCAGGATTCAAATGTCGCCTCTTGGCAGTGGCCTTGCGCGCCAAGGAGCCAGCAATTAAGTTTTCCACACTAGCCAGTCTAGTGGCCAAATCAGAATGAGAATCCCCACTGGTATTGAGGGTTATGCTCAGACTTGGGGGAGTAGGTGAAGCGAGGCGAGGTGCGGGCCCAGCCTCAGAAGAGGTGGGAAGACCGGCTAGCGCCTGCTGTGCACAAGGAGCACAGACCCGTGCATTGTCACCACTGCTAGGTAAGACCCCACAAGCTACACACAGACGGGCTTGTCCCGAGGGAACCCCGTTCACAATATCCTGAGATGCCTCCATATGGTGATTATTATGTGCAATATGCCAGTAGGGATTGATGCTATAAAGCAACCCTGGATGCCCCAATGACCCGCTGGGAAGTGGGAGTGATTTATTAAAAGTCTGGACCGGGCGCTACGCCGGGCCGGGAGAAGCCACCGAAGTTCGTGGTCTGAAAGACACAAGGGGAACAGGGATGTCAGAGCCAAGCGAGGAGAAGCAAAAAGCTAAAGAAAGGTCGCCCGTGAGGGCACTTACAGCACAGCGAGGGGAAGACAGTTTTCACCACGCACACGTGAGAAGGAAATGGCGCCAGCGAACCTCGAAGGGCGGGCCAGAGCTGAAGATGATGCGGAACGCGCCACACCAGACCACACCCCCCCCCCGGAGAGCGTGAAGCTCGGAGCGCGTAGCCAATCAGAAAACCAGTAGTTAGAAACTGAACCCCAACCGAGTGAATAACCTCAGGGACTAAACTGACAGGATTAGAATACAGCGTAGATAAATAATAGCGTAGACCACCAGGGACACATCGCAATCAGAGCCGCCTTACGCGCCAAGTAAAATACACTAAGGGCGCTGCGGCTAAGTTAAGATCAATGTGAAATGCGGCTCATGACACCCGGTAACCGTCAGGGGCTAAAGCTTACAAGTATAATGGGGCAAGGTTAACCGTCGTACACACAACCCCCCCTCTTTTCCCCCCAATAACGGGGGGAACTAGGAAGGAAGGTGACCCAATACTTGGGGTTCACCGCTACATGGGGTGTGGGACCTGATGTGGGAGGGGCATTCTCTGAAGGCTCACCATTAGCCTTAAACGCCTACCCTATGGTGGGGGATTGCGGTGGAGCCTAGCTCCGTAAGCACACAAGGTGCTGCCTACCTTCACCTGACCAACGCAGCCCAGGCTGGGTGGCAATTACTTCACAATGAGGACGGGTGGAAATAGTCCCGCAGGGCCTCAGGCTGTAAAGCCCCCGCTCGCCTGCGCCTACTTCATGTCTTCGCAGTGAGCACTGCAGAGAAATCTGGGGATTTGTGGGAGGTCCCTCGGTATATGTAGGGCCGGGAGGAGCCTGTTTTCTACATGTCTGCAGTGAACAACGCCTCAGGCGGAGGATTACCCACATGTTATTACTACATCTGGAGCAGG
Source organism: Gastrophryne carolinensis (assembly GCA_027917425.1). Lineage (NCBI taxonomy): Eukaryota > Metazoa > Chordata > Amphibia > Anura > Microhylidae > Gastrophryne > Gastrophryne carolinensis. Next base: position 552,926,184 of record CM051235.1, read on the forward strand.
ACGTGCTGTATGCTTAGAATAGAGCCGCATTAATGCTTTCTTTCATTTAACCCTGGTTATGAAAGAGTTAACCTTCTATGGATATGTCACCGAGTGAGGTGAATAAATTAGTGACGATGTGATGGGCCCGCAGCCTAATGAGTAAGTCCGGAGAGACGAAACGCGTTGGGCGGGGCTTCACCACATCGCCAGAACGCTCTACCCTGGCAGCTGCGCACCTCTAATCTCGCTGTTACAGCCCACGGCCAGGGGTGAGAGGAATTAAAGATTTACTCTTTTGTTAAGTGGGAATGCAAGGCAAGATCTATTGGCACTGAGGACAGTGTTTGATATTGATGTTGCGTGTTAAAAAGTTTTTATGGTAAGCACAATAAACCTTTTTAAGGCTTTGACACAAACGGTGTTACGCTATGTTTGGCTTTTCTGTTTCTCCCTTATAATAAGTTTGCAGTTATATCTACGGAGAATGATAAAATGTGATTGAGAATTGATTGATCAAATATCACTACATCACTTATATCTATATGATGGGCTTGATTACAAGAATCTATCTGGTACGTGCAATTTAATTTTGGTGGCTGGTCACACTGTCAAGGTTTTGTTGAGCACGAAAAAAGAGAGGACTAATTAACCTTTTGTATCCCTCTGAGTCTGTCTATGTTTCTATACATAGTTTTTTCTTTTAGTATTTAATTGAGACTGGACTGACACAGTTTTTGACTCCTTCCGTAGGATTGTAATTGTATTCAATTTCTAATGTTTTAGATTAAACTGTGGATTTATTTGTGATTTTAATTTTAAAAAAACTAGTGCGGCTTTAAAAGTGGGAGAATTTTCTCTCACTTATCCAGTATTTTTACTAATTATTATTTACTAATTTTTCAGTTAAGCCATAATTTACTAGGGCGGAGAAGAGAAGCTTACCTGAAAAGATCGGTGCAGTCTTAGCCAAACTGGTATGGAAATTTAATTTCAGGACATCAGAGCCAGTGGCTTTGATCAGGATTGATGCTGCAAAGACACGGGACACACCTGCATTCACACCCACTTCTTCCCATTCATGGAAAATAAGGGTCACACCTCTCTGGGAGTGTGGGAGGGTGAGAATACATCATATTTACTTGTGTTATCAGATGTGACTGCGTGATGATTAGACACAAAGGCGTGCCTAGCCTGCATATGCTTAAAGGGACATTGTAAGCAAAAAGTTAAATTAGCCTACTTTCTGCTTTTCTCATGCTGGCTGCCAGGGGTCGCAACTTCCACCCAGCCTACAGTACATTCACTTTGCTTTATATTTCTCAGGAAGTCCCAGTGAAATCTCTCCCTTCTGTAGAGCCTCCTCAGCAGCAGATAATGACTCATCCATGCATGTTTCAATGGGAGGGTCCCTCCAACAGTCAGTTGGGAATTACAAACTGCAGGTGAATGAAAGACGCAGCTCCTGACAGCCAGCATGGTGCAAGCAAAAATAAGGCTTATTAAACACTTTGCCTGGAATTTCCCTTTAAACCAAAAGAAGTGGACAAGCTATTACCCCAACTATTGATTCAATTAAAGGTCAGCTGTGGTCAGGTCTGGATCATTTATACTTACCCTCTGAAGAAATACAGACCCAGAATCTATACCCCTGGCCAAGCCTGCAAAGTAAAGCTATGTCCAGAATGCCTCAGAAGGGTTGTATTGCTAATCAAGCCAGATAATATATAAATCACTACCACTTTATATAGAAACCTACATGGGGTTTACTAAATTATTAATAGAAACCTACATGGGGTTTACTAAATTATTAATACAACTAAGTGTTAGAAGAGAGAATAGACCCTTCCCAGCCCACACGCCAACCACCCTATGCCCAGTGCTCTGCATATTGTATAGGGCAGGGATGGGGCATTCTGGTTAGCCACTGCAGCTGCACATACTGCTGCTGTCGTGGTCTGCAGAGGCCTGGAGAATTAGAAGCTATGTCCTCAATAAAAAAAAGTAAAGTACTTAAGTTCCAGGTTGGGGGCCTTTATTATATAGAGTAATCTGCCTGTCACGCTCCGGGTACTACAGCAATCCACTTAGATAACTCCAGCCCTCTCAGTAAGACCTCAACCCCCAATCTCCGCAGCCAGCTTCACCTATAGGAGCCCCCGCTTGCCGGGACGCAGAGCACGCCTGCCCGGGATCGGTTGCCCCCAGGACTTCAATGGCTCAAAGATTGGAGTCTTACTGTTCAGAGGCCTGGAGAACCCGTGGCTGGAAGTGGTGCCGAGCAGCCCAATAGCTGAGCGTATAACGGAAGTCCAACAGGCTTAGGGTCAGCAACAGAAGTTCCGAGATGGCAGCGGTACAAAGGATTGGACAAGATGTGGTCGAGGATCAAGCAGAGGTCGGCAACAGGAGATCAGATCGGGGGTGGTCAAAACACAGGCGAAGGTCGGCAACAAGAAAACAGATCGGGGATCGTCAAGACAGGCGGAGGTCGGCAACGGGAGATCAAAAGATTCTTTAGAGACAAGCTACTAACTGGGTATAAGGCACTATCACAGGCGCTGAGCAACTGACAGGGTGAACCTTATATAGGGACAGATATGATGGGAGGTGAGTATGTGATTGGTGCAACTACAATCTACACAACCATTGGGCCAGAACCTAAAAAAGGGCGTGTAGCCCAGAACCTCTTTTTTGGGCTCATTGGCCCATAGTCTGAACCAAGGGGCGTGCCTGTGCCCCTTGGTATAATCACTTCCTACTACAGCCTCCGGCGGGCGCGCTGTGTGCAGCGCCGCCGGAGGGCATAAAGATTACGTGCTCGCGCATGCGCACGCGAGACAGTAACGCGGGCGCGAGCACGAGGAAGGAGAGCGGCCGTGCACGGCGCCGCCTCAGCCGCCGCCGCCGCCGCTCGGCGTGGCCGCCTGGCAGGAGCTGCTGCGGCCGGGCGCCCGAGGCCAGCGTTGGAACGGGGCTCAGGTAAGCGCCGATTCCTGACACTACCCCCCCCTTCACGAGGGGCCTCCGGACCCTTACCGGGTTTTCCTGGATTGTCATGATGAAACTTCTTTACAAGAGTACTGGCGTGCACATCCTTAGCTGCTACCCAGCACCTTTCCTCGGGACCGTAGCCAACCCAGTCCACCAAATACTGTAAAGAATTACGCACTTTACGTGAATCCAAGATCTTATTCACTTCATATTCGGGCTTATTATCAACAAGAAGTGGCGAGGGACCAGCAAGAGGAGTATTTTTCGCCGGTTTTAACAATGAAACATGAAAAGAATTAGGTATTTTCATAGTCGGCGGGAGTTGAATCTTAAAAGACACATTATTCAATTTCTTGATAATCGGGAAAGGCCCAATGAATTTCGGACCCAATTTACTAGAGGGTTGACGGAGCGCAATATTTTTAGTGGAGACCCAAACTAGATCGCCTACTCGAAGAGTAGGTTCCCGTGATCTACGACGATCAGCAAATTTCTTATATCTTAAACTAGTGGTTTTAAGGATTTCCTGAACATGTGTCCAGATATTCTTCCGTTCTTGAAGCCACTCCTCCAACGCCGGCAAGTTGGAGGGTGACCCCGAAAGGGAAGAAGCTCTAGGATTTTTCCCTAAGTTACAATAAAAAGGCGATATCTTGGTACTCTCACTAGGCGCATTATTATAAGCAAATTCGGCGAAATCAATAAATTCTGCCCATTGTTCTTGGGCATCAGAGACATAACACCTTAAGTACTGTTCCAGAGTTTGATTAGTTCTTTCCGTCTGCCCATTGGACTGGGGATGGTAGGCAGACGAAAGAGAGATCTGTATACCCAGCCGCAAACAGAAATGTTTCCAAAAACGGGAAGTAATCGGACGCCCCGATCAGAGACTATATTGGATGGAATACCATGAATACGAAAAATGTGTGAAGTAAATAGTCGAGAAAGCTCTGGTGCAGAAGGAAGCTTTGCCAAAGGAATGAAGTGTGCCATTTTACTGAAACGATCTACGACCACCCAAATAACAGTATTCCCGAGTGATAAAGGCAAATCTACAATAAAATCCATAGAAATATGAGTCCAAGGTTCAGCAGGAATTTCAAGAGGAACCAAACCGCCACTGGGAGCCTTATGAACCCCCTTACTTCGAGCGCAAACAGCACAAGCATCGATAAAGGCAGTAATATCGCGTCTCATGGTTGGCCACCATACATGGCGACGGCAAGCATAAGGGTTTTTCGGTTACCCACATGACCAGCAGTTTTAGCATCGTGAAACTCGCGAATTACATCGGAACGCAAATGTGGCGGTACAAACTGGCATCCCAAGGGAACATCACTAGGAGACTGGTCTTGAAACGGCGCCAAGGTGTTAGAGAGATCAGGAAGTAATGCCCCGACCACACAACCCATAGGTAGAATCGGGTCACCAGTATCACCCCGATCCTTACATTCACCGAACATGCGAGATAGAGCATCCGCTTTAGTATTTTTTACACCTGGCTTGAACGTAATAATAAAATTAAAACGCGAGAAGAATAATGCCCAACGTGCTTGACGAGAGTTCAATCTCTTGGCAGACCCAATGTATTCAAGATTTTTGTGATCGGTATACACAGTTATAGGATGTAAAGAACCCTCCAGCCAGTGTCGCCATTCATCAAAAGCCAGTTTAATAGCTAATAGTTCCCTATTACCAACATCATAATTTTGCTCCGCGGTACTGAATTTACGTGAAAAATAAGCGCATGGATGAAGACGCTCAGGGTCACCGGAATATTGCGACAAATCTGCACCCACTCCCAGCTCTGAAGCGTCTACTTCAACAATGAAGGCCTTACGAATATCTGGGTGAATTAACACTGGTGCCGAAGTGAAGGCCCGCTGCAAGGTCAGGAAGGCCTCACAGACAGAGGAAGGGAATAAATCCCTTCCTTAAATTTTCGGTGATGTACTCCCTCATTGCTTGCTCTTCAGGCAGGGTAAGATTATAAATTTTTCCCCTCGGGGGAATCGTGCCAGGCAGCAAGTCAATAGGGCAGTCATAAGACCGATGTGGAGGAAGGGTATCCGCAGAACGTTCAGAGAAGACATCAACCCAGTCTGCGTATGGTTGAGGTAATCCCTGAGGTAAAACTTGCATACTTCTAAGGCCTGTAGTAAAGCAGTGACTTTTACAATGGTCACTCCACTCAATTCTCCAACCCGCCAATCTAACACCGGGTTGTGGAGTTGTAACCAGGGGTATCCCAAAACCACCGGAGTTTCTGGACAGTCGAAGATGAAAAATTCTAAGAACTCAGAGTGGGAAGAGCCAACAATTAACCGAAGAGGTGGGGTCTTGGTGTTTATAGGTCCCCCCTGGATGGCCTTCCCATTGATGGCCAAAACTTGTAGGGATCTTTCAAGAGGAACGGAATACCTAAAAGGGAGATCATGCTCCTATCCAGAAAGTTTCCCGCCGCACCGCTGTCGATAAAGGCGGAAACTGTTTGCTTGGAAGAACCCCAAGACAGGTCAATGGGTACTAACATTTTATTTTGGCGAGAGTTGCAAACTGACTCACCCAGATCAGTACTCTCTACCTGGTCTGGGTGCGGAAGTTTTCCGCCGGTCTCCCCTTGTTGGGACAGGACCCTGCGAAATGTCCCGAGTTCCCACAATATAGGCATAACCCATTGGACCGCCTACGCTGCTTTTCCTCTTGGGATAACCGGGTTCTCCCCAATTGCATGGGTTCTTCCTGGGAAGGAGATGAGGTATTTTCCCCACGGGTAGCCGGGGAACTAAGACTCTGGGAGGACCTGAAGGACGTGGGAGCCCTGGCTCTCTCCCTAGCCCTCTCTCTAAGACGCCTGTCTATTTTAATGGAGACCTGCATTAATTGGTCTAGGTCTGCGGGTGGAGGAAAATTTACCAAAGCATCCTTGATGCTTTCCGACAGCCCCACCCTGAACTGACTACACAAAGCGGGATCATTCCACCTCGATTCGATGGCCCAGCGGCGGAATTCAGCACTATAATCTTCAGCCGAATTCCGTCCTTGTCTTAAGGCCCGAAGCCTATTCTCTGCCGTAGATTGTTGATCAGGATCAGCATATAAGACGCCCATAGCATTAAAGAATGCTGTAACGGATTGTAGGGCAGAATCATGAGATGGTAAACTAAAGGCCCAGGACTGCGGGTCTCCTTGAAGCAAAGAAATGACTAGGCCTACTCGTTGGGACTCAGTGCCTGAGGAGATGGGTCTCAGCTTGAAATACAGTTCGCAGGCATTCTTAAAATTGGAGAATTTAGCTCGTTCTCCAAAAAACTTTTCAGGCAGTGGAATCTTTGGTTCTGAGATATGAGGTGGTACAGAGGATGCCGGTAACAGACGAGATTCCTGAGTGGCCACTCTTTGAGCGAGCTGGTTTATCGCCGTAGCCATAGCTTGTACCTGCTGTACCAGGTCATCCATCTTGGGCCTGTGATAATGTCACGCTCCGGGTACTACAGCAATCCACTTAGATAACTCCAGCCCTCTCAGTAAGACCTCAACCCCCAATCTCCGCAGCCAGCTTCACCTATAGGAGCCCCCGCTTGCCGGGACGCAGAGCACGCCTGCCCGGGATCGGTTGCCCCCAGGACTTCAATGGCTCAAAGATTGGAGTCTTACTGTTCAGAGGCCTGGAGAACCCATGGCTGGAAGTGGTGCCGAGCAGCCCAATAGCTGAGCGTATAACGGAAGTCCAACAGGCTTAGGGTCAGCAACAGAAGTTCCGAGATGGCAGCGGTACAAAGGATTGGACAATTTTTTGTTATTGTTTGTTACTTTATTGCTGAATGCCCCAACTGTTGTTAATCTTCCCAGTTCTTTCACATGCGTGGTTTTGTTGTCATATATTGGCACTTATTGTTTCAGCCCAAGGCTATTAATAGAGCCTAGTTCTTATTGCCATTTTGCACACACCATTTGTTTTTTGCACATACACTCAGCACTTTAGCGTCTTTTTATCACATTTAGACTGTTTTGCACTCACATTTTTTATATAAATATCTATTTAACACAACTTAATTTCCTCATCCTCAGCACTTTGGGTACATTCATAGCGTGATTTATACAATTTATTGTGTACATATATATAGTGATAACATTGATATTTACATGCAATAGTCACCGCGTTCGGGATACCCCTGTTTGTGTTTTGTGTTTTTTAAACTGTGTGTATGTCTTGTAAGGTGTCATTTTGATGTATTTGTTATTTATTAAAATTATATTTTTCATATTTTTTACATTCAGTGTGCGGCCTTGTGTGGGGGTTGGAGGGAGTAGTCAAAGGATTGGACAAGACGTGGTCGAGGATCAAGCAGAGGTCGGCAACAGGAGATCAGATCGGGGGTGGTCAAAACACAGGCGAAGGTCGGCAACAGGAAAACAGATCGGGGATCGTCAAGACAGGCGGAGGTCGGCAACGGGAGATCAAAAGATTCTTTAGAGACAAGCTACTAACTGGGTATAAGGCACTATCACAGGCGCTGAGCAACTGACAGGGTGAACCTTATATAGGGACAGATATGATGGGAGGTGAGTATGTGATTGGTGCAACTACAATCTACACAACCATTGGGCCAGAACCTAAAAAAGGGCGTGTAGCCCAGAACCTCTTTTTTGGGCTCATTGGCCCATAGTCTGAACCAAGGGGCGTGCCTGTGCCCCTTGGTACAATCACTTCCTACTACAGCCTCCGGCGGGCGCGCTGTGTGCAGCGCCGCCGGAGGGCATAAAGATTACGTGCTCGCGCATGCGCACGCGAGACAGTAACGCGGGCGCGAGCACAAGTAAGGAGAGCGGCCGTGCGCGGCGCCGCCTGAGCCGCCGCCGCTCGGCGTGGCCGCCTGGCAGGAGCTGCTGCGGCCGGGCGCCCGAGGCCAGCGTTGGAATGGGGCTCAGGTAAGCGCCGATTCCTGACACTGCCAAACTGGGTAAGGAGCAAAATCAGGTAGTCTGACGAATTCGGGTAGGGAACTAGATAGGGTACTCTACTCCGATGAGATGGCTAATGAATTGCCAGATACTGTAGGGTAGGCAGCCATGCCAGGTTGCAAACCAGATGGGCTATTCAGCCAAAGCTGACTTGGGAGCTAGATGGAGTAGCCAGCTCAAGCTGGGTCAGGAGCCAGAGGGGGGTAGTCTGCCAAAGCTCGGTCAGTTAGCTAGATGGGGTAAGTTAGCCAATCCCGGGTTGGGAGCTTTATGGGGTAGTTAACGAAATTCAAGTGGGGAGCCAGATCTGGAGGGCACCCAAAGGTAAGTCGGGAGCCACATCAGTTATTCAGCCAAAATGGGGTCAGGAGGTAGAATGGGTATTCAGCCAAATCCGGGTCGGGAGCCAGATCAAGCAGTAAGCCGAAGCAGGGTCAGGAGCCTGATCGGGTAGTCAGCCAAAGCTGGGTCAGGGAGACTGATCCGGGAGTCAGCCAAAGCTGGGTCAGGAGCCTGATCGGTTAGTCAGCCAAAGCTGGGTCAGAGAGCCTGAACCAGTAGTCAGCCAAAGCGGGGTCAGGAGCCTGATCGGTTAGTCAGCCAAAGCTGGGTCAGAGAGCCTGGTCGGTTAGTCAGCCAAAGCTGGGTCAGAGAGCCTGATCCAGTAGTCAGCCAAAGCGGGGTCAGGAGCCTGATCAGTTAGTCAGCCAAAGCTGGGTCAGAGAGCCTGATCGGTTAGTCAGCCAGAGCTGGGTCAGGGAGCCTGATCCGGGAGTCAGTCAAAGCTGGGTCAGAGAGCCTGATCGGTTAGTCAGCCAGAGCTGGGTCAGAGAGCCTGATCCAGTAGTCAGCCAGAGCTGGGTCAGAGAGCCTGATCGGTTAGTCAGCCAGAGCTGGGTCAGGGAGCCTGATCCGGGAGTCAGCCAAAGCTGGGTCAGAGAGCCTGATCGGTTAGTCAGCCAGAGCTGGGTCAGAGAGCCTGATCCAGTAGTCAGCCGAAGCTGGGTCAGAGAGCCTGATCGGTTAGTCAGCCAAAGCTGGGTCAGAGAGCCTGATCCGGGAGTCAGCCAAAGCTGGGTCAGGAGCCTGATCGGTTAGTCAGCCAAAGCTGGGTCAGAGAGCCTGATCGGTTAGTCAGCCGAAGCTGGGTCAGAGAGCCTGATCCAGTAGTCAGCCGAAGCTGGGTCAGAGAGCTATATTGGGTAGTCAGTGGAGGAAGATCCAAAATGTTGGACCCGAGCATTAGCCCTTTACAACTGTACATGTAAAGAGTTGTGAGCCATAGAAGACATGCACACACTGAAGTGCACCTTCCGTAGTCGAGAACAGATGTGTGTGCACATACATGAACTGGAAGCTGATCTTTGACAATGCCTATTGATGGTAGTGCCTGCACTTTAGGGTCTCTAACTAATAAATTGAATTAAACAATTAATAAATTAAATAAATGAGTTCAAATTCGTCAACACTCTCACTTCATTTCAACTGGGTGGCCACAGCTAGATCAGAAGTACCCCTCGAGATCATGTATCACTAGGTCTATAATTAAAAGCCACATCAACCCCATTCAGCAGAGCAAGGAGTCATAACCAGACAGGAGCCTGCTTAGTTCATCCAACCACAGGCATGTTTCCTGGCAAAAATGGCCCTGCATGACCCCGAAACGTTGGATATACTCGTTTGCTAGTATCAAGTGTGCAATGGTTTTTGGAACTTGTACTTGTAGCCACACATAAGGCTACAGCGTATGAATGAAACTGCACAAACATTGATTATAGCAAACTCTAGTGAGATTTCTAGCACCTACAACGAGACCTTAAAAACGTAATTGCTGGCAACTTGCAGCACCTGAGACAGAGCACCTGCTTAATAGTACAGCAGACATAAAGTAAAAAATTACTTTAATCGGTCACAGGGTATCCTGTTTTTGGATGCCTGGCAAGTAAACCAATATACAAGCCTTGAAGTGAGCATTGCATAGTTCGAGCTGTTTTTTGAGCACAGCAGAAGCAATATGGCAAGCAAACCATGATAGGGAGCCTTATTTAGCAAGTGTCAGTGCCATGCAGTGCCACTTTTTTGGCCTCATCGGCACTCAGTGTAAAATGTAGCAACTAATAAAAGGCTAATGCCGAAGAGGCCGCTGCCTAGCGTCTTATTTGACAGTAGCACCCAAAAGGATGCAGTGCCCGGATGAAGAGATGAAACCAGGAGCTATTGCTGAAGATCCCATAGAGCTCACGAGCATGAAGTGTTTAATGCTTATAATCAATATTAAACACATTTATTTGAACAGAACTTGGGACTTGTCAATAATTGAAACACAGGACCTAGATAGGCCAAAATTTTGGGGGGGTTATTAAAATTGATTTTAATGGCTTCTTTTGCTTAACAATGTGTAATTTGGACACCAAAAACTAAAAAGCAGCCAAACAGCACTGTAAAGTTTGTCCCCTTTGTCCCTAACATTGATTTCTTGTAACTGTAATGAAGAAACGCTGACCAGCGCTGGAAAATAACATCACCAAAGATTTCAAGGAGGTAAAAATTCATAAATATGATGTTGAGCGCCGGATTTACGGCAGAGCAAAGTGGCGCCAACTGGTGCTAGGATAATCAGCCACCGGGTCCAACAGATGCTGACATAGGCCAGCCAATACCTAATGCAACAATCAAAGCTAATTGGTAGCATTCAGTGCAACGTCTGCTAGCACCAGTGTAGAACATAGCACAGCACCAGATAAGATGGGAATGCAGGCGCTCCGAAGCTGGAGTTATAGCCACAAATATAATACAAAAATTAAAAAAAAGAACAAACAAGAGGTTGGGAAAAGAAAGTCCAACATTTTTATAGGTGCAGGAAAGCATCATAGAAAATGTTAAAATCCTGACATGCTGTAAGAAGTGGGGGCATTAGGTGCTGCATTTGTATATCAGGTGTATATCTGGTACAGCACACAGGTAGCTGTTACTCACTCCTCAAACACGCCCTTGACTCTTTAAGTTCAGTTCTTGGCCCATTTAAAGCAAGTCTGGCTAAAGCAGTCGTAGGAACTGCAAACTCTTTTAAGGTGGACCAAAACAGCTGGGGTCTAAGGCTTCTTTCTAGTTTGGGATGCCCCTCAGTTTGAAACCCCCTGGAATTGCCTTTTATTACATTCTGTGATCCAGGTCCGATCAGATGAACTTACAGTGCAGCGCCCAGCCGTTCAGTTAGGGATGCCTGGGATGTGACCGCTCCCCTTTTTACTATTCCAAAAAGAGCTTTATTTTGTGCATTGATTTGTAAAGCATACAGTGCTGATTGGATGAGAGCCCGCACATGCGCCATGGGACCACCATAAAGTTGAGGTTTGAGGGTGATCGGGGGGGTCACTTAGTGGAGGTATCCCAAATCAGCATACTCCAGGCAACAAAAACAAAAAACGGGATGATCAAAAACCTGGGTTTTGATCCACTTTCATTTTTAGGATCTCTAGAAAGAAAAGCATCAAAGTGATTAGCAAGTCAAAAGTTAAAAAATACATATCAGTAGCTTACCTTTCATTGAGTGGCTCGAGCATTGTGCTTCCTCCGCTGTCTGTCTCCTTAGTTGGGAAAATCACTTTCTCATTCAGCTTCTAGTCCCCACCCTGTTGATCTGGTCCTTCAATCAACCTTCAGTGGACCAAGAACAGAACCACCTCCCCTTGCTGCCCAGACATCAAGATAGGCTGCCTCTGTTTTCAGCTCTGAAACCCCGCCCTCCTCTCACAAACATCATCAAGCATCGCTATTGCCACATCCACTGTTTCTCTTCATTTTTTCTATGAATCTCCAATGATCTAATACTTAGAAACTACTTAGGAACTACAGGGTCTTTTTGAAAACGGATTGAAGTTTAGGACAGAGCAACGTGTAGCCCCAGACAATGTGACAACAATTAGGCTTTCCTTAACCCTAACTTTAAGAATGTATTACTTGTATCATGCTCTTTACACTTCTGATAGCTGGATAGCAGGACAAATTGTGGAATTAGTGAATGTGCCTAAATAAGGAACCAGTTACTCCTAGCTTTCCTAAACGATAGAAAAGGCTTCAGTTGTGGCAACTATTGTAAGTGAATGTAAAAGCACTTTGATGGCAATTCTGGCTGCACACTCCCCATGATAGAGCAGAGCCTGGACAGTTCTTCATAAAGAGCACAGACTTTACTTCCCCTAATGCAGCGGGTGCAGCAGTACACTTACCTGAGCTCCCAGAACCATTTGTCTCAGTAGGTGTTCTTTCCACTGTCAGAATATCTATGGCCAGAGTTTCAGAAAGATGGCTGCCCCCATGATTGAGGACGCTATACATTGTAAGCTGCTGCCAGTATCCTCACTCATAGGGTGGCCATCTTTCTGAAGTCCTGGCCATAGACATTTTGACAAGGAAAGAGTGGTGATCGGCAATGGGTTTTGCAGGGCTCAGGTTGTACAGCCACTTCCTGCTGCTGCACACTTTAGGTTATGTTGACTGATGAGCTGCTCAGCAGCCCATTAACCAGCTTTTCCTGTGTTCGGGCTGAACTTAAACATGGACTGCTGGGTGAAGTCCATGTTCAGGTTTGGAAACCCGAACTCGCAAAGTTTGGTATGGACCAGAACCTTGTGGTTCGGGTTCCCCAACACTAGCCACCAGTGGTCATGTGGGGCCTCAAAACAGCAGCCAAAGTGAGGGAATGCATAAGTAGGTAAATGCTTTTGCCCTAGTCTTACAGTTACAGTATGTGCAGTGGGAAGTTCACATTTGTGACTGGAGGGTAAGATCAGCCCTGTGTGTATTTGTGTGTCTGACACTCTGCTAGTATCTAATACAATTGTGCTGCAAACCACAGGGCGCGCATTCTTGTTTGTGTTTACATCTACATTCTTTTTTTTATATTTCATTCTACACCTTTGATGTTACAACATTCCAGAGAATCAAGAAAAACCTGTTTAGAAACAAAGGTGGGGGCAGCCAGAGAGAGATTTGAACTGAGCCTAAAGCATTATATATGCTTTTATGTATATGCATGGAAGGCAGGAAGAAATGGGCAGAGGTGAGGCGGGAAAAGCTGAGGTAGGCTGAGGTAAGGCAGGAAGATGTGAGGTGGGAAGAAGTAGGCAGAGGTGAGGTAGGAAAAGCTGAGGTAGGCTGAGGTGAGGCAGGAAGATGTGAGGTGGGAAGAAGTGAGCAGAGGTGAGGCAGGAAGAAATGGGCAGAGGTGAGGCAGGAGGATGTCAGGTGGGAAGAAGTGGGCAGAGGTGAGGCAGGAAGAAATGGGCAGAGGTGAGGCAGGAAAAGCTGAGGTAGGCTGAGGTGAGGCAGGAAGATGTGAGGTGGGAAGAAGTGGGCAGAGGTGAGGCAGGAAGAAGTGGGCAGAGGTGAGGCAGGAGTATGTCAGGTGGGAAGAAGTGGGCAGAGGTGAGGCAGGAAGAAATGGGCAGAGGTGAGGCGGGAAAAGCTAAGGTAGGCTGAGGTGAGGCAGGAAGATGTGAGGTGGGAAGCAGTGGGCAGAGGTGAGGTAGGAAGAAATGGGCAGAGGTGAGGCGGGAAAAGCTGAGGTGTGCTGAGGGAGGCAGGAAGATGTGAGGTGGGAAGTAGTGGGCAGAGGTGAGGCAGGAAGAAAAGGGCAGAGGTGAGGCGGGAAAAGCTGAGTTAGGCTGAGGTGATGCAGGAAGATGTGAGGTGGGAAGTAGTGGGCAGAGGTGAGGCAGGAAGAAATGGGCAGAGGTGAGGCGGGAAAAGCTGAGTTAGGCTGAGGTGATGCAGGAAGATGTGAGGTGGGAAGTAGTGGGCAGAGGTGAGGCAGGAAGAAATGGGCAGAGGTGAGGCGGGAAAAGCTCAGTTAGGCTGAGGTGATGCAGGAAGATGTGAGGTGGGAAGTAGTGGGCAGAGGTGAGGCAGGAAGAAATGGGCAGAGCTGAGACGGGAAAAGCTGAGGTAGGCTGAGGTGAGGCAGGAAGATGTGAGGTGGGAAGTAGTGGGCAGAGGTGAGGCAGGAATAAATGGGCAGAGGTGAGGCGGTAAAAGCTGAGGTAGGCTGAGGTAAGGCAGGAAGATGTGAGGTGGAAAGAAGTGGGCAGAGGTGAGGTAGGAAAAGCTGAGGTGAGGCAGGAAGATGTGAGGTGGGAAGAAATGGGCAGATGTGAGGCAGGAAAAGCTGATGTGGGCAGAGGTGAGGCAGGAAGAAAAGGGCAGAGGTGAGGCGGGAAAAGCTGAGTTAGGCTGAGGTGATGCAGGAAGATGTGAGGTGGGAAGTAGTGGGCAGAGGTGAGGCAGGAAGAAATGGGCAGAGGTGAGGCGGGAAAAGCTGAGGTAGGCTGAGGTGATGCAGGAAGATGTGAGGTGGGAAGTAGTGGGCAGAGGTGAGGCAGGAATAAATGGGCAGAGGTGAGGTGGTAAAAGCTGAGGTAGGCTGAGGTAAGGCAGGAAGATGTGAGGTGGAAAGAAGTGGGCAGAGGTGAGGTAGGAAAAGCTGAGGTAGGCTGAGGTGAGGCAGGAAGAAATGGGCAGATGTGAGGCAGCAAAAGCTGATGTGGGCAGAGGTGAGGCAGGAAGAAATGGGCAGATGTGAGGAGAGAAAAGCTGAGGTGGGCAGATGTGACGCAGGAAGAAATGGACAGAGGTGAGGCAGGAAAAGCTGAGATGGAATGAGGTGAGGCAGGAAAATTTGAGGTGGGAAGAAATGGGCAGAGGTGAGGCAGGAAAAGCTGTGGTGGGCAGAGGGGAGGCAGGAAAAGCTGAGATGGAATGAGGTGAGGCAGGAAAATGTGAGGTGGGAAGAAGTGGGCAGAGGTGAGGCAGGAAGAAGTGGGCAGAGGTGAGGTGGGAAAAGCTGAGGTGAGCAGAGGTGGGAAGGGAGACAATGAGGTGGGCAGAGGTGAGGCAGGATGAGGTGAAGTGGGATGAAATGAGCAGGATTGAGGCGGAAAAAGATGAGGTTGGCTGAGGTGTGCTGGGTAAAGGTGAGGTGGACTGAGGTGCGCCGGAAGATGTGAGGCAGGAAAAAAAGGGAAGCAGTGAGGAGCAAAAAAGTGGGGAGGAGGCGGGAAAAGGTAAGGTAGGCTGGGGTGAGGTGAGGCAGGAAGATGTGAGGCGGGAAGAAATGGGCAGTAGTGAGGAGTGAAAAAATGGGTAGGATGACTTGAGGTGGGACAAAATGAGCAGAAGTGAGGCAGAAAAAGATGAGGTGGGCTGAGGAGTGCTGGGTAAAGGTGAGGTGGAACAGAGTAGAAAGAAGGGAGGTGGGAAGAAGTGGGCAGAGGTAAGGTGGGTTGAGGAGAGGCAGGATAGGGTTGATTCAGAACCAGGTGAGAATTCTCACTTCATTTTTAGGAGAGAAAACTGTCATTGACTTTCATTGTCTACCATGGGGCTGATTCAGAGCCAAGTGAAACTTTATACCTGGTAAACAATGAACGTCAATGGCAGTTTTTTCTCCTAAAAAAAGGAGTGAGAATTCTCACCTGGCTCTGAATCGACCCTGATGAGGTGAAGTGGGAAGAAATGAGAAAGAGAGAGGCAGAAAAAGATAAGGTGAGCTGAGGTGTGGTGGGAAAAGTTGAGGGGGAAAGGAGTAGAAAGAAGTGAGGTGGGAAGAAATGGGCAGAGATAAGGAGAGCAGAGGTGAGACAGGAATAGGTGAGGTGGAAAGAAGTGGGCAGGGTGAGTCAGGAAAAGGTGAAATAAGTAGAGTTGAGGGAGGCAGAGGTGTGAAGGAGAGAAGTGGGCAGATGTAAGGTGAGTAAAAGTAGGTAGAGATAGGCAGAGGTGCCAGGGGCTGCAAATGATGGCAGTGTGGGCCGCAGGTTGTGTATCTGCTTTATAGACTTTTTACTATTTACATGCACTTTCAATAACTAATAGCTTGAATTCAGCTTTTAACAAATGACACAATGTTAAATAAATTAAAAAATACTTTATTGAATGACACAAATATGAATATGATCTTAGGACAAATTTACAAATATTTGACTACAGATGAAAAAAATATATCTCAATAACATATAAAAGTACAAATTACATTGATAACACTTACATAATTGCTGGTGTCAGTTCCTGTGATCAGAGCATGGGAAGTGTCACATTACAGAACCTGATCATGGAAGGATCCCATGTCTTCATCTAGGAATCAACATACGTGGATGTCAGGCTCCTGACCTTCTAGTGGGAGGAGCATGTTCCACATACATTCTCCTTATTAGGCAGCACCTTATTCATTTCTGTGCGATTTTAGTCCATCATAGTCCATCAAGTTACGCCCCTGGTACATCATGTATTAGTTTAACTATTATAATAATGTCTGTAACCTATAAATCAAAAGTTACCCTTTAAGGATTTAAAATCTAAATCTTTAGGCATTCTTTCTGTTCAGCCCATGTCATTTGCCAGCAAATAGTCTGACCCTGGGCAGCTGGTTTACCTATCCTAAATTATTCAAAAAGATAATATACACACTAAGGCCTCGATTCAATAAAGTAGAAAAAAAATTCTCATGGTAGTAAAAGATTCAATTCATGAGAAAAAAGCCTGAGAATTTTACTGTTGCTGAATCACCAGCTAAGAAAACAATGAAAGTCAAGTTTTTTACTACTAAGGCCCTTATTCATCAAGCGATAGCGCCAGGTAGTGTCTGACGAGCGCCAGGTAGCAGCAGCTAACGGCGACTACCGACTCAAGTATGACCGGCGGCGGTCACAATGACGCATTTATCAAGCAAAATGAGGCTAGCGCCGGCGAGAGCGACGGCTAGCGCGGCATTCATCATGAAGCCGCCTGGACCGAACAGCGCCGCTGCAAATTCCCTCACAGCGCCAGGTATGAGCTGTCGCTCCCTGGCGATGTCCAATGCATTTCAATGGAGCAATCTATAATTATTCATAATTAATTGGTATTAATGTTTTTTTTTTAATTTTTTTAATGTCAAAAAATCAGAGACCACTTCTGCAATGTTAGGATTTATTTTTAAGTAAAAAAAAAAATTAAAAAAAATTTGTGCAGAATTGATCTAACAGGTCTGAGATTAATGTATTCATATTACAAAATGATTCTAAAAACATGTATAATGTTACATTCAAAAAATATGGTTGTTTAGGGGTTAAAAACTAGTTAAGACACATCGCCGCCAGCGCTCTGGGGTTTAAACAAGGAATGGACAGCGACAGCACATTCGGAGCGTGATTTGTTAATGAATATGAAGCTAGCCGTTCGCTCTGGCCATTCGTTGTCAGGCGCTCACATACAACGCTGGACCTGTGAAACAGCGACCCCCCAGCCCGTATTCAACATTACCGCACACCGACTGAGTCGCTGTCATCAAGCTAACGCCGGCCAAGCACAGCGAATACTGGCTGGCGCTGAAAAAATCACGCTACAGTCGCTCATCTGTCGCAACCTGGCGCTATTAATGAATCGGCCTCCCCGAAAAGTAGAGAACTGTTTACTCCTTTCTACACTGTAGTAAAAGCTGCCATTGACTTTCATTATCTTTTTATCTAGTGATTCAGCAACAGTGACATTCTCAGGCTTTTTTCTCATGAATTGAATTTTTTACTACCATGAGAATGTTGTTCTACCTTTATTGAATCGAGGCTTAAGTATGTATCAAAAATATATCAGCGCTCATAAATGATCCTTTAAGCAAGTGCAGCAGTGTTCTCTCTGGAGCTCTGTTGTGCTCCAATACATATAACAGAAACAACAGCTGATCAAAAAAAATCAGATTAACACCGTGCTCCTAGGAGGATCAGCTGTTGTTTCTGTCCTAAATCATTACAGTGATGACTTGTAATGCTGCTGTCAATAGACTATGTATAAATATTTTATTTTAAAAAACATAAATGCTTCAGCTAACAAAATCCTTTCTTTGTTTCTTTTAGCTCTTTGAAACAATTTGCTTAAGACTAATCTAAAATAATTCAACAGGTAATGTAAAAAGTGTATCATTACCAAGCCTACAACAGTATTACACACACAGCTGTATATTTGCTGGTGACAGCAGGGCTTCATTTTCTGCTTAAAGATTAGCATGTATTTGGGTTTTAATTAGGTTTCTGGATTTTCACTATCCCAAACTGGGATGCCCGACTATGTGACTCCCTCTGATCACCCATAAACTAACCTCTCCAGTCATCCCAGTGGCTCACACTCCATTCTGCCTTTACCTTTATGTTAGTCTGACCTCAAGTAGCAAGTAAAACTTGAATGAAGTACAAGCACATGCTACGTGGGGTCCCCAGTGAGTTAAATATTTGGGCGAGGTTGCTCCTCTTTAACAACTAGACAAAGAGGTCATTTTTAACATTATTTAACATTATTTTCTATCAGCCCAGTGATTACATGTTTGTTTAATGTACATGTGCAAAGCTTTCCTAGTTCACTAATTTAAAGCGGACCAAAACCCCAAATTGCTCCCCCATGAAGAGTAACTTTTGAAATGTTCACTGCTCCTGATTCACTCCAATACCAAATAATGGCGCCTGTTTTAGCTATAAAGCTCCGCCTCCTCCATTTATTGTCATTGTTGTGTGTGGCAATGATGTCATTGCCACACCAATGTAATGAGTGATCACCTGCCATCTCACACTGAGGGACAGCAAAAAAAAGAGGTGTTCCAGGAGAATTCAAAAAGTGAAAATATCAATTTCTAGTTCTTCACCCTAAGAAGGGGGCTTTGGCCAAATGTATTTCACAAGTTGAGTGGGCCAAACTTTAAAATGAACAAAGTTTCACTGGGCTGATTCCTGTATTCAGAGCTCCTGTATTTTATTAACACATTCTGCCATCCGAACATATGGTCCCTGTCACTCATCTAGACATACAGATGACCAGCTGTAACACTGTATAATACACCTATGAATAATAAATACATTAGTGTCTTCATTCAAAGATCTTAGCAGCACCTGTAGACTTTTCGTTGATTATGAACAGTAACGTAATTATATTTCTGATTGTAACTACAGGAAATACAGCACAGTGTTATATTTGTACCCAGTTAACTATACAAATAACTATATAAATAAGTGCAGCTATCTTTTTTTATCTTTCACCACTATGTTCAGTCTAAGCCAGGGGTTCCCCACTGGTGGTACTCGAGATGTATTCATCAAGGTTGTAGACTGGCCTGTACCCCAACCTCCAACCTGATCTGCTGCATCTATACTTCACCCAACCCTGATTTTTTCAATGAGTACTAGATGTATGACACAGGTGGTACTTGAAGTAACTAAAAAATCTCCATTTGTGGAGGTGGTACTAGATGAAACAGTTGGGAACCTCTGGTCTAAGCTGGCTGTATAGAAAGCACTGTTTACACAGACAGGGCTCTTAAAGCAAGTCTGAATACAGATATAAAAGTTGGGAGCTTGGGTTAGAAGTTATATTGACAGAGAGATGCTCAGATCGCAGAACACCTTAAAAAGCTTGTTTTTCATGGCAATCACTTTAAATCTTAAAGCATTTTGTATGTAATAGTCCATGTATTGAATTTTACCCTGTCTGTAATTACTACTTTGTACAGAGCTACAGATGAAGATGGAGCAATATAAATAAACAATGATAATTCTGAAAGTGAACTTGAACAATTCAGGTTATCTGTAGGCTAGAAAAAATTAATAAGTATCTAATTACCCTCTTGTAGTTGATCTGGCCAGGTATGTAGATTCGAAAAGTACCCAGAGATTTAGCCCCATTCTTGTCCTATGCTCACATGCAGCTTCATTCATAAGCCGTATTAATATGCTTTCTATTAAAATGAATGGTTGCATCAGGCATAGGAACATCTGAGGATCCTTGTTTTGGATTAGTTAGATTTTATACACAATTCTCTAACAACTAACTTGACTTCACTTTTACAGACTTAAACCAACACCCTTGGCCAGTTAAAAAAAAAAAACGCAAACTCCACGGATGCATATGAGCACAGTTTCTTGTAAGGGTGTTGGTCCGGTTTAATATAATGTGGTATATTTATATTTCTATAGCTATCTATCTATCTAGATATAATATATACAACATTACAACATACTAATAATATATATACAGTATATATATATATATATCATTCAATTATTTTTTAGACTACACATTGGAAAAACACCCGTGAGCTCAATAGTTGGCTGTGAGTTGTCAGAGCCTCAGGGTAGATAAATTGATTTCACATTCTTTAAACCAGACTCACTTGCCAAGCTCTTGTAATATTGGCAATAAAATATCTTGATGTATAAAAATATAAAATACATTATAACATTTTTCAGTGGAAATGATTATGGCATGTCATAGTCTGGACAGGTTATTCCCTCTTGCTCTTGCTAGAGCCTTTCATGTAAGCATTATAGAAAAAGCTGCAGAAGAGCACCAGGTAGCTTGAGTACATCACAGTTGACCAAAGTATATTTTCCATTGTGCTTAAGCATGTCCCGCTCTGCATCCAATCGTACACCAGATAGTTGACCAACATGCCCATGACCATTTGGATGATCTGGATCATAGTGATGAACATGGCACAGGGTCGGGGCACATGGATCCCTGCTGCTCGTAAGGTGTAATAGGAGTACATGAAGGCATGGACGGTGTAGTTCATTGTCATGAACCATCCTCCTCCAGCCACTGTGTCTTTGTATGTGTACCAGGTGTAGAGCAGCACTGTGATATGGTGATACCAGTGGAGAAAGATCAGCTTTTGTTTCCGAAGAACAATGAACAAGGTGTCACCTGTAGGGACCAGAAAATATTAATGTAAGTACATGAATGCTCGATAGTTTAAGTACACTTTGATCAAGCCTACCTTTTTGCCTTACACCCTGCTGCACTAAAGTGTTACACTGCTTTTTAAATATTAGTTCCCTGTAGAATAGCTAGGACCAGCCAAACATTTAAAGGTGTCCTTTGCAGGACTGGATGGCCCCCCCAATGAACAACATTGACTGTGTGCCTCCTTTTACCTAAAAAAAACATCTGGGGGTGAGCAGATGGTGCCCTCCCACTTAGGACAAAACATGCTGTCTACTCCCCATGGAGCCCCCAGCCCCCCAAAAATTATCCAGCAGAGCTTAGCTGCCAGGGCCCCTTCCCCTGAGCCCTGAGATAAAACTAAACTATCAGCCCTCCAATGAACTACAAGTACTCCTCAAAAGCAATCTAGCAGAGCGTGAGCTGAGCAGGTAGCGTCCCTTCCCCCTGCATGCCCCCACCAGGAGCAAACGTTGATCGCCCACTTGCCAAAAAACACCTCTTGGATGATGGCATCATGTGTGGCTTCTCCATCTGAACAAACCCAACACAATATTTTAAAATAGTTTCTTTTTAAATAAAATATTAATATATATTATATATTATAAATATAATTGTACATTCTACAGCCACTCACACATTGACATCTGCAGTGGTGGCATGCAAGGATAAGATCAGAAAATACATGGGAGGGGGTAAGTATAACACAATTTTCAACTCAGCCTACAGATTGCCTTCATATTATCTAATGTTATTGAATACAAGTGGAAGTAAATCATGCCACACCTACCCATTTTCTATACACCTGTTCCCTCTTGGTCTTTTCTACCTGGCAGATGAAGTTAGTGATTTCAATTTGTGAGCATTCACAGCATTCTTTAGGGCCCAAGAAAACCCCACGGCCCAGCCTTGTTACTAACTCCAAAGTTCAGGTATGCAACACATAACTAGAGTAAGTGCAGAATGCCCCCCCCCCCTGCTGGAATTGGGTGCTGGGTTGCATTAATTAAAACCGCAATGCCAAGCAGTATACCCTAACAATATACATGAAATGTCAGATATATCTGTAATAATAAGTCTTTTTTGCTCAGCATTCTCTGTTTCTGAATTGAGAAAACTAGTTGGATGACCAGACAAGAAAAATATGGCTAGTCCTAACTGATTGCAACAGATATGTCATCATGTGGAAGATTGAGAACTTTTGCCAATGAGAGAAGTTGCATTACCTTGATTTTAACTACAGATAGCTCCGTGTCTAGTATTTTTTTTTGTATGCATGTTACTTGCTCATAAGTTACTTGTAAATTTTATCCAGACACAAATCCTAATTTATCAGTGTGGGCTTTCTAGGAAATGTGTTCCTATCATCAGCTTAATGTTTTGGTTGAAACTATGAACACCATTTACTTACCAAGCTCAGGAACCTTGCTGAGGACAAAAGCATAAGCCCAAAACTTGCTAACAGGTCCATTATAAAATCCACGGTCACAAACGGATTGCTTGAAGCCACTGGCCAGGAGCACGTTAATCATATACCAGCCTGTTCGGATTGCTCCAATGATACTGGAAAACAAAGAATAGCATCACAAAATAATCCACTGTGATCAAATGTGAAGATAAAGCTCACTGTGAACAGAATACCTAATGCTCCCATAGATGAAACATGCTGATACATGTACATCTTAGGCTTGATTATTATCAGTGGTATGCTGGCGCTAAGTGTACTGTGTTGTACTGTTACCTAAGACAGTTTATAAAAGAATATCCTGGTAAGTTGCTAAGGGGATAACCCTCATCCAAGGAAAATCGATTGACAGACTTTAGCTGTAGCCTGTAGTGAAAAGTCTAGCCGTTATTTACAGAACATTCATGTAACGTCTGCTATTTAGAATATGTTGGGAAAGCTTTTCGTTACTAAGCGATTCCATCTATCATATAGACCTGGCAAGCCTCTGCTGTGTTTATGCAGAACAGACCGATTGGAGACCTTGTGATTGTAATGACAAATATTAATGTTTGAGTAATCATGTAAGTCTGCTGTCAACAACCGTACATGTGTCCTTGTGGTGAGGAACTGTGTTCATTGGTTAGCAAATCTGGCTGTTGAAAGGCTATAATGGTGGAATGCATGCATCCAATACCAGAAGGATATGCACCTATTTAGTGAGCATATTGATCCTCCTTGTGGATTTGTGTGCTAAACCAGGGAAGATGGGGAATCAGTTATGCCAAAATATTTTACCAGGTCAGCCCACTCCATATTATTATCAGAAAGTATTGGGCCCCATACAACCTAGATTTCAGGGTCCCCCTCTGTGGAGGCCCTAAATGGGGCTGGGGGGGGTGGATGAGTGAGGAATTGAGAGGATTGGTTGAGTGGTGAAGAGGCTGAGGTTCACATACAGGTGTCCTGCCAATACTGCCCTAATAGTGGTCCTGTAAATTAGTATTAGCTTTTATTGGGATACAATAAAAAAACATGCTATCATTCCCACAACTAACATATAGAGCACTCAGGGGCATACAATTTCCATTTCTGACATTCTGTATGACAGCATGATAAAACAATGGGTTGTAGTAACAGGAAAGTTTCCCTCAGCAACAGCAAACAGAGTTACTCACACACAGATAATAGCTTGAATACAACCTACACAGACAAGCACGTATATTAACCAAGTAAACAGCTACCGGTATCACGTGTTAAAATAAATGACACTCAGGCGACAGAATTTTATGTTAGCAGTAAATTTCATGGTGATTTCTGCAAAGACGAGAGACCTAAGAATCTGATTCTCTTTAGTCTGCCAGCCTCCGGCTGCCGAGCCCAACAACGCTTACAAGAAGGGGTTCAAATGTTTGAATTGACATCGTTTGGACACTTATACATAAATGCATAAGGCAAACAACACACTCTATGTTACACATATGACCTCTTCTTCCCAGGATGGTGACATGAGCTTGGCAAAACCGTATATAAGTGTATGGATACATTTTAAACAAAAAAAAACCGGACTATACCAGCAATACACAACTGGCAGACTGGGGTCCAAATGCAGACCTCAGTGAAAGATTTCCGGACCCCTGCCTTGCACTCAGTTGCTTTTGTGCTGTCGTGCTCAGAGCTGTCCCCTTGATCAGCGATTTAGTGCTTAGTCTCCCTACTGCCATGGCCCCCTGGCACCTAGCATTGCAATATGAAGTACTGCACAGGCAGGAAGTGGCATTGCAAGGTACACACACACTTTGTTTCTCTGTCTCTTTGCCCCTTCCAGTCCTTCCCCCACGCCGTAGCTCAGCCTCATTTATCCCTGTCCCACTATCTTATCATCCCAGCTAAGCCCCATCCATCCTTCTCCCAGCTCTTTCCATCCCTCCCTGCCCTTCCTGTACTGTCTATTCATCCCTCTTCCTTACAGAATCTCTCCCATTCATCCTTCTCCCCCGAGCCCTGTCTATCCATCCTTGTTACCAGACCTTATTGCCAGCTATAGGTTCTGTGGGGCCAAAAAAAAGCTCTTGTTTTTTCTCAGTGCCCAATAGGATATTTGGGGTGGGGGGGCAAGTAGACTTTTGTAGTTGTGCCGGGGGAATCTATAGCCCCTCTCCCAGTGCGTTGATTTATAATTGTCAACCCCCTGCGGCAGCCCTCCTCCTGGACCTTCACCTCTTACTGGATGCCTTTAAACGGACCTTTACAAGAAGTGGTTGAGTACCATTGGACTATACCATTGCCTGAGATGTGGATTCAAGCTGGGCTCAGATCATTTAAACTGGACTAATGAAGATGAAGATACAACGTAGCATAGATGAAACAATATTTTTTAAACTGACTCTAAACCCAACAGCAATAAAAAAGCAGCAAGCAGCTCCTCTGATGCTGTCCTATGCACCTCTACTCCATTAATTGCAGCACTGGTTAGACGCCTTAACAGGGCTTTGCCCATCTCTTTAAATTCATTCATCCAGGACCACCCAAAAAAGTGGTCTAACAGCCTTGGTGCTATATGCATGAGCCTGCATATCAAGCTTCAGTGGCCCAACGGCTTTCTCGGAACACAGCAGAGCATGCGGCATAACAAGCCCTTTTTAACTCAGCCACACCCCACAAATTGAAGAGAAGAAAGCAGCTTTCCTTAGAACACATACGCTATTTACAAGTATGCAGGGATTTTGGGATGGTTTGAAATGATTTTACATGGTTACCAATGGGGATAAGGTTGGGAAAAGTTAGTGTGCATCTGGACAGAGCCATTACTGTTTTGCTTACAGTATAATAATTACACTTCCAGCTGCCTGTGTTAAAACAGACCTAAGCACTCTCTGATAACTGTCAGGAAGGCTCTGGGTCTGCAGGCAACTTAACCCACCTACTGACTCTGAATTTAGGAGATACTCACCTCTACCTCAAGGAGCTCAGTATGATAGGGGGCCATCCCCACCCAGATGAAGCCCTTTGGGAAAAAGCATCTTGCTAATACAGGGCTCATTGATGGCATGGGGGTAAGGTTAGGTTAGTTTAGGGTGGGATCAGGCGCACAGTGCTTAGTGTTTTTTTTAACCTAAATAAGCTTAACACTGGGGGGGAGGGGGGTAAACTAGTTTTCTTTGCAGGGTCATAAAAAATCATACAGATAGGAGGGGTCGTGTTGACATCTAAACAAGCATGTAACAACCGTTCCATAGAGGGTTGACTTCTAAACAAGCATGTAACCACCTCTTACATAGAAGGTTGACATCTAAACATGTATGTACCACCCCTTACATAGATGGCTGACATCTAAACAAGCATGCACCAAGCCTTCCATAGAGGGTTGACATCTAAACATGCATGTAACACCCCTTCCACAGAAGGCTGACATCTAAACAAGCATGTACCCCCCTTCCATAGAGGTTGTTACATGTTACCAAGCATGTAACACTCCTTCCATACAAGGATCACATCTAAACAAGCATGTAACACCCCTTCCATACAAGGTTCACATCTAAACAAGCATGTAACACCCCTTCCATAGAAGGTTGACATTTAAACATGCATGTACCACGTCTTACATAGATGGTTGACATTTAAACATGCATGTACCACGTCTTACATAGATGGTTGACATTTAAACATGCATGTACCACGTCTTACATAGATGGTTGACATTTAAACATGCATGTACCACGTCTTACATAGATGGCTGACATTTAAACAAGCATGTACCACGTCTTACATAGATGACTGATATCTACATAAGCATGTACTACCTCTGAAATAGAAGGTTTATATCTAAACAAACATGTTCCACCCCTTCATCATCTGAAGGCTGCTGAGATCACTTTTGCAGTATAGTAGACAAAAGAGGCCTCTAATATAAAACCTCTCAACGTTGGGTATTCTGCCTGTTTTATGTTTTGCAGGCCCCGAACACTGGAACCTCTGCATTGATGTAGCCAAGGGCAACTGAACCTTAAGAGATGGCAGTATGTAAGTCTTAATTCAAAACCATCAAAATAACCACAGAGACAGCAATTCACGTGCGCTTAGTTGCTTACCTGAAAATAGCAAGCATGAAGGACCAAAGGACAAGTGGCCTACGAAGTTCAAACCTTTTTCTTTCCCTCATAACATGTTGACCTCCAAATACTACTGCTGCATAGAGTAGAGAAAAAAAGAAGGACTTGCTCCTGTGGAAAATAAGAAGAAGAAAATAAATGTCAAAATGTCAAATCTGATTTGAGTTTAAAGTGATTGTACTGGCACACTGAAAAAATATTCCCATTGTGAAGGGTTGCACAATGTTCTTATTTTTTTTACTTTTTGAAAAGTTAAGTTTGCTGGATTTATTATTAACAAAGAAAATGTTAGGTATGGTATATTAATTTGTAATCATAGTGGGATGGTGAGGTTTAGGCTGCGGAAGTCATTACATAAGATTTGATTTATGTATGGCCATACATAATAGTTAATGATTAGCCTACATGTCAATACGTCTAACATATAGATTCCCAAACCCCCAACAGGTATTTATTTGGATATTTATCACACAACTGCTCTTTTTATTATCAAATGCACATAACTGATTTCCTTTAACTTGAGGTGAGACCTCAGGAATAGTTTGGGTAGCCCTGGTCTAATGGTTCTCTCTGCTGTAATGAGAATGTTGTGTGACCTGTCTTTCAGGTGAGGTCCCAACCCAGGATGCATGTCAGACAAAAGGCCAATAGCAAACCTGAAAATAGCTCAGGAATATTCATCTACTCATACTCCAGGCCAGTGTGCATCCTGCATGGCCACCGTTAGCCTATTGAGTTTGCGTACCTGGAGTGCAGCAAATACACAGTTGCATCTGCTATTGTCCCGGGAGCAAGGAATTATTACAACAATTTTTCTCACTTCATAAGGGGTTTATAGTCAATGGGCATTCCAATTCAGGGTGCCTAGGTGGTGGGGCAAATATGGCCTTCGAGCCTGATTTGACATTAGGGGCCTGATTTATCAAGCACTTCTGCCAGACAATGCCATTTCTGTGAAAATGAGTGCAGTAGAGTAGTGCAAAATATAATTTCTACATTTCTCTGCATGTTGCTGCACCACTAATGCTTAAGTAAATGTGTTTCTTGCAGTGTGTAAGTGTGAAAAAATATATAAGTTATATTTTTCATTACTCTCATTTGCACTGTCTGGCCTAAGTGCTTGATAAATCAGGCCCTAGTTCCACTTTAGCTCTAGGTCTCCAGTGACCAAATCTAGGCCACTCCAGTTGGGTCACAAATTCCTCAACCTCTATTAACTGAACAAATTAATTCATAATTAAACCCCTCCCACTCTGCACAGGCAGCCTCGCTAGCGCTGCATAGGACACATAGACGGGACACGCACCCCATGGAAACCCCAGCAAGTTAATGCCCGCCGGGCGCACCACCACTGAAACGAGCGCACCACATAAGGCAACGCTACCCTCCACAACCCCCCACGGGGCATGGAGGGCCCGGATCTCCACAAACAACACACCCCACAGCGAGGTAAGAGCCAGATAACTACAACAGGACATTCTTGTTAACTGCCTCTATGACAAACCCAAGTACACGCATTACAATTGACTTACACACAGGGCCATTACAGCACAACTCATAATACTTGAACCGTCAAGCATGCCAGCACTCCAGGCACTGGGGCACCCTCACCAGTGGAACGCATGTAAGTAGATAAGGTTTTCATTAAAATTCCTCACAATAGCATATCTCATAGTACCTGTAACCTCCCCCATGTACATGTATATGCCATCATTAGAAACCACAGACTCCCACACTGAAGAAGCCATAGGCGAAACACGTCTGTGAAGGAGTCGTCAACAACTTGCTACAAACTTCGAAGGGTCAACAGTCAGCTACCAACTGTGGAGCAACTACCCATGAATTGCTACAAACTGAGGATAAGACCCACGGACAAAAAGTAATATAAGGACGGGCAAGTACCTCCCTTCCTCAATATACTTACCCAGAGATTACATTCTGGAACAATTTATCAGCAGAAATCTAATACCATCCTCTGCTAAGGACTAATTGAATACCTATACAAGACTTGATGTGTAAATGTAAATATTTTAATCAGTACCTGTATAACTGAATAAATAAGTAATCAGAGTTGAGTACAGAGGTTATATTTTTTCCAAGGGACACACAGGCCCCCCCGGGACCCTGGCTATGATATTTTTCACCAGCCGGTGACCCTAAGGAGTGAAACCCTGTATAGGAAAAAAAACCCTTTTTTTTCCCTTGCACTACTGCGGCCAACGAAAGGCCCAATATACCTCACCACTCTGATAACTCCAAAAAGAAAAGAACACCTATTGACACCCCTAGAAACACTGATCTCTCCTCCCACTCTCCCAGTAACTAGTGATGAGCCAAAGAGCCACCACTTTGATTCAGAGGCTGTTCATGTTGTATTTTATAAACCCAAATGCTATAGGATCATCAAGCTTATGCCGATGGAAACCAGGCTTCTTTGGACCCCCAGTGCACAGAATGGGATGTGGGTAATTGGGTGAGGGTAAAGTCACTCGCTGCTGCCAAGGACCAGGTAAAACGGTAGGGGGGCAACAAGTCCCTTACCAGCAAAGGTGGGTGACTTGCCGAGCCCCCCGCCCAATACCGGCACCCTGTTCTTGGGCACTGTGAATGCAAAAAAATGCCTAGGTGCTCTTGCTAGGGGTTCTCCCATCCCTCAGATTTTCAGCAAATATATGGATCCACTTTTAGCCCACTACTGTTACTGTTTTACACTGTTAAAGCGAGAGTCAATGCTATTAAACAAAAATGCTATACTAACCCTTTGTCCCATGCAGATTATCTAGACTGATGCTCTGAATCTCACCTGATTGTCAGATCCAAGTCCCATGCCACCTGTTCCAATCGCCAGTCACATCCATGTTCATGACCCTGTGCCGCCTCCGGCCATCAGTCATAATGATGCTAGCCCGCCAGGTCTTGACACGCCCCCTCCATTGTAGTGAATTGCAGATGCACTGTGACTGGTTGGCGGAGGAGGAGGCGGCTGGAGGGCAGACCGCAATCATTAATGCGGATGTAACTGCTGATCAGGTTGGATGGCGGGGGCCTCTGTTGATCGGGTAGGAGTCAGAGTAACAGGCTAGGGGCAATCATCTGCACGGGACAAAAAGGGAGTATAGCATGGACAATAACTTAAAATGTTTCAGCTGATTGGATACACTTTAATGTTGGTTGTAAAAATAGCATCTATAATATATATTATAATATCTATAATAATAACAACCTGAAATGAATGAAAGCCTTTCACCTGAACTCCCTGCAGCTTAGTCACTCCCAGTGCCGGCTAGTGAAAGCGTTGACGCCTCATTGTCAAACTGTCAGAGCAGGAACTGGCATTGCATGATACAAGAGGAATGCTGACCTTTGCATCTGGAAGTGGCTTCATACATTGCCTCTAGAATATTCTACATCTTTCTCTTAGGTCTCTTAAGCATGTATGAAATCTGCTATACATTGTACATTTTTGTGACCTTCATACAAAGCTGTATCAACTTTTTTGGGCTCATTATATAGAACCGTAAAATAGTTAATGTAGACCTCAAGTCAAAAAAAGCCCAAAGGCCTTTTATCACCTATGCCCCAGCATCCTAATTTTGCTAAAAATAAAATCAGAAATAATACTTGCACTTTATCTAATTTTGTTCACCAATATGATTACTAATTTTATAGGCTTCCTAAGGGTTTTGATGAAGACATGAATGCATCAAAAATCCCAACACCCTGGGAAATGCTGTGGGATGACTGACTTTAAAACTTGAAACATTTTTGAAAAAGTAGGAAGTGCATATGTGATGCCTGCATTATTATTAAAGGCTTCTGGTAGGGTAAGTCCTAAAATTCCAAAAATTCAATAGCATTAGACCCCAATCCTTTGTAGATTGTATCACATCAGAACAGTAAGAAAACCAAATGCGGGCCAGCCACATGTCTAGCTGGCAAGTACTATATTAGATTAGGCACCATGACAACTAGCCTAGAAGTAGCTGTGAATCAAAGCCTCTGTATTTCCCCTACCAAAAGCAGAGGAGTAGCTAGGCTTTCTGGCATCCGAGGCAAGATTCAAAATGGCGTCCCCCACCTGTGCTCAGGTCCCCCTGACCTGCTGCACCCGGGACAAGTGCCCCCCTGCTCCCCCCTAGCTATGCCCCTGCCAAAATGTTTCTTGGGTGTTTCCCCCTGAGTTTCAGAAGCAGCTCCCCAGTTTTCTTAAACAACATAGACCTAGATGACCTATTATTTTACTACAGCAATCAAATTAGATTTTACTGCAAATAAATACAAATATGCCACCCAACAAAAAGATCTCCTATTCTGGATGTCTGGTAAGGTTCTCATTCAAGTCATGGTAAATCTGTTGTAATAAGTCAATAAGGGTGAGCCATGTGGAATCCACTTGTAACTGGCAGTAAGCATGTAACAGCAGTTATATGTGGCCACATGGCTGTAGCAGATAAACCAGAACCAATGAAAATAACTGAACAATGCAATTAAAAACTAAAATAACCCAAACATTTTGTATGACCTACAATGGAACTCCAATTTAGAGTTCTACAGCCTTTAGTTTCTCCTGCAACAATCGTAATATTTGAGCAGATTGTGCTTGATAATACTGTTCACAGCAGTTTTTTAAAGGGTTTACATTTGATAGATGTCCACAGTGTGATCAGCAGAAGCCAAAGGAGATGCTATTTGAAACGTTGGACTGAAACAGACTTGGTGCTATACAGCTTTATGATGGTGATATAGAAATCGAGTAATATGCCCTTAACAGCAAAGAACAATATTAGGTAAAGGAGCACTATCGCGAAAAAGTGGCCCAAGAATAAAAATCCATATAAATATGCTGGATGGAGGGAGGAGGGGTCACTTATACACCCGGTATCGAGAAATATCCAGCCATGCTTGTTTTTTTTATTTTAATGGATGGAAGAGGACATCTCAGGTGACAGACTCTGTCACCCCTCATAGACTTCACCTTTAACTCCAGGATTTTATTCCTACCAGGAGAAGAAAACCACAAGCTTGGCAGGAGTTTTATTCAGTTCAGGTGTATAAGTGACCCCTCCCCTCGTTAGCTTAAGTGTTTATATGGATTTTTAATATTACACAATTTCGCGATAGTGCTCCTTAAAGTGGACCAACACCCAGGATTTTGACTATCCTGGGTTTTGGTCCACTTCGGCGGGGCACCCCGATCGGGGGTGCCCCGCTGAGTGAAACCCCCCAGAAACCCCAATAAACTCACCTCTCCCCGCTCCCACGTGACTGCCCGGTCCAATCCCCGCCAACGTCCAGGTGGGGAACAGGAACGTCCAAGCGGCTTCCGCCGCCGCCGCCTCCCTCGCGTCACTTTCGGCGCGCGCGCGCCCGTGCCGGCCATTCACAGACGGCCGGCGTGGGCGCACGCCTAGAGGAGCGCGAGGGAGGCGGCGGAAGATAAGGTAGGTGATTTGGGGTGTTTGGGGGGGTTTCACCCCGCGGGACATCCCGATCTCGGATGTCCCGCGGGGTGGGAGGTGATCGGCCCGGGAATCTTATAGATTTCTGGGCCGATCACCTCTCGGTGTTGGTCCACTTTAAGGAAGCTTGTATACCAATCAGATCCCTCAGTAGATTATCAACTCAACCTAATTCATTCATTCCAGTTAACAATATACAATAGGAGTATATAAGTGTTAAAATACCAATCATTATGAAAGTGTTTCTCACCAATTCTCCTGCATCCATTCTATGGCTTCTTGAACATTAAATTGCTTTTCAAAGTCATATTCTTGCAACAGGATGACTGAAAGGTTGTGTTCCCCCATGTTCCTCTGAGCAAATGAGCTTGTGCCTGAGCTCTGCAGTTTGTTAAATGAGAGAGAACCGGTACAGAAAAGCCAGTTATACCAGTTTAACAGTGTAGCCACCGCCCCTCAGACAGCTCAGCCCATACCTGACATGAGGTGTAATGACACCAGCCCTTATGCAGATAAGTGAAGGAGCTCTGCAACACCTGCTTGGACAGTCTCCAAACTCTGTATTATACAGAGCCATAAATTCCATGGAAATTTCATAGGCAGCGTTTATGCACATGTGAAATGCTTTAAACTTTGATCTAAATGTGCCACTCTCTATAAATGTATACTGTAGACCTGGTCATTTCATTATTGAGCAAAATGATGCGATATCACATATGTGTGTGTGGCAAAAGTATGTGAGTCTTTGTTTTCAGTAGCTGCTATGACCCCCTTGTGCAGCAATAACTGCATTTAAAGAGGAACAACACACAGGAATTTCACTTTGTTGTTCCTCTGTGTGGCGGCATCCTGAATTGGGGAGCCGCTCTGTGTATATCCCCCCCCCAGGTCGCCCCATTCACTCACCTTTCTTTTGCTCCCACGCCGCAAATTCATACGAGTGCGTGTGCACTGATTGACTGAGCAGCGTGCTCAGCCAATAGGCATGCTCACTTTCACTCGGCTCACTTCGGCGCAACTGGTGGCTAAGCAGCTGAGTTCACCGCCAGCCGCATCCCTCGCTTACCTTCTAGCCATGGAGCCCTGCCGCCCATTCAGAAAGGCCAGGTACGCGCATGGCTAAAGGTGAGTGGGGATGCAGCTGCCACACAGAGATGCGCCGAGGGCTATGGGAGAAGGTGAGTGAAACTGGCGATCAGGGTGTTTTACACAGTGGTGGATCCCAATTTGGGATGCCCCAAGGAGTGGAACTTGAAAGGCCTCCGATGTTCCTCTTTAAAAGTTTCCCGGAATTGATGATTAGTTCTTCACATCAGCTTGGAGGAATTTTAGCCCATTCCTTCATACAAAACAGCTTCTGTTATGTCTGTGGATTTCCTCTCACGAACTGCTTGTTTCAGGTTCCTTCCACAACATTTCTGTTGGATTAAGATCAGGAATTTAACTTGGCCACTCCAAAGCTTTAAAGGGAAGGTCCACTTTCGATTTATTTTAGCAACAATGGGGTTTGTTAATAAGGGATAGCACCAGGTAGTGCTTCGTAGCGACAGGCAGCGCCTGGTGAACAAAACCACATTTAAGAAAGCGAATCTGGTGAACGCCTTCAACAGCGCCATGTAGCGTCACATGTGTTACTAGAGGCGACTCAGTGTATAGCGCCGGCGCTCTAGGCTCAGCAGTGCCATGTAGTACCTGTCGCTTAGTGATGCTCTCCCATACATTTCAATGGGGCTTCATTAGTTGTGTATAAACAGCGTGTTTGGCATTTTTTTATTTTTTTTTATTTTGCTCAAATCATTTGTGTGACCTCTCCTGGCTGCAAACAAACAATTTTACACATTTTTTCGACTTTTTATATTTTTATGCAGAATTGTATTTACAGGTCTGGCACTAAAGTGTTATTGTCACAGTGTTAAAACAATGTCATTCCATGTGTTTTCGCTGCGTTACAGGTGTATACAGAGCCGTATTTAGGGTTCATACTGCCCTAAGCACTATTTGTGCTTACGCCCCCCAACCAGGTGGGCGTGGCCTGTGAGCTTCTTGATGTGCAGGAGGCGAACAGCAGTGGTGACAGCGGGCGACAGCAGGAAAGGGCAGTGGCGGGCATTATGTTTGTGTGTGTGTATCTCTCCCTACGTGTTTAGGTTGGTGGCAGACGGCTGTGGCATGGAAGCTAGGGAATTTGGGTGTTTTGTTTTGTGGGGCATGCTGCACAGTCCCTGTATTTGGGATGCCCCCACACTGCCTGTATTGGGGATATACTCCTCTCCTCCATATCCTGGGTGTGTCTTATGGGGCGAAAAATACGGTACCTTTCCATCGATCCCACAGCGCATGCAAAGCCAAAGGTGGTATTTCCCTGGCAGGTAAATGGCCAGTGCGGGCATACAGCCTGTATCCCAAAACATTCAGAATTGCTGGAAGCCTGTGCATGCGTCATGGGAGTAAGATAAGATTTTTACACGAAGGGTTTCACACGCAGGGGCACCCCATTCAGGTTACCAGCTTTAAAGAAAAAAAAAGCAGTGATTTTAATTATCCTGGGCTTTGGTCCTTGCCCCTCTAACAGTGGGGCATCCCAATTTAGGATGCCCCATGGGGAAGGCCAGGGACTGGCCCCAGTGGGTTTTCTTCTGCTTTAAAGTGGACCAAAACCCAGGATTTTAGTTCTTTCTCGGGGGCATCCAGATTTGGGATGCCAAACTGTATGAAACCCCCAGTTCTCCCCCAAAAACTCACCTTTCCCTGGTCCCACAAAACATACACAAGCTCTCGTCCAATCAGCACATTCTGACATACATTTTGTACGAGAGCTCCGGCACAGGCAAACCGGAGCGTTCACATGCCCAGTCTCCCTTTTGTGTGCAGCACACTCCCGCCCCCAGCCTCAGCTACAGGGTGGCCAGGGATGGGGCTGCAGCTGGTGAGTCTCCTGGCAAGTGACTCTGACCCTGGCGATCTTGGGGGACGGGCACAGAATGGGGCATCTTGGATGGGTCACTTGATCAGCCGGCCCTGGTGGTTGGTCCTCTTAACTCCTCCCCAAATATGGAAAAAGTAACCCCCCCATGCAAACACAGAAAAAGTTAACCCTCCAAACACAGAAAAATTTAAAGTGGACCAAAATTCACATTTTTAACTGGCATCCCCTCAATTGGACAATTCAAAAAGGTAATATATCCATTTCTAGTTCTATAGTGAGTTTTGGTCTCCCTCAACATAGAAAATGTTAACCCCCCTGGGGCCCCAAACCTCAGGTGGTTAAGCTTACCTCGAGGGTGTCCCCGTCCCGCAGTCAGCTGGCGGCATCATTGGAGGATCAGCCCACGTGCCTCCTGATGAATCACAAAACCACGCCCCCCGAATGCTGCACTTAGCCGGCTGCTGCTCCTGACATAAAAAGGAGACAGGCGGCTGGGCGAGCAGAGCAGGGCTGGGCAGTGCGGGGCCGGGTTTTTTTAAATAACATTGGTGGATCAGCGGGACCCTCCCCCCTGCCGTCCCGCCCCCCCCTCCTGTCACGCATGTTGCCGCTGTCGCCACAGTAGTTCCTAATTCAACGAGCGCGACTGCCGACAATACCCATGGGTTGGGCAAGTGGGTGGCTGGGTATTGTAGGCAGTTACGCTCGCTGAACTAGGAACTACTGTGGCGACAGCGCCAACATACGGGACAGGAGGGGGGGGCGGGACGGCAGGGGAGAGGG
This sequence comes from Gastrophryne carolinensis, assembly GCA_027917425.1. NCBI lineage: Eukaryota > Metazoa > Chordata > Amphibia > Anura > Microhylidae > Gastrophryne > Gastrophryne carolinensis. The sequence continues at coordinate 552,961,581 of CM051235.1, forward strand.
TCCCGCTGATCCACCAATGTTATTTAAAAAAAACCCGCCCCCGCTGCCCCGCCCTTACTATCGCCTCTCTATCACTGGCCAAGGCGGCAGCCGAAATTACTATTATTATTATTATTTTTTTTTCAATTGTTGTTGGATGTCGCCCCATCCCCGCCCCAAGCTGTGTCCCCGCCCTAGGCACGTGCCTACCCCTGCCTTATGGCAAATACGGGCCTGGGTGTATATGTGTTCCAAAACAGACTTTGATCACACAGCGTCTGACGCTGTAGCGCCCGGCTTTAAAGCGCCTATGCTATATATACTTTTTTGTTAGATATGGTGTGGAGCGCCGAGTGCTGGTCGCAGTGAGATAGCGCTACATCTCGCTCACTGCAGCTCTGTACTGGTGTTAGAGTGCTCATCAAACATCCCATTAGTCAATACCGACCAGGTTATATGAGCGACTGCAACGCTAGGTTACAGCGCCCGATACCCGCTTACAGCGTCTACTAGCGGTCGCTCTAAGCGCTGCTATACAGATGCTTATCTGGCAATACCTGGCGCTAGTAGTGAATCAGCCTCCACGTGTGTTTTAGAAGCAGTTTTTACTACCTGAAATATGTTGCTATTGGCAAAGGACACCAAGAGAGATATGAGCCCTGTGCACACAGAACACTGTTGTTATGGCCGCTGCTGAAGTGAAGGAGCTCACTCACACATGCCCAGCAGCAGTGTTCTGTTTGTATAGGGCTCACATCTCTCTTCTTATCAATCTTGGTTTACAGACTTGGTGTACAGTTGCCAGTAACACCAGATTGCAGGTAGTAAAAATAGCTTCCATAAAACACAAATTTGCCATCGAAAGTGGACTCTACCTTTAACCTTATTCTTCAATCTTTGATAGAACAACTTGTGTGCTTGGGATTGTTGTTTTGCTGCATGACCCCTAGACTCTTGAGATACAGCTCAATTCCTTTACAATTTGTTTACATACTTCAGAATTTATTATTACATCAATGGCCAAAGAGCAGCAAAATGGACCTAAACCATTATAGTACTGCCACCAATGGGATGAGGTTAAAAACTTCTGTTTTTATTGGTCTCATCCACCCATCCATTGTTCCAGTAGCCTTCTAGCTTGTCTAGGTAATTTTTGGCAACTGCAGATGGGCAGCAGCTTTCTTTGCAATCCTGCTGTGCACACCATTATTAATATTAGCTTATGTGATAGAGGCATTTAGTTGCTTAGAAGTTTGTAACTTTTTCCAGCCTGATGATCATCAACAACAGTTCTTCTGAGGTGCCTAGCAATCTCCATTCTTCATGCCATTATGCAGTCCCACAAACTTGTTGTGAGGATCCCTATTTTTTAATAAGAACGGGTCACCCACTCACACCTGATTATCATCTAATTGATTAAAAACACCTGATTAATCTGTTAATCTCAAAACTTCACATACAGATATGTGATACTGGATTATTTTCAATAAATACATGGCCAAGTCTAATCTTTTTTACCTTTTTTAGTTTTTGATTTAATAAACATTTTAAAAAACATTTTCTTCTTTACAATTCAAAAATACTTGCTATTTGCTCTATCACAAACATACATTTAAGTTTGTGGTTGTAATGTTTAAAAAATGTGGAAAACTGTATGAACTTTTTCAAGGCACTGAATGTAGAAACTGTGTATTGATCAATGAAGAAAATACAAATAAAAACAATTGCTCACATACTGTATCTTTATTGTTATAATGCTTATACCCACATTAAACCCCCTCCCCCATAAAATGCAATTCGGGACGGGATAAATCTCAGTAGTGTGGATATATCAATTGATACATAAATACAGGGGCATAACTTGGAGGGGCGCAGGGGGTGAGACCACACCAGGGCCCCCCAAGGTCAGGAGGGTCCCATCATTGTTGCTCCTCCAACTTTTTTATCATATTTGTGCTCATTTGGCAGCATTTAAATAAAGGAAGTAGCATTTGTCTCTGTTGTTTCAGTCATTAGTTGTCTAGCTGCATACAACTGAGTTACAAGAAAAAAAGTTCACTGTATGAGCCGACAAAGGGCCTCAGTCGATGTTCGCACCAGGGCCCCGTCACATTTAGTTACGCCACTGCCTAATTATAATAAACCAGAGGGTGGTAGGTTCGATTCCCAGCAGGGACATGACTGAGGTACTGTTGAGCAAAGCACCTAACCCCAAACTGCTCCCCGAGCGCTGGAATTAGGGCAGAACACTGCTCCAGATAGGTGTGCACTCACTGCTCACTCCTCAGCAAGGATAACAACCAACCAACACTTTGGCCCTTATTTAACAAGGGATAGCGACAGGTAGCGCCTGGTGAGCGACCGGTAATGACGGGCACCGCCACAAGAACGCCGGCTCCCCACCACAATCACACATTTATCAAGCCGATCCTGCTTAGCGACTGAGATAGCGCCAGATAGCGACTCATTCATCATTATTCCAGCCTCAGCCCACAGCGCCAGCGTCCGACTTTGAACAGCGACAGGTATGACCTCTCGCTACCTGGCGCTCTCCAATGCATTTCAATGGAACAATCTTTAAATATTCATAATTAATTCATAATAATGTTTTTTTTTTTTTTTTTGTAAATGTGAAAAATTCTGTGACCACTTCTGCCATGTTATTTATTTTTTTTAAGGAAAAAAAAAATAAAAAATTGTACAGAATTGATATTACAGGTCTGATATTCATGTATTCATATTACAAAATTATTTTAAAAACTTTTTTTTTTGTTTCCAAAAATATGGTTGTTTGGGGGTTAAAAAACTACTTTTAACCCATCGCCGCCAGCGCTCTGGGGTTTAAACATGCATTTCACAGCGCGAGAATTTTTGGAGCGTGATTTTTTGATGAATGTGGTGGGAGCCGGTCGCTCTGACCAGTCGCTATCATGCGCACCCATACATTGCGGAACCTGTCAAATAGCGATTCGTAACCTTGTATTCAACATTACGCCACACCGACTGAGTCGCTGTCAACAACTGAACAACGGCCAAGCACAGCGACTACTAGCGGGCGCTGTGAAAATACTGCTACAGTCGCTCAACTGTCGCTACCTGCCGCTATTAATGAATCGGCCTCCCCATGTCAGGCATTAGTAAGGTACCAGCTACCCTGTCCCTTGGTGATCTCAGTGCAAGTAAGCATGACAAGCTATAATAGTCTGGTAGCTGTTTCTGACAACAGCAGAGCATGCTCATGACTCAAAAAGCTGTACCATGACACAACCTTTCTGTACAGAAATTGATGCAAAAAAAAGGTTTTGCTTAGAATACATAAGGTATTTATATATAATCACTGAGTTTGAGATGCTTTGAAATTGCTCATTTTACACAGTTCCCATGGGGGACAGGTGGGAGAAAATTAGCACTTGCCTGGACAGGGACATTAAAGTGGACCAATTACCAGCTTGATCGGCCCGGGAATCTATAAGATTCCCTATCGAGGTGCCCCGGGAGAAAGGACCAAAACCCAGGATAGTCCAAATTCTGGGTTTTGGTCCACTTTAATGCCATCATAGACCTATGATCAGGTAAGATTTATTTCAATATATTATAGCATTTTCAAATGCAATAAAGCAATCATCATCTCTAACACACTGTGGGTAAAATGTCATTGTTTATGACACAGATGATTACATGGAAGTGTCACCATAGGTAAATGACTGCAGTGTTGTAGGTAGCCAAGGCAAGCCTATTAGCCCTTTGGCCAGTGAATAGGGGTCCTGACCCTGTTGGTTGGGCTCATACTCTGTAATTAGGAATATTTGTATGTAAATTGTTTCACTGATCTCACTAACTGAACACAACTGCCAGCCTGGCCATTGTGATACTGTTGTTGGTGTCCTCGGGGCGATGCTAATCATTTATCTCTGCTACATTGTTAGTGTTTGTACTTACTTAAAAATAAAGGCAGAGCTGACGGGTGACATTTGCATCAGGCGTCTGGTTTCCATGAGACACACCCTGTACACCTTTACATCGAAGAACCTGCAGTCTTTACATTCCAAGCGGCGAGATGCGGGAACCTGATGGGCGACTGCTGGTATCAGAGAATAGTGGCTACTTTCCTTCTCTCCATATCTGAACATTGTCACCTCATGTCAGCTGTTAGTAGCCTGTAATCACACCACCCATTAAAATGCTGAGCCAGGGAGGAAGTGTGTGGCCTTATAGACCTGGGCCAAAGGGGAGAGCAGAGCTTATGGGCATAGAGAGCTGCCAGCTAGGGGAAGATTGAGTCATCTGTTATAAAAGGCATCTGTAGGCAAGAAAACAAAAAGATTGTTATTTTTATTCCATACTTTCCCTATCTTTAATACCTACCCACTGAGAAGATCCAATGCCGAATGCATGTGCACCACCCTTTTACCTCCTGCTGATGGGGATGAGGCATGTTAGGCATTGTTCTGGTATGTTTCCCCCTGTTGGAGGTTGAAGGAAGCACATCGATTGCCAGGCTGGTAATATTAAAGTGGAACAAAACCTAGGATTTTAAATATTCTGGGTTTTGGTCTTTGCTCCCCAGACACCCTGATCGGGGGTGTCCCGCCGTGTGAAACCTCCCAGGTCACCCAATCCATGCACAGCTTTCTCATCCAATCAGCTTGCTCGGATCCCCGCTGACGGCCGCATCCCCTGCTACCTTTTAACAGGGAGCGTGCCCGCACTGGCCATTCACAAATGCCTGGCGTGGGGAGCTCGTCTAATGCGAGTGGATCCGAGCATGCTGGTGGGCGCATCCCCCCTTACCCTTTAACAGGGAGTGTGACTGCGCTGGCCATTCACAAATGCCTAAAGGGATAGCGGGGATGCCGCTGCTGTTCGCACATGCGCCGTTGGACTGGGTATGAAGGTGAGTTCTCGGGCGATCTGGGGGTTTCACGCAGCGGGCATTCTTGATCAGGTTGCCTTGGGGGGAGCAAATATGCCTCCAGGGTGGGTTTTGGTCCACTTTGAAGCAGATCAAAACCATTTAGTCCAGGCCTTGGAGTGAACAAGATTCCAGTTCCGGGCAATTCCCTGTCTCCAGGGCATTATGATTTGGTATGTGACACCACCCGGTTCGCCAGGTATCATATGTCTAGGTCCCAACAGCATCACCGGCTTTCCAAGCTGATAAAATATGTATATAGCTCCAAGAAAATATAAAGTCCTAGGCAGAGTCTAGGCATGGGATGGAGATGTGGTAACTCCATTGCGAATCCAGACACTGAAAAAGTTTCCCAGCTCCACTGTGAAGTGTTAAAGGGGACCAAAACCCACCCTGGAGTCTATGAGACTCCACGACAGGCATACTTGATCCCCTGGGGCACCCCGATCAGGAATGCCCTGCTGTGTGAAGCCTCCCAGGTCACCCAAAAACTCACCTTCGTTCCCTGTTCAATGGCGCATGTGCGAGCAGCGGCTGCTCCTGCTATCGATTTAGTAGGAAGGGTGCCCGCCACAGGCATTTGTGAATGGCCGGTGCGGGCATGCTCCCTGTTAGAGGATAGCGGGGGATGCGGCCACCAGCACGCTCAGATCCGTTCACATTAGACGAGCTCCTGGATAAAGGGGGTCCGGGCGTGCTGATTGGACCAGAGGGCTGCACAGGGTAAGTGAGGGTAAGTGAGATCGGGAGACCTGGGGGGTTTCACACAGCGTGGCACCTCTGGTTGGAGTGCCTGGGGGGCAGAGACCAAAACCCAGAATAATCATAATTCTGGGTTTTGGTCTGCTTTAAAACCACACAATTAAAGTTGTTAATGTTGAATAGCTGACACACAGCTAAGGCATGTGACAGCGCCAGGCATTTCTGATTGGTCGGCACTGATGTACATACAGCTGGAGGGAAGCACATAGTGGGAGGCGCCTGTCATTCCATTCATTCAGATTAGATTGACGCATAAGGTGTCACCTGGCAACCTTTTATGTTAAATCCTCGCGCATGTGCAGTGGGATCGGCGTAGAGGTAAGAACACTCACCACAGGCGCTACAAGGGATGCCTCAGTAAAGCAGACCAAAATCCAGTTGAGTGAAACTCCTAGGTTTTCGTCTGCTTTAAAGTGGACTTAAAGTCATTTAATACTTTAGGTCCTCTAAATTGCCTCATCTCCCTTTGCCAGGGTTCATTATTTAGGAAGCCCTGCTTCAGGACAGGCCCTACAAAGCCCAAAAACAGGCTTAAAGTGGACTTTTTCACTATCCCGAGTTTTGCTCCTTGCTTTGTGAGCTCCCCGGAGAAACATACCTGACCACTGAATCGAAAGGTCATGCTTGGCTGCATTGCCAATTGGTTCACTCGCCTCCATTCAGCTTCGGGTGGGCATCTTGAGGGGGGTTCGCACAATGGAGCACCCCATATTGGGATGCCCCAGAAAGAGGGAATCAGGGGTGGCCATGCAGTCTTATAAACTCCAGGGACACTTTTGTTTCACTCTAAAAGAACATTCAAGGCTAAAAAAAAAAACATAATACCTTCTCTGTCATACTGCATCGGGCAGGCTGATTCATTACTAACGCCAGGTAGCGTTAGATGAGCGTCTGTAGAGCAGATTTCAGAGCGACCACTAGTCGTCGCTGTGTTCGGCCATAGATCATTGTTTCAGAGCGCCTGGCATTGATGAATATGATGTGTGAGTCCCAGTGCTACGCTGTATGGGACCGAACCATAGCGCCAGCTCAGTGCGACTGACTCACACCACATTCATGAACAAAACAGCCTCAAACAGATTACAGTCTGTTTTTGAACATGTATCCACTAGTAACAAAGTGAAAACATATGGCATTACATATGCCCAGGATACATGTCAGAAAGATTTGAGATTTTTTTCAAGAAAAAAAAAAAATTGAGATCAGGAAAGCGATTTAAGGATCGTCCATAGAAATGTATGGGAGAGGCCAGGAAGCGACAGGTAAGACGTGGCGCTCTGAAAGTTTGAACGCCAGTGCTGTACACTGAGCCTGGGATATTGATGAATTGGACGCTACATGGCGTTGTTCCAGTCGCTCACCAGATTCGGCTTCATAAATGTGTAATAGCGTGCCATCTACGGTGTTCACCTGCCGCTACCTGACACTACCTGCCGCTGTACAGGCGCTACCTGGTGCTATCCCTTCATGAATAAGGCCCTAAGTCTCAGTGCAGGTGGATACTGGGGGACCTGATCTTGAGACCTGGGCCCTTATTTAAGAAGGGATAGTGTCAGGTAGTGGCTGGTTAATGAGAGGTAGCGACAGGTAGCGACTGGTCAACGCCGGACACGGCACGCAATTATACATTTATCAAGCAGAATCTGTTTAGCGACTGGGATAGCGTTCAGCCTTGCACAGCGCCAGGTATGACCTCTCGCTACCTGTCGCTCTCCCATACATTTCAATGGACGAACCTTTTCTTCTCTTTAAACGGGGTATTTTTTTTTTTTTAATCACTAATAATTCTGTGACCTCCTCTGGCATTAAAAAAGCTGTTTTGGGGCGTGGCTTGCCTATGGAGGAGTGAGGAGCGGGATCGAGAGGCTCCCGAGAAAACCCCTATATAGAAGCAGAATAAGACCAGCAGAGGGGTCGCCAAAGGCATAACAAAGCACAGGAAGACCAGGGGGGACTCTCAGCAGACTCAGAGAGCCCCCATAAAACAATACTTTTCAACTACTACGCCTGAAAGACAAAAGCCGCAGGAGAGCAAGATGGCGGCACTCAGCGTAAGCGGGAGGGAGCAGGAGGACTCACCTTCGGCAACTGAGATGGCGGAGCGGCGAGGACTGACCCTGCAGAACGTGAAGAGCAATGGCAGTAGTGACAAGATGCGAGCGGCGGTAGGAGCTGAACACAGGCAGCGGTTGTCTGAAGAGGAGGAGAGGAGCTGGACACCGCCGACTGAGGAGCGGGGGAGAGGGAGCGCCGCCATTGCAGGTGCCACGATTGTCCCCTGTAGCGAGCTCCGCCCGGAGCAGATGAACGAGGAGGAGGAGAGGAGCCAGACAGTGACAGCTGAGGAGCACACGGGAGCCGCCGACACCACTGCTGCTCGCAGTGGCTTCATGCAAGGAGAGGAACGCTGGGTGGATGACTCACCCAGCGAGGAACACAGGACAGAAGAGAGGCTGGCTACACACTCTACGCCATTATACAAGGTACAAGGGGAGGAGAGGGGAGGTGAGATGACAGATGGCAGCATACTAGTAGCAGCAGACATACATTACATCCCAAACTCCCTGCACAACCTAACTGAGATGGAGGATCTGCAGGATCAAGAGAGGGTGAACTCAAAAACCCAGGCTATTCGGACAGATCCAGCTCCTCAGTTCTCAAACTGGCCACTAGAGGGACATTCCATTCAGAGAGGAGGGAGGAGAGAGATGGAGATGACAGAAGGGAGACCTAAAGCATGTAGCCCAGCAATAGAGACCTGGACAGATGGGGAAATGGATTGGAGGAATAGAGAAAGCTACCCTGAATCCCAATTTGGTAATTTGGCAGTAGAACCCAGAGCGGAATCGAATACAGCCAGATATGGGATGGCGGAACCCCCGGGATCACCTATTTCCCAGGGGCTGGTTACGATCATTGCCGATACGGTCGGAAGTAATCTCACAGAAGCACTCAAAACGCTACCCTCGAGAGCAGATTTCGAATCTTATATAACTAGAATGGAAGAGACCTTCCGTAGAGAGATAACCTCTATGCAGAACTCCATGGCCGATTTGTCTAATAGAGTGGAAGCTCACAGCTCAGCACAGACTGATATACAAGCCAGACTTGAAGCCCTAGAAAGAGACCGAGACAACACTCAGAGATTGCTCTCCTCCTTTCAACTACAACAAGATGACCAGGAGAATAGAGGCAGACGTAATAACATTCGCCTGAGGGGTATCCCGGAAACGATCAGTCCTTCAGAATTAAAATCGACGGTCTGTAAGCTATTTAATGCATTGCTGGAACGCCCACCCTCGGAACATATTGAGTTAGATCGTGTACACAGGTCCCTGGGCCCTAGATGTAGGGTACATTTTTACCAAATTAAAGAGTTAATAATGCAAAAAGCCTGGGAGAAAGGTCCGGCTGACCTGGCAGGGGCGCAGATAACTCTGTTACCCGACTTGTCCAGAAGAACTCTGCAAATTAGAAGAATGCTGAAACCTCTACTTGAAGTGATACAGCGACAGGAAGCGTCATGTCGCTGGGGACATCCTTTTCATTTGATTGTGCGCAAAGAGAGAAGATCATATATCCTGAAGACCCCGGCTCAGCTCCCGGAGCTGTTTGATTTCCTGAATGCCCCACCAATTGTAATCCCAGACTGGACGGCACCTATTCTTGAGGTTGGAGGTGATCCACTACCACAGAGACCAGCTAGACAGAGGCGAGACCCACGATGCCCTGGTGATCCACCTGTCCCTGGAAGGAGAAGGAGAGCGGGACCACGGGGTGCAGAATAAGTAATCCATAGGAAAGCTGTCTTATATCAGAATCTGATCAACAACCCGAGTGCAATCTACTAGCAAACCCTTAAAAAAATTTTTTTTTTTTTCTTACAGCTGACTTTCTTCCTTCCTTCCTATCCTTGGGAATAAAGCAATGAGGATGAAGAGAAGACGATGGAGGGAGGAGGGAATGTCTCACCCTTTTTTTTTTCTCTCCTCTTCTCCCTCTCCCTCCTCTTCACGGTCTCCACTGTGCGCATAACAGGATTTGGGGGTGGAGTGGTGGGTGCGGGGGAAGATGGAGTGTTCTTTCTTTTTCCCTTTCATGTTGCTGTTGTTATTGCAAACTTCATTGCTGGGTTAAACATGATCATAAGAAATGTCGATAGTTGATTGCGGGTGAATGCGGTGGGGGCACCGACTGGGCACGCTCCCACCCACTAACGTGGTTGGGAGGGTCCCCGGGAAATGGCCTATTGGCCAGGTCTGCTGCTCTCTGAACACGAAGGCAATTGGGGGAATCAGTTTGGTCCCCACCTACAACCTGCCCGACAGTGGGCAGAGAGAGGAGACATCAGACTCCCAATGTATGTATCACGCTCCCGGAACCACAATTTACCACTTGGACAACTCCAGCTCTCTTGGTAAGGACCTCAACCCCCAATCTCCGCAGCCAGCTTCACCTATAGGAGCCCCCGCTTGCCGAGACGCAGAACACGCCTGCTCGGGATCGGTTGCCCCCAGGACCTTATGGCTCAAAGGTTGAGGTCTTACGGTACAGAGTACTGGAGAGCCCGCGGCTGGAAGTGGAATCGGGTAGCCGGTATGTGAGCGTAAGGTGGAAGTCCAAGGACAGGCAAGGGTCGGCAACAGGAGTGAAGATCGAGGATGGTCAAAGGCAAGCAAGGGTCGGCAACAGGAGTGGAGATCGAGGATGGTCAAACAAGCGAGGGTCGGCAACAGGAATGGAGATCAAGGATGGTCAAACAAGCGAGGGTCGGCAACAGGAATGGAGATCAAGGATGGTCAAACAAGCGAGGGTCGGCAACAGGAATGGAGATCAAGGATGGTCAAACAAGCGAGGGTCGGCAACAGGAATGGAGATCAAGGATGGTCAAACAAGCGAGGGTCGGCAGCAGGAGTCAGGATCAATATCAGGGATAAACAATGGCTAGGGTCTACGCGCTATAACAGGCAAAGACAAACTGACTGGGGTGAGGTATATATAGGGATCAGTCTTTATTGGCCCTGGAGAATGAGTGTGGTGATTGGTGCGGTTTTAGAACTACAACATGATTGGTTAACATAGGGCGTACAGCCCAGAACTCCCAAGTAAGTGATTGGCCCAATCCTGTAGGGCACTTCCTCTACAGCAGCTGTTTACAATTGAAATTAGCCCTCCTCCGGCGGCCGTGCTGAGAGCAGCGCCGCCGGAGGGTATAGACTGAACGTGCTCGCGCACGCGCGCGAGCACGAGAGGCGACGCCGGCTGAGGAGACAGGCGCGTGCGCGCCAGCCTGCACAGAAGCCGCCGCCCGCCGCGGCCGCCGGACAGGTGGCTGCGCAGCGGGAGCGGGCGGCTGAGGACCCGGGACGGCGCTGGATCGGGGAACCGGTAAGCGGGTAGTGACATTACCCCCCCCTTCACGAGGGGCCTCCGGACCCTCACCCGGCTTCCCCGGATTGTCACGGTGAAATTTCCGTACAAGAGCCCTGGCATGGACATCACAAGAAGACACCCAGCACTTCTCCTCAGGACCGTAACCAACCCAATCAATTGAATATTGTAACGTATTGCGAACCCTACGCGAATCCAAAATCTTGTTCACTTCATATTCTTGCACATTATCCACTAAAACAGGAGGAGAACCAGCAGGAGAAGAGTTTTTAGCTGGTTTCAACAGTGATACATGAAATGAGTCGGAGATCTTCATAGTAGGAGGGAGCCGAACTTTATAGGTAACATTATTAAGTTTCCTGATAATAGGGTAAGGACCAATAAATTTAGGACCCAATTTATAAGAAGGCTGACGGAGAGCGATATTCCTAGTGGAAACCCAAACAAGGTCTCCACACTGAAGGATACGTTCCTGAGACCTGCGACGATCAGCACATTTTTTATATTTAACGCGCATAGTTTCTAAATTTTCCTTGACGCGTGCCCAAACATCTTTCCGTTTCTGAAGCCACTCCTCTAAGACTGGAAAATCAGAAGGTGCTGTAGAAATAGAAGAAGCTTTAGGATTCTTTCCATAATTACAAAAGAACGGGGATATCTTAGTACTGTCACTCGGCGCATTATTATACGCGAACTCGGCAAAGTCAATAAATTCCGACCACTGCTCCTGAGTGTCAGAGATGTAACATCTTAAATATTGTTCTAAGCTTTGATTTGTTCTTTCAGTCTGCCCATTAGACTCGGGATGATATGCGGAGGATAAAGAAACCTGAATCCCCAAACGTGAACAAAAATTTTTCCAGAATCAAGATATAAACTGCACACCCCGATCGGACACAATATTTACTGGAATACCATGGAGCCGAAAAATATGCGAGATGAATAAGCGCGAAAGTTCCGGAGCCGAGGGTAGCTTGGGTAAAGCAATGAAGTGAGCCATCTTACTGAATCTATCGACGACCACCCAAATCACAGTGTTCCCATGTAAAAGAGGCAAATCAACAATAAAGTCCATTGAAATATGAGACCATGGTTCTTTAGGAATCTCAAGTGGGACTAAACACCCACTAGGGGCCTTGTGAACCCCTTTACTTCGTGCACAAACAGAACATGCGTCGATAAAGGTAGTTATATCGCGTCGCATAGTAGGCCACCATACAAGGCGTCGGACTAAAGTGAAAGTTTTACGATTTCCTAGATGTCCAGCAGTTTTGGCATCGTGAAACTCGCGAATGCGGTGGTACAAACTGACACCCTAAAGGTACATCTACAGGGGATTCATTTTGAAATGGCGCCAAGGCGTTCGAAAGATCAGGAAGCAAGGCCCCAATCACACATCCCACAGGCAAAATAGGTTCCCCCATATCACCCCGATCCTTACAATCCCCAAACAAGCGGGACAGAGCATCCGCTTTAGAATTTTTTACTCCTGGCTTAAATGTAATTATAAAATTAAAACGCGAGAAAAATAATGCCCAACGAGCCTGACGAGAGTTCAGTCTCTTAGCTGAGCTAATGTACTCGAGGTTTTTGTGATCAGTATAGACCGTGATCGGATACAATGACCCCTCCAACCAGTGACGCCATTCATCAAAAGCCAGTTTAATCGCCAATAACTCCCTGTTTCCAACATCATAGTTCTGTTCCGCGGTACTAAATTTCCGTGAGAAGTAGACGCAAGGATGCAAACGATCAGGATGACCAGAGTATTGCGACAACACCGCCCCCACACCCAACTCAGATGCATCTACTTCAATGGTAAGAGGTTTATTAACGTCAGGTTGAACTAAAACTGGCGCCGAAGTAAAAGCCTGTTTTAGAGTCTGGAAGGCCTCTTTGACCGAAGATGACCAGTTTACAGTGAAGGCGCCCTTGCGAGTAAGGTTGGTGAGAGGAGCAACAATTTTGGAGAAACCCTTAATAAAGCGTCGATAGAAATTAGCGAAACCTAAAAAACGCTGTAGTTCTTTTAAAGTCTTGGGTTGTACCCAATCCCGCACCGCCGAAACTTTCCCCGCATCCATCTCTAACCCCTGGCTAGAGATTATATAACCCAAAAAGGGAACGGTGGTGACCTCAAACATACATTTAGAAATCTTTGCATACAAGTTATTCTCTCTTAGTTTTTGAAGTACCATTTTCACATGCAGTCTATGTTCGGACAAAGACTTAGAGAAAATGAGGATATCATCCAAATAAATTACCATGAATCTGCCCAAATAGTCTCAGAAGACGTCGTTAACAAAGTCTTGGAAGACCGCAGGGGCATTACAAAGGCCAAAGGGCATGACTAGATATTCGTAATGACCATCTTTAACATTGAATGCAGTCTTCCACTCATCCCCTTGTCGAATACGAATCAGGTTGTAGGCCCCCTTTAGGTCTAACTTGGAGAACACCCGAGCTCCTACTACTTGATTAAATAAATCCCCAATCAAGGGAAGGGGATACCGTTTTTTTACCGTGATCTTATTCAGGGCTCTGTAGTCAATACAAGGCCTTAAACCACCATCTTTTTTCTCCACAAAAAAGAAGCCAGCCCCCGCAGGTGATGTTGAAGGACGGATGAACCCCTTGCTTAAATTCTCGGAGATGTACTCCTTCATGGCGAGTTCTTCCGGCCGAGTGAGATTATAAATTTTCCCTCTAGGAGGGATGGTCCCGGGGAGCAGGTCAATGGGGCAGTCATAGGGCCTATGAGGGGGAAGGGAATCTGCAGAACGTTCAGAAAAAACATCAGCCCAATCTGCGTAAGGCTGAGGCAATCCCTGTGGCAGCATCTGAAAACTTTTGAGGGCAGTGGAAAAACAATGTGTCTTGCAGTAATTACTCCACCTCACTAAATCCCCAGTCTGCCAGTCTAAAATGGGGTTGTGGAGTTTTAACCAGGGATATCCCAGTACTACCGGGGTTTCTGGACAGTCAAAGACCAAGAACTCGATATATTTAGAGTGAGAAGAGCCAACGATTAAATTGAGAGGTGGGGTCTTGGTACTAACCGGACCTCCCTGGATGGCTTTCCCATTTATGGCTAGAACCTGTAGAGATCTTCCAAGGGGTACCAGCGGAATCCCCAGGACGGAGATCATGCTCCGGTCCAGGAAATTACCTGCAGCTCCACTGTCGATAAAGGCGGATACTGCCCGTTTGGAAGGACCCCAAGAAAGCTCTATGGGGATTAACATTTTATTCAAGTGAGAGTAATTAACGGACTCACCTAGATCAGTACTCCCCTCCTGATCTAGGCGAGGAAGTTTCCCGCCGGGTATCCCTTGTTAGGACAGGACCTAGCAAAATGTCCCGGATTCCCACAATATAAGCAGAGACCCATGGAGCGTCTACGCTGCTTCTCGTCCTGGGTAAGACGAGCCCTACCGATCTGCATGGGTTCTTCCAGTGGGGAAGAAGGTGTGTTTACCCCAGGGGAAAGGAGTGGGTTGGGGGACTGAGATGGCTTAAAGGACGAGGAAGTCCTAACCCTTTCCCTGGCTCTTTCCCTAAGACGCCGATCTATTTTGATGGAGACCTGCATTAGCTGGTCTAGATCTGCTGGTGTAGGGAAATTGACCAAAGCGTCCTTGATACCCTCTGATAGACCCATATGGAACTGACTACACAGGGCTGGGTCATTCCATCTGGAGTCTACTGCCCACCGCCGGAATTCAGAACTGTAATCTTCGGCAGTATTCTGACCTTGCTTCAAGGCCCGAAGCCTATTTTCGGCTGTGGACTCCTGGTCTGGGTCGGCATATAACACACCCATAGCCTGAAAAAAGGAAGTAACGGAGTGCAGGGCAGCATCATCGGGAGTCAGGCTAAAAGCCCATGATTGGGGATCTCCTTGCAAAAGGGAGATAACTAACCCCACCCGTTGGGTCTCGGTGCCCGAGGATCCAGGTCTCAATCTGAAGTACAGCTCGCAGGAATTTTTAAAATTGGAGAATCTGGCTCGGTCTCCAAAAAATTTCTCCGGTAACGGGACCTTCGGCTCCGACACGTGAGGTGGTACAGCGGATGCAGGAATTTGCCTGGTCTCTTGATTGGCCACTCTCTGGGCAAGTTGATTTATAGCTGTGGCCATAGCCTGTACTTGCTGTACCAGGTCATCCATGAGGGCCTGTTATAATATCATGCTCCCGGAACCACAATTTACCACTTGGACAACTCCAGCTCTCTTGGTAAGGACCTCAACCCCCAATCTCCGCAGCCAGCTTCACCTATAGGAGCCCCCGCTTGCCGAGACGCAGAACACGCCTGCTCGGGATCGGTTGCCCCCAGGACTTTATGGCTCAAAGGTTGAGGTCTTACGGTACAGAGTACTGGAGAGCCCGCGGCTGGAAGTGGAATCGGGTAGCCGGTATGTGAGCGTAAGGTGAAAGTCCAAAGACAGGCAAGGGTCGGCAACAGGAGTGAAGATCGAGGATGGTCAAAGGCAAGCAAGGGTCGGCAACAGGAGTGGAGATCGAGGATGGTCAAACAAGTGAGGGTCGGCAACAGGAATGGAGATCAAGGATGGTCAAACAAGCGAGGGTCGGCAACAGGAATGGAGATTAAGGATGGTCAAACAAGCGAGGGTCGGCAACAGGAATGGAGATCAAGGATGGTCAAACAAGCGAGGGTCAGCAGCAGGAGTCAGGATCAATATCAGGGATAAACAATGGCTAGGGTCTAGGCGCTATAACAGGCAAAGACAAACTGACTGGGGTGAGGTATATATAGGGATCAGTCTTTATTGGCCCTGGAGAATGAGTGTGGTGATTGGTGCGGTTTTAGAACTACAACACGATTGGTTAACATAGGGCATACAGCCCAGAACTCCCAAGTAAGTGATTGGCCCAATCCTGTAGGGCACTTCCTCTACAGCACCTGTTTACAATTGAAATTAGCCCTCCTCCGGTGGCCGTGCTGAGAGCAGCACCGCTGGAGGGTATAGACTGAACGTGCTCGCGCACGCGCGCGAGCACGAGAGGCGACGCTGGAGCCGCCGGCTGAGGAGACAGGCGCGTGCGCGCCAGCCTGCACAGAAGCCGCCGCCCGCCGCGGCCGCCGGACAGGTGGCTGCGCAGCGGGAGCGGGCGGCTGAGGACCCAGGACGGCGCTGGATCGGGGAACCGGTAAGCGGGTAGTGACAGTATGGTTAAGTCCTTACCTGATAATCTTCTAAATAGTTTATTTAAGATGTTTTGGCGATTTTACTGCTGGTTGGTTCACATATACAGTATGTATAAGACGGGGGAGGGATGCCGTAGTTGATAGTAACTGTTAATAACTGCATTTTTGACTTTGTTCTGGCTTCTCTTCTCTGGGTTTCCACGTACCCCAAAGAGCCCCACGCGTGTTGAGGAGGGACTACCGGAGACCTCTTCGAGACGGGTGGAGCTAGACTCCCTTATATTAGGGAGATTATTACGACACTGCTAAGTGGCCCACACTAACTGGGCCCCTCCGGATTCCTATAATCTCTTTCTCTTCTCTTTTTTGTTTTGTTTTCACCGACTTATCTTTCTTATCTTCCCATCTGAGGTCTTTGCTTCATCTTTCCCTTCAATATACCTGTCGGTCTCCTCAGACTGATCAACCATCGTTTCTTTTCTAGCCGGGTGGGAGGAGATGGGGGACACACTAGAAACAGGGATGACCCAGGGTTCAAGGGTCCTAGCATCGAGATTATATCCCTGAACTGCAGAGGACTTAATGTCCCTGAGAAACGAACAGCTGTGATCTCGGAACTGAGGCGCTCAAGAGCGCACATAGCCTTTCTCCAGGAAACTCATTTCAGGGGGGACCGCTACCCGAGACTGTCCTCTAGATATTATCCTCAGGTGTTCTCAAGTACCTCTCCCACCTCCAAATCCAAGGGAGTGGCAATACTAATATCTAGGTCGATTCCATTCACAGTCCTTGATTCAATCAAAGACACCGAAGGGAGATACATATTGATTAAAGGTACGATACTGGGATAAATGTTTACCTTAGTATCAGTATACATCCCTAACAATGGTCAGGTGGACTTCCTTCTGGGGTTTTTTGACAAGCTCGTGGATTTCAAAGATGGGAATGTAATACTGGACGGGGACCTAAACATCACGTTGGACCCTGCAATAGACTCATCCACAGGCAAATCCTCTATACCCTATGCAGGATTAAGGAAAATTAAATGAACCCTTCACAACTCGCAGCTGTGTGATGTATGGCGGATCACCAACCACTCCTCACGAGACTATACACATTTCTCCTCAGTACACTCGTCCTATGCCCGAATAGATTACATTCTCATTTCGCATGACTTACTGGCGAGATTACAGGGATCAGCGATAGTGGTGTCCCCTCTCTCTGATCACTCCCCGGTGTGCGCAACCCTCTCACAGCGGGAAGAGGGAAACAAGGCATGGACATGGCGCCTGAACGAGACCCTCTTAAAGGATGCAGTTGCAGCTCAAGGGGTACATACAGCTTTAACCAAGTATTTCACACTAAATACTTTGGGGGGGGGGTGACTCCTATGACAGTCTGGCAGGCACACAAGGCAGTAATACGAGGAGTCCTTATTCAACACGCCTCCAGGTTGAAAAAAGCGAGTATCTCCAAACGCAATCAGCTAATATGTCAGATGCAGGAAATAGAGGGACGACATAAGCAATCACAGTTACCAGATACCCTACGGGAGCTGACACAGATCAGAGAACAACTAAACTCTCTCCTACTGCAAAAAGCAGCGTTTTCTATTAAACGCTGCAAACGCTTTTATTATGAATGGGGCAATAAGAGCGGGACATTGTTAGCTAGAGCATTAAGAAAACAGCAATCTTTGAATTTTATCAGCGCAATAGCGGATGAGCGATAAGTGAAATGGCATAAAAAACGGATATTGCCAGAGTATTCCGAACTTACTACCACACCTTATACAATCTAAAACCTCGGGGTTCCGGTGGGAGCCTAGAGAGAATAGCCCGAATTAAATCCTATATTTAAGCATCTGGAATGCCCAAATTAAATGAGGAAGCAATTGGGAGATTGGAGGAACCCATAACGGGAGAAGAGCTATCACGAGCAATCTCTCAGACACAGGCAGGAAAATCCCCAGGCCCAGACGGGTTTACCATAACTTATTATAAGAAATTTCTCCCAATACTGAGGAAGCACTTCTTGCGAGCTTTTAATGACATAGGGGAGGAGGAAATGCCGAGAGATCTCCCACCGGAAGCACTAGAAGCCCATATTTCAGTTATTCATAAAGTGGGCAAAGACCCGATGAGCTGTAAGAGCTATCGTCCAATTTCTCTTTTAAACGTGGATCTCAAATTATTCACCAAGATAATTGCTAATAGGCTATCAGTTTAGTTACCGGACCTAATAGACAGCGATCAGTGTGGCTTTATCCCAGGCAGAGAGGCGCGTGACAATACGATCAGGGCCTTGAGCTTTATCCATAGGGCACGTACAACGGACACACCATTATTATTGCTCTCTACAGACGCCGAGAAGGCATTTGACCGCATAGAGTGGAATTTTGCTTTTGAGGTGCTGAAACATATTGGCCTGGAGGATAGGGCATTTAAATACATTCGAGGAGTGTACTCTACACCCAGTGCTAGAGTGAAAGTGAACGGGGGCTTCTCCTCACCCTTAGCAATTTCCAACAGGACTAGACAGGGTTGTCCGTTGTCCCCCCTGATCTTTGCTTTGGTTATGGAACCCTTCTTGCGACATGTTAGGCGGGAAAACAACATCAAAGGGATCTCTGTGGTAGACACAGAACATAAAATAGCAGCATATGCGGATGATTTGTTATTCTTCATGACCAACCCGGTTGTGGGGCTTCCAGTCCTCATGAGAGAGTTCCAGAAATTTGGGAAGCTCTCGAACTTCAAAATCAATTTTGACAAGTCAGAAGCCCATAGTATAGGAGTACCGGAAAATACAGTGGCGAATTTGAAAACATCATTTCCGTTCAGATGGACCTCACCTACCTTGAGTTACCTAGGAACAAAGCTGCCAAATGACATCGACGGAATCTATCGGTTGTTGCTAGTGGATAGATGCTGAAAAACACACTTTAAACACACAGCCTCCTGCGCTCTGGGCTTCAAACAAGCATTTTTCAGCGCCAGAGATTTGTGAGGCTGTTTTTTGCTGAATATGGTGTGAGTCGGTCGCTATGGGCAGTCGCTAACATGCGCTCCCATACAGCGCTGTACTGGTCAAATAGCGACTCCTCACAATGTATTCAACATTACTGAACAGCGACTAAGTCGCTATGAAGTAGCGACCCACAGCTGAGCACAGTGACTACTAGCGGGAGCTCTGAAAATGTCTGCTACAGACGCTCATCTGTCGCTACCTGCCATTAGTGATGAATCAGCCTGCCCGTAAGAATTAAACAGCCAGATGTAGATGCAGCAGCTGTGAAGGAGAAGATGTGAGAATTATTTCAGTAGAAAGTTTGAAAACTGGCTTTACTTCTATCCTATTTTATTCTGTCTCCTCTAACACTGGGGGAAACCTGATTTGGGATGCCCTACTGTATTTCCCATTGCCACAAGCCCTTGACTGGCCATGCACTTTGCTTACACTTCTGCATTCCCACAGCAGGGAGGCTATTCCCTAACTACCAGTGATTGGATTGACTGGGTGGGAGGCCTGCAATAAGCTTGTTCTCGTGCCTCCTGGTGAACTCAATTGGCCTGCTCCAATAGAAAGCAGCGGCTGCTTTACTTGACTTCCTGTTTAAAGTGGACCAAAACCCACGGTGATTGGCCGATCGATTCCCTCCTGATTTTGGATGCCCCGCTGTGTGAAACCCCCCAGGTCGCCCATACACTTACCTTCTTTTCCGGTCCAACGGCGCATGCACAAGCCGCGGCTGCATCCCCGTTATCCCTCTAGCAGGGCGCATGCCCGTGCCAGGCATTTCTGAATGGCCCGCGCAGGCACGCTCCCTGTTAGAGGGTAGCGGCAGATGCGGCCATCAGCTGTTCACCTTAGACGAAGGCTTAGACAAAGGGACGTCATTGGATCTGAGCAAGCTGATTGGATGAGCGGCATCACATACATCAGTGGCCCGGGAAGAGGTGAGTTTGTTTCAGCGACCTGGGGGTTTTCACACAGCGGGGCTAGGACCAAAACCCAGGATAGTCAAAATCTCACTCTAGGGAAATGTTGAGGCAAAATGAAAAAAGTAACCAGTAACCTTTTGACAAAAGCCTACTCCATTCATACAGTAAGGGGGTAATTTACAAACGTTTTGAACTTACTGGCTAATTTATCCATCTCATGTAAAAGAACAGGAATTGTATTAGTAGATAGGCCATGAAGAAGCAGCAGCAAGGTCACTGTCCTAACTTGCCTGCTAGCTCATCAAGTTTTCAAGAGCACTGTAGTGCAAAGTATAGAAGATGGGTGGATCCTTTAAACGATATAGTGTAAGTGAAATATACAGTGTAGTGCAATATTTGCCCATATTGATTTGAAGGTCTAAAGTATAAGGTTTACTGATTACAGAATTCTTTCTATTTTTAAATCCAGCCCGGAAGCCTGATTTCACTTCAGCTTGCTGCCATTGATCCCCTGGAGGCAGAGGTGTAACAATCTGTAAAGGGCCCCAGAATTGTTCATACATTTATTATCACCAGAATGCATTCTCTTTTACTAAGTTGGATACAGTTAAAATACTGAATACAGAAACATATGTTACTTTTGTTCTGTATCCGATAGCATGTGAACAAACCACATTAAATGTGGAGCAGCATTGGCATTCCCTGATCTCAGCCCCTCTAGTTATGCCTCGGCCTGTCTGACTAATTGGCTAATTATATAAGTTTTGGGCTGCAGCCTACGTGGTGATGGTGACTGGTTGTGGGCGTCCGGTGGTTGGTTTTATAGAGGAACAAAACCCAGTATTTTCACTGTCCCCATATTTTATTCTTTCAGGGGGCATCCTAAAAGGAAGATGTGTATTCTTACAGTGCTGGCGATACCACGGCGGGATAAGTGTTGGTACAGACGGGGGCAGGGGCGAATTCCCAGTAGGCTACCACCTCCCCTGCACTGGCCACCATGCCGATCTGGGATTTTACCGGCTCCCGCAATGCTTCTTGTAGTGGGCTGGGTGAACGGAAGCCACCGCGGGCCATTCGGCAGCCTGGGACAGCTACCATTTACCCGGCCTGTGGCACGAAGCATTGCTGGAAATCCAGCATTAAAGTATGAGGCCTGCAGGTGGCCATTGTGGCAGGCAGCCAGTGCAGGGGGACGGCGGACAGCAGGTGGCCAGGGCAGAAGAGGGGTGACAGGTGCGCAGTGCGTGGAGACGGCAGCTTACCTCCGATGGCCGAGCAGCACACAGAGTGTCGGGCAACTTTGGGTTCTACGGGTGAGCAGGATTTTATGCTGCACTGCTTGTTATGGGGGGATTTTGGGGGATTCTGTGTCGCACTGCTTGATGTGGGGTTTGGGGGGAATTCTTTGCTGCTCTACATGTTATGGGGTGGTTTAGGGGGATTCTCTGCTGCACTGCTTGACCAAAAAAGTCCCGTGTCCAATTACTGATGGTCGGCCCTCTCGAGCATACCCTGCTGCCAGACCAAGTTTTTCCCATCTTTACTGGGCAAAATCCAGCTCCATGAATGACTATCATGGTCCATGTTTTCTTTGGCAGCTTGGATAACAGAAGTGAGACCTGGACATGTGATATTTACATTTTACCTCCAGACGTTGACTGCGGGGATGAATTTCGCCAGAGGGACAAGGTGAAGGTAAGATAAACCAGGGCTAGCCCAGTTTATGCAAGGCATTAGCATTTGCTATGCCTCCCTGACTTTTAAGTCCCAACAAAGCCACAGACTTTAGTTTAGTTCTCAGTAAAGCACATTGAACCAACGTTTTGCCATCTGTGATTCCATAGTGGTGATCTAGCCCTTCCAGTTTGTCACTGAGACAGAGAGTTCATTTTACTGAAAATCCATAGAACTTCCTCTTTCCTTTCTGCTGGCAGAGAATGGGTATCGTATTCTAAATTTTAGCTTCTCAATAACAATCTTGAGGACCTCCCGGAGGAAACGACGGGAGGTCTTCTCATTCCGGCAGCATTCTGTGCAAAGCGGATAGGACTGGATAAGGTGTGACTGAACCCTCTCAGCAGAAAATCTATCGGAGACCCCTTGTAAGTAACTGTAGATTTGTCTCTGGCCTTGTTAACAAGTGATGGAGGCCCTGGGGCAGGAACTCTGATTCCTCCCCCTAAAGCCCAATTCCAGGAAACTGCTACTCACCTCTTCTATACATGTTCAAGCATGGTTTTCTGCCCCTATGTGACCATCATCAGAATCACTCTGTGAATGTATATGTTAACGGCAGCCGCAATCCAAGATGGGGATGAGGGCAGGGGATATACACTATATACAAAGAAGGTTTTGTTAATGCACTCTTAAAAATTATATTCTATTATTCACAAAAATAAAGAGAAATTAACTCGACGGATGCAGCTTGCAAAAACTACCCCCCTATACAGTGGGCCTCTTACCTCTGACGAAGAGCATGCTTTAGCCTGAAACGGCCGTTAGGTAATATACCCTACAGCCTTAATCTATGTTGTTCTTTTGCTCGGACCTGCGTCACACAATTGTTGCCTAATTAACTATGTAATAATGTTCCTTTTTCTCATGTTATTTCCTGCTCCTATACCTGCCTAAAGCTAAATGCTATGTTCTGCTTTTCTGATTCTGCCACCATTTTTGCTGAAGCAGAAGCTATTCATAATATGGTCTCTATTTTCTAATGATCTTGGTTAAGCATCAACAATAGTAACCATAAATGAACATATTCTATCTTGCTACAGCTCTTTGAACAGGTGCATACTTTTTTCTTTAAAGAAGAGGGTGGGGGAATCATTGGGGCACCGAATTTTCCTCCATGAGAGGAGCTCCAGCATATTTCAAAGTCAAAGTTAGGGTTGGAATTAGGCTTGTATCATGTAAATAGATCATACATTTTCATCCCAAAGGTTTTTTTTACAAATAGTAAAATTATATCTGAAAGGCATACACAGCTGATACTTCATGTTTGCAATGCAAATGTTGAATAAACTGAAAAGTAAATGTAAAAAGCATGACAGACATGTGTTAGCACATTTGTTAAAATCAATTAACCAGATATGGCAATTTTTCCCTATAAGCCAAACCCTAACTGGCAGGCTGATTCATCATTAGCGGCAGGTAGCGACAGGTGAACGTCTGTAGCAGGCATTTTCAGAGCGCCCGCTAGTAGTCGCAGTGCTCGGCCGTGAGACGCTACTTTATAGCGACTCAGTCGCTGTTCAGTAATGTTGAATACATTGTGAGGAGTCGCTATTTGACCAGTACAGCGCTGTATGGGAACGCATGTTAGCGACTGCTCATAGCGACCGACTCATACCATATTCAGCAAAAAACAGCCTCACAAATCTCTGGCGCTGAAAAATATTTGTTTGAAGCCCAGAGCGCAGGAGGCGGTGTGCTTAAAGTGGACCAACACGCAGGGGGGATCGGCCCGGGAATCTATAAGATTCCCGGGCCGATCAGATCCCTCCCCGCGGGGCATCCGAAATCGGGATATCCCGCGGGGTGAAACCCCCCAGGAAGCCCAGAAACCTTACCTTAACCCCGTTCCAACGGCGCATGCGCGGGCCGCGTCTCGCGCTTCCCCCTAGCAGGGCACGCACCCGCACCGGGCGTTTGTGAATGCCCGGCGCGGGCACGCTCCCTGTTAGAGGGAAGCGCGAGACGCGGCCTCCAGGGCTCAGAGCCACTGTGGTTGGACGCCGCTTGTACGTGCATTCCACAGCAGCTCTGAGCGCTCTGATTGGACGAGCGCCCGCGTAGGAGCGTGGTGAGGTGAGTGTTTCCGGGCGTTCTGGGGGGTTTCACACAGCGGGGCACCCCCGATCGGGGTGCCCCACCGAAGTAGACCAAAGCCCAGGATAGTCAAATCTGTGTGAAACCCCCCAGAAAGCCCCAAAAACTCACCTCACCACGCTCCCACGTGACCGCGCCGTCCAATCCCCGCCGACGGACAAGCGGGTGACAGCGACGGACAAGACAGCGCGTCCGCTGCCGCCTCCCGCACGTCACTCTTACAGGGCGCGCGCCCGCGCCGGCCATTCACAAACGGCCGGCGCGGGAGGTAAGGTAAGGTTTTTTTGGGGGGGTTTCACCCCGCGGGACATCCCGATCTCGGATGTCCCGCGGTGAGGGAGGTGATCGGCCCGGGAATCTTATAGATTCCCGGTCAATCACCCCTGGGTGTTGGTCCACTTTAAAAAGAAGAAAAGGATCGTCCATTGAAATGTATGGGAGAGCGTCAGGTAGCGAGAGGTCATACCTGGCGCTGTGCAAGGCTGAACGCTGGCGCTGTTCGCTGAGGCTGTGAAAATGATGAATCAGACGCTACATGGCGCTATCCCAGTCGCTAAACAGATTCTGCTTGATAAATGTGTAATTGCGTGCCGTGTCCGGCGTTCACCAGTCGCTATCTGTCGCTACCTCTAATTAACCAGGCGCTACCTGACGCTATCCCTTCTTAAATAAGGGCCTATTTTCAATTCAGACCACACCTTGCATTTACCATCTAAAGGAAAGATCGCGAAAAGGGATACATTGGAAGCAACTCTAACTACCCTGTTTAATGCTTACAGATCTACCTCAACAAGAATAAAAAAGGAAAAGGGAAGGCGCACTTAAGAGGGAAAGAGAAGCACCATTTTTTTCTCTGCTATAAAGGTAAATAGTGAGGGGACGTGCTGGTTGCCTGTAATCAAACTAAAGGATGAAAGGTGAACCAAATGTGCAGAGCAAATAAATGAGTTAGGCTTGAGCTTTGTTGAAAAGCCCTTTCTAGGCAATAAAAAAATTAAAATAAAAAAATATGATCACTTAATTGATAAGCAACAACATTTTGATGGTCTGTCAGAAATCATATATCTATGAAATATCTTTCAATAGATGGGAATCACATATTTTTCTTATTTTTTTTCTGCTGCTGTTCTGACTGTAGAATAATTTGGACTAAAACACACTGTTACCCTATATGCAATTTAAAGTGCCTCTTTGGCACATTCAGGCTGTGACAACTATAGTACATACACTGACCTCCTCTCTCTTTGGCAACACCAGCTTCCACTAATTTTGAGATTAAACAATATCACACCAAGACCAAGAGGCCGATTCATTAATAGCGGCAGGTAGGGACAGTTGAGCGACTGTAGCAGTATTTTCACAGCGCCCGCTAGTAGTCGCTGTGCTTGCCCATTGTTCGGTTGTTGATAGCGACTGAGTCGGTGTGCAGTAATGTTGAATACAAGGTTACGAGTCGCTATTTGACAGGTTCCGCGATGTATGGGTGCGCATGATAGCGACTGGTCAGAGCGACCGGCTCCCACCATATTCATCAAAAAATCACTCGAAAAATTCTCGCACTGTGAAATGCATGTTTAAACCCCAGAGCGCTGGAGGCGATGTGTTAAAAGTAGTTTTTTAACCCCCAAACCACCATATTTTTGGAAACCAAAAAAAAAAAAATTTTTAAAGAATTTAATAATATGAATACAATAATATCAGACCTGTAATATCAATTCTGCACAATTTTTTTTTTTTCCCTTAAAAAAAATTATCTAACATGGCAGAAGTGGTCACAGAATTTTTCACATTAAAAAAAAAAAAAACAATGAATTATGAATATTTAAAGATTGTTCCATTGAAATGCATTGGAGAGCGCCAGGTAGCGAGAGGTCATACCTGTCGCTGTTCAAGGTCGGACGCTGGCACTGTGGGCTGAGGCTGGAATAATGATGAATGAGTCGCTATATGGCGCTATCTCAGTCGCTAAGCAGGATCGGCTTGATAAATGTTTGATTGTGGTGGGGAGCCGGCGTTCTCGTGGCGGGGCCCGTCATTACCGGTCGCTCACCAGTTGCTACCTGTCGCTATTCCTTCATAAATAAGGGCCCAAAAGTAATGTTATGGCTAGTGGGTGCAATCCAACCCGAGGTGTCCTACCAATAGTCACCTCCAACAATGACACTAAAGCAAAAGAATTAGGGAGAATGCACACCACACAAAATATAGTTTCTAATGGAAGAGAAGTGTTTATTAAAATTCATACGCATCAGAGTAACAAGTTCACATGAAGTTTAATACAAACTAACATGCCACCACTAACATCTAATTGTGCTTTACTATGTGATTAAGAGTGGTCTTGCATTTATTCTAAATAGGTAAAGGGTGGGCCTAAGGTACTCTAGTCTAACTCACGATCCCATAGAGCACAATGAGCAGAACTGGGTTGTAGTGTTTAATGCTTATAATTAATATTAAACACATTTTGTACAGAATTTACATTAGGATTTGTCAATAACTGAAACACAGGACCTAGATGGGGCAATTTTTTTTGGGGGGGGTCTTAATAAAATTTATTTTAATGGCTTTTTTTGCTTAACAATATGTAATTTGGATGCCAACAACTAAAATGCAGCCAAAACGCACTGTAAAGTTTGTCCCCAGCAGTGATATCTTGTAACTGTAAAGAAGAAATGCTGGCTAGCGCTGGAAAAATATAGCACCAAAGATTTCAAGGAGGAAAAAAATGATAAATAAGCTGGGGAGCACCGGAAAAATGGCAGTACAAAGTGGTGGTCACTGGTGCTGGAATAATCGTCTGGTGCTGGTCCGACAGGCGCTGACACCTAAAATGAAAGCTAATAGCGACTGCTAGCGCCAATGTAGTGCACAGCACAGCGCCAGATTAGACAGGAATGCCGTCGCTCCAAAGCTGGAGATATAACCACAAAATTGATGCTAAAAGGTGCACTCCATAAATAAGGCCCAGAGTTGCCCAGGAGGTTGTAGTTCTTCCTTGAGCTTGGCCCTGAGCCCCTCACCCACCCCAAGACCTCTTTCTTCAGACCCAGACTGAAAGGTAGGGTGTAAAGAACCACAGACCAAGAAATGATGCAGTGTACCCCCAAGCTCACAATCGACAGCAGACACTGTGCTCCTCCAGGGTACCACAGTTTATAAGCAGACTTTTGCAGCCAATGTTCATTTGCAACTGTTTATACATGACGTCTGAAAGTGGGACTATCAGGGGAGTAAATAGTATTTGGCAACCTTGGAAGCTGGAAGTAGATGGGTTGGATCTCAAGCAGAGCAGGGTCCTTATGCCTACCACAGCTTCCACCCTTATCTGAAGAGGCCTGACTAAGGAGATCTGACCAGGATGCAGTGGTGTCTAGCTTGAGTCTCATCCCTCACTGCTGCCAAGATTGCATCCAACCACATTGTTTCCATGCCATAGCGGCGGGGGGGCTTGTGTCATGGGCATCTACACCATTGGAGACAATTGAAGAAAACAGAGCACAGAGATATTTTGGTTAGAAGGGGAACAGATTCAAGGTCAATTGGGTGCTATGAATTTAAGTTGGGTAGAAAACTGGGGCATGGGGAGAAGATACAAATGGCATGATCCAAAACAAAAAAATCCATTTGCTACACAGCAAAATCAATTTGCTACACAGCAACTGAAAAGCTTTATGCTTGGATTTTGCTCTAGACAATGCAGTTGAGAAACAGGTAAAAAACCTTGGATAGGGAATGGATGTGTGACATAGATAAGATAGAGTAAAAGGTCATATGGAAATATATACACGTGTATATATATCCATGACGTTGTGCAATGAGGCGTGGATGAGGATAACGGTGCTGCTTATCACAAGGCAGGGATGAGTTTCCCCACCTCTGTCTGATTATCACCAGTCAGTAGCAATAGCTGATAGGAAAGCATGCAAAGGTTCACAGACAGGACTAACAAGCAGGAGATTCTGCCCCTTATACTCAGCACCAGAGGACGTGGACATATTATGTAACATTGTGCAAATATTTTTGTCTGTGGATATGAAATTGCTTTAAAAGTGAATCAATCAATATCATAAATTAAGCAACAGGGCAAGTGGCACCTCTCCTAATTCTCCTTGACCGGTTATAACCTTTGATTTATTTTCTTTTTCATTTGCCAGAAAATACATGATCAGATGGCAGGAATAAGAGGCACAGGGTAACAAATCACAGGAATGCTAGGGTAGCAGGTTTCGATAACAAAAGGTTACAAGATAGCTAGTAAAGCAGATGGCAGGCACAAGAAAACAGAATACAGGAAAAATGAAATAGCAAAAATCTGGGACACATAGTAACATGCTACACAATCGCAGAGATAACAAATACCAAGAACACAGAGTAACAGGTTATAGAGAAGCTAGTATAGAAGACAATTGGAAGTACAGGGCAACAGTTACCAGGCTTGCTTATATACCAGCTATTAGCAGGGGCTAATGGTCTGGCATTAGGGAGAATTCCCGGGGACAACACTGCTTTTAGAACGGCCCCAACTGATCGCTGCATCCCTAGTCTCCTGCTCAGCCCTCCTGTACTCAGCCCTGCTGTTCTACCCCAGCTAATGTTCTGTCCCCAATACTATAGCTGTAGCATATGGTCTTTGGAGCCTTATCCATGCCTGCCGATGATATCTCCTTTCTGGACCGGGAAGCACATGGGGGAAGGGGGCTCAGCAAGGATGTTGACAGCCAGAGGATGACAAAATCTCGAGCTACTGGCTGTCCACCACTGGGTATCAGGGTTACAAAATAGCTGCAATAGTAACAGGTATAAGACACAAGGTTAACAAATTAGTCTTTAGTTGTCTAGCTGTATCGAATTGAGTTAAAAAGCAAGAAAAAACGTTTATAATATGAGCCATGGAAGGGCACCGTAACATTTACTTACACCACTGATAGCAAGTATCAGGGACACAGTACAAATAGCCAACAGGCAGCTGAGATAGCAGATGTCCGAAACAACAGATAACATGTGACCAGATTGCTGGGATAGCAGGTAATGGGGTACAGGGAAATGTTTCAAGATAGCTGGGATAGTAAATCGTAAGGGAATCGGTGGGAAATCAAGTATCAGTACCACAGAATAAAAGATTAGTTAGGGTAACGTTCCAGAATGGCTGGAATAGCAGGTATAGGTTGATGGGTTACAGTTAGAGATGAGCGAACTTTTGAAAAATTCGATTCGACTGATTCGCCGAATTTTCCGACAAAAATCGTTTCGACCCGAATAAATTCGCGACGAATCGCTATTAAAAACGGCTATTTCTGAGCCTCCTACAGCCTCAATAGGGTTGTAAACCATTCAGCCTTGCTGTAACACGCACAGGATGCGTGCTGGGTTTGTTAAATAATACTTTGAAGAAATATCACATGCAGATCAGAGGCATCGCTAATAGAATCGCAGAGCGGCACAATTGCAGAGAGTTGAAGTGGCATCACTATGAGGGGCAGAAGGAGCCCAAATATACACTGGAGTTGGCCTCAGGAGCCCAAAAATTGGATGAATCACACCCTGGAGTTGGCAGAAGTTGGCAGCAGCAGCAGCAGGAGCCCAAATATACACTGGAGTTGGCTTCAGGAGCCCAAAAATTGGATGAATCACACCCTGGAGTTGGCAGAAGTTGGCAGCAGCAGGAGCAGGAGCCCAAATATACACTGGAGTTGGCCTCAGGAGCCCAAAAATTGGATGAATCACACCCTGGAGTTGGCAGAAGTTGGCAGCAGCAGCAGCAGGAGCCCAAATATACACTGGAGTTGGCCTCAGGAGCCCAAAAATTGGATGAATCACACCCTGGAGTTGGCAGAAGTTGGCAGCAGCAGCAGCAGGAGCCCAAATATACACTGGAGTTGGCCTCAGGAGCCCAAAAATTGGATGAATCACACCCTGGAGTTGGCAGGAGTTGACAGTAGTAGCAGCAGGAGCCCAAATATACACTGGAGTTGGCTTCAGGAGCCCAAAAATTGGATGAATCACACCCTGGAGTTGGCAGAAGTTGGCAGCAGCAGGAGCAGGAGCCCAAATATACACTGGAGTTGGCCTCAGGAGCCCAAAAATTGGATGAATCACACCCTGGAGTTGGCAGAAGTTGGCAGCAGCAGCAGCAGGAGCCCAAATATACACTGGAGTTGGCCTCAGGAGCCCAAAAATTGGATGAATCACACCCTGGAGTTGGCAGGAGTTGACAGTAGTAGCAGCAGGAGCCCAAATATACACTGGAGTTGGCTTCAGGAGCCCAAAAATTGGATGAATCACACCCTGGAGTTGGCAGAAGTTGGCAGCAGCAGCAGCAGGAGCCCAAATATACACTGGAGTTGGCCTCAGGAGCCCAAAAATTGGATGAATCACACCCTGGAGTTGGCAGAAGTTGGCAGTAGTAGCAGCAGGAGCCCAAATATACACTGGAGTTGGCTTCAGGAGCCCAAAAATTGGATGAATCACACCCTGGAGTTGGCAGAAGTTGGCAGTAGCAGCAGCAGGAGCCCAAATATACACTGGAGTTGGCCTCAGGAGCCCAAAAATTGGATGAATCACACCCTGGAGTTGGCAGAAGTTGGCAGTAGTAGCAGCAGGAGCCCAAATATACACTGGAGTTGGCTTCAGGAGCCCAAAAATTGGATGAATCACACCCTGGAGTTGGCAGAAGTTGGCAGTAGCAGCAGCAGGAGCCCAAATATACACTGGAGTTGGCTTCAGGAGCCCAAAAATTGGATGAATCACACCCTGGAGTTGGCAGGAGTTGACAGTAGCAGCAGCAGGAGCCCAAATATACACTGGAGTTGGCTTCAGGAGCCCAAAAATTGGATGAATCACACCCTGGAGTTGGCAGAAGTTGGCAGCAGCAGCAGCAGCAGGAGCCCAAATATACACTGGAGTTGGCTTCAGGAGCCCAAAAATTGGATGAATCACACCCTGGAGTTGGCAGGAGTTGACAGTAGCAGCAGCAGGAGCCCAAATATACACTGGAGTTGGCCTCAGGAGCCCAAAAATTGGATGAATCACACCCTGGAGTTGGCAGGAGTTGACAGTAGCAGCAGCAGGAGCCCAAATATACACTGGAGTTGGCTTCAGGAGCCCAAAAATTGGATGAATCACACCCTGGAGTTGGCAGAAGTTGGCAGCAGCAGCAGCAGCAGGAGCCCAAATATACACTGGAGTTGGCTTCAGGAGCCCAAAAATTGGATGAATCACACCCTGGAGTTGGCAGAAGTTGGCAGCAGCAGCAGCAGCAGGAGCCCAAATATACACTGGAGTTGGCTTCAGGAGCCCAAAAATTGGATGAATCACACCCTGGAGTTGGCAGAAGTTGGCAGTAGCAGCAGCAGGAGCCCAAATATACACTGGAGTTGGCTTCAGGAGCCCAAAAATTGGATGAATCACACCCTGGAGTTGGCAGGAGTTGACAGTAGCAGCAGCAGGAGCCCAAATATACACTGGAGTTGGCTTCAGGAGCCCAAAAATTGGATGAATCACACCCTGGAGTTGGCAGAAGTTGGCAGTAGTAGCAGCAGGAGCCCAAATATACACTGGAGTTGGCTTCAGGAGCCCAAAAATTGGATGAATCACACCCTGGAGTTGGCAGGAGTTGACAGTAGCAGCAGCAGGAGCCCAAATATACACTGGAGTTGGCTTCAGGAGCCCAAAAATTGGATGAATCACACCCTGGAGTTGGCAGAAGTTGGCAGTAGCAGCAGCAGGAGCCCAAATATACACTGGAGTTGGCTTCAGGAGCCCAAAAATTGGATGAATCACACCCTGGAGTTGGCAGGAGTTGACAGTAGCAGCAGCAGGAGCCCAAATATACACTGGAGTTGGCTTCAGGAGCCCAAAAATTGGATGAATCACACCCTGGAGTTGGCAGAAGTTGGCAGTAGTAGCAGCAGGAGCCCAAATATACACTGGAGTTGGCTTCAGGAGCCCAAAAATTGGATGAATCACACCCTGGAGTTGGCAGAAGTTGGCAGTAGTAGCAGCAGGAGCCCAAATATACACTGGAGTTGGCTTCAGGAGCCCAAAAATTGGATGAATCACACCCTGGAGTTGGCAGGAGTTGACAGTAGCAGCAGCAGGAGCCCAAATATACACTGGAGTTGGCTTCAGGAGCCCAAAAATTGGATGAATCACACCCTGGAGTTGGCAGAAGTTGGCAGCAGCAGCAGCAGCAGGAGCCCAAATATACACTGGAGTTGGCTTCAGGAGCCCAAAAATTGGATGAATCACACCCTGGAGTTGGCAGGAGTTGACAGTAGCAGCAGCAGGAGCCCAAATATACACTGGAGTTGGCTTCAGGAGCCCAAAAATTGGATGAATCACACCCTGGAGTTGGCAGAAGTTGGCAGCAGCAGCAGCAGCAGGAGCCCAAATATACACTGGAGTTGGCTTCAGGAGCCCAAAAATTGGATGAATCACACCCTGGAGTTGGCAGAAGTTGGCAGCAGCAGCAGCAGCAGGAGCCCAAATATACACTGGAGTTGGCTTCAGGAGCCCAAAAATTGGATGAATCACACCCTGGAGTTGGCAGAAGTTGGCAGTAGCAGCAGCAGGAGCCCAAATATACACTGGAGTTGGCTTCAGGAGCCCAAAAATTGGATGAATCACACCCTGGAGTTGGCAGAAGTTGGCAGTAGCAGCAGCAGGAGCCCAAAAAATGGCCTAAAGACATAAATATGTTTTGCACCATTTGTAAAGTGTAAAACGTGGCACCATGCTGAATCTAGTCGCATGCATCAGGCATTGGTGGGTGGAAATCCTGGCTGATCCATCCCTGATTCATTTTGACAAAGGTGAGTCTCTCCACATTTTTAGTTGACAGACGAGTTCTCCTCGCCGTAACTATGGCCCCCGCCGCACTAAACACCCGCTCAGATGGCACGCTACTTGCCGGGCAGGACAGCTTTTCCAGGGCAAACTCTGCTAGTTGCGGCCACAAATCAAGTTTGGCTGCCCAGAAGTCCAGCGGATCCTCAAGGTGTGTTGGCATGGTCATGTCAAAGTATGACATGACCTGCTGGTTCAGGTCCTGCTCCAGGTCTTCCTGCTGCTCATGAGTAGCCTCACTATGCGGGTGTAGAAAGCTACTCATTAGCGACTGAAGACTGAGGCTGCTGCTGCTGATGGAGCTTCTGCTGCTGCTGCTGCCAACCCCCCCAGCGGCCATGGCAGTGGAAGGTGAGCGCAGAGGTCCCCTCGAGTCAGACCTGCGAGAGTATGGACCATGGCGCAGATAGGCATCGGCCAACTGCCTACGTAGAATGTCTTTGTAGTAGTTGAGTTTGTCCTCCCTCTCGGTGGGTTTAAAAAATGCCCCCATTTTGTGCCGGAAGCGAGGGTCCAATAAGGTGGACAGCCAGAAGTCATCCCGCCGACAGATGGAAACAATTCTGGGGTCACTACGCAAGCATGTGAGCATGCTTCGTGCCATTTGCGCAAGTGACTCGGATGGACTACCTGTCTCCATCTCCACTGCATACTGCCACGGTGTGCCCGGGTCCTCTGTCTCTCCTTCCTCAAAAACCTCTAGCTCCTCTGGCTGCTCCTGCTCCTCCTCTCCTGTCCGCTGACTAGATAAACCAGCCATTTCGCCAAGCCTAAACTGTGTTTCGCTGGGCAACTCCTCCTCCTCCTCTTCCTCCTCCTCCTCCTCCAGTTCAGCTCCAACGGGGTTCATGTGGCCGTAAGATGTAAACGCCATGTCTCCAGTGCCCTGACCAGCCATGGTTTCCAACATGTGCTGTAGTACATGAAGCAGTGGAATCACGTCGTTCATCCCGTAATCCTGCCGACTGACAAATAAAGTGGCTTCCTCAAAGGGCCTGAGCAAACGGCAGGTGTCACGTATGAGCTGCCACTGGTTGACATTGAAGTTACACAGGGGAGTCCCCCTATCTGCTTGGATCATCAGGAAATCCGTGATGGCTTTTCTCTGTTCATATAATCGGTCCAACATGTGAAGGGTGGAATTCCAACGGGTGGAAACATCGCAAATCAGACTATGTTGGGGGATACCATTCTGACGCTGTAGCTCAAGAAGGGTGTGTTTGGCGGTGTAGGAGTGGCTGAAGTGCATGCAAAGTTTCCGTGAAGTTGTTAGGATGTCCTGCAGATGGGAGGAACACTTCAGAAACCGCTTGACAACCAGATTGAAGACGTGAGCCATGCAGGGGGCATGGGTCAGGCTTCCTTGGCGCAGCGCAGACAAAATGTTCTTCCCATTGTCGGTAACCATGATTCCCATTTTAAGTTTTCTCGGAGTAAGCCATGTTTGGATTTCCTGATGAATACATTTAAGCAGTTCCTCCCCTGTGTGACTCCGTTCGCCAAGACAAACCATGTGAAGCACTGCGTGACACCTCCGTGCCCTGCACACATGGTAGACTGGAGGGGCACTGAGACTTGAGCCTACAGTGGAGGGTGAGGAGATGGCGGAGGATGAGGAGGCCGAGTCGCACGGTGTCACAGGCCCAATGGGCAGAGAGCGCGGAGGCCGAAGCGGCGTGACCTGTCCAAGTTGCTGCTGCAAAGGGACCACATTCACCCAGTGGGCCGTAAACGACATGTACTGCCCCTGACCGTAGTTACAGCTCCAGATGTCGGCGCTGCCATGTATTTTGCTACACACCGACAGGCTCAAGGACTGGCCCACCTTCTGTTCAACAAAAGTGTGCAGCGCTGGTACTGCCTTCTTGGCAAAGAAATGACGGCTTGGGACTCTCCACCTCGGCTCGGCACAAGCCATCAGTTCTCTGAAAGGTGCAGATTCCACCACCTGAAAAGGGAGCGACTGCAGCACCAGCAACTTGGACAGGAGCACATTCAGCTTCTGCGCCGTAGGATGAGTGGGCGCATACTGCTGTCTCTTGGACATGGCTTCGCTGATGGATTGCTGGCGGGATGCATGACTTGGAGGAGGAGGAGGAGGAGCAGGAGCGACAGAGGATGGGTGTGACGCACAGCTGCCTTCGGCTGAGGTGCTGGAGCCTTGGCTGGCAGAAATTGGGAGCTCACTTGGTGAGGAAGCAGACTGGACCACCCCTTGGGAGCCTCGGTTCTCCCAGGTCGTTTTATGGTGACGCATCATATGTTGACGCAGGGCCGTGGTGCCAACATTTGGACCCTGGCCACGCTTCACCTTTTGCCTACATATCTTGCATGTGGCCATGTTACCCTCCTGCGGATGCCTCAGGAAAAACTGCCACACTGCCGAGTAGCTACTTTTCCCACCCCCTGGCCTCACTGATTCACTGCTGCTGTTGCCAACTCCAGGAACCCCTGCTCCACTACCTCCCGATAAGGTAGACTGCCGCACAGCAGGTGCTCTACCCCGGCCCCGGCCCCGGCCGGCTCCAGCCTTTGGAATTGTGCCCCCATGCTGACTGCTACCACCTTGCTGCCTCAGCTGCTGACTCCGGGGCAACCTGCGCCCCTCTTCTCCTGATGATGACGATGAAGCCCCTTCATCACCCGGCTCCCAAGTGCGATCGGCTTCATCGTCATCATCATCATCATCACCGGGTTGTGGCTGTACGTCACTGATGTTCGTGGATTCGTCAACAGTGTCTGGCGCAGGAGCTGGAACGCTCGCAGCACCCACGACACTGTCCACATCACTATTTGTCTGCCTAGCTAAAGAAGCCACCTCCATTTCTTGGCTGGGCAGTAGCTGCTGACTGTCCTCCTGTATCTGATCGTCCTCCTCACTAAAGAGTGGAGCTGAACCCAAAGCATAGGATACGTCGCTGGGGGAGGGAACGGCGTAGGACAGAGGCAATGGGAGGACAGGGACTGCTCTCGGGGCATGCCAACTCAGGGTTGTGTCAGAGGAACCTACCGACCCTAGACTGGGGGTCTCAGATGTAAGTTGTGATGATGTTGTTGATGAGCGCGTCAGCCAATCTACCACGGCAGATGCGTTACTGGTGGAGACCCGACCGCTAGCAGATACTGGCAGATTAGGTCTCTCAGCGTGACTCCTGCTGCTACTGGCCCCCAGTCTGATGCGAGCTCTGCCTGCGGAATCTTGGCCTCTGCCACTCCTCTTTTCACTTCCAGGCACTTGTCTGCCCGACATAGTCTAACTGGCGTGGTAGTAGGTGATATTTTAAGAACCCCCAGGCAGCAGTGGGTCTATATAAAACAGAATATAATGCACACCAAAAGTGAGCAGTAACACTCAGCCTCCAACAGGCCTGCTTAGTGTAAATAAGAGAGCTGCTTAGTGTAAATAAAGAGGGGTATGCTATGTTACAGAATGGGATGCCTCAACAGAAGTGCACCTGGCAGGCAGCAGTAAGCCTATGCCCAGCAAAAGTGTCTTATAATATAAATATAATAAGAGCAAATGCTTATATGGTCTTAAACAGAGGCTGCTTTAGTCACAGAATGGGATGCCCTGGGCAGGAATGGACCTGGCAGGGTCCAGTAGGGCTTTGGCCAGCAAAAGTGTCTTTATCAGGCTAATTTCAAATATGATAAGAGCAAATGCTTATATGGTCTTAAACAGAGGCTGCTGTAGTCACAGAATGGGATGCCCCGGGCAGGAATCGACCTGGCAGGGTCCAGTAGGGCTTTGGCCAGCAAAAGTGTCTTTATCAGGCCTGATTTCTATGAGAATAAGTGCAAATGTTTATTATGCTATTAAATAGAGGCTGCTTTAGTCACGGAACGGGATGCCAGTGCCACAAAAACCAGAGAGCATGCACAGCAAAAGTGTCTTTATCAGGCCTGATTTCTATGAGAATAAGTGCAAATGTTTATTATGCTATTAAATAGAGGCTGCTTTAGTCACAGAATGGGATGCCAGTGCCACAAAAACCAGAGAGCATGCACAGCAAAAGTGTCTTTATCAGGCCTGATTTCTATGAGAATAAGTGCAAATGTTTATTATGCTATTAAATAGAGGCTGCTTTAGTCACAGAATGGGATGCCAGTGCCACAAAAACCAGAGAGCATGCACAGCAAAAGTGTCTTTATCAGGCCTGATTTCTATGAGAATAAGTGCAAATGTTTATTATGCTATTAAATAGAGGCTGCTTTAGTCACAGAATGGGATGCCAGTGCCACAAAAACCAGAGAGCATGCACAGCAAAAGTGTCTTTATCAGGCCTGATTTCTATGAGAATAAGTGCAAATGTTTATTGTGCTATTAAATAGAGGCTGCTTTAGTCACAGAATGGGATGCCAGTGCCACAAAAACCAGAGAGCATGCACAGCAAAAGTGTCTTTATCAGGCCTGATTTCTATGAGAATAAGTGCAAATGTTTATTATGCTATTAAATAGAGGCTGCTTTAGTCACAGAATGGGATGCCAGTGCCACAAAAACCAGAGAGCATGCACAGCAAAAGTGTCTTTATCAGGCCTGATTTCTATGAGAATAAGTGCAAATGTTTATTGTGCTATTAAATAGAGGCTGCTTTAGTCACAGAATGGGATGCCAGTGCCACAAAAACCAGAGAGCATGCACAGCAAAAGTGTCTTTATCAGGCCTGATTTCTATGAGAATAAGTGCAAATGTTTATTATGCTATTAAATAGAGGCTGCTTTAGTCACAGAATGGGATGCCAGTGCCACAAAAACCAGAGAGCATGCACAGCAAAAGTGTCTTTATCAGGCCTGATTTCTATGAGAATAAGTGCAAATGTTTATTATGCTATTAAATAGAGGCTGCTTTAGTCACAGAATGGGATGCCAGTGCCACAAAAACCAGAGAGCATGCACAGCAAAAGTGTCTTTATCAGGCCTGATTTCTATGAGAATAAGTGCAAATGTTTATTGTGCTATTAAATAGAGGCTGCTTTAGTCACAGAATGGGATGCCAGTGCCACAAAAACCAGAGAGCATGCACAGCAAAAGTGTCTTTATCAGGCCTGATTTCTATGAGAATAAGTGCAAATGTTTATTGTGCTATTAAATAGAGGCTGCTTTAGTCACAGAATGGGATGCCAGTGCCACAAAAACCAGAGAGCATGCACAGCAAAAGTGTCTTTATCAGGCCTGATTTCTATGAGAATAAGTGCAAATGTTTATTATGCTATTAAATAGAGGCTGCTTTAGTCACAGAATGGGATGCCAGTGCCACAAAAACCAGAGAGCATGCACAGCAAAAGTGTCTTTATCAGGCCTGATTTCTATGAGAATAAGTGCAAATGTTTATTGTGCTATTAAATAGAGGCTGCTTTAGTCACAGAATGGGATGCCAGTGCCACAAAAACCAGAGAGCATGCACAGCAAAAGTGTCTTTATCAGGCCTGATTTCTATGAGAATAAGTGCAAATGTTTATTATGCTATTAAATAGAGGCTGCTTTAGTCACAGAATGGGATGCCAGTGCCACAAAAACCAGAGAGCATGCACAGCAAAAGTGTCTTTATCAGGCCTGATTTCTATGAGAATAAGTGCAAATGTTTATTGTGCTATTAAATAGAGGCTGCTTTAGTCACAGAATGGGATGCCAGTGCCACAAAAACCAGAGAGCATGCACAGCAAAAGTGTCTTTATCAGGCCTGATTTCTATGAGAATAAGTGCAAATGTTTATTATGCTATTAAATAGAGGCTGCTTTAGTCACAGAATGGGATGCCAGTGCCACAAAAACCAGAGAGCATGCACAGCAAAAGTGTCTTTATCAGGCCTGATTTCTATGAGAATAAGTGCAAATGTTTATTATGCTATTAAATAGAGGCTGCTTTAGCCACAGAATGGGATGCCAGTGCCACAAAAACCAGAGAGCATGCACAGCAAAAGTGTCTTTATCAGGCCTGATTTCTATGAGAATAAGTGCAAATGTTTATTGTGCTATTAAATAGAGGCTGCTTTAGTCACAGAATGGGATGCCAGTGCCACAAAAACCAGAGAGCATGCACAGCAAAAGTGTCTTTATCAGGCCTGATTTCTATGAGAATAAGTGCAAATGTTTATTGTGCTATTAAATAGAGGCTGCTTTAGTCACAGAATGGGATGCCAGTGCCACAAAAACCAGAGAGCATGCACAGCAAAAGTGTCTTTATCAGGCCTGATTTCTATGAGAATAAGTGCAAATGTTTATTATGCTATTAAATAGAGGCTGCTTTAGTCACAGAATGGGATGCCAGTGCCACAAAAACCAGAGAGCATGCACAGCAAAAGTGTCTTTATCAGGCCTGATTTCTATGAGAATAAGTGCAAATGTTTATTATGCTATTAAATAGAGGCTGCTTTAGTCACAGAATGGGATGCCAGTGCCACAAAAACCAGAGAGCATGCACAGCAAAAGTGTCTTTATCAGGTCTGATTTCTATGAGAATAAGTGCAAATGTTTATTGTGCTATTAAATAGAGGCTGCTTTAGTCACAGAATGGGATGCCAGTGCCACAAAAACCAGAGAGCATGCACAGCAAAAGTGTCTTTATCAGGCCTGATTTCTATGAGAATAAGTGCAAATGTTTATTATGCTATTAAATAGAGGCTGCTTTAGTCACAGAATGGGATGCCAGTGCCACAAAAACCAGAGAGCATGCACAGCAAAAGTGTCTTTATCAGGCCTGATTTCTATGAGAATAAGTGCAAATGTTTATTATGCTATTAAATAGAGGCTGCTTTAGTCACAGAATGGGATGCCAGTGCCACAAAAACCAGAGAGCATGCACAGCAAAAGTGTCTTTATCAGGCCTGATTTCTATGAGAATAAGTGCAAATGTTTATTGTGCTATTAAATAGAGGCTGCTTTAGTCACAGAATGGGATGCCAGTGCCACAAAAACCAGAGAGCATGCACAGCAAAAGTGTCTTTATCAGGCCTGATTTCTATGAGAATAAGTGCAAATGTTTATTATGCTATTAAATAGAGGCTGCTTTAGTCACAGAATGGGATGCCAGTGCCACAAAAACCAGAGAGCATGCACAGCAAAAGTGTCTTTATCAGGCCTGATTTCTATGAGAATAAGTGCAAATGTTTATTATGCTATTAAATAGAGGCTGCTTTAGTCACAGAATGGGATGCCAGTGCCACAAAAACCAGAGAGCATGCACAGCAAAAGTGTCTTTATCAGGCCTGATTTCTATGAGAATAAGTGCAAATGTTTATTGTGCTATTAAATAGAGGCTGCTTTAGTCACAGAATGGGATGCCAGTGCCACAAAAACCAGAGAGCATGCACAGCAAAAGTGTCTTTATCAGGCCTGATTTCTATGAGAATAAGTGCAAATGTTTATTGTGCTATTAAATAGAGGCTGCTTTAGTCACAGAATGGGATGCCAGTGCCACAAAAACCAGAGAGCATGCACAGCAAAAGTGTCTTTATCAGGCCTGATTTCTATGAGAATAAGTGCAAATGTTTATTATGCTATTAAATAGAGGCTGCTTTAGTCACAGAATGGGATGCCAGTGCCACAAAAACCAGAGAGCATGCACAGCAAAAGTGTCTTTATCAGGCCTGATTTCTATGAGAATAAGTGCAAATGTTTATTATGCTATTAAATAGAGGCTGCTTTAGTCACAGAATGGGATGCCAGTGCCACAAAAACCAGAGAGCATGCACAGCAAAAGTGTCTTTATCAGGCCTGATTTCTATGAGAATAAGTGCAAATGTTTATTGTGCTATTAAATAGAGGCTGCTTTAGTCACAGAATGGGATGCCAGTGCCACAAAAACCAGAGAGCATGCACAGCAAAAGTGTCTTTATCAGGCCTGATTTCTATGAGAATAAGTGCAAATGTTTATTGTGCTATTAAATAGAGGCTGCTTTAGTCACAGAATGGGATGCCAGTGCCACAAAAACCAGAGAGCATGCACAGCAAAAGTGTCTTTATCAGGCCTGATTTCTATGAGAATAAGTGCAAATGTTTATTATGCTATTAAATAGAGGCTGCTTTAGTCACAGAATGGGATGCCAGTGCCACAAAAACCAGAGAGCATGCACAGCAAAAGTGTCTTTATCAGGCCTGATTTCTATGAGAATAAGTGCAAATGTTTATTGTGCTATTAAATAGAGGCTGCTTTAGTCACAGAATGGGATGCCAGTGCCACAAAAACCAGAGAGCATGCACAGCAAAAGTGTCTTTATCAGGCCTGATTTCTATGAGAATAAGTGCAAATGTTTATTATGCTATTAAATAGAGGCTGCTTTAGTCACAGAATGGGATGCCAGTGCCACAAAAACCAGAGAGCATGCACAGCAAAAGTGTCTTTATCAGGCCTGATTTCTATGAGAATAAGTGCAAATGTTTATTATGCTATTAAATAGAGGCTGCTTTAGTCACAGAATGGGATGCCAGTGCCACAAAAACCAGAGAGCATGCACAGCAAAAGTGTCTTTATCAGGCCTGATTTCTATGAGAATAAGTGCAAATGTTTATTATGCTATTAAATAGAGGCTGCTTTAGTCACAGAATGGGATGCCAGTGCCACAAAAACCAGAGAGCATGCACAGCAAAAGTGTCTTTATCAGGCCTGATTTCTATGAGAATAAGTGCAAATGTTTATTATGCTATTAAATAGAGGCTGCTTTAGTCACAGAATGGGATGCCAGTGCCACAAAAACCAGAGAGCATGCACAGCAAAAGTGTCTTTATCAGGCCTGATTTCTATGAGAATAAGTGCAAATGTTTATTGTGCTATTAAATAGAGGCTGCTTTAGTCACAGAATGGGATGCCAGTGCCACAAAAACCAGAGAGCATGCACAGCAAAAGTGTCTTTATCAGGCCTGATTTCTATGAGAATAAGTGCAAATGTTTATTGTGCTATTAAATAGAGGCTGCTTTAGTCACAGAATGGGATGCCAGTGCCACAAAAACCAGAGAGCATGCACAGCAAAAGTGTCTTTATCAGGCCTGATTTCTATGAGAATAAGTGCAAATGTTTATTGTGCTATTAAATAGAGGCTGCTTTAGTCACAGAATGGGATGCCAGTGCCACAAAAACCAGAGAGCATGCACAGCAAAAGTGTCTTTATCAGGCCTGATTTCTATGAGAATAAGTGCAAATGTTTATTATGCTATTAAATAGAGGCTGCTTTAGTCACAGAATGGGATGCCAGTGCCACAAAAACCAGAGAGCATGCACAGCAAAAGTGTCTTTATCAGGCCTGATTTCTATGAGAATAAGTGCAAATGTTTATTATGCTATTAAATAGAGGCTGCTTTAGTCACAGAATGGGATGCCAGTGCCACAAAAACCAGAGAGCATGCACAGCAAAAGTGTCTTTATCAGGCCTGATTTCTATGAGAATAAGTGCAAATGTTTATTGTGCTATTAAATAGAGGCTGCTTTAGTCACAGAATGGGATGCCAGTGCCACAAAAACCAGAGAGCATGCACAGCAAAAGTGTCTTTATCAGGCCTGATTTCTATGAGAATAAGTGCAAATGTTTATTGTGCTATTAAATAGAGGCTGCTTTAGTCACAGAATGGGATGCCAGTGCCACAAAAACCAGAGAGCATGCACAGCAAAAGTGTCTTTATCAGGCCTGATTTCTATGAGAATAAGTGCAAATGTTTATTATGCTATTAAATAGAGGCTGCTTTAGTCACAGAATGGGATGCCAGTGCCACAAAAACCAGAGAGCATGCACAGCAAAAGTGTCTTTATCAGGCCTGATTTCTATGAGAATAAGTGCAAATGTTTATTGTGCTATTAAATAGAGGCTGCTTTAGTCACAGAATGGGATGCCAGTGCCACAAAAACCAGAGAGCATGCACAGCAAAAGTGTCTTTATCAGGCCTGATTTCTATGAGAATAAGTGCAAATGTTTATTATGCTATTAAATAGAGGCTGCTTTAGTCACAGAATGGGATGCCAGTGCCACAAAAACCAGAGAGCATGCACAGCAAAAGTGTCTTTATCAGGCCTGATTTCTATGAGAATAAGTGCAAATGTTTATTATGCTATTAAATAGAGGCTGCTTTAGTCACAGAATGGGATGCCAGTGCCACAAAAACCAGAGAGCATGCACAGCAAAAGTGTCTTTATCAGGCCTGATTTCTATGAGAATAAGTGCAAATGTTTATTATGCTATTAAATAGAGGCTGCTTTAGTCACAGAATGGGATGCCAGTGCCACAAAAACCAGAGAGCATGCACAGCAAAAGTGTCTTTATCAGGCCTGATTTCTATGAGAATAAGTGCAAATGTTTATTATGCTATTAAATAGAGGCTGCTTTAGTCACAGAATGGGATGCCAGTGCCACAAAAACCAGAGAGCATGCACAGCAAAAGTGTCTTTATCAGGCCTGATTTCTATGAGAATAAGTGCAAATGTTTATTGTGCTATTAAATAGAGGCTGCTTTAGTCACAGAATGGGATGCCAGTGCCACAAAAACCAGAGAGCATGCACAGCAAAAGTGTCTTTATCAGGCCTGATTTCTATGAGAATAAGTGCAAATGTTTATTGTGCTATTAAATAGAGGCTGCTTTAGTCACAGAATGGGATGCCAGTGCCACAAAAACCAGAGAGCATGCACAGCAAAAGTGTCTTTATCAGGCCTGATTTCTATGAGAATAAGTGCAAATGTTTATTATGCTATTAAATAGAGGCTGCTTTAGTCACAGAATGGGATGCCAGTGCCACAAAAACCAGAGAGCATGCACAGCAAAAGTGTCTTTATCAGGCCTGATTTCTATGAGAATAAGTGCAAATGTTTATTGTGCTATTAAATAGAGGCTGCTTTAGTCACAGAATGGGATGCCAGTGCCACAAAAACCAGAGAGCATGCACAGCAAAAGTGTCTTTATCAGGCCTGATTTCTATGAGAATAAGTGCAAATGTTTATTATGCTATTAAATAGAGGCTGCTTTAGTCACAGAATGGGATGCCAGTGCCACAAAAACCAGAGAGCATGCACAGCAAAAGTGTCTTTATCAGGCCTGATTTCTATGAGAATAAGTGCAAATGTTTATTATGCTATTAAATAGAGGCTGCTTTAGTCACAGAATGGGATGCCAGTGCCACAAAAACCAGAGAGCATGCACAGCAAAAGTGTCTTTATCAGGCCTGATTTCTATGAGAATAAGTGCAAATGTTTATTGTGCTATTAAATAGAGGCTGCTTTAGTCACAGAATGGGATGCCAGTGCCACAAAAACCAGAGAGCATGCACAGCAAAAGTGTCTTTATCAGGCCTGATTTCTATGAGAATAAGTGCAAATGTTTATTGTGCTATTAAATAGAGGCTGCTTTAGTCACAGAATGGGATGCCAGTGCCACAAAAACCAGAGAGCATGCACAGCAAAAGTGTCTTTATCAGGCCTGATTTCTATGAGAATAAGTGCAAATGTTTATTATGCTATTAAATAGAGGCTGCTTTAGTCACAGAATGGGATGCCAGTGCCACAAAAACCAGAGAGCATGCACAGCAAAAGTGTCTTTATCAGGCCTGATTTCTATGAGAATAAGTGCAAATGTTTATTATGCTATTAAATAGAGGCTGCTTTAGTCACAGAATGGGATGCCAGTGCCACAAAAACCAGAGAGCATGCACAGCAAAAGTGTCTTTATCAGGCCTGATTTCTATGAGAATAAGTG
This sequence comes from Gastrophryne carolinensis, assembly GCA_027917425.1. Classification (NCBI taxonomy): domain Eukaryota; kingdom Metazoa; phylum Chordata; class Amphibia; order Anura; family Microhylidae; genus Gastrophryne; species Gastrophryne carolinensis. The sequence goes on from CM051235.1 coordinate 553,006,091, forward strand.
CAAATGTTTATTATGCTATTAAATAGAGGCTGCTTTAGTCACAGAATGGGATGCCAGTGCCACAAAAACCAGAGAGCATGCACAGCAAAAGTGTCTTTATCAGGCCTGATTTCTATGAGAATAAGTGCAAATGTTTATTATGCTATTAAATAGAGGCTGCTTTAGTCACAGAATGGGATGCCAGTGCCACAAAAACCAGAGAGCATGCACAGCAAAAGTGTCTTTATCAGGCCTGATTTCTATGAGAATAAGTGCAAATGTTTATTATGCTATTAAATAGAGGCTGCTTTAGTCACAGAATGGGATGCCAGTGCCACAAAAACCAGAGAGCATGCACAGCAAAAGTGTCTTTATCAGGCCTGATTTCTATGAGAATAAGTGCAAATGTTTATTGTGCTATTAAATAGAGGCTGCTTTAGTCACAGAATGGGATGCCAGTGCCACAAAAACCAGAGAGCATGCACAGCAAAAGTGTCTTTATCAGGCCTGATTTCTATGAGAATAAGTGCAAATGTTTATTGTGCTATTAAATAGAGGCTGCTTTAGTCACAGAATGGGATGCCAGTGCCACAAAAACCAGAGAGCATGCACAGCAAAAGTGTCTTTATCAGGCCTGATTTCTATGAGAATAAGTGCAAATGTTTATTATGCTATTAAATAGAGGCTGCTTTAGTCACAGAATGGGATGCCAGTGCCACAAAAACCAGAGAGCATGCACAGCAAAAGTGTCTTTATCAGGCCTGATTTCTATGAGAATAAGTGCAAATGTTTATTATGCTATTAAATAGAGGCTGCTTTAGTCACAGAATGGGATGCCAGTGCCACAAAAACCAGAGAGCATGCACAGCAAAAGTGTCTTTATCAGGCCTGATTTCTATGAGAATAAGTGCAAATGTTTATTATGCTATTAAATAGAGGCTGCTTTAGTCACAGAATGGGATGCCAGTGCCACAAAAACCAGAGAGCATGCACAGCAAAAGTGTCTTTATCAGGCCTGATTTCTATGAGAATAAGTGCAAATGTTTATTATGCTATTAAATAGAGGCTGCTTTAGTCACAGAATGGGATGCCAGTGCCACAAAAACCAGAGAGCATGCACAGCAAAAGTGTCTTTATCAGGCCTGATTTCTATGAGAATAAGTGCAAATGTTTATTATGCTATTAAATAGAGGCTGCTTTAGTCACAGAATGGGATGCCAGTGCCACAAAAACCAGAGAGCATGCACAGCAAAAGTGTCTTTATCAGGCCTGATTTCTATGAGAATAAGTGCAAATGTTTATTATGCTATTAAATAGAGGCTGCTTTAGTCACAGAATGGGATGCCTCACAGCAGACTTAAGATCAGTTCAGTATATATGCACAGTTAGTTACTATAAGCAGCCTGAAAACGCTAACAAAGGCTGGATGAAAAAAAAAAATTCTCCCTGTCAGCCAGCTCCGTTTTTCCTACCTTTCCCTGGCTTTCTATCTGTCTCCTGTCTGTCTCCTGCCTGTCTCCTGCCTGTCTCCAGCCTGTCCCTGTCTCCAGCCTGTCTCCAGCCTGTCTAACTGCCTCAGCTACACAGCGTTCTGTCTGTCTGTCACGAATGCAATAGAGAAATGAGGAAAAGCAAGATGGCCGCCGTTAAATACCGCTGTGTGACGTCACCGGGCTTGCTGGCTGCTGATAGGCTGCATGTGACTGCCCCAGCTTGCACTGGCGCGGGATACATGTCCAGACATGTCCCGCCCGCCATCTTAGAATGCCTGTAATGTAAATGAATGGATGTTAAAGGAAAACTTCGAGTGATCGAATCGCGTGGAAATTCGGATTCGATCCGAATCGAATTTTTCCTGAAATTCGGATCGAATCCGGGTTCGTCCGGATCGATTCGCTCATCCCTAGTTACAGTATAGTAGAGATATCTGATTAGGAGGTGACCCACAGTGCCATCTCCCTCCCTGAGACCAGATACTGTCCAACTGTCCGTGGAGGTGGGGGATGCAACTAGGTTGGATCCGTCCACCTCTGAGCCTCAACATGATGTTTTCTCTACCTGTTAGGATAGAGGATGGAGCTGAGCTAAACTCAAGTGCATCCTTGAAGATCTTAGTGCTCTGGCTAGTGGAATGCCGGCCAGGAGTTGCAGTATACTGGAAGCAAGGCAGAATATATAAAAGCAGTATCCTACTCTGAGCTATCTTTCCTGGAGTTTGTAGAGTGGTCTGAGTCAGAGAAGGTGTATTTAGTGAGTAATCAGGTATGGATACTGGTCCAGATGTGCCAAAATAAGCCGCAGGCTACAGGTTACACCGTGCATAAATAGATGAGTGATGTGACATTGAGAAGAAGGCTCAGGAATACTAGCACTGGATATCACCTTTAGTGCTAGGACCTAAATGAGGCAACAATGTGCTCAATGTAGACAAGTTGGTTGTCTCATCATAATATTGCAAATGTTCATTATTAAAACATTCTTACAGTCCGATATTTGGAATTCACATATCATGGCTAATTAGGGCCTAACCAAAACCATCAGGTGTGAGGTTGTGGGCAATACATCACAGGAACCTTTCCCAGACCTGTTGGCTACAGCAGAAACAGTAGTCTGGCAGCAAAAGGTTGAAATTTCCTTGTCCTATCACCAACAGGAGAAATCTCTACTACCAAATGGGAACCTTCAACTCTGTCACTAAATTTGAAACTAAAACAGCCTGTATAGAAACAAACCTTCCAATGCAGTGTTTTCCAACCAGTGATACGAAATGCAAGCTCCTATTAAGTGGTAAATAGCAAGGCTGCAGATTGATCTGTATCCAGGTGTGTAATTCAAAGGGGGATCCAATTATTGTTGCTCCTCCTTTTTTTTATCATATTTGTGCTCACTTGGCATCATTTAGAGAGAGGAAGCACCACATGTATCTGCTGTTTCAGTCTTTAGTCATCTAGTTGCATCCAATTGAGTTAAAGGACAGAAAAAAGTTTGCTGTATGAGCCGTGAATGAGCCCAATGTAATGTTCACACTAGAGCTACATCACATTTAGTTATGTTACTGCCTGTACCCCAAACCAATCCCATATCCCATATCTATTCTGATTGGATGGCATCACCCAGAAATCTATACTTATTGTAGGAGAGCCCACCATGGGATGCATGAGAGCATGCACCATGGGATCGCTGGAGAGGCTTAATACTGGGTAAAACTGGGGCGTTAACTTTGTAACATTTAATAAAGACGTGATTTTGCTATTTTGAGTGTATCTCCCTTGGTACCATTTATTGGTCACCAAATAATGCACCCACAATCCATTAAAGAAAAAAACATACTTTAAACATATAATATGTGAACTTCCCATGGGCAAAGAGAAAAATCAAAGCCTACCTGTTGTGTAAGTACATAAGAAGAGCTCTATCCCCTGTTTATAGCCATGCTATTTACGGTCAGCATAACAAACTAAATCTAAGACCATAAATTAGTATCAGCAGGCGGAAGCTAGCATTATCATTTTGGCAGGAGCTGATCTCAGTGTTGCAAAAGGGATCCGTTTGTAATTTTCATTAATGTTTGCTTGTCAAACTTTAGGTGGTGACATTTAAAGAAGTCAAACATTAATTTCAGTGCTGATTTCAGTGACTTTAACCCAATTACAATCCCCAACCCCTCCCAAGCCAGATCTATCTTACCTTTTCCGTGTTCTCTTGACAGCCTGAAACCTAGAGGACGACTTTGGCCAATTTATATGGAATAGCAATGGACAAGTATTACCTGCTTCATCCTTGAACCCCTCAGCTATGGTTGAGGAAATGAGAGGACCAAGGAGCATTGAGGTTGGTGAATTGATTAAAGAGGGCTCGTTGTCATTTAAACTGAACCAAAAGTCTAAAAAGCATCTTACTTTTTACAGTGCTGTGGAGTATGAGGACACACAATAATAATAATGTTCTTTATTCAGGCTTGTTCATGAATTGCATTGCTTGTGCAAGTAAGGAAGTAGCGACGTCTGCACAAACTCTTTTAGGCTTAGTAAAATTATGGACAGGGTATAAATTGGACGGCCTTGTCATGGCTACCTCACTATGGAGTGTGGTCACACCCCTCTAGCACCTCCTTGACTGCTATATATTGACTGGAGGGCACATCCTACCTTCCTTTTTGCTGTTGCATTTGCAGGTCAGTGGCCAGATCTGCTGGATTGTAACACTGTGCAGGCAAGTAAAGCATTTTGCATTGTGTGTGTGCAGGCAAGTACAGTTATTGCACTCTCTCTGTCTTTAGACAGGAGGATTCGTGTATTGCATTGTTTGTCTGCACACAAGTAAAGAAGTAGCAATGTCTGCACAAACTCTTTTAGGCTTAGTAATGTTAGGGATGGGGGATAAATTGGACAGCCTTGTCGTGGCTACCTCACATTTACATTCATTGGAATCTAACTAACAGTCCATGATTATGGTGATAACTAGCTTTTTCAATTGTATGAGTGTGCAGAGGGTTACATTTCTTTTTTTGTCTATGGAGTGTGCTCACACCCCTCTAGCACCTCTTTGACTGCTATATATTGACTGGATGAGCACATCCTACCTTCCTTTTTGATGCTTTATGAATAAACTATAATAACAATCTTTTGTAGGGGGCATCCCGCTGACGTGCAGTGCCAAATTCTGCATTTTACAGGGATAAGGACGTTAACACAATCTTTGTAGCTTAACACAGTGGGGCATCATATCCCTAAGGAAGATTTCTGCTGGACATCTCTTAGACTGTAGGTTCAGTTTTGGTACACCTTAAGGATATGTTGTTTTGTTCTGTGTATTGCTGCATTTGTTTTGCCAGTACAAGAGATGTGGCATGATACCTAGAGATTACATCACTTATAGGTGAAAGAGGACACCGATAATTAATCTTTATTCCCGTGTGACCAAACATACAAACATTACCACACAAGTCATTCTGCAATAATTCTGGCTGTATCTGTGGGCCACTGCCCACATTTTGCCTCTCATTTTGCCAGAATTATCTTATTTTCTTTATGACTAGGCCCATCATGAGTAAGGACACATAAGACTATCAGTTTAACCTTCTTCCTTTGTAATTCATCTGTGAGCTGTGTCACAATTTTTAAATGGGGGGGGGGGGGGAGTGAGGTGAGGATCCAAAGAAATGAGGGAAAATAGTGGGAAATTAGGTTCTTGATTTTTTCTTTTTTTATTCACTTATTGTAAAGAAAATCTATAATTGGATAGTGCATAAATGAATTAAGGCCATAGTCTCCAAGCTCCCATTTAGTCAAATATTTCAGTTGTGTATCAGCTAATACACTAGAAAGTTTCTCATTTATGAAGAAGTTATGAAAAATATACTAAAGGCAAGCCTGATTGTTTTACCATTGTCTCAGGCTACACGTTGCACTGGCCAAAACGTAATCCGTTTTCAAAAAGACCCTGTAGTTCCTAAGTTGTTTGTAAAAGTATTAGAGCATTGGAGATGCAGGAAATGCTATCCCTCTGGCAGGGCTCGTGCCCACCCGTCCATATGTGATGCGGCCGCCAGCGGCGCATGCGTGGCCGCTCCTCCAATCAGCATGCTCGGAGCCGCTGAGCTCAGCGGCTCCGAGCATGCTGATTGGAGGAGCGGCCACGCATGCGCCGTAGGACAGCGATGAGGCTGCAGCGATCGGGGGGTTCACACAGTGAGGCACCCCCGATCGGGGTGCCCCAGGGGAGTGGACCAAAACCCAGGATAGTCAAAATCCTGGGTTTTGGTCCCCTTTAGGTGTCATCAACCCCAGTGAAACTTCTGCCAGTGGTTCAAAGGGAGGACCCTGAAGGGCTAAACACTAAATTCAGGTCCCAAACAGGCAGAAGAGGCTTTCGGGGAGGTCGCACATGAGTGACGCCCTGCAATAATGTCCTTTTAACTTTATTTGCAGCAATGGGTTTCTGAAAAAAGATAGATAGGATAGATAAAGCAGAAATACCTTATAGGATTCTGGAGACAGAAAAAGTCCTACAAGCGAAACCCCTGGATTTGCACCAAGCAATAAAGACTATGATAAATCTTTCACAAAGACTGCTTTGGGTCTCTAATCATTGTCTGGATGACTGGCAGATAAGCCTCTTTCTGCCAAGATGGAGGTTTCAATAGCCAGGCCATCAAAGCCAGAATTTGTAAATTGTGGTGCGGTAGAGGCCCCTGTGTGAAGAGATCTGAATTGTTGGGCAGCCGTCCGACATTTTTATTATGTCTGAAAACCAATTTCTAATTGCCTAATGGGGTGCTACCAGGATGGTTGGGATACCCTTGCAAGCTATATTTAGCACTCGACCCAGGAGTGGAAAAGGAGGGAGCGCATAGAAAACCCTGAATGCTGACCAAGGAAGTGTCAGCGCATCTACTGCTATAGCCAGAGGGTACTTGGACCAGGGGAAAAATCTCAGAACTTTCCAATTGTGGCAGGATTCGAAGAGACCCACGTCTGGGAGCCTCCAGCGCATGCATAGGGCTCGAAAAATCCCCTGACTGAGGGACCATTCTCCGTGATCCAAGGTTTGCCTGCTTAGATGATCGGCTTGCATGTTGTCTACTCCTGGTATGTGGATCGCCTAGATGCACGGAACATTCTTCTCAAAGTAAGATCTGTCTCACATCCTTGAGAGCTCTCCTGCTTCTGGTGCCCCGTGGTGGATGATATATGCCACCGCCGTCAGGTTGTCTGCTTGAACCCTGATGGATGACTCCTCAGACTGGAGTTCCAATGTGTGAGAGACAGTATAATTGCTCTCAGCTCCAGGATATTTATGGAAAATGTGCTCTCCCCTGGGCCACACTGTCCCTGGATCGTTTGTGACCCCATGACACCACCCTAACCCATTAGGCTGGCATCTGTGAGACAGTTTTCCACTGTACCGGAAGAAAGGATTTGCCCATCTGAAGAAATTGGGGATTCAGCCATCAAACTAGAGACTGCCTTGCTGAGTGTGTCATGTAAAGGGGTGATCCAGGGTCCCCATGGTTCAATCCAAAATTGAGAGCAATTCCAACTGCAGGGGTCTTGTGTGGAACTGTGCTAATGACACTGCCTCGGAACAAGACAGCTTTAAGCCCAACAGATGCATTCCTTGATGGATTGTTGGGTGAGGGCAGGTCAAGAGAACCTTTACCCTAGCTTGAAGCGAGTCTCTTTTGCTCTGGGAGAAAGACTTTGGCCTGAGCTGGCATTCGAGGGAATGATATGCAACTTTGGATAGTTGACTAGCCAGCCAAAGTTTTCTAGAGCTTATGTATCCCCCGAAGCGTCCTGAAAGGATGGGGCTCTGATCAGAAGATCGTCTAAGTATGGAGTAATTTGTATCCTCTAATGCCTTAGAAGAGCCATGAGGCCTGGCAGAACCTTGGTAAAAACCTTTGGAGCCGAAGACAGGCCAAAAGGCAGAGCCATTAACTAAGTATAGGCCATCTATTGCGAAACACAAACATTTTTGATGGCTTGGGAAGATATTGATATGTAGTTAGGCGTCCCTTTATACACTGTGGTCAGATAATCCCCTGGCTGAAGTGCAGCAATAGTGGATCTTAAAGATACCATGTGAAATTTCGAGTACAATCTGTAACCTCTCTCTGAAAGGGGAACAGAACAGACTACTACTAGCTGCAACAGGTGAACTACAGTGGATCTCAATGCTTTTGCTTTTCCTGGAGTCCGGGATACCCTTGACAGAAAGAACCACCAAGTAGGTCTGGCCCCCAATTTGATCTTGTAACCTGAAGAAATTATCTCCTGAATCAATGCATCTGTTACATGGAGCCTCCAAAGGGGGGCAAAACACAGAAGCCATCCCCCCACCTGAACGGGTGAGGGTGTTCCTTCATGCCCTAGAGGGCTTAGAAGGGGGTTTAGCCTTGTTTCACCAGAAAGATCTTGTCTTGTTCTGGGTCTTAGGTTTATTCCATAATTCCTCTCAATGTCTATGGCAAAGAGAACCCCTGCCACTGCGAAATGGCCGGGTATTGGAAGCCCTATGAAAAAAAGGATTAGACTTCATTCTTTGCAGGAGTCTAGTAGACTTGGCCCTGTGGCTCTCTTTACAATATCACCCAAATGCTCCACAAACAGACGACCTCCCAAAAAAGTAAGTCTGTCAGAGTCTTCTTGGAAATTGAATTGGCCAATCATTGCTTAAGATATATTGAAGGGCTAAAGCCTTTGCCATTTTGTCTAACAAAATCATCCATCAAAGAGATGACGTACTTGTAGGCTTCCATGCTTGACTTTATCAACAGAGAGCAAAAAAGACAGAAGCTACCAGCCTGAAATTGGAAACTCAACTGTTTTAACAATTTCTTGCCTGCCATGACCACCATGGATGTGGCACGGGCTGGCTGTAAGGCCGACCCTACCACAGAAAAGACATGCCTGGATACCTGATCCAGGCGCTTATTAACTGGGTCTCTTAGGGAAGCAGTGTCAGAAGTAGGAATAACAGTGTTACTAAAGAGTCCTGAAACAGGATCATCCACCTCGGGAGGAAAAGACCATAGCTTAATTAGGTCCGTGGGGAAGGGTATTTAGTATCCAGGACTCTAGGAATGGTGGGAAGCTTGTCTGCCTTTTCCAATTCCTTTTGGATAAGCTTGGTAAAATGAGACTGCTTGGAAAACAGCTGCTTGTGTTTTTCGGATCTGTATGGATACCCTTTCTTCCATTTAGGAGCTCTAGAAGCTGGGATACCCCAAACTTCTATAATACAGGAAATCAGATTATCCATCTGCTCCTTGAGCATAGAAGACTCCTGTTCAGAAGAAGAACCCAAATCAGAATTACTCTCTTCTCTACTGGATGAGAGCTCCCCCTCCAAAGAATCTTCCTGAGATTCTATGTCAGCATAAATATCCTACTCCTTGGAATCAGAAGACTCCATGGAAACCAAATGTTTCCACTTCTTAGATGCCTTTAAAGATCTCTAGACCGGAGGATCTTCAGGACCCTTAGTTGGAAGTAGTGGCTTTGCAGGTGGGCCAATCTCCAACGCGGTACATTCTGAGCAAATAGGGCTGTCCTCTTCCAGAGGCCTTTGCAGGCACAGAGGACATTGAGCAACACTCTCTGCTAACATGCCAGAGCTGGACGCCCCAGATGCCTCAGTCAAAACCGCCTCACAGCCCCTGGAAGGGAGCCGCAATCTGGAAGGGCCTGAGCTTACTGCTAGAGACGAGGCTCCGTCCCCGACTAATGTCGCTTCTGCCCCCTTCCTCTGGTGTGAAATGTAACAGCCCTCACCTCCTTGAACGTTTAATAAAACTAAGATCCATTATAAAGAAAAAGTGGAAAAGGAACAAGCAAAGGGGAAATAATTTTCCCCATGGTCCCTCCCTGCAGGTTCACCAGACTAAAACCTGCGGCTGGTTTTCCGTTCAGAAGGGAACTCCAACCCTTGGGGGTCACTCGCAGGACCCTTGCGCTTACCCTTAATTTACCCAGATCCAACACTATCGGCCTGACCCTCAGTGGGAACGTAAGGGCCTGGAAGACAGGGTTAAATCCCCCGCTTCCTAAATAAAAACCTATACAAAGAAAAATTAAAATAAAATAGATTCAAGCATAACCTTCACAGTCCAGTCCAACTGCAAGAATGGCAGTGAGGAACCACACCTTTTTATCTTGCAGTTCTGCCCTTCGGGTGAAAGTTATCCCATTCGTATCTGATTCATTGACGCCCTGGAATGGAATATGAGAGAAAATGAGACGAAACAGTGAGTGAAGTAACATCAATGTGAAGTAAGCACATTGTGTGCTTTACATATATCATAGTAAAAAAAAAGTGCATTGTCGTGCCCCTAGTTATTCCTGCCAACACATAGTGTGATCAGAGATGAAGGAGGAGGGCAGGGTTTCATAGCTGCATAGTGAGGGAATTGAGGGCTTTTCCGTTCTCTGTCCACTGAAGGTTGATTGAAGGACCAGGTCAGCAGGGTAGAGACTGAGAGCTGAATGAGGAAATGATTTCCCTACTAAGGAGAATGACGTAGCAGGAAGGAGAGCGCTGGAGAGATGTAAATGTAAGGTAAGCTACTTATATATTTTAACTTTTGACTTGCCAGTTTCTTTAATCCTGGACCTTTTGCAAATGACACACAACGGTTTCTTCTAAGCTTATGCCTTAGTTTGCTTTGTTACCAGAAAAACCCAAATTTTCCTTGCGTGTTCTTGAACCAATTTGGGCATGATAGTCTCTTGTGTCTATTTCCATATTGGGTTATTAAATATCGCATGGCCCATTTTGTAGAACATGACACACTTCCATGACAAGAGGGCAAGTCCAGCAAGTACAAAGAACTTTACCAACAATAGAACACCCTCTGAAGTCATGGGACTTACTGCTCTCGCTCCCATTTTAGTGCATACTGATGATCAGTATGATTAAAAAAAAATTTAAAACTGCATATAAAAGTAGTAATAAAGCCCACTATGCAGATTTTAGTGGATTCTCAATTTTAGCCAGTGGCCCAAATGTGAATATCTGAACTATTCATTTTGGGGTATATATCCTTAGTATTTCTAAGGTCAGCAAATGGAATCAGGCCATTATCATTCTGCTAATGGTGAACTGAAGATAACCCTATTTGGATCTACCAGGCAAAGGCATTTTTATTATGCTTACTGGTGACACTGGTACTTTGGTTATATCATAGGTTTAAAAACAGTGAAGATATTAGCTTAATTAAATTTTTTACAGAATCTTAGACCATTAGAACGTTTTTCATGAGAGCTAAATGATTTAAAATGTGAGTCTGGGTTAGTTCACTTAGGAGATTCGGGGCAGAGTTGGGGAGTTCCAATAGGGTCCAATGTGGTGAATTTTTATTCAAATGAATAGGAGCTAGTTGAGCTATCTGTGATGCTTTGTACTAGTCATTTAAATCTGGGACACCTTGTCCACTTGTCCATTTCATGTGCAAACATGGCCTTTCTAGAAACTTTTGGATGAGATGAACTCCAGATAAATGCCAATCTGTTCTGCATGACCCTAATTATATATGCTAGGAACTGAACAGGTAGGAGTGGACTCTAAGGTAAAAAAGGATTTTTATTAGAAGGGTCATTTTTACTGCATTAATCCAGCCAAACCATAAAATCGGGTGGTTCCTCCAGGGGTCCAACAGACTGTATAATTGCCTGCAGTAAGGGGGTGGTTTATTAAATAAAAAATACTCAGATTTAGAGGCTAAATGTATGGCTAAATACAGCAAATAATTTGTAGCCCTTAGCTGAATTTTAAACACCTTAAAAAAAACCCAGAAGTGCAACATCCTGCTTCAGGTTCTAGAGCTGCAGGAAAAATAACATTTGTGTACTCACTGGTAAATTTCTTTTCTCGTCTGTTTTTATTCTGGGGCATCACTAGCAGCAATGAGTGGGATAACCTCAGCTGTAGACGGGGACTACAAGATCGAAAAAACTAGCTCCTCCTAGCCTATATAGGGCAGGTTGTGGCATGATCTCCTCAGTTAATTAAAAAGCAGCTCAGCAACAGCCCTAGGAGGGAAGAATGCTAACCTGCGCAACTAGAAACAGTGCAACAAAACTTAAAACATGTAGAAGGCATCAGCCACCACCGACACAGTAATGGCACCTCCTTCCCCTTTGCAGACGTAGGCTTGTACGACCACCTGCCTGATCTATCTGCTAAGAGTGGACCTGGCCGCTGCCTGGCCCCTCCTTGGCTCTTCCGCGATCACGAACAAGACATCCATCTTACGTAGCTGTCAAGTATCGGTCAAGTAATACTTTAATGCCCTGACCACATTAAGGGAATGCAGGAGTCGCTCCTTATGGCGAGTGGGACGAGTGCATAAGGTGGGTAGCACTATCTCCTAATTAAGATGGAAGGGAGAGACCACCTTGGGCAAAAATTCTGCTTCACATGAAACACCTTGTCTTCCTGTAGTACCAAAAAGGATGATCTGAAAAAACGCTGCCAGCTCCGAAATCCGCAGGATGGAAGTGATCACCACTAGAAAGGCCACCTTCAACGTGGGTGTCATCAGGAAAGCCTCCGCCATAGGTTCAAAGGAGGGCCCCTGAATCGCTGATAGGATTAAGATCCCAGGGTGAGACTAGCGGCCGCCATGGAGGCTGAACATGCGCAGCACCCTGCATGAAAGTGCGGACTAACCTATGCTTCACGATCAAAAAAAATAGACAAGGCCGAGACCTGGCCCTTAAGCATGCTGGGCTGTAGGCCAGTATCCAGGCTTGCTGGAGGAACCAACATTTCGGTATCAAGAACCTCCTGTTAGCTTTCAGACAACCTAAAATCTGTCTCTAAATCTGGTTAATAACAGAGGGCTCGGTCCACACACATCTGCAGAAGTTTGCTGAAGCTGCACCACCAAGCACCAAAGTGCCTCTGTAAGGTGCAGTCATCTCTGAGAGCCCCATTTGGGACATACAATGCAATAGATAAATTGGGAGCAGGCTTACCTGAGGTTGCCCTATAACCTCGAGTGCAAGCAATGGGGTGGAAGGGTTGAAGACCTTGCACTAAAGCCTAGACCCTACACCCTATGTGCTTGCACAAATTCATAACAAAGGAAGGATGGCAGCCGCTCAGATCATTTTATAACTAACCTGGGAGGTGCACAGGTGCTGAAGAATTATGGTGCCGCAGAGGACCCTGTTGCAGAAGATCTGGGTTGGGGAGTCGCCACGGGGGCTCCACTGCCAGGCTGACCAGATCCGCGAACCACACCCTTCTGAGCCAGTGTGAGGCAATCAGAATTCAATCTTATATCCGATAGAAACAGCCTCCTGGACCCAGGCAACGGATACCTGTTCCCTCCACACCGGCACATGGTGCAGAAGAATCCCCCCACCCGATCATATGAGGGCGCCCCGCCCTCCGTGAGAGGGCACGGCTGACCAATTGCTGACCCCACCCCTTCTCCCATCCTCCAGTGGCAGGCCAGAACAGCTGAAGCCACGCCCCATGCTGACATTGCAGGCGCGGACAGTCCACTCTCTTTCTGTATCTGCCAATAGGCCGGCCGCATGGGCGGAGACAGCCTCCCCCAAACACAGACACCAAGCTCTGAATCAGTGCTGACCAGCAATGCTGCCTCTCTCTCAGGGTGTCATGGAATGTAGCAAACACAAGCACACATACACACTGACCCATGGGAGCCTGGCCACCTAGCTCAGGCCCACCACCAGCAGCCACGGCGAGGGATAACCCAGGGGGTAGAGGGATCGGGTGCTCAGTGTGAGGCACACATCAGGACCACCATACAAGTCCCAGCGATCAGGTACCCGGTAGGCAGTATAGTTGGATGAACCCCAACAAGCTTACCTGGATCCATGCGCACTCCCCTCCCTCTGCTTGATCCTATGCTATCGTCTTGGAAACAGACTTCAGGCATCTAATTGGGGTCCCCAGGAAAGCTGCCCAGGGCTGGGAGAAAGACAGAGCCCATCTTCACAGAAGACACGTTGTGACTGCAAAAAAAGAACTGAGGAGATCCTACCACAGCCTACCCTATATAGGCCAAGAGGAGCTTGCAGTCTCTAAAGCTGAGAATAACCCACGCATTGCAACTAGTAGTGCCACAGAATGGAAGAGGTGAGAAAGTGATGTTTTACTTTGTTTACTTTTGTTCCACTTTAAATCTAAGCACCCTGTGCTAGTGGCAGTGGTCTTTGGTTAGATGAATTTCCCATTCTCCTAAACACAAGCTGAAAGTTAATATCTTCAAAAGGGTCAAGGAAAAAAAAATAAGAGAAGCAATCTGACTCCATCGACAAAATATGTGGAGTTACCGCATGTTTAACAAGTTCTAAAGAGAATAAATGGCATCTAGCTCGGCTCTGGGGTGCCCCCTGGTGACTGATAAATGTAAAAGCATTTCTCAGTAAAGGCTGTACCATATCCATTAGCGGTATCTTTATGGTCATTTAAGAGTTTATGGCCTATTCATTAAAACACAGTAAGCTCTGTGTCCCACATTTGTATGGTTGGCTGGTATCCACAAGCCTTTCTATGAAATTACAATGACAAATATAATCTCTTGCTGCACCTGTGATGAGGCCACCTCAGGCAGCACTGCAGAGGGGGTGCCAATTTACACGCTTTTTAATTTACTTTCTATTTGAATTTTTTTTTTTACTGCAGTCAGGTTTTTAAGTCAAATGATTGGTGGCTCAGCAGTCCTATCCCACCTCCACTTCCTACCCCTCAATGTTGCATGGAAAAAAATGAGCTCATCCTCCCACCATTCAAGCATCTCAAGTATGTGGTCTCTATTATATTGGACTCTTCTCATTCGGTCACTAGCCACCTCCTGTCTTCTCCAACTTAAAAACAACCCCATCATCCTTTCCTCACCCCTAACACCACTACATTTATAGTGCAGGCCAAGACCATATACCAACTAGTCCCATGCAATACTTTCCTTCATGGGCTAAAAGCTCTGTTAGTACTTTGATGAGGTCATTTTTAAACATGGCCACCACTTTCAGGCTTTGGAGTAGTAGATGTTGAATGCAGTTCAGCCCATAGGTCAAAATGACACAATCCTCTTCATGGAGGAGATGGCAGATGTCACCCCATAGTGACTTCTGTTCTTGGATTGTGGGTGGAGGTCCTGAGGCTGAGCAGGTGGATGATAAAGGTCATTGCTAGTCTTTGCTGGTAGGGCTATGACCAGAGAAGCATAGGTTTCAGTGCCTTCTCTATACAGCTCTGTAATGTATCATGATATGTGACTAGTAAATATACAGAATGGCCCAGTAAAGCAGAGCAAAAGCCAGTAAAGCAAAAAAATACGATTCTGTGATTACTCACCTTGTAGAATTGGTATTATAAGTATGCAGCACGTCCTGCTCCAGATAATGATTCATAACATCTGGGATATCTCCACAAGAGGGCGCTTTACTGCAGAGATGGCAAAAAGGTTTCAGCAGCCAGGCCGTCAAAGCCAGCATTGGTAAATTGGGATAACAGAGCCGTCCTTGAGTGAGAAGGTCCAGAACCAAGGGTAGAGTGTACTGATCCACTGCCAGCAGCACGACGTCTGCAAACCACACCTGTCTTGGCCACCTGGGGGCCACCAGAATGGCTGGCACCCTCTCCTGTACCAACTTGCGCAGAACCTTGCTCAGAAGGGGAAACAGGGGGAATAGGTACAGGAAACCGAGGCAGAGACAGAGCATCCACCACCAGAGCCAGTGGATCCTAGGACAGAAAGACAAATGCTGGCAGCTTGTGATTGTGGCGAGAAGCAAACAGATCCATGTCCGGCATCCCCCAACGGTGACAAAGGGATAGGAAGACCTTGCTGTAGAGGGACCATTCCCCCCAGCAAGAGGTCCCCCTGCTCAGGGAATCCGCCTCCAGATTCTCCGCTCCCGGAATATAAACTGCTGAGATGCACGGGACATTGTCCTCAGCCCAGGATAGAATCGACACCTCCTTGAGGGCACTCTTGCTCCGATTCCCTCCCTGATGATTGATATAGACGACCGCCGTCTGGTTGTCGGAGAGAACCTGTACCGGCAGGCCCTGAAAGTGAGGAGTCAACTGCGCCAGCACCAACCGAACCGCCCTCAGCTCCAGGACGTTGATAGGAGCGTGAGCCTCCTGAGGGTCCCACAGCCCCTGGAATTGGAGGGCTCTCCAGTAGCCCCCCCCCCCAGCCTGACAGACTGGCATCCGTAGTGACCGTCTCCCAACATGGTGTCAGAAATGATCTGCCCCCCAGAAGATTCCTCGAGTCCAGCCACCACAGGAGGGACCACCGGACCAGAGGAGAGAGAACAAAGGCCTGATCCAGAGACAGGGGACTCTTGTCCCAGACTGAAAGGAGATGGAGCTGAAGGGGTCTCATGTGAAATTGAGCGTAAGGGACTGCCTCGAAGCAGGCCACCATCTGTCCCACTAATTGCATCCCTTGCCGGATGGAAGGACGAGGACTGGACAGCATGAAATGAACCAGAGCTTGAAGAGAATCCACCTTCTGCTGAGGAAGAAAAATCCTGACCTGAATGGTATCCAGATTCATGCCCAGGAAGGGGGTCACCCGGGACGGGGAGAGGGAGGACTTGGGCTAATTGATCACCCATCCGAACTTTTCCAGGGCAGCTACCACCGTCTGGGTATCCAATTCTGCCTGCTGGAGAGAATGAGCTGTAATGAGAAGGTCGTCCAGATAAGGGAGAATGCGAATGCCCCCGGCTCGGAGGAGGGCCATCACCCTGGGGGCTTAGGTGAGACCGAAGGGAAGTGCCACAAATTGGTAGTGCTGGTCCTCCACGGTGAACCTGAGGAACCGCTGATGCCCTGGGAAGACTGGCACATGAAGGTAAGCATCCTTGATGTCTATGGAGGTCATGAAGTCCCCCGGGTGCAAAGAGCTGATCGCGGAGTGCAGGGTCTCCATGCGAAAGCGTCTGGTTCTGATGAACTTGTTGAGAAGCTTTAAGTCCAGGATGGGCCTGATGGAACCATCCTTTTTGGGTACTGTGAAAAGATTGGAATAATAACCTTGACCTCTCTCCCCCAGAGGGACCGGACAGATGACCCCCCATATCCAATAGGTTCTGTACAGCCAGAAACAGACCCTGAGCTGCCAGGGGGTCTAGAGGAATCCGAGACCTGAGGAATCTTGGCGGGGGCCATGCAGCGAACTCTAGCTTGTAGCCGGAGGACACAACCTCCAGAATCCACCTGTCTGAAACCTGTTGCCCCCAGACATGAGCGAAGAGCCGCAGCCGTCCCCCCACCCGTAAGGGTGAGGGCGCCCCTTTATGGCTGGGCGGGCTTGATGACAGATTTGGGCTTGGAGCCCCAGGAGGATCCGGGACAGGCACGGCCTCTGCCCTTGCCCCAGAAGTCTCCCCTGTGCCCCGCAAAGGATACCCCCCTCCCTGACCTGGATCCACGAAAGGAGGGAGTAAAGGACCCTGCACCCCGAAAGGGCCGCGGCTGTCTTTTGCGTTGGGGCACCTTACCTCCCTTTGCAAAAAGGTCCAAACGGTCACCAAAAAGGCACAGCCCCTTAAAGGGTAGCCATGTGAGAGCCTTCTTAGCAGCATTGTCAGCTGCCCACTGGCACAACCAGACTGAGCGGCGAATAGAAACAACCAGAGCCAAGATGCTACACATCCTAATGGTGTCATCTAAGGCAGAAAGAATATAAGCGATAAACATCTCACATTGTGATAAGGCTCTAAACTCTGCACTAGAAGAATCATCGGGAGAGCCTTCCAAAAGGCCCTTGACCAGAGTCCGAATGGCCACTGCAGTAATAACAGAAGCACAGACCGGGCGCAGGGCCGTTCTTGCACAGGCAAAGGCATGGGAAGCCAGCTGGTCAATACTCCGGTCCTCACTTTCCTTCAAGGTAGTGGAATCAGGGGAATGTACCCCAGAAGTGTTGGACAACCCCAGCACGGGGACATCCACTTCTGGGGGAGTTTACCAACATTTGACCTCATCCGAGGGGAAAGGATACCTCTAATGCCATCCCTTAGGGATACCAGGGAACCGGCTAGGCCGCTCCCATTCCTTGAGAACCAGATTATTGAAATGTGCCCGTTCTGGAAATTCCAGACGTGGTTTTGCGGTACCGAACAATTTCCCCTGTTACATAGGCGCCGCAGCAGGAAGGGAAATGGAAAGTACTTCAAAGATTTGAGTCAAAAGTCTATGCGTGTGATCAGCATCCCAATGCTCTGAGCCGGCATCAGCGCCAAGGTAATGCTGATCATCAGAAAATTCTGAATCTGAGAACAATTCCCCTTCCTCAAGTGGGGTATAGTCAGATATATCGAGAAATTCTTCAGACTCCATAGGAAAAGCTGACGCAGCAGGCGCCATGTGCTGTCTTTTAGCTGGGGCCTTACGGGCCACAGAGCTAGCAATCAATCTCACAATGTTGGCCAGCCTGGAAGACACGTCAGGCTGAGACTCCCCACTAGTATTGATCTCACTGGGAGTCATAATCAAGCGAGGGAGTGTGGGAGAAGACATGGTGGGCGCAGATCCAGACAGCCCAGAGTGCCGCGCAAGCGTCTGCTGGGCGCAGGGTACACAGACCCGCACATCGCTCACAGGGGATGCCCCACACACCACCGGGCTTGTCCCGAAGGGACCCCAAGCACAATATCCTGTGAAGCCTCCATGTGGTGATTTTTGGTGGCACAACTGGCCAATAGGAATTACGCTGTACAGCTACCCGGGATGCTCCTTAAAGGTACGCTAGGATAATGGGAGGATTTAATTGTTTAGGCCTCTAATAAAGTTAACTAGAACTAATAGAGTGCAAAGAAAAATTTGAAGGTCCCACACCCTCAAAGTCACCCACCCAATTATGAGGCACTACTACTGACTATATAAAAATCCATATTTATTAAGAATTAATCACCAAAAAACTACACACACTCAAGGACTCATTAAAAACACCAAAGACATAACATGATCAATAAGGAAGGGAAAAGACAAAATATTGAGGAGCAGAAGGGTTGGTGGGAAATACAGTACAATTAATCTAATAAAAGTCTATATAATGGACCTCCTTAATACTTCCTGGCTGGTATGAGAGAAAGTGCTATAGTGCATGTAAACATCTGTGCATGTAATGTCCTGAGGAAGTGACGCTGGTGACGTCACACAACGCGTAGACGCTGGGGCAGTGGGCTGGTGGTCGTTTGCTTTCATGTGAGTTATTAACTTTATATTGGATTGTCATTTCTCTGCCCTCTCCGGCTGGTCCTCACTGATTATTTATCTATTCATATATGGTTAGGTTTATGCAATGTTATATGTAGGGTAGTTTTTGCAGAGGTTTACAAGATGTTAGTCACATCGTTTTTTCATTTAAATTAAATGTTTACATGCACTATAGCACTTTCTCTCATACCAGCCAGGAAGTATTAAGGAGGTCCATTATATAGACTTTTATTAGATTCATTGTACTGTATTTCCCACCAGCCCTTCTGCTCCTCAATATTTTGTCTTTTCCCTTCCTTATTGATCATGTTATGTCTTTGGTGTTTTTAATGAGTCCTTGAGTGTGTGTAGTTTTTTGGTGATTAATTCTTAATAAATATGGATTTTTATATAGTCAGTAGTAGTGCCTCATAATTGGGTGGGTGACTTTGAGGGTGTGGGACCTTCAAATTTTTCTTTGCACATTGTTCTTTCACCCCTGAGTGCACACTACATATTTATTTAAAAGTATTGTCTAGTGCAGCCTCGTTTCTCTATTTAGAACTAATAGAGGACACAGGACCAGGAGAAACCTCTAACCAGTTTTCCCGCCTGAAAGACGAAGACAATACACCCAATCAGTTATACACAAAATAAAAAGTATAATAAAAAGTATAATAAAGGCCCGCTGGGGCACTCAGGGACCGCCGAAGAGCTCGCAATAGATCCGGCAGCAGAGGCAAGATGGCGCTGGAGGGCTCTGAAAGGGCTGGCCGCATAAGGTGAAAATGCGGAGCGTGCCCAGCGTTAAGCCACGCCCCCTCCAGCATCGGGACAGGCTGAGAGTCAGCCACCCCGCAGCCAATCAGCGTACATCAGGCCCTGGAGTGACGTTGCCGCTGACCGCGGACGCCGCAGGGCACGCGAGTTAGCGGCGGGAGATTCAAATATGTGAAGGGGAAAGGAGCAGCGCTGGTGAGTGCCAGCGCGAGCATGTAAAAGCACACAGCCACATCATTGCAAAGCGCTGTAAGGCAAAGCACTTACACTCACAGGCACTATGCCCCCCCGACGAACAGGATAGTGGGAGAAGGGGGAAGTAGGATGCCCATAAATACATTAAATATGTAAAGTAGGGCAATAGCGGACGGGGCATCCCATTTCAGGTTCACCAAAAACCTGGACCGCCTACCCTTTGGTGGGGGATTTGCGGTGGACCAAGCTCCTAATGAAGCACCTCTAATACGTGCTGCCTACCATCACCCGACCACGCAGCCAAGGCTGGGAGGCAGAATAAAGGTGGAACGGGTGGGAATAGTACTACAGGGCCAGGGGCTGTGAAGCATGGCTCACCTGCGAGAAGAGAAGCCATCATCTTGTCCTTCGCAGCCCACTGCAGAGAAGAAACTGGGGAATTAGTGGGAGGTCCCGGGTATATATGGACCGGGAGGGGCCTCTTTTTGCCATCTCTGCAGTAAAGCGCCCTCTTGTGGAGGTATATCCCAGATGTTATGAATCATTATCTGGAGCAGGACATGCTGCATACTTAGAATATCTAGGTTTTGGGTTTGCTTTAAAGTTTTGATGCACTCGATCTAATTTTCAAATGATAATTGGGTATCACAAACTACACAAGTGCAAAAACAGACGAGTACATGACAAAAAAGAAGCCCCTCCCGGTCCATAAATACCTGGGACCTCCCACACATTCCCCAGTATATGACAGCAGTAAGGGGACCAGGAAGAGCTAATAAAACATTCTTAACCATAAAAAGGTTCACCATATAAAGGATCGAGAATATAAAAAGGGCGGGATGAAGCGGGGTGTGTGACATACTTATAATACCCATTTTAAAGGTGAGTAATCACAAAATGGTATTATTCCAAGTATGTCACACACCCCGCTTCCACTATTCATGACATATGGGACATCCAATAGCAGTGTCCGTCATGGGTGGGGATCCAAATACAGCAAAAAAGGCACCAATTTAAACCACTGCAGCTTGCAGAACCTTGCGGCCAAAAACAGCATCCGCTGAGGCCCGCACATCAACCTTATAAAACTTTGAAAAAGTATGAACGGAAGACCAAGTAGCAGCCTTACAAACTTGTTCAACAGAAGCCTGGTGCTGAAAGGTCCAGGAAGCCCCAACAGCACGAGTAGAATGAGCAGTGATCTTAAAAGGAGGAACCCTCCCCTTAGCCTTAGTAGACTTGGCGGCGCCAACCTTTTCTGGGCCCAGAAGGCACCACGAACAAGGCGTCCGTCTTACGAAAAGGAGAAGTAGCAACCAAATAGTACTTCAGACAACGAACCCCATCCAAAGAGTGCAAAACCCTTGTCATTGCTAGGCTTAGGACACAAGGAAGGGAGAACTATATCCTGATTGAGATGGAAAGCAGAAACCACCTTAGGAAGGAAATCTGGTTTAAAGCGAAAAACCACCTTATCCTGGTGTCTCTCAAAGTAAGGGGCCTGAATAGACAGAGCCGCCAACTCAGAGACACGCCGAACAGAGTTAATAGCCACCAAAAAGGCAACCTTTTGAGTAACCACATCCTGCATCGGTTCAAAGGGAGGCACCTGGAGGGCCGAAAGAACCAAAGGCTTTCTAGGGGGCCGAACATGAGTGACCCCTTGGAAAAAAGTCTTGACCAGATGATGCAAAGCAAAAGACCTTTGAAAAAAGACAGCCAGGGCAGAAACCTGACCCTTCAAAGTACTGAGCTGGAACCCCAGATCCAGACCGTGTCCTAGGAATCGAAAACACCCTGCAAGGTAAGGCCCTAGCCTCACACCAGTCAATATAGGACCGCCAAGTCCTATAGTAAATAGTAGAGGAAGACCTCTTCCTAGCTCTAATCAAGGTATGAATAACCGCCTCAGACAAACCTTCCTCCCTCGGGATGAAGGTTTCAGCAGCCACGCCGTCAAAGCAAGCGTTTGTAAATTGGGGTAACGTAGTTGACCCTGAGAGATCAGATCCAGAGACAGGAGCAGCCTGTACTGATCTACCGCCAATCTTACGACGTCTGCGAACCAAACCTGTCTTGGCAACCTTGGGGCCACCAGAATTGCTGGTGCCCCCTCTAGAGCCAGCTTGCGCACTACCTTGCCCACCATGAAGGGGAGAAACAGGTACAGAAACCCCAGATCCCTCCAGGCAAGGGACAAGACTTAAAAATGCACTCACATGTTATATAAGCAAATCGCGCATATAAAAATCCAGGGATGGTTCTCCTCCAATCCCCCTCATGTAGCAATCTTTTTATATGCGATTTGCTTATATAACATGTGAGTGCATTTCTAAGTATTAAAAATACCATTTTGTGAATACTCACCTTGTAAAATGGGTATTATAAGTATGTCACACACCCCACTTCAAGATATTCATAACCTGTGGGTAATACTGACCTGTAGAGGGCGATCTGCAGAGATGATTGGAAGAAAGAACGCCCCTCCCAGTCCATAAATACCTGGGACCTCCCACTCATTACCCAGTATAAATAAAGCAGTAAGGTAAGGGACCAGGAAGAGCCAAATATAAGTCATAACAACGCAAAGTTCACAAAATGAAGGATCCAGAATACAAAAGGGCGGGGTGAAGCGGGGTGTGTGACATACTTATAATACCCATTTTACAAGGTGAGTATTCACAAAATGGTATTATTCTAAGTATGTCACACACCCCGCTTCAAGATATTCATAACCTGTGGGACATCCAATAGCAGTGTCCATAAAAGGGTGGGGATCCAAAACAAGGCATAAAGCACAACTTAAACCACTGCAGCCTGCAGAACTTTGCGGCCAAAAACAGCATCCGCTGAGGCCCGAACATCAACCTTGTAAAACTTGGAAAAGGTGTGAATAGAAGACCAGGTAGCAGCCTTACAAACTTGCTCAACAGAGGCCTGGTGCTGAAAAGCCCAGGAAGCCCCAACCGCACGAGTAGAATGAGCCGTAACACGAAAAGGAGGATTCCTCCCCTTAGCAGAATAGGCCCCAACAATGGCCTGACGAATCCACTTACTGATGGAAGATTTGGCGGGCGCCAAACCTTTCTTGGGCCCGGAGGGCACCACAAAGAAGGCATCAGTCTTGCGAAAGGAAGACGTTACCACCAAATAGTACTTCACAACGCGAACCACATCCAAGGAATGCAGGGCCCCCTCCTTGTCATTGCTGGGATTAGGACACAGAGAGGGCAGAACAATATCCTGATTTAGATGAAAGCAGAAACCACCTTAGGAAGGAAATCCGTCTTGAAACGGAAAACCACCTTGTCCTGATGTCTTTCGAAATATGGAGCTTGAATAGACAGAGCCGCCAATTCAGAAACACGCCTAACAGAAGTGATAGCTACCAAAAAGGCCACCTTCTGCGTAAGGGAAGACAAGGCAATATCATTCAAGGGCTCAAAGGGAGGACCCTGAAGAGCCGAAAGAACAAAATTCAAATCCCAAACCGGAATCAGAGGCTTCCTAGGAGGCCGCACATGCGTAACCCCCTGGAAAAAAGTCTTAACCAACGGATGAAGAGCAAAAGATTTTTGGAAAAACACCGCCAGGGCAGACACCTGCCCCTTCAGAGTACTGAGCTGGAGTCCCAGATCCAAACCATGTTGCAGGAACTCCAAAATTCTAGAAATAGAGAATTCCCTACAAGGGAAGGCCCTAGTCTCACACCAATCAATATAAGACCTCCAAGTCCTATAGTAAAACGGAGGAAGAAGACCTCTTCCTAGCGCTAATAAGAGTCCGAATCACAGCATCGGAAAGACCTTCCTCCTTCAAGATGGAGGTTTCAGCAGCCACGCTGTCAAAGCCAGCGTTGGTAAATTGGGGTAACGTAGATGACCCTGTGTGAGTAGATCTGGCAGCAGGGGCAGAGCGAACTGATCTTCTGCTAACCTTACCACGTCTGCGAACCAGACCTGTCTTGGCCACCTTGGGGCCACCAGAATTGCTGACGCTCCCTCCAGAGCCAGCTTGCGCACTACTCTGGCCACCATGGGAAACGGAGGGAACAGATACAGAAACCCCAGATCCCTCCAGTTCAGAGACATGGCATCCGTTGCGAGAGCCAGAGGGTCGCTCGCCAGAGACACGAATGACGGAAGTTTGTGATTGTGACAGGAGGCAAAGAGACCCACCACCGGTGACCCCCACCTGAGACAAATTGTGTGGAAAACCTTGGGACTGAGAGACCATTCCCCTTTGCGGGCTGACTACCTGCTCAGAGAGTCCGCCTCCGTGTTCTCCACTCCCGGAATGTAGACCGCTGAGATGCACGGGACGTGGCTCTCCGCCCAGTCCAGAATCAGGGCACTCCTGCTGTGAGTCCCTCCCTGATGATTGATGTAGGCAACCGCCGTCCGATTGTCCGACCGGACCTGAACCGGCAGGCCCCGCAGGTGATGAGTCAAATGCCAAAGAACCATCCTGATGGCTCTCAATTCCAGAACATTGATAGGCTCGTGGGCTTCCAGGGGTCCCCACAAACCCTGAAATTGCAGCTCCTTCCAGAAGCCCCCCCATCCTGAAAGGCTGGCATCCGTGGTGACCACTTCCCAACGAGGAGTCTGAAAGGATCTGCCCTTCAACAGATTGGCTGAGTTCCGCCACCACCAAAGCGAGCGGCGAACTCGAGGAGACATCAGAAAGAATTGGTCCAGCGACTGAGAAGACCTGTCCCAGACCGACAACAGATGGAGCTGTAGCGTCCTTGTGTGAAACTGAGCAAAGGGAACTGTCTCGAAAGAGGCCACCATCAATCCCACCAGTCTCATCCCTAGCCGGATGGTCGGCCGAGGAATGGACATGAGCAACCGAATCAACTCCTGAATCAAAAGAACTTTGGATTGAGGAAGGAACACTCTGGCCTGATCTGTATCCAGAGACATTCCCAGAAAGGATACTATCCTGGACAGGTAAAGGGAGGACTTGGGGTAGTTGATCACCCAACCGAACCTCTCCAGAGTGGATCTTACCGTTCTGGTGTCCGATTCCGCTTGGCTGAATGACGGTGCCATGATGAGGAGATCGTCCAGATATGGCACTATGCGAATTCCCTGCGCTCTGAGGAGAGCCATCACCCCAGCAAGCACCTTGGTGAAAACCCTTGGAGCTGTGGTGAGACCAAAAGGAAGAGCTACAAACTGAAAGTGCCGATCCTCCACCGCGAACCTGAGAAATCTCTGGTGCGCGGGAAAAATGGGAACATGGAGGTAAGCGTCCTTGATGTCTATAGACGTCATGAAGTCCCCCTGACGAAGAGATTGGATGGCTGAACGCAACGTTTCCAAGCGAAATTTTCGCAGCCTGACAAATCTGTTGAGAATCTTTAAATCCAGGATGGCCCGGACAGAACCGTCCTTTTTGGGGACCGTGAACAGATTTGAGTAAAAACCCTGACCCCGGTCTAATGGGGGCACTGGGCAAATGATCGCCATTTCCAGAAGACTCGATACCGCCGCCCGAAGCTCCTGCGCGGCCAGTGCGTCCGGGGACACCCGAGACCTGAGGAAGCGCGGGGGGGGGGGGGGGGGGGGACTCGAACTCCAGCTTGTAGCCGGAAGACACCACATCCCGGATCCATTTGTCCGAGACCTCCCGAATCCAGACCTGGGAGAAGTGCGCAGCCGTCCCCCCACCCGCACGGGTGAGGGCGCCCCCTCATTGCTGAGCAGGCTTGGCCGCGGGTTTGGGTTTAGAGCCCCAACTGTATCCTGAACGGGCACGACCCCTGCCCCTATTCCAGGAATCCCCTCTTGTAGAAGGGAAGGCAAATCCTCTTCCCGCTCTGGATCCCCGGAAGGAAGGAGTGAAGGAAGCCTCTCCTCGAAAGGGGCGTCGTTGCTTCTTGCGCTGAGGTAGCTTACCACCTTTAGCTACAGAGTCCAATTTATCTCCAAAAAGCCGTAACCCAATGAAGGGAAGAGACGTCAGAGACTTCTTTGACCCAAAATCAGCCGCCCACTGGCGCAACCAAATAGAACGCCTGATAGTCACCATTAGAGCAGAAGCTCTGCTACTCATCATCAAGGAATCATCCAAAGCCACTAACATGAAGGACAAAAACACCTCACATCGTTTAAGTCCAAGAAATTCGTTACTGTCCGGATCTAAACCGGAAGAGGATAACAAGTCCCTGACCACCTTTCTGGTAGCCACCACCAACAGTGATGAGGCACAAACAGGCCGTATGGCTGCCCCAATACTGGCAAAACCATGACAAGCCATCTGGTCAATGCGTTTATCCTCACCATCTTTAAGAGAGGAACAATCAGAGTTATTCAAAACGGCTGAGTTGGATAACCCCAAAATTGGGGTGTCCACCTCGGGGGGGAGACGCCCAGCGCTTAACTGTATCCACAGGGAAAGGATATCTTTTATCCCAACTCTGAGGAATGCCTGGGAGCCGAGCCGGCCTCTCCCATTCCTTAGAAATGATATTATCAAAATGCTTTTGATTAGGAAATTCCAAACGCGGCCTGGATTCCTCATAAAACTCCCCTTGTTGTTGAGGAGCAACCGCCGGAGGAGAAATAGCCAGCACCTCAAACATCTGAGCCAGAACATTAGGAGTATCCGAGGAACTCCCTGACCCCCGTTCGGAATCAGCGCCAACAAATTGCTGATCATCAGAATTATCCGATTCCTCAAATAACTCCCCTTCCTCCGGGGGAGAATAATCTGACCAATCCAGACCATCCACATCATCGTATTCAAATTGAGTGACCGGTGACAAATGCTTTCTCTTAGCCGGTGCCTTTTTGGCGACCGCAGTAGAAATACATTTTTCAATATTGGCCAATCTGGCACACACATCAGATTGCGACTGCCCCCCCATGACAACATCACACGGGGCACGGGTCAAAATGGGAGGGGGAGGGGATGAAGCCAACGGTGCTGACCCAGACGCCTGGGGTCCGGACTGCCGTGTAATAGTCTGCTGTGCACATGATATACATAGAAAAAAAATCATCCCCAGTTAGGGATACCCCACAACCCATACAATTCTGGGATTGTCCCGAGGGGAACCCGGAATCCTGGGATGCCTCCATAAGGTGAACTTAATAAGTCGCTATGACCGAGGGAATTACGCTACTAAGCAACCCGGGATGCCCTTATAATGTCCAAGTGGGAGGATTTGTAAAAGATAATAAATATACCCAGGGACCCTAGGACCGGGAGAAACCCCCTAAATATCCCTGAAGATTCCACCTGAAAAACAAATAGACTCAATGAGGGAAAAAACTTATGCCAGTATGAGAGACAAAAGGGGGGAAGGGGCCCACAGGGCCACTCACAGAGCCTCCGGAGTCCAGACGCTAAAACTGAGGAGAAGACCCCCGACCCAAGCTAGGAAGATGGAAAGGGGCCAAATAGGAGAACATTTTCAGTGGACAGGGCATCCCAAACTGGGGTCACCAACCCGGTGTAACCACCTACCCTCTTATATAGGGTCTCGCGGCGGAGCATAGCTCCTGAGCACCCATGATGCTAATATACCCTCGCCCGGACAGCAGTCAAGACTGGGAGGCATGTATATACACAGGATCGATAAGGGGAAAAAAGGAGTCCGAGCGGAAATAAATAACTGGCCGGGAGTAATCCCGGCTACCTGAAATCCCCCTGTGCAAGGAGGAGACATCATCTTCTGCTTGCTCGCCGTCTGCAGAGATGAAGACTGGGGGTAATGAGTGGGAGGTCCCAGGTATTTATGGACCGGGAGGGGCTTTCTTTCTTCCAATCATCTCTGCAGATTGCCCTCTACAGGTCAGTATTACCCACAGGTTATGAATATCTTGAAGCGGGGTGTGTGACATACTTAGAATAATACTGTTTTTGAGGGTATCACACAAGATTTCCTCCTTTTTTTTCTTTTATATGTTATGTGCTGAGAACACTGTTTGGAACCCAGATCGGAGAGATATTGTTCCAGCATTCCTGCCTGATGTTAAGCCCACCTGTTGAGACACTTTGGTGGAGAAGCTCTCTTATGGCCTGGCTACATTTAATTTTGGAGTTTTTGAAAAAGTAATCCGTTATAAAGCTCACTTCCTGAGACACTCCGAACATTGCTTGGAACCCAGATTGAAGAGATATTGTGTCAGCATCCCTGCTTGATTCCATTTACCGTCGAGGTGGAGAAGCTCTCTTTTGACTGGGTTGTGTCTAATTTTGGGAATGATGGAAGATTAACCTGTTAAGCCTACCTGTTGAGATATTTTAGTGGAGAAGCTTTCTTTTGGCCTGGCTGCATTTAAGTTTGGAAAAATTGATTCTGGAAACATTAACCCGGTATAAGCCCACTTCCTGTGACACTCCGGTAAGAAGATCTGTGTGGTGGTGGATGATTGTAACCAGCACGATTCTTTGAAAATATATGCACTGTGGGTGCCGATTTACCTGTTAAGACTTTTTCGGGGCATCCCATTTGGGGATACTTAAGAAAACTGCCCTGAACTAGGGGAGCTCTGTTATTTTTTGCAAATCTATTTGGACTCTATGGACAAAGGAGTTTTTATACGTTGAGCACCCAAAAAGTTTATAGTAAGCTAAGAGTTGTTTTAGAGCGCGGTATTTAATGTTTTTTCTGTTTACTGAAGGAAACCGATAGCTGAATGCAGAGTCTCCATGCAGAACTTCTTGGTTCTGATGAACCTGTTGAGAAGCTTCAAATCCAGGATGGGTCTTATGGAGCCATCCTTTTTGGGAACCGTGAAGAGGTTGGAATAATAGCCCCGGCCTCTCTCTGAAAGAGGCACCAGGCATATGACCGCCATGTCCAGGAGATTCTTTACAGCCAACAGGAGCCCCTGCGCCGCCCGAGGAGCCCCTGCGCCGCCCGAGGATCCGCTGGCACCCGAGACCTTAGGAATCTGGGCGGAGGCCGGGACTCAAACTCCAGTTTGTACCCAGACGAGGCCACTTTCAATATCCACTTGTCTGTGACCTCCTGGGCCCAGACCTGGAAGAAGAGCCGCAGCCGTCCCCCCACCCGCAAGGGTGAGGGCGCCTCCTCATTGTTGAGCTGGCTTGGCAGCGGGCTTGGGCCTGGAACCCCAGGTAGAGGCTGTACGGGCACGTCCTCTCCCTCTGTTCCAGGAATCACCTCTAAAGCCAGAGTAGGCAAGCCCTCTGCCCCCTCTGGCACCGCGAAAGGAAGGATTAAAGGAGCTTGCCCCCCGAAAGGAGCGACGCAGCTTCTTACGCTGAGGTAGCTTCCCACCCTTCGCCACAGAATCCAATTTGTCTCCAAACAGCCGCGTTCCCAAAAAGGGCAAAGCTGTAAAGTGACTTCTTGGCTGCAATGTCAGCCGCCCACTGGCGCAGCCAGACCGATCGGCGCATGGCCCCCAACAGGGATGAAGTTCTACTACACATGGCAATAGTGTCGTCCATAGCCGACAAAACAAAATTCATGAACAATTCACACCTCTTAAGGGTTGTGAATTCAACGCTACCCGGGCTGAGCTGGGACCCATTTAACATGTCCCTGATCTCCGACCTGGTGGCCACAGCCACGAGTGCCGATGCACAGACAGGCCGCAAGGCAGAACCCACACTGGCAAAGGCATGACATGCCATCTGATCAATGCGCATGTCCTCGCCATCCTTAAGGGTAGTGAGGAGTCAGGAGTATGTACAACGGAGGTGTTGGACAATCCTAGAATGGGCGCATCAACCTCGGGAGGGGAAGACCAGCGCTTCACCGCGTCCATCGGAAAGGGATACTTCCTATCCCATCCCCGAGGAACACCGTGAAGGCGACACAGCTTCTCCCATTCTCTAAGAATCATGCTGTCAAAATTATCCTGATTTGGAAACTCCAAGCGGGGCTTAGAGGACCCAAAGAATTCCCCCTTCTTCGGAGGAGCCTCCGCTGGTGGGGAAATATCCAGAACCTCTAACAGATGGGTCAGGACCCTGGGGGTATCAACAGCATCCCCCAGCGCCTGCCCGGCATCAGAATCAAAGAACTGCAATTCCCCTTCCTCAATCGGGGAATAATCAGCCCAATCAGGTGAGTCAATCATCAAAATCAATTACGGGCGTAGCCGGTGACAGATGCCTTTTCTTAGCAGTGGCCTTTCTGCCCACTGAGCTAGAAATACATTTCTCGAGGTTGGCCAGCCTGGCACATACATCCGAGTGCGACTCCCCACTAATGACAGTGTCACTTGGGGTACGGATGATGCGGGGTGGGGTAGGAGATGCGGGGTGGAGATGCCGCGTTATGGCCTGTTGTGCACATGGTATGCAAATAAGTACATATTCCCCCGTAAGGGATACCCCACAACCCACATAGCCAGGATTGTCCCATGGGAAGCCCGAGCCCGGTATCCTTCAGAGCCTCCATATGGTGATTTTAAGGTAGTCGCAATGACCCGAGGGAATTACGCCAGTAAGCAACCCAGGATGCCACTTAAGTCCCGAGTGGTAGGATTTATAAGTGCCCCAAATATCTGCTAGGGACCCTAGGACCGGGAGAACCCCCTTTTAAGCAAGGCACAGGGAGTCCTCCCGAAAGACACAAAGGAGTGGCCATAAGCACATGCACACACACCTATATAAATATACATATATATATATCTATCATATATATACCATCAAAAATCAATGGAAAAAGTGACAAGTACTAACTCTGTCTAATAACTAATTCTGTCCCCTGACAGAAGGGGGCATATGGCCAATTCAGGAACATAAAAGGGGGAGCCCGGGAGGGCACTCACGTGTCTTGTTTAATGGCTGCCACCGCTCATCAGCTCAGAAGAGGGAGAGGGGAGAAGAAGGGGCGGGCCAGTGCGCCGCGCCTGGCCCCGCCCCCCTACACTCAACCAGCAGCGCGGTTCCCAGCCGTGGCCTGGGCACGCAATTGGCTCCAACAGAAGAGGGGGCGGGATATATATATATATATATATATATATATATATATATATATATACAAATAGGGACCCAAACCGGGATCACCAACCCGGATTCCGCCTACCCCTTTATATGGGGTCTCACGGGGGAGCATGGCTCCCTAAACACCTATTAAGGTGATTCCTACCCTCACACGGACCTGCAGCCAAGGCTGGGAGGCTAATATTGGGCTTAAAGAATTAAGGTCCGAGCAGAAATAGGGCAAAGAATGGCCGGGCGTAAGCCCGGCTTACCTGCAAGGAAGAGAAGCAGACATCTTCTGACTTGCTCGCCGTCCTGCAGAGAAGGAACTGGGGAATGTGTGGGAGGTCCCAGTTATTTATGGACCGGGAGGGGCTTCTTTTTTGCTTTCGTCTCTGCAGAAGTTCACCCTCTACTGGACCATAACCCATATGTCATGAATAGTGGAAGCGGGGTGTGTGACATACTTGGAATAATACAATTCTGTGAAATACTCACCTGTAGAATTGGTATTATACGCATACAGTACGTCCTGCTCCAATATAATACTTACACATGGGTAATCCTCCACCAGAGGGCGCTGTTCACTGCAGACATGCAAAAACAGGCTCCTCCCGGCCCTTCATATACCCGGGGACCTCCCACAAATCCCCAGCAGTAAGAAAAGAAGCCGGGAGAAACCAACCATCAAACTGGTAACAATAGCAATGATAACAATCACCCTACAGGGGGATCCAGAAAAATGTAAAACCAGGGTGGGGTGGAGCAGGACGTACTGTATGCATATAATACAATTCTACAGGTATTTCACAGAATTGTATTATTCTAAGCATACAGTACGTCCTGCTCCAATATAATACTTACACGTGGGACATCCAATAGCAGTGTCCATAAAGTAGGGTGGGATCCCCATCAAAAAAGGCACAGACAGTAAAGGCGCTGTCACCTGCAAACCTTGCTACCAAGCACAACATGAGCAAAGGCTCTAACCTCAACCTGATAACAAAACCTTTGAAAAGGTATGAACAGAAAACAACAGCGGTCTAGCAAACCTGTTTAACAGAAAACCTGGTGCTGAAGGGCCAAAGGTACCCAAGCACAAGTAGAACAGAATAAGAAGCGAGGAAGATTCTTCCCCTTAAGGGAATAGGCCAGAGTAACAGCCTGACCAGCCCAAATGCAACAGGAGCCTCGGTAAAACTTAGAACTCTCCCCAACGGGGAATTGAAAAACTGGTCTCCCGCAAGACAGGCGGGGATACTGACCCCTACACTAACAAGGATCAGCAAGAATCCGAAACCTTTAATCAGGACCAGGAAGGCAAACCATCCAAGTAAGATCAGTCCAAAAGGCGCATAGGCCCTGGAAGCAAACGAGATCAGGCGCATACATATGGAGGCGCCAGCAGACCCCAAGGGGCATCAGTCCCCCTAAGGGACAAGAACAACCAGGAAAACTTCAACACCTGTTGAGGGAATGTAGACCCCTTTACTTCAGCATAACTAAGAATCAGGCCCATAGGCAGACTAAAATGGCTTAAATAATGATCATAAGACACCACCTTGGGCAAAAGGTCCGGCGTAAGGCGGAATACCACCACATCATGGTATATATATATATATATATATATATATATATATATATATATATATATATATATATATGATGAACGAGGGCTAACTAAACAGAGCCACCATCTCAGGCACATGTCTGACTGAAGCAACAGCCCCCGGAGGGGCAACTTGAACTACAACACAGCTCAGACAGCATCCAGAATAAGTCCCAGGGAACAAACCGCAAGGCAAACAGAATGAAAATTGATCCCAACAGGGACCATAGAACTACTTGGGAGATGCACCGAGCAATCCCCAAGAGAACGCTTAACAAGGAAGACTGAACAAGACTTCTTACTGGAAGGCAGACAGGACAGAACCTGAACCTTCAGAGTACCTAGGTGGGGAGCCAACCCCAACCCATGCTGTAACAACTCTAGAACCCTGGGAACAGATAACGTCCAACAGGGGAGAGACCAAGACTCACGCCAATCAATAAGGGTAACCCAAACCCCATTAGGCGGAGGAAGAAGAAGAAAAAAGAAGCTTGCTCCTAGCCCCCCATAGACCAAGTCACCCAGAAGAGAAACCCGTCTCCAAAAGGGTGAATGAATCAGCAGTCAAGCCCTCAGACTAGAGCCTGTAGATTGGGCGACATAAAAAGGAGCCTGACAAGGGCAGAACCGCACTCCTGAGAGAGCATACAGGTCCGCTGACTTCAGCAGAAGCATCTGCGAACCGCAGTCCACTAGGCCACCCAGAGGCCATAAGTATCACAGGTCCCTTTATCAGCGCAATCTTGCACAGAACCCCACGTAGCAGGGTGAATGAAGAGAAGACATATAAAATAGAATGTTCAGACAAAAAATTACTAAGCCCCCATGACCAGAGTCAGAATAAGCCGGGGCAGTAAAAACAAGGGCAGAGCCCCTGTGATATTAGCGAGACCCAACAGAGCCACCCTAGTTGGCTCTCAGAGGGACACCAGGATAGCACAACCTGCCACTGAAAGACATCCATTGGAGCGAATACCACTGAGGAGCAGGGGACGTAGACCCCCAACCAGATCAGGAACCTTCCAGGAGAATCATCCTGCTTCAAGCTCCAGACCAATAATAAATACAGGCCATTGTCTTCCAACAGGCCAAATAGACAGGTCCTGAAGAGGAGAAGTCCAGCAATATAGAGTCAACTGAAGGCTCATTGTTTTAACAAAGCCAGTAGGTAAGATGGACCCTCTAAGGGACCCTACCTAGGAACCACAGGGGGTTTTGGAAGAAATCCCCCCCCCCCGCCAACCTGCGAGACTTGGTACCAAAGGTGACCATTCACAGGAAGATGCAAGCAAAGAAGGGGGTGCCCCCTGACAGGGTCCTTAAAATACCATTTTGTGAATACTCACCTGTAAAATGGGTATTATAAGTATGTCACACACCCCACTTCATTTACTCATTATTATTACACTTGGGTAATCCCCAGTGTTAAAACAGCAGTAAGACAAGGTACCAGGAATAAACAAATGTAACCCTCAACTGTAAAAAACAAAACTTCACCATATAAGGAACCAGGATACCAAAAGAGGGCGGGTGAAGTGGGGTGTGTGACACTTATAATACCCATTTTACAGGTGAGTATTCACAAAATGGTATTATTCTAAGTATGTCACACACCCCACTTCATTTACTCATTATTATTACACTTGGGACATCCAACAGCAGTGTCCAAAAGAGGGCGGGTATCCAACCAGGCAATAACGCAGAAAAAACTCAAACCACTGCAGCCTGCAGAACCTTACGGCCAAACACAGCATCCGCCGAGGCCCGTACGTCAACCTAGTAAAACTTGGAAAAGGTGTGAACCGAAGACCAGGTAGCGGCCTTACAAACTTGCTCAACTGAAGCCTGGTGCTGAAAAGCCCAGGACGCACCAACCGCACGAGTAGAATGCGCAGTAACACGAAAAGGGGGATCCTTCCCCTTGGCAGAATAGGACCAACAATCGCCTGGCGAATCCATTTGCTAATGGAAGACTTGGCCGGAGCAAAGCCCTTCCTAGGCCCACAAGGCACTACGAAAAGAGCATCAGTCTTACGAAAGGAAGACGTAGCACGCAAATAGCACCTAACAACGCACCACGTCCAAGCAGTGCAACGCACTCTCCTAATCATTCCTAGGCTTAGGACACAAAGAAGGAAGAACAATGTCCTGATTAAGATGAAAAGCAGATACCACCTTAGGAAGAAAATCTGACTAGAAACGAAAGACCACTTTGTCCTGATGCTTCTCAAAATAAGGAGCCTGAATCAACAAGGCTGCCAACACCGAAACACGCCGAACCGAAGTGATGGCCACCAAAAAGACAACCTTCTGAGTCAAAGTGGACAAGGCAATATCCTGCAAAGGCTCAAAAGGAGGAGCCTGTAACGCAGAGAGCACCAAATTCAAATCCCAAACTGGGAGCAAAGGCTTCCTAGGAGGCCGCAAATGCGAAACCCCCTGGAAGAAGGTCTTGACCAAAGAATGACTAGCAAAAGACTTCTGGAAAAAAATAGACAAGGCAGAAACCTGCCCCTTCAAAGTACTCAGCTGGAGACCAGAATCCAGCCCTGAATGAAGAAAATCCAAAATCCGAGAGATAGAAAAAACCCGGCATGGCAAAGATCTAGCCTCACACCAATCAATATAAGATCTCCAGACCCTATAATAGATGGAAGAGGAAGACCTCTTCCTAGCACTAACGAGAGTCTGAATGACTGAAACCGAAAGACCCTCCTCCATCAAGATGGAGGTTTCAGCAGCCAAGCCGTTAAAGCCAGCGTTGGTAAACTGGGGTAACACAGTTGACCCAGAGTGAGCAGATCTGGCCGAAGAGGCAGATCGAACTGATCCACTGCCAGACGAACGAAGTCTGCGAACCACACCCGCCTTGGCCACCTTGGAGCCACGAGAATGGCGGGAACTCCTTCCTGAACCAGTTTTCGCAGCACCCTGCCTAGCATGGGAATCGGAGGGAACAGATACAGGAACCCCAGATCCTTCCAGCTCAAGGCCATGGCATCCGCCGCCAGAGCCAGAGGGTCCAGAGACAGCGACACGAATGTCGGAAGCTTGTGATTGTGACGAGAGGCAAACAGATCCACCTCCGGCGCCCCCCACCGAAGACACATGGACCGAAACACATGGGGATGGAGAGACCATTCCCCCCGGCGGGACGAACACCGGCTCAAGAAGTCTGCCTCCGTGTTCTCCACTCCTGGGATGTACACTGCCGAAATGCAAGGGACATACGTCTCCGCCCAAACCAGAATCAGA
The DNA here is from genome assembly GCA_027917425.1 of Gastrophryne carolinensis. NCBI lineage: Eukaryota > Metazoa > Chordata > Amphibia > Anura > Microhylidae > Gastrophryne > Gastrophryne carolinensis. Next base: position 553,041,531 of record CM051235.1, read on the forward strand.
GACACTTCTCTGAGGGAACCCAGACTGCGAGTCCCACCTTGGTGATTGATGTAAGCAACCGCCGTCTGATTGTCCGATCGAACCTGAACCGGCAGGCCCTGTAAATGATGCGTCAAGTGAGACAGAACCAATCTGATGGCTCGCAACTCCAGAACATTGATGGGCAAGTGGGCCTCCTGAGGGTCCCACTGCCCCTGAAACCGAAGATCCTTCCAGAAGCCTCCCCATCCTGACAAGCTGGCATCCGTGGTGACAGTTTCCCAAAGCGGGGTCAGAAACGACCTGCCCTTCAAAAGATTGTCCGGAACCAACCACCACCGAAGAGACTGCCGAACTCGAGGGGACATCCGGAAAGACCGATCCAACGACCGCGGACGCCTGTCCCAAGACACCAAAAGATGAAGCTGCAGCGTCCCTGTGTGAAACTGAGCGAAGGGAACTGGCTCGAACGAGGCCACCATCAACCCCACCAGTCTCATCCCTAGCCGGATGGACGGGTGAGGATTGGTAAGAATAAGCTGAGCCAATTCCTGAATCAGAAGAACCTTGGCCTGAGGGAGAAACACTCTGTGCTGGCAAGAGTCCAAGGACATCCCCAGAAAAGTCACCACCCTGGCCGGAACCAGAGAGGACTTGGGGTAATTGATCACCCAGCCGAACCTCTCCAACATAGACACCACCGTGCCGGTGTCCCCTTCCGCCTGACTGAAGGAAGGAGCCATAATGAGAAGATCGTCCAGGAAAGGGACAATGCGAATCCCCTGAGCCCTGAGCAGGGCCATCACCCCTGCCAACACCTTGGTGAACACTCTCGGAGCCGAGGTGAGACCGAATGGGAGAGCTACAAACTGAAAGTGCCGATCCTCCACCACAAAGCGAAGAAACCGCTGATGTGCCGGAAAGATCGGAATGTGAAGATACGCGTCCTTGATGTCCATGGACGTCAAAGTCCCCCTGCCGAAGCGAGCCGATCGCCGACCGCAAGGTCTCCATGCGAAACTTAAGGGGACGAATAAATCTGTTGAGAAACTTCAAATCCAGAATCGGACGGAACGACCCGTCCTTCTTGGGAACGGTGAACAGATTGGAGTAATACCCCAGCCCCACCTCTGAAGGAGGGACCGGGCAAATGACCGCCAACACCACGAGATTCTGAACCGCCGCCAGGAGCCCCTGGGCAGCCACCGGGTCTAGAGGAACCCGAGACCTGAAAAACCTTGGAGGAGGGCGGGACTCGAACTCCAACTTATAACCGGCCGACACCACCTCCCGAATCCATCTGTCCGAGACCTCCTGGTCCCATACCCGGGAGAAGAGTCGCAACCGTCCCCCCACCCGCACGGGTGAGGGCGCCCCTTCATTGCAGAGCGGGCTTAGCAGCTGCCTTGGGCTTGGCGCCCCAGGCGTGAACGGGGCGGCCACGGCCTTTACCCCTATTCCAAACCGCACCCCTGGAAGCCGAGAAGCCCGCACTCCTGCCGGCTCTGGCCCCTCGAAAGGACGGATTGAAGGGGGCCGCCCCCCGAAAGGAACGGCGAAACTTCTTGGGCTGAGGCAGCCTACCTCCTTTGGCAACAGAATCCAGCTTTTCACCAAAGCCTCAAACCCAGAAAAGGAAGAGCCGTGAGAGATCTTTTAGAATTAAAGTCAGCCGTCCACTGTCTCAACCACACAGATCGGCGAATAGCCACCAACAGGGCAGAAGCCCTGCCACACATCAACATGGCATCATCCTGAGCCGCCAGGATAAACGACAGAAAGGAGTCACAACGCTTAAGCGCGAGAAACTCAGCACCCGAGGGATCAAGATCCACACAAATCCCTGACTATGGACCTAACCGCCAAAGCCAAAAGAGCCGAAGCACAAACAGGCCTCAACCCCGAACCCGCACAGACGAAACCATGGCGGGCCAGCTAATCAATCTGGCGATCCTTGCCATCCTTCAGATAAGTAGTGTCAGGAAAATGAACAGCCGCCGTACTAGACAGCCCCAAAACCAGAGCATCCACCTCGGGCGGGACAGACCAACGTTTCAGCAAGTCCGCCGGAAAAGGATATTTCTTATCCCAGCTAGACGGCACCCCAACGAGCCGCGTAGGATGCTCCCACTGCTTAAGGACAACGTCCTCGAAATGCTGCTGACTGGGGAACTCCAGACTCTGCTTAGAGCCCCCAAAAAGCTGGCCCTTAGGTCTGGGAGGATCCTAATCCAAAACCTCAAACATTTGGGTCAAAATAGAAGGCGTATCAGGGGCGGGACCATCCACCTGGTCCCCCTCAGCACCCAGCACCTGCTGGCCCTCTGAATCATCCAATTCTTCCACGAGCTCACCCTCTTCGAGGGGACGATCCGACCAATCCAGGTCCTCAATCACTTCCTCCTCCGAGTCCGGCGGAGGCGGAGATAGGTGTTTACGCTTGGCCGTAGCCTTCTGTGCGGACATGGTGGAAAACATTTTCTCGAGGTTAGCCAACCGGGCACACACCTCTGATTGCGAATCCCCACCCGTGACCACGTCACATGGGGTCCGGAACAGGCGAGGAGGAGAGGGAGATGGCGCGGACGATGACGTACCAGGCACCGAAGTGCTGGACTGGCACTCAATGCTCCGCTGCGCACATGGAATGCAAACAATGACATCATCCCCCGGGAGCGGAGTCCCACAACCCCCACACAGACTGGATTGTCCCGAAGGATCAGATCCGGTATCCCTGGCAGCCTCCATATGGTGAAATTATGGTATTCGCAAACCTAGGGATTTACGCAGTAAGCAACCCGGGATGCCCCCCCTTTTAATAAGTCTAGCTTAAACCGTCACTACCCGGACCACGGGGAAGGCCTAATATCCTTATGTAAATATATAGACAGACATATATATATATCCCAAATTTGCTTCCCAACTACAGGCCAGGAATGTAAGACCGGGAGAGCCCAACAGGAAGGGGTCCCGGGATCTGGAGAACACAAAAAGGGACAACAATCATTCCAGGCACAAGCCAACATATGTAGACAGCAAACATGCGAAAATAAGTGCAAGCTATGTACAGCCATATAAGAAAATATATACATGAAAGGCACATAAGAGTACCAAAAACGTCACCCCTGGCTTCAGAGCCTGACAACATTCCACAACAGGAATGAGAGGAGGAGAGAGCAAGGGGGAGAGTCACAGCGTGGGGCTAATGATGCTCCCGCCCCACGCAAGAGGACCCGCACAAATCCCGCATAAGGAAAAGAAACGGAGGGAGGACCTACCTCGTGTGATAATGGCGGCCGCACACAGGGGAAGAGGGAAGAAAGTAACGCGTCCTCGAAGAACCGCGGGAGCCGTGGCCCCGCCCCCCCTGACGCGCCGTCAATCGCGCGGGCCGCGCGTCCCGAGGCCCCGCCCCCCAACCGCGCCGCTCGTCGGCCCCAGCGAGGGCCGCGCCGCATAGAGGCGGGAAAGAACCGGCGCGCACACCGCGCACACCACAGAGAGAGAGAGAGAGACGTGCTCTCTCTCTCTCTCTCTCTCACTCTCACAAAACCCCCTAGACACGAGCAGAATTATAAGCGCCGCAGGGCGCGGACCCCAGGCAACCGCCACAACGTGTCCCCGTGGCGCCACACGCCCCCGCTTCCAGAAACCCCCAGAGGGGGAGCAGCCAGCGCCAAGCGGAGCGCCCCCCCCACACGTGGTCACCCAAGGGCCAGAGCCCAAACGCACTCCCGGAACCGCAATGCACACCACACAACAGAGGAGTGGGGGGGGGGGGGGGGGAGGGAGTTCAACACCACAAAACCTGAATAAAGAATAAGGAGCTAAATTCCCTGACTACCTAGAGAATCGGGGCATCCCACGTCCGGATCACCACTCCGGGAATCCCGCTATGCCCCGCAATGAAGGGTCGAGCGGAGGAGCTAATCTCCTGAGCACCTAAGGTGCCAGCTACCCTTGCCCGACCTACAGCCGAGGCTGGGAGGCTGCTGCATAACATGGGGATCCATCAAACAGGGTCGGGCAGCAATAGACCATGAAAGGGGGGGGCCGGGGTGATACCCCGGCTACCTGCAAGCAGGAGACTTCTATCTTCTGTCTTGTCGCCATCTTGCAGAGACCAACACTGGGGAATTGGTGGGAGGTACCAGGTGTCTATAGACCGGGAGGGGCTTGCTGAATTTTTGGAGATCTCTGCAAGTGCGCCACCTAGCGGTGAGATTACCCAAGTGTAATAATAATGAGTAAATGAAGTGGGGTGTGTGACATACTTAGAATATATAACCAGCTCAAGAGGAACCACCGTACCAAGGGGGAATGAGCACAGACCTAGCTCCCGGGGTGCTGGAACCCCATCTAGGATCAATAACCTACTGTGCCGAAGAGCCCAAAGGCTCTGTATATAAGGGACATCATCTGATATGCCACCAACGGGCCCAGCAGCTGCAATCCTGCCTGGTGAAAGTAAGATGTCAGCAAGGAGGGACAGAGCCCCTGTAACCAGGAGTCCACTTGTTGCCAAGGAAGAAGGCTCAAGCCTGAACCGAATCCAAGGAATGGAGATACCGTAGCTAATAAGGGACCATGAGGGATTGAGGTGACTGGGCACCCATCCAAATAACTCCCAGAGGACACCGCCGGCCGACTAACCCCCTCGGCCTGACGTAGAGATTGGGAAGTAAGGAAGGACGATCCGGTAGGTCCTAGTGCGGACGCCCCACAGGCATGTCCGAGACATCACCCCCATCCGCACCTTGGCGAGTAGCCTGGGAGCGGAAGAGAGGCCAGAAACAAGGCCCCAATCCACAGGGTTGGTCCTTCAACACTGACTAGTAAAGGTCTTGGTGTCCAGAAGACACAGGGGGAACTAAAAGGATCTAGAACACCACAGGAGGCCAGAAGCCCCCCTTGCACAGGGCGCCTGTGTCCCAAGAGAGATATCATACAGGGACTACCTGTGAGTATAGAATTGCCAAGCCTACCATAGGCCAGCATGGCCCAGACTGCCTCATCATTTTGAGGGAAAGAGAAAGGTTAACATAGAGGCCATCGCCCCATTCCGTTAAGGGCAACCTGCAAGTAAGCCCAGACCCTGCAGGCCTGTACCAACTCCTGAGGGGAAAACAGGGGCTAGAAGCACCCTGACCACCTCTGAGAGGGACCGCCCAGCAAATTCTATCCTGTGTCCAGGGGAACTACCTCCTGGAACCACCAGAAGGAGAAGATACACTCCCAGATAGGAGTCAGGTGCTGTGGCAGTCCCCTCGCCCAGAAGGGCGAGGGCGTCCCTTCATGCTTGGGAAGTCTTGGCAGATTTGGACTTAGCCCTGCCAGAGGGCCCAGGGCATTGCCTGCCCACCCCGTGGTGGAAATGCACTCCGAAAAGTTGGAAGCACACCTCAGGTTCGTGTTTGACACTAACGTAGGGAGGGGGAGGGGTGTCCCTGCCCCGAGGAGGCCGAGATGGCCTTCTGCGTAGGGGTGCCTTACCCTTTTTTCCAAAAAGGTCCAAACAGGCCCCAAATAGACGCCGTCCTCTGAAAGGAAGGCCAGTGAGAGCCTTTTTCGTATCATCGTCAGCACCCCACTGTCGCAGCCAGACCAGGCGGCGAATAGCTACCACAAGGGCAGAGGTTCTAGCACACCTCTTAATGGTGTCATCCAGCGCTGAGAGGATAAACCTCACAAACACATCACAATCTGAGAGCGCACAGACCGGGCGCAGAGCCGTCCCTGCACATGAAAAGGCGTGGGAAGCCAGTCTGTCAATGCGCCGGTCCTCAGCATCCCGAAGGGTACGGTAATAAGGAGCAGTCATAAGGGGGGGGGTTAGTAACCCCTATAATCTGTGCATCCACCACAGGAGGTGCTGACCAAAAGTTAACCACATCTGGAGGGAAAGGGTACTTCCAATCCCAGACCCCTGCGACCCCTTTAAGTTAACAAGGCGATTCCCATTCTTTGGATATAAGATTCTGGAAATGCTCCTGTTCCAGGAATTCCAAGCGCGGCGGCGCTGTGTGGAAACTCTCCTTCTTAGGCTTGGGAGCCTCTCCAGGAGGGGAGATTGACAAAACCTCAAAGATCTTAATAAGTAGTTCATCAGCGTCACACAAACCCCGGGCCCAGAATCATCAAGGCTCCAGGGCATCTCATCCGAGGAGCCCGAATCAGAGAATAGCTCACCTTCATCAGAAGGATCAAGGTCCTGCACAGCAGCAGATTCATCAGTATCATTAGGAACCGGGGAACCAGGAGGCGTCAGGGACCTCTTCTTTCCAGGGCCCAAGCGCTCCGCCAAACTAGACAGCACCTGCTCAGCCGTAGGCAGCCTACGCGGCACGACTTGCCGGTCATCCCCGCTCAAGTGAGACTCATCAGGAGTGAGATTTAGGTCCGGGGAGACGGGTGTATTGAAGTGAGGTGCAGCCACTGGCAAACCTGATTGCAGGGTCAACATCAGCATGGGGCTGACCACACACTGTACACAGCCGGTCATGTCCCCGATGGACCCCGGGTACATAATTATGAGATGCCTCCATATGGCGATTATCTGAGCAGTATGCCCGCAGGGATTTACGCAATAGGCAACCCTGGATGCCCCAAGACCCGCTAGGAATGTGGGAGAATTTTTTATGGGAACCCGCAATAATATATGTCAGGCCGGGAGAAGCCACCGAAATCTTGGCGTCTGAAAGACATAAAGGGGATAAGAGGTGGGTGTCAGTGCCATGCGCAGCTGAATAAAAAATCATAGGAACAAAAACCGCCCGGGAGGGCACTTACATGATCAAGGGAGGAGGCGGATCGCAACCACGCACGCGTGCGAAGACCGTCAAAATGGCGCCACGCGAACCTCGAGAGGCGGGCCTGATCTGTCCGCGACGCGGGGCGCGTCATGCCAAGTCCCCGCCTCCCCCAAAGAGCGCGAAGCTCTAACCAGCGCAACGTCAATGACAGTAGTGAATAGGACACACATACAGAGTGTAATTAAGGAGATTGCTCTCAACACTAGAGAATGATGCTGCCGCCCGGGCTGCACACTTCATGTAATGAAAGGACACACACGCGCACAGACAAGGTGCACCCAAGTGTAAATAAAAAGTCAACGGCCATAAACGCGTTAACATTACGCTGGGACCGCCACACACATACACCCCCCCTCTTTCTTCTCCCCTGAGGTACAGGAGGAAGCGAGGGAGAAGCGGACCTGCACCCAGGGTTCATCGCTATGAGGGACATGGGCAACAATGCGGGAGGGGCATCTAATGGAGGCTCACCATCGGCCTAAACCGCCTACCCTATGGTGGGGGATTGCGGTGGAGCGTAGCTCCATGAGCACACGAGGTGCTACCTACCTTCACCCGACCAGCACAGCCCAGGCTGGGAGGCACATCCTTATCGAAGAGGACGGGTGGTAATAGTCCTGCAGGGCCGCAGGCTGTAAAAGCCCCGCTCACCTGCGAGAGAGTTGATACTTCATGTCTTCGCAGTCAGCACTGCAGAGAAATCTGGGGATTTGTGGGAGGTCCCCGGGTATATGAAGGGCCAGGAGGAGCCTGTTTTTGCAGTGAACAGCGCCCTCTTATATTGGAGCAGGACGTACTGTATGCTTAGAATACAGCAATTTACTTACATAACCTTTGCAACCTTGCTAGGTGACAAGGTGGATGACTTACATACATTGCAAATGAAATGACAAAAAAAGGTTCTGGAGGCAAAGGTGTACTTACCTTATGTCCTGCTTAGCTGATCGGAGCTAGTGCTGTGATCAGTAACTCACATGATCACTCAATCCAAGCACCCACAACCCATGCCAAAAAATGGAGTCTTGTATGATGGTGGGTCATTTGCGGGGGTGTGGCAGGTCCCTGAAGATGCAGGACGTGAGGGCTGCAGTTTGGGCTCAGATCCAGTGATCAGGTGAGTTACTAAATGCCGACAAGATGCAGGTGTGGGGAAAATGCATCCAAGATTTTTTCTCATTGGAAGGAACGACAGACTGCTGAACACTTCCTGTCTGGTTATGTAAGTCATTCATGTCTGCCCTGCATGTTTATGAAAGTCAAAGCTTTCTGACCCCCCCCCCCCACCCAGTGCTTAGCCCATGGATTGAGTGACAGTTGACTGGTTACTTATAGTCCCAGCTTCAGCATTTGCATTTCTTGCAGTGGGCCCTCCGCCAGTTCAGGTTATTGCCCAAATCAGGCTTAGCGTGGTGGGGGTTGGTCGGGGGATGTTACAGAATGCTTGGATTTTCTCTAGGGATGTAAAGATATACATTACAGTGTTTTATTAAAATCAAACTGCAGGAATTTATTAACTTCCAGTTTCTACAAAAAGTAGAAGACATTTCCTTAAAGCTTTCATTCTAAAATGGAAGCCCCCACACATTCTAGAATGGAATCTACTTCCTCAATGGGTCTCCATATGATGGGGAACCTGAACCATCACATATTAGATGCAATCTGCGGTCACTCAGAGACATGGTGGCGGATAGATTAAGCCTCATTGTGAGTCTAGGGGGCAGCAGACATTCACAGTACAGACAGACTTCTCGCTATTAACCACAGTGTAAGTCTGTTTTAAATGACTGCATGTTTAAAAACAAAAAACATAGGGTTTTCCTTTTCTTTTGAGAGATACACAAACAGATGGAATACATAGAAAACTTCCAACCAGATATAGGTCCATGTTGACATTCAACAGTAGCAGAAGCTCTGACAGTCCAAACAGGGATTCCAAAAAGTTCACCAGAAAAAAAATGTTCTGTTAAGTTCATTCGCTGTCAAATTTAATGGAATTCACAGACGTAGAAATGGCACCACCGCAGTAACTGCCTCGCTTTTTCTTAGTCTTCTCATGGCGGAAAGATTTCCCTTTTGTGAATTTTAAAACATTATTGGCTCTCTCACCCCAGTCTCCGCTGGCGCCCATCTGGAATAAAATAATACATTTTAAAACTAGTTCAAATACATTATTAGGGACAGCTGGTCTAGTGACAGGCTGAATGTATTTTCATCAAATACACTTCTCTGCTTATAAATCTGTTACATTTTCTTACTGCAATGTAAACAGAGCACAATCATTAGTTTGTGATACATAAGTAACATCTCAATGTAACATGTTTACCCTGCAGTAGGAAACATTTACGGATTTATCAACTTGAAAGGCTGACGAAAATACAAACAGTCCTGTATCAGGCCACCTAGCAAAGTATAGTTGTCCCTTAAGAGGTTAGTTCTAGGACCAAGACGACTTATGGGACAAAAAAGGGGGTTTGTCTTTATAGATTTTAGAAAAAGGACCAGTTTTGTGGATGGCAGAGGTAGGTAGATTTGGTCATCTAATGCAAAGGAATTGCACATGCAATGCTGCTAAAGAGAAAGGCCATACATGCCGATTCACTAGTTTCATCTCACAGAACAAATTAACATTACTGGGTGCAGAGATTGAGTGCCATGGCATGCAGCCATCCTGAATGCCACTCTATTCATGAGAAGCGAATGAATTAGAGGTGAGGCTGTTGCCCAGCCAGACCAGAAATGTCAATGGCAACAAGTAGCTCATCTGAAGCCTGGCCCCTGTGCCCTTCCTCTATTTCTTGGAGCACATCTGCAAAGTTTGCCTCCCCACCTTTACATTTTTATTTTACGACCACCTCTAAAGAGTGAGCAAGCTCGGCAAGTGTGGCCCTTGAAGCTTGCCATGTTGGCACACGCTTGGAACACTGAGGAACAGGGATGGCGGCACAACCACATTTGAAGGTGCTTTTGAAAAAAAAATGCAAAGGTAAGGAGCGGCAAACTTGCTCCAGCAGCTACATCAGGACATAGGAAATTGAGGAGACGCACATGGGACAGGCTTCAGGTGTGCTCCTTGCTGCCTTATTGCAATAGCATGGATTAACCAAAGCACAGGGCCACAAGCTTGGAGGCTTTCTTCTAAAGAAATGGGTTGCTAAAAACATTACCTTTGCTTCGAAAGAATTATTAGCCACTCGAGGGTCAACTTCAACTTCCTCTTCTACTACCCTTCGAAATGGTACATTTTTCTGACCATCCTAAATCACATCAAAAGAAATTAAAAAAGAAAAACATTAGGAAAGTACTAAAAATACTAAAAGTCTCCCTAGAAAGTGCATTCACTGCAAAAGCCACTCACTGTTTTAGCCCCAATCATTTAAAAGCTAGCACACAATATGTAGCTCCTGTACCAATGCTATAGCAAAAAAAAAAAAAAATACTATTTGTCGAGTGGCATGAACAGCATTGCGTATAACTTTGTTAAAGTGTACAAGGAATGTAGTTCTTTCATCCATCAGGGTACCCTGTAGATCACTGGTCCCCAACCTTCCTCCTCAAGGCCCGCCAGCAGGCCAAGTTTGCAGATCTCCACCACAACACAATTAAAATAATTAGTGCTAAAGAGCCACAAAGCATGACTCATTGGTGGGCCTTGAGGAGAGAGTTGGGGGAACACAGCAATGTGCCACAGTTTGGGGCTGCAACAGAACATGTGTGCATCAGAAATACCAATGTTTTTAACAGTAAGGGATTAGGAGTGTTTAAAAGAGGAGGACAATGCATGTGTAGGACTGGCTTTTGGTATTGAGACATTGATACATTTGCACGACAGATTTGCAATTGTATTGATTAAAACCACTTGATGAAACATCCACTAGATCTAGGGATGCAAACTCCACTTTTGTAAATGTAAACAAGATAGTGTTTGTACCAGCCAGCTACTCATGGTTAGCTTCCCAAAAACTGAATCAGTAAAGCTAAAGGGATGTGCTCTTGAAATGTATCACAGCAGAGCTTGCAATTTCCTCAGTGGGGGAATCAAGACTGGAACTACTCATTTTATGGAACACAACTATTGATTTCAGTTTTTTAAACCACTTCAAGCCGACCTTAACCATTCCTGGCAAATCTGTGTCTGGTAGAATCCAGATTGTCAAATCTTTGAGATATTCACCCTTTCCTCGAAGCTTTGTATGACCTGGGGAAGGGGGTTCAAACTGCAGTGCCACCTGCCCCTTTTACATATGTGGCTGTCTTTCATGAGGATATGACCTGCCCCGGCAGCTAAAGGCAAGTCTTACGAATGAAGGCCTCACAGATGGCTTGAAGAGGTAGGGTAGGTTAGAGTCCTTGATGACCAGTATCTTCTTTGGTACATGCAAATGGGGGTTTAGATTTGCTTCATGAGGAAAAAAAATGCAACACTTGTAGACTAGACTGGGATGAATCTTTCCAACAAGTAGGAGAGATTCAAGCGTTGCATAATGTTCCAATTTGACCTCCAATACCTTACTGTCTCAATAAGAGTTGAAAAAAATTCTCATGATAGTAAAAAAGCCTGAGAATGCCACTGTTACTGAATCACCAAATAAAGGCAATAGAAGTCAATGGCCCTTTTTACTACAGCGTAAAAAGGAGTAAAATGTTAAAGTTCCATTGGCTTTCACCGTTTTCCTAGCTGGTGATTCAGCAACAGTGACATTCTCAGGCTTTTTTCTCAAAGTGAATTTTATACTACCATGATAATTTTTTCAAGTCTTTTTGAATAGAGGTCTATGTATAATAGGTATCGCTGCAGTCTGTCTTAAACATACACACAAGGGCAGACTAGATAAGACATTGTGGTCATCTACCATCTTTTAAGTTTCTACATAGGGATTCCCTTTAAAGGCAGTCAAGTCCTAAACCCTTAAAGGGTTTCACTGAAGTAAAATATTCCAAAGGTTTCAAATTACAGAGCTTTAGCAATCAACAAAACTGATGTGCCCTGCCCTCCTGCTTTGCCTTTAGTCTAGATGCAATATACCTCTGACCAAAGACTTGTATGCAACAGAAGATCTGCAAAAAAGCCCCTTCAGCAGACTCTGATCACATCTCACGATGCATCAGTTTCAAGACCTGAGAAAGGCTTTAGAATGGCAAGAACTGCTTATAAATGTATGGACTAATTAAGCAGTATAACATAGCAATGCTTTAGACAGAAGGACAATCTGGATCACGTGTACATGTTGCTTAACTAAACCTGTCACATGGAGAAGGCAAATAAAGTCACCACCCATGTATTCATGCTTGAATTTTAGGCCAGTCCAGGGAGGGAACATGTCCCAGCAGTACCAGAGGCATTGGCAGGTATAAGTCCCTGTAGAGCAACCCTTTCCTCAAGAACCAACAGGTCATGTTAAAGGGCCACTCCAGCCCCTTTCTACAAAATAAAGTCCCACCCCCTCCAAATAGCAATTATGCCTATATTTTTTTTCATTAGGACTCCCCTTCACCCTGAATCCTCCCTGAACCCTGAAGTATGCAGTGCAGCAGTTGCGACAAAATACACCCACCGCCATCCTCCCAGAAGTCCAGGTCAGCCGCTTGGAGCGACACTCTCAGCATCGCGCGATGCAGCGGAAAAGGACGGCAGGCGTTTGGTACCGCATCTGCAACTTTGGGGGCTGGATTCTGGGTGAAGGGGAGGGTCTTTCTTTTATTAGATCAGCATAATTGCTATTAGGAGGGGGCAGGGCATAGGTTTATTTTGAAGGAAGGGGCTGGGGTGGCCCTTTAAGATGATCTCCACAAAGGCAGCTCTTTCTACAGCTCTGAGCACCAATTACCTAAACTGTTTGTCTCGGTGGACATCTGCAAAACATGGTGAGGGTTGGGGAACAATGTTGTAGAGCATTGTGGTCATAAGGTCCATAAAACTACAGACAATAGTATGACTTTCGTCTGTCAAACTTCTGCTTGTAAATGAATCAATAAACACAATGAACACATATGTAGAATATTTGTGGGTTTTATTCTTCTACATCAATAAGGTTAAATAAAAAAACCTTTAATATAAAGGCAAACATAATATTGTCCCACAGTCCATGATCAAGAAGGTAGACAATCTTCTGTCGACCGCCCTCATTTTCTCACCTTCTTGTTAGTCTTGGGGAATGTGTTTGGGGTTTTTACTTGAATCTTCTTATTTGTAGGCGTTGACTCCTGATCATCTTCTCTCTTCCGTTTTCCAGCAGTACCTAAACACACGTGATCATAAAATGAATACCAACATTTTCTAGGGGACCTAACTAAGGACCGGATTTATCAAGCACTTCTGCCAGACAATGCCATGTCAATGAAAATTAGAGAAGTGCATGTTGCTGCACCTCTAATGTGTTAGTAAATGTGTTTCTTGCAGCGCAGCATCATATGCAAGCGTGATATATAGATATAATATATATAATAATAAATAATAATAATAATAATATATATCTATCTTGCACCGATGTGGCAGAAGTGCTTGATAAATCAGACAAAAGAGAAGAGTGTGCTGAGGGAGTGGACAGCATTTTCACATTAGTTTAGTAACTAAGCACTAGCATGTCTTAAGATTTAAGGGACCATTACACTGCAGGATCCATCTTGCACCACAGCCTTTTCCTTCCTGGGTTTCCATACACTCAAGACAACCATATCAATAGTAGGGCATGAGGAGGCTTGTTCTAGATCGGCAAGAGACATATGTTTTTGAGGAAAGAGTTGAACAAGACCTCAGAAAATCCTCCTGTCTCTTGCCGATCTAGAACAAGCCCCATCATGCCCCACTGTTGATATGGTTGTCTTGAGTGTATGGAAACCCAGGAAGAAAAAGGCTGTGGTGCAAGATGGATCCTGGAGTGTAATGATCCCATAAATCTTAAGGTATAAATCTTTAGCCTAGAACGACTCACCTCTTCTCAGTCCTATGGCACATGTGTGGGCTCTTGTCCAATCAGAGCTGTATGCGGTGTATATTAAATGTTTGTCAAATGGCTCGTTTATGGCAAACGGAGCGGGCACGGGCACATCCCCTGCAGCGCACACACTTCTGCCTGAACCAATATGAATAGGGGCAGTGGCTGGCCATGGAATCTGTTAGATTGCAGGGCAGTGTCATGTGGGTTTTGTTTTGCTTTAAAAAGGTTCCCAAATCTGCAGCAAGCTCATCTATGAAAAATACCATTTTGTGAGTACTCACCTGAAAAATGGATATTGTTGGTGTGCCACACACCCCGCTTCACCTTTAATATTCTTCACGATTGGGTTACTCACCGCCAGGTGACGCTGTGCAGAGAGGAAGTCTTGTAACGAGCCCCCTTCCGGCCTATATATACCTGGTACCTCCCATTTATCACCAGTGTATTAAAAAGCAGAAAGACAAGGTACCAGTATTTTAACGGTAACCTCAAAATAAATCAATATAAAACGAAAGCTTCACCATATAAAGGATTCGGAATACCGAAAAGGGTGGGAGTGTAGCGGGGTGTGTGGCACACCAACAATATCCATTTTTCAGGTGAGTACTCACAAAATGGTATTATTCTTGGTGTGCCACACACCCCGCTTCACCTTTAATATTCTTCACGATTGGGACATCCAAAAGCAGTGTCCACAAGGGATGGGCATCTCAAGGCCAGGTGAAGCATAACTTAAATGACTGCAGTCTGCAGAACTTTGCGGCCAAAAACAGCATCCGCTGAGGCCCGCACATCAACTTTGTAAAACTTAGAAAAGTATGAACAGAAGACCAAGTGGCGGCCTTACAAACTTTATCAACAGAAGCTTGGTGCTGAAAAGCCCAAGACGCCCCAATGGTGCGAGTAGAATGGGCAGTGATACGAAAAGGGGGAACTCTTCCCTTAGCAGAATAGGCCGCAGTAACGGCCTGACGTATCCACTTGCTAATGGCAGATTTGGCTGGTGCCAAACCCTTCTTAGGCCCATAGGGCACAACAAAAAAGGAATCCGTCTTACGAAAAGGAGACGTGATAATGAAGTAGTACTTAACACAGCGTACTACATCCAGACAATGCAAAACCCTCTCTTTGTCATTCTTAGGATTAGGACACAAGGAGGGAAGAACAATATCCTGATTCAAATGAAAAGCAGAAACAACCTTGGGAAGAAAGTCTGGCTTGAACCGAAAGACCACTTTATCCTGATGCCTCTCAAAGTAGGGCGCCTGGATAGACAAGGCCGCCAACTCTGAGACACGCCGGACCGAAGTGATAGCTACCAAGAAGACCATCTTCTGAGTCAGGGTAGACAAATCAATATCTTGCAAAGGCTCAAAAAGAGGAGCCTGAAGAGCAGAAAGAACCAAATTCAAATCCCAAACCGGGAGTAATGGTTTCCTGGGAGGCCGCACATGCGTAACCCCCTGGAAAAAAGTTTTAACTAAAGGCTGAAGCGCAAAACGCTTCTGAAAAAAGATAGATAAGGCAGAAACTTGCCCTTTCAACGTACTTAGCTGAAGACCAGAGTCCAGCCCTGATTGTAAAAACTCCAGAATCCTGGAGACCGAAAAGACCCTAGAAGGAAAAGATCTCATCTCACACCAAGCGATGTAGGCTTTCCAAGTCCTATAGTAGATGATAGAAGACGACCTCTTCCGGGCACTGATCAGAGTCTTAACGACTGAGTCAGAAAGACCCTCCTCCTTCAAGATGACGGTTTCAGCAGCCAGGCCGTCAAACCCAGCGCTGGTAAATTGGGGTAACACAACCGACCCTGAGTGAGCAGATCGGGCCGAAGAGGCAGGACGAACTGGTCCACTGCCAGCCGCACGATGTCTGCGAACCACACTCGCCTTGGCCACCTTGGGGCCACGAGAACGGCGGACACCCTTTCCAGAGCCAACTTCCGAACCACCCTGCCCAGCATGGGTATCGAAGGAAACCGGTATAGAAATCCCAGATCCCCCCAGCTCAGGGACATGGTGTCCACTGCCAGAGGATCCTGGGAGAACGACACGAAGTTCGGGAGCCTGTGATTGTGACGAGAGGCAAACAGGTCAACCTCTGGTGTCCCCCATTGGAGACACAGTGAGCAAAACACCTGAGGATGGAGAGCCCATTCTCCCAGAAGGGGAGAGCCCCTGCTCAACCGGTCCGCTTCCTGGTTCTCCACTCCGGGAATTTATACCGCCGAGAGACAAAGAACATGGGCCTCTGCCCAGGTCAGGATCAGGGACACCTCTCTGAGAGCACTCAGACTGTGAGTCCCTCCCTGATGATTGATGTAAGCAACCGCTGTTCGATTGTCTGAACGCACCTGGACCATTCGCAGACAGCCGGCGCGCGCACGCCTAGAGGGGAGCGAGGGAGGCGGCGGCCGGCCGCCGACGAAGATAAGGTAAGGAGTTTGGGGTGTTTGGGGGGGGGGGGGGGGGGGTTCACCCCGCGGGACATCCCGGTCTCGGATGTCCCGCGGGGAGGGAGGTGATCGGCCGTGGGTGTTGGTCCACTTTAAACAACTGACCCTTTGGCAGGGTGACAGCCTCAGGCGGATCTAAATTCAAAATTTCAAACATTTGAGCCAGAATGGAGGGGGTGTCAAGGGAAACCCCCGCCGACCAATCGCCAATAGCATCAGCCTCAAGCTGATCTGCAGGCTCATCTGACTCCAACAGGAATTCTCCCTCCTCGTCCGGGGAGCCATCGGACCATTCAACAGGCTCACATACCTCATCCTGTGAAGCCGGAGGTACCGGAGTCAGGTGCTTACGTTTTGCAGTGGCTTTTGACCCTGCTTTAACGGACACTATTCTCGAGGCCGGCCAATCGTGCCGCCACCTCGGATTGCGAATCCCCACTCTTGACAGTGTCACGCGGGGTCCGGAACAGGAAGGGAGAGGTAGGAGATGATGAAAGACTAGCCAAGTAATATAGAGCCGGGAGGCCGCTTTAATCAGGGATTCCTGGGATCTGTAGGGGAAGAAAAAACCAACAGTCAGACCCCCAAACATGTGGCAACATGCAAACATACTTATGCACAGCACCAAGGTGCCTTTAAATAAGCAAAGGAAAAAACCTTGCCCTCTATTTAATACATAATAATAATAAAACATCCTCTTAAAAATCTCTCCCCCCTATGTCTAATAAAAACTATAAATATTATAGATCTTAAATAACACTCAACGGCCCCACACAAGGTGGGGCCACTTACCTGCAAAGATCTGAGAGCAGCAGCAGCATGGACGACGTAGCAGCCAGCAGCAGCAGTAGGAGCCAAAAGTAAATAGACCCATGTGCGGCAGCGAGCCCCCCCCCCCCCCCCACGTGTCTTCCTTTTAAGACAGGAAGGAAGTGGGGCTGGGGCCGGCCGCATGACACTGCCGCCGGTGCCACGCCCCCGTTTCCACGTCACCGGGGCCCGCCCCCCCTCAAGCCCGATCAGTGCGGCCAATTCATCAAGGGATTACTACCAGATGAGCCACTACAACGGGCACCAAAAACAAAGGCAGGAGGAGGGGGGAGGGAGGGGAAGTAACAGCGCAGCCGACGCTGACAATGCGGCCTGCCCAACGGCGGCCGAACAGAAAAGAGACCAGCGGGGGAGGGGGGCTGTGACACACCAAAGGCTCAGGCAGCAAGCCAGCCTGCCACAGTGCAGCCCGCCCCAGCCGCCCCTAAAGCTGACCTGAACACTGGCCAAGCCGGCCAGCACCATTAAAAAGACCTGCCCGAGAAGCTCTAAGAGGAATAATCAGACCAAGTGCACTCTTGCGGTGCAGTCTGATAAGTGCACAAAAGTAAAACACACATGTAAAAGTCATACAGTGAAATACAAACACAATACACATCCCTCTAACCCCCCCCCCCATAGTGAAGGGAGAAGGGACCGTAACGGGAGTGTAAGGGGCTAAAGGGACCCTCGGGACAGGGGCATCCCATTTCCGGATCACCATGCCGGATAGCCGCATTGCCCCCAAAAGAGGGGGTCGAGCGGAGGAGATAAGCTCCTAGGCACCTATAGTGCCGTCTACCAATTGCCCAGTGAGCAGCCTAGGCTGGGAGGCTTCCATTCCACCATAAAGGTATAAACAATCAAAACCGGGCAGAAATAGACCAAAAGGGGGTGCCGGGGTAAGACCCCGGCTACCTGTAAGCAGGAGACTTCAATCTTCTGTCTTGTCGTCAAGCAGAGAGAAAAACACTGGTGATAAATGGGAGGTACCAGGTATATATAGGCCGGAAGGGGGCTCGTTACAAGACTTCCTCTCTGCACAGCGTCACCTGGCGGTGAGTTAACCCAATCGTGAAGAATATTAAAGGTGAAGCGGGGTGTGTGGCACACCAAGAATAATCCCCCCAGCCTCGGCTCCTGGCGGCAAAGTCAGAAAGTAGAAACTAAACTACTAGAATGAAGAACATGACATACCATTCACTTCTCCGCCTTCTTCCTCTTCATCACTGGAGGAACTCTCCTCTGAACTCTCTTCAGCCTTCTTGGCTGCATTGTTTGGAGTAGACTTCGCACTTTTGGGAGTAGTCACCGGTTTAGCAGCAGACGGGGACTTCGAGGTAGGTTTTTTAGGTTCATCCTCTTCTGAGCTGCTCTCTTCAGAGCTACTCTCTTGTTTCTTTGGGACGGACTTAACTGATTTTTTCACAGCTGGTTTTTTAGGTTTCTCCTCTTCTTCACTGGAGCTGTCTGATGAAGAACTACTACTGGCCTTAGTTTTATTCACAGGAAGTGGTTTATTTGCTGCAGGCACTGCAGAGGCCGTCTTTTTGGCAGGAGCCTTGTTAACTGTACCATTGGGCTTTTTTGTGGCATCCTCATCTTCACTGTCTGGAAAGAAATTGAAGTGGGTCCGTTAAAACACAGATGAGACATGAAGAGTGCAAAGGGCATCTTTTTTTTTGGGGGGGGGGGGGGATAAATAGACCTAAAGTATTCTGCGTATGGCAAAACATGAGACTAGGCTCGAAAAACCCCCACCCGTAGGTTTTTAAAAATATATAATAGCCTAAAATAATTTTAAAAGGCACAACCTTTTTGGGACTGGAGATATTCAGGCAGCCCTAACCATCCACCAATCTATCCTAAATATAATGACCCTTACTGGAAATAATAACCAAATACACCACAGGTAGAAGCAATTCAATTTTAGGCGTAATTCCAATGTACACTGATCTTCCAATACTTAGTAAGGATAAAGGTGTTTACCAGAGCTTTCCGAAGAGCTAGAGTCTTTTTTGTCAGCAGCCGGTTTGGTGGGAGCTGGTTTTGCAGGTGGCGTTTTAGTTGCCGACTTAGCTGGGGTCTTTTTCTGCTTTTCATCATCACTTGAGTCTGTATAAAAAAAAAAAATGATTATAAAGCTATGCATTTTTAAATCGGAGCAAGATTTTCACCATATTGGGGTTTGTTCCTCCTGCTCGGGGAACCCTTATATAGGATGCCCTGCTGTATGTCAGCCCAATTAGTCATAAAACTGACACCACCACTAATTAAAGTGTGCAAAACTATCTTTATTAAATAATCTATATTACATATACAAGCTATCCTAAAATACATGTACACAAAGACACCTAAAAAATGCCAAGTCATCATGCACGAATAACTATGTCCATGTAAAGACAATTTATATAACCAAGAAGCTCTTGATCACTCCAAGGCTTCTGACACCAGCAGTTCAATGTGCTGGTGTGCAGCATTCCAGTGCGCTGTACCACACCAATACCGTACTAATCGTAACCCTAGACCTAGTGCCTAGAAAAGCTGCTGACAAACAGTTTTTAACATTCTGCAGGGAGAACCGAGTGTCTGCAACCAGCTTGTAAACAGTTATACTCCTGAATGGCTTGTCCAATTACTGCCCGGCTCAACTAAAATAGGCAAATATATAATAACTGGCCAATGGTAATGCAGACTGTAGGATCTTTAGACTTCCGGTAAATCAAAGTACACAGACAAATGATAAATAAGGCGATATATTGTTGGTAAAAACACAAGCTGCAATCCAATCTTACAAAACAATATACCACACGCTATGATCCGACATACACATATACAATGATAAAGGCAGACTTAAAGTGGTCCTTCACTCTGAATAAGAGTCTATCTTTTATGTTTCCCACACCCTGTACATACAGATTGCTCACATTGAAAACCATCCTGCCTGCATTTTATGAGCCTTTAAACATCCAAGATGGCAGCTTATGGATCAGGCAGCCTGCAAACAGGAAGTGCCTTCTGACTGTGCTGCTCTGCATTCTGGGACTGCTGACCTTTTCCTGACCCCAGCTCTGCTCTGTCTGAGCAAAACACAGCTATAACCCGCCCCCCGTACTTTATCCCACTCTCCTCAGTAAGCGTGATGCTTCTGAGTCAAGATGTCAGCACCCGTATCCTAAAGAGTTGCAGCCCAGTGGGGGAAAGAATAATAAGCGAGTGGCTAAAAACTTAAAATATATAAATTTTAGATGCTGGGGAATTGTTTAATGGTTTGGGCTTTTCATTAAATCATGCTGAAGGTCCAGTTTAAGAGCATTACCTGACCAGTAACTCATACAACTACCCTCCTGACCGGGGAACCCACAGGCAGAGCTTTCCGCTGGCAGGGCCTCCTCTCCCTTATACCCAGATATAACTTTGATGTCTAGACCTGCCCTAGCAGTTTCACTAGCCTGAAACTTTTGGAAACCCGATTTGCAGAGAAACCTTGGCCTTTTACCCAGACCCTGAAACTGGTTTTGCCAATTATGGTTTTAGGAATTTATAGAACTTTTAGACAGATTGTTTATGGTTTTGGGTGGAATAACTTCTGTTGGAGACCTGGTTTTATTAGGGTCGGAAAGGAATGTGGGCTGCCCAGCCTCTGGGCTTGAGAGGGACATTGGCCTGCCTGAATGACCCAACCTATGCATGACTGGTCGAATGCAATTGATTATACATACAGAAATAGAATAAAACACTAAACAATATTTTAACAATATTCATTTTCCATAAAGTCCCCTTATTTACAAGCTCTCTCCACACAAAGGGCTGCACCACCTAATCGGCCAAGCTTGCTGCCACCAAAGAGGGCGCTATAGCTGGAGTTATTGCTAGCTATTTCCAGATCCAGGTGCAATAACTCAGCACCCGCATCTGTCCTGGGCACAATATTTCTGCCTCTGTCCTTGCATACTGTAATTCTACATGTGTCCTGGGCAAAATAATTCTGTGTCTGTTACATTTTAAAGGGCCATGTTTGCTATTAACCCCAGCCCTTTCAAAGCAAACAGAATACTGATGTGGCCCTTGGTGAAAATGAGTGACATCCCTGCTCTATATGGTAGGCCAAAAATATATACACAATACAAGACTGATATGCGCCTAGGCTAAAGGTACAGCGGGGATGTGGCATGGGATCGCCCAGCAAGAAGAGTGTACCAGGCGACCCCTGGGAATACACACAGTGAGGCATCCCAATTTAGAATGCTTCATAAGAGAGGAAGACTAATGGAAGTAGAGTCTTACAGACTATAATCATGGGGTTGTTCCTCTTTAGAAATGGACAGCAGCAGCATGCATTTCAACGGTTCATTTCAAAAATCGGACCAAGAGCGTGGCATTCCCGCCCCTCCCCATCCCCATAGGCAGCGTGGCATTCCCGCCCCTCCCCTTCCCCATAGGCAGCGTGGCATTCCCGCCCCTCCCCTTCCCCATAGGCAGCGTGGCATTCCCGCCCCTCCCCTTCCCCATAGGCAGCGTGGCATTCCCGCCCCTCCCCTTCCCCATAGGCAGCGTGGCATTCCCGCCCCTCCTATTCTCCATAGGCAGCGTGGCATTCCCACCCCTCCCATTCTCCATAGGCAGTGTGGCATTCCCGCCCCTCCCCTTCCCCATAGGCAGCGTGGCATTCCCGCCCCTCCCCTTCCCCATAGGCAGCGTGGCATTCCCGCCCCTCCCATTCCCCATCGGCAGCGTGGCATTCCCGCCCCTCCATTCCCCATAGGCAGCGTGGCATTCCCGCCCCTCCCCTTCCCCATAGGCAGCGTGGCATTCCCGCCCCTCCCATTCTCCATAGGCAGTGTGGCATTCCCACCCCTCCCATTCTCCATAGGCAGTGTGGCATTCCCACCCCTCCCATTCTCCATAGGCAGTGTGGCATTCCCGCCCCTCCCATTCTCCATAGGCAGTGTGGCATTCCCGCCCCTCCCATTCTCCATAGGCAGTGTGGCATTCCCGCCCCTCCCATTCTCCATAGGCAGTGTGGCATTCCCGCCCCTCCCATTCTCCATAGGCAGTGTGGCATTCCCGCCCCTCCCCTTCTCCATAGGTAGTGTGGCATTCCCGCCCCTCCCATTCCCCATAGGCAGCGTGGCATTCCCGCCCCTCCCATTCCCCATAGGCAGCGTGGCATTCCCGCCCCTCCCATTCCCCATAGGCAGTGTGGCATTCCCACCCCTCCCATTCTCCATAGGCAGTGTGGCATTCCCGCCCCTCCTATTCTCCATAGGCAGTGTGGCATTCCCACCCCTCCCATTCTCCATAGGCAGTGTGGCATTCCCGCCCCTCCCATTCCCCATAGGCAGCGTGGCATTCCCGCCCCTCCCATTCCCCATAGGCAGCGTGGCATTCCCGCCCCTCCCATTCCCCATAGGCAGCGTGGCATTCCCGCCCCTCCCATTCCCCATAGGCAGTGTGGCATTCCCACCCCTCCCATTCTCCATAGGCAGTGTGGCATTCCCGCCCCTCCCATTCTCCATAGGCAGTGTGGCATTCCCGCCCCTCCCATTCTCCATAGGCAGTGTGGCATTCCCGCCCCTCCCATTCTCCATAGGTAGTGTGGCATTCCCGCCCCTCCTATTCTCCATAGGCAGCGTGGCATTCCCAAGAAGCGGCGGCAGATACAGCGAAGACAGCGGGAAAGGATTGGTTGCCCTGCCCGCCTGCCGCTCCTCCATCTTCTGGCCTTCCGTGGCTGTGGCGGCCTGGCCAGCAGCACAGGAGTGATTTAAAGCCAATTTTCCATTCTTCCCTTTTTTTCCCACATTCGCCTGATAAGACGCCCCCACATTCCCCCGCTTTTGGGAAAAAGAAGTGCGTCTTACAGGGCGAAAAATATGTTAATGAATTTTCATGTGCAGCAATAATTACCATGGCGAGGGATGCCTATGTTTTAAGGGTGTTGGTCTGGTTTAACGCTTCTCCCACAGCCACAGTGAGCCATACACCACCACGTTGCCTTCTGTAGAAATAAGTGCATGCTGACAGCGTGCCGTGTCTTCTATGACACACAGGGTGGATTAGAAGAGTATGACATGTTTAAGAGACATTAGGCTAGCTTCCCCTCTGCAGGTTAGAGCAGGTACAGGTAAATTGAACACTAAAATAACTGCCCTGACTTGGGGTGCCAGAGTCAGGCCATGGAAAGTGTGAGAAGGCCAGCGACAGGGGCCTTTAATTATAACTCACTACTGCAATGCCCTTACCAGAGCTGTCGGATGAGCTGGAGTCTTTTTTGGCGGCAGCAGGCTTTGCTGGGGTAGTTTTAGCTGAACCAGGTTTGGCAGGAGTCTGTTTTGCTGGGGTAGTTTTAGCTGAACCAAGTTTGGCAGGTGTTGGTTTTGCTGGGGCAGTTTTAGCTACTGGCTTAGCAGGGGTCTTCTTTTCATCCTCATCATCACTTGAGTCTGTATGGGAAAGATATGTCTATATGTAAAGCTAGAACAAGTGATGGGGCAGAAGGAACCACAGACCAGCCAACACACAAAAAAGAGTCACAAATGTTACTTTGCATACATTCTGATATCAAGCTACGTTTTTACTTGCTAAAGCAGAGCAGCATGCGCCATTTAATTAGTTTATCATTTAATTTCCTGCAAGCCCTCTTACCCGAGCTGTCAGAGGAGCTGTCTTTCTTGGCTGCAACGCGTTTGGCAGCAGGCTTTGCAGGGGTAGTTTTTGCTGCTGGCTTAGCTGGAGTTTTTGCCGCTGGCTTAGCTGGAGTTTTTGCCTCTTCCTCATCACTCGAGTCTGGGATAGAGGGGAAAAAAAAAAAAAAAATCAATACCTTAAAAGTGGACCAAAACCAACCCTGGAGTCTGAGAGTCAAGGGCAGGCATACTTTCTCCCCCTGGGGCATCCAGATTTGGGAAACCCTGCTGTGTAAAACCCGAGGTCGCCCGGAAAATCACCTTTACCGGGCCAACAGCACATGCACAAACAGAGACCACATCCCCGCTATCCCTTTAACAGGGCACGTGCCCACACCAGGCATTTGTGAATGGCTGGTGCAGGCATGCTCCTCATTAGAGGGTAGCGGCGAATGTGCCACCAGTGCGCTTGGATCAGGAGCGGATCCGAGAGCGATGACTGGACGAGAGGCTGCACATGTGCTGTAGGATAGGGGATGGGTGAGTGAGATTGTGCAATCAGGGGGGTTTCACACAGCGGGGCCTCCCGGATAGGGGTGCCCCAGAGGCAAGGACCAAAACCAAATATAGTTAAAATCCAGGGTTTTGGTCCACTTTAATAGGACGACAATTGCAACATTACAGTAAGTAAATACTCCTAGTCACTATGTTACTTCATATAAAACCATGAGACTTCATATAATTAAATGGACACCAGGCAGTGTTGAGGGGCATCCTACACACTTATCTCTTGCTTGGTTTCAGTTTTATGGAAACCCTCTTACCAGAGCTGTCAGAGGAGTCTTTCTTGGCTGCAGCAGGTTTGGCAGGAGCGGCTTTTGCTGGGGTCGGTTTAGCTGCTGGTTTTGCAGGGGTCTTTTTTTCATCTTCTTCATCACTGGAGTCTGTATAGATATAAGTAGTTATCTCAATTACCAATAACTACATATGTTGGCTACATGTGTTTCTTAAAAAAAAAAAAAAAGGAAAGTCCTCCTTCGATGTTAAATGTTATAGAAGCAGTTTTCACTATCTGTATTCCGTTGTTAATGGCAATCGTACCCAGTCTGTACACCAAGATCTACAAGAAGGGAGTTGTGTGCAAGGCTCACTTCCTTCTTGCAGGTAAAAACTGCTTCCATAAAAACACACATTTGCTAAACATAATTCTTAAAAAAAAAAAAAAAAAAAAACATATGAAGCTCAAGCCCTTGAGGACATCCTTCTGTATCGATCTAGAGAGACTATCCCAGGTTTTGTTCCCAAACTGGGATACCTCGCTATGTGAAACACCCCAGAGCACCTGGTACAACTCACCTCTTCCCAGTCCAATGGAGCATGCACAAGCTCTCGCCCAGTGCAGTTTACAGCGATTATGTTTTTCAACAAAAGCCTCTAATAGGCTTGAATGGGGAGCGAGAGCAGGCACATATCCAGTGGCATGTGTGCCCCCACCTATCTACATGTACGGCAAACAATCAATGGAAAAGAGCCCACACACATGCGCTGTTGCACCGGGGAGAAAAGCGAATACCGGTGATCTGTGGGGTTTCACACAGCGGCCATCTTAAATTGGCAACTTTTATATTCCAGGGCCGGCCAATCTGGGTTTTGTTTTGCTTTTAACACCCAGTCACCATTTCACATAAATCTTAGCAGGCAGGTATCACTTCTTTCTAGAAACTGTTTGGTAACCCTCGCTCCTCTCTGAGCAACTGATGTGACCGCCCTTGATGGGCGGCCTCCTCTACTTCGAATGGATGCCTCTGTTACTCCCCCTCCTGAATGCTAACCTATCCCTCCTTTACAAACCCCCAGAGTACCCCCCTTCCCACAGACTAAAATAAAAGTCTTATGCTAATACAAGTAGTACTCCCGGAGAGAGGACACACCCACCACCCAAGAAATGCAAGGATCAACATAAAGCCATAAAGTTTTCTCTTTATGTATTCGTGTATAATTTACTGCAATCCCTCTTACCAGAGCTGGAATCTTTCTTGGCTGCAGCAGGTTTAGCAGGAGCTGGTTTTGCGGGGGTAGATTTAGCTGCTGGTTTAGCTGGGGTCTTTTTCTTTTGTTCATCCTCACTCGAGTCTGTATAGCAAAGGATTATTTCCTTACAACATTGTCACCAATATTGGCATATGTAAAACCACACTAACAATCACAATACTTCATGTAAAAAAATATAATGGCAGATTTTATCATGGAATAAAATAAATAAAATCATTCTTCCACTTACGTGACCCATAATCATCGAAAAGAAATCATTTAAAGCGGGATTCGGCCGCCAGCAAGCTCGGTTCCGCTCACCTTAGGCGAGCTCTTGATGAAGGGGCAGGAATGGATCAGAGCGTGCTGACTGGACGAGAGGCTGCATATGCACCGTAGGACCAAGGAAGGACAAGCGAGATTGGCTGAACTGTGATGCTTCTTAGTCAACATGGTGGCGCCCGTATCCTAAAGCCCTGAACAGAGTTGCAGCTTAGTGTGGGGGGGGGGGGGGGGGAGAGATAAGTGAATAAAGACGTAAAATATATTAACTTTAGATGTTCGGGCATCGTTTAAGGGTTTGGGCTTTTCAATAAATCATGGTGAAGGTCCGGTTTAACCCACCTTACAGTCTTTTCATCCCCTCTAAACAGGCACCAATGCTTAGTACATGGTGAACCTGCAAGGGCAGGGCACTCTCCTAACATACTCTGTATAAATGTTTTTATCTGATTCATAATACCATGATTATTTACATTGTCACTGTATTTTACCTGTCTTACCCCCCTGTAATTTTTTATCTTATTACGCCGGCATGGATTATAATGACACTATAGATAATATGCAGAACATGTTGCACCACCTAATTGTTAGATCATTTCCTGCAACCCCTCTTACCCGAGCTGTCAGATGAGCTGGAGTCTTTTTTGGCTGCAGCGTTTTTGGCAGCAGGCTTTGCAGGCGTCGTTTTTGCTGTTGGCTTAGCTGGAGATTTTGTCTCCTCCTCATCACTCGAGTCTAGATAGAGAAAAATACTTCAATTAAAATGTATTGTGCCAGGTATCACAATAAGGATTTCATTACAGGAAATACTTGTGGTGGTGGTGGCTTCAGGAAGTACAGCAGGTGGGGGACTAAATGTTTAAACAATTCCAGCTGGGCTGCATAAAGAATGGAGGACCACTGACACAGGGTTGAGGGTTGAGGATAGAAGGAGAGGGAAGCTAGGTTATATTCTCCTTCTGTAAACCATTATAGAATCCTATACATCTCCATACACCACTTGAAATTAGTAATCCAGACTCTGCCAGCCTGATAGAGAGATAGATGTTAAGTTAAAGAGAAACTTCAGTCAACTGCAGCCCTGCCAGTCTACCCTTGGAGGGGGTTACAAAGAGAAAAAGACACCCTACATTTTTTCTTCTTTGTATCCCCACGCCCTGCCTTAGTGCCAGGGTAGGGTGGCACAGCGGGTCATAATTGACCGCAGTTTCACCACAATAAGACATTCTGCCAGGTCCACAGTTGCTGCAAATCCTTGGCACTCTACACCTCTTCTGTGCTACATTTAATATTTAAATACATTTCTGTGCCAATTTAGTTGTGTAAATGAACAAAACGTTAAAGATTTTGCTCAGAAAGATTGCTTACACATTCATTGTAAATATTTGCACTGTAAAACTGCTTTAATATTCCTAAGAATCATGTGTGAAAAAGGTACCAACTTCCCACTGGATAGTGTTTAAGAACTATTACTAATTTAACATTCAGAAATTAATATTGCTTTATTTTGTGTATGAAAAATGGGAGTCTAGACCACTTCCCAAACTTATAAGAGACTTTACCAGAGCTGTCGGAAGATTCCTTTTTTGCGCTTTTAGCAGGTGTAATTTTTTTAGCTGCAGCACTCTTGTCAGGTGTTTTTGCTACTGGTTTGGTTAGTGATGCGGGAGATTTGGCTGGAGCAGGCTTGCCTACACAAACAAAAAAGGGAAAAATATTAAGCCAACATATCCTTAACAGTACTTAACGAACCCTAAACCCTTCCCACGACGTAAGAAAATGGTTGAAAAGATGGAAAAATTCTCATGGTTGTATAGAATGACAATAAAGTGTAGTGTGGGGAGTGGGTGATATGTAGTAGTAGCAGGGTGGTATGGTAAGGTGTGAAAAATGATATATTAATCACTTTAAGGTGCAAGGTAGAAAATGCTACAGTCATCTTGTTTGGAAATACAGGGCATAGACTAGTTACAAGTATGCCGACCAGAAATATAGAAATGTTAGTATTGCTGCTGCCCATCTCCAAACCTACCCTATTCAGCTGTATTAAAGAGGAACATCAGACCTTTTATGATGTTCCTTTAAACATCCCTCCCTTTTGGATATCAGCGTTATTTAAAACGCAGACATCCAGCAGCATTCCTGGCCCCTTTCCACCTTCCTCCTCCCTTATCCGCCGCAGAGCGAGGCTGCGTCTTTAGCCGTACTCGCCCTTTGCTGGACGCTCTTCAAAAGTCCTGCGTCGCTTCTCAAATCTTGCGAGATCTGCGCCGAGTGTCATCAAAACCTATGCAATGACATTGTACTTGCGCAAGGTCTGAGGGGCGAAGTGCATGACAGGTAGGCAAAACGGCTACATTTTTAATCAGAGGGAGGAGCGGGGCCGAGCAAGCCAGGTTTGTGAGTTTTTATTAACACCCCAATACCTCTAATGTTCCTCTTTAAAATCTGATTTGGCAGACCAACGCATAACATGAATAAACCTTTAGCTGCTGGCTGCTCCTCTTCATCGCTGCTGTCCGATGAGTCACTACTGCTTTCTGCGTTTTTAGCATTTGCTTTAGGAGTTGCCTTTGCAGGGGTTGGTTTCTTTTCTAAGGTCGGTGGAGGCACAGCAGCATAGGTACCTAAAAGAAGAAAAAAACGTGATTAACAAGCTACAGTCAACCAACATATAGACAAAAATGTATAACTACCACAATTTGTTATGCTTGTAAAAGAAAAATGAGTGTACCTTGTATATAAAAACACAACATTGTAGACTTCAGTTACTTACCAGGCGGCTTGGGTTTCGTTTTTGTAGCCTGTTCCTCTTCTTCAGAGCTGTCATCGCTGCTGGAGCTTTCAGCGCCGGCCTTCTTCACTGCAGGCTTTGATGCAGCAGATTTGGCTGCTGCAGGGGACTTTGCTGGAGTTTTTGCAGGAGCAGACTAAAAACAAAAAGGTTATTAAAAGGCACATTAAGATTTCAGGGTCAACCCTCTCTACTGGAACTGAGTAAGAAATAATTAAAGGAATCTGTAGACAACAGGCTACAAGTGTTACTGTATTGTGTCCCGTGTAGCCAGAGGGACTAATAGAAATCAGCAATAAACCTGGAAATGTGGTCAATAGTATTTAAAGGTCTCAGACCACTGTAACATTACTGGATGGACTGGGAGACATTTATAGTGGGGGGCCCAGTTAATAATTTGTAGCAGTTACAATATACACTGCCCTAAAAAAAAAAAAAAAAAAAAAAAACACTAAATACCACATCCTAGATCTCAATGGATGAAATATTCCAGTTGCAAATCTTTATTCGTTATAGTGCAATAGTTTAAAACAAAGCACTATAAATCAAAATGAATATCCCATGGAGGCCTGATTCGGTATAAATATCAAAATCAAAGTTGAAATTCAAAATCCAAGCGGATCTGACTTCAGTGGAAATGTATCAAGACAAGAAAATGAGGAGCAGTAGTGTGTGTGATCTCCAAGTGCCTGTATGACCTCCCTACAATGCCTCAGCATGCTCCTGATGAGGTGGATGTTTTCCTGAGGAATCTCCTCTCAGAACTGCTTTAAAACACCAGTCACCCCCGGGCCAGTCTGTGGGTCAATGTGGCATTGCTGGATTTCAGGCCTGGGCCACAAGGAGCATTAATGCCTTTATCATGCAGGATACCTCTGGCTAGCACATGGAGGGCTGTGCGGCAATCCAAAGAAATGCCTCCCCCCACCATTAAGGTCCCTCTGCCAAACTGGTCATGCTGGAGGATGTTGCAGCCAGCAGAAGATTTTCCACAGACGGTCATGCGTGAACGTGCTCCCATCCGTGAAGAGCACAGGTTGCCAATTCCAAATGCACTGCACAGTGTAAACACAACACTGACTTGTGGACGTTGGGGCATCATAGCACCCTGTCATGGAGTCTGTTTTGGACTGTTTGAGCAGACACCTGGATTAGTGGCCAGCTGGGGTCATTTTTTAGGGCTCTGGCACAAAGGAGGAGGTAGCAATCCTACTGCTGACTTGTTGCACTTCTACGGCCCCTCCACGTCTTCTGGCATCTGTTCCATGCTATGGACACCGTGCTGACAGATGCAGCTAATCTCCTTGTCACAGGTCGCAATGATGCACCATCCTGGATGAGCTGCATGACCTGAGCAACTTCTGTGGGTTGTAGATGCCGCCCAATGCTACCTTTAGGGGTGAGAGCAATGACAAAACGCAGAGCTGACCAGAACATCCAAAAAGGATGAGAGGAGAGAAATGGTCTGGTCTACACCTACAGAACCAGTCCTTTATAGAGGTGTGTCTTGTGAATGGCCAGACATTTCTACCCATTTACTGTTCCAATCGCAAAACAGCAGGAGAAATGGATTCACAATCATTGTTGTTTCATAACTGGAGTGCGACTGACTTGGCGTTGTGTTTTAATGTTCCCTTTTTTTTGAGTAGTGTACAAAGCCAATATGTCTACTTAAACCTACAGAACAGTAAAGGGTTGCTTTAAAGCTAAATTGATAAGCAAAAGGTGTAGTGTTTTACCTTTGCCGGCGTGCTATCATCAGACTCTTCGCTGCTACTAGTATCAGGTTTCCGGGATTTTGCTGCTGGAACAGTTTTAGTTGTGGCTATCAAGATGTAAAAAAAAAAGTTAAACTGTAAAATCGCTAGAGGCTTTTTCATATTTAATAAGATGTGCACACTGCAAGCAATCAGAGAGCTCCTTGTTAGCCTAGGATGATGGTAAAAGTTCTTACACGGCTGTGCGGGAGACTTGGCAGGAAGGGCCTGTTTTTTCTTAGGGGGTTCATCTTCTGAGCTGCTGGAGTCTGATTCGGCTTTTTTCTGAGGTGGAGTTTTCACAGGTGCCGCTTTTGCTGAAGGTGTGGTCTTTTTCTGTTTGTGGTTAAAGCAAAATATAATCTTAGTTCAGGATATCAGTAATGAACCAGCAAAACACCTAAACTGGAAGTACAAGATAAAGAGACCGCTGCTTCCCAATGAAAGCAGATACTGAAGCCATATTTACACTTCAGTTTAGCAGGGTTAAAGCGGGAAAATTATTTTGACTTAGCAGGTTTTGTTTCGTTCCCCTGAATCGGGATGCCCCACCGTGTGAACCCCCCCCAAGAAAAGCCTGATCACTTACCTAGCCCTGGTCCAACGGCGCATGCACAGCATCTCATTCACTTTAATTGGTAGTGCTTTCTACTGCATCCCTGGAGGGGCGTGCACTGCTTCCCCAGCCTATATGAATGAAAACAATGAGAGGAGCTTGCCGAATGGCAGTCATGAATAATCCCTCTCATTGGATGAGCGTGCCGTTGGACCAGGGAGGCAGGCAAGTGATTATCGGCACCCTGGGGGGTTAACACATCACGGCATCACATATCAGGATGCCCCCGGGAGGGAAGCCAACCAGTTAGACTAAACCCTGTTAGTTTTACCGGTAACAGTATTTCTACAAGTTATGTACAACTTTAGATCTTTCAGATTTAAAATTACCTGGTAGGCCCCGGATGGTTTTTAAACTAAACAATGCCAATGTAGTGGGACTGGTTCTATGACTCTTTTCTACCAAAGTTCCACAATAGCTACGGTAGCTGAAATACTAACCTATTTTCTATATCGTGGGGAATCATGGTAAGGATAAATTTCTCTGGGGGCCTTTGGGAAAATTCCAGCCGGTAATCTGTAGCAACTGGCCATTGTTCCAGCAGTGGTCCTCTTAGGGAGGAAACACAATACCGATTGACTGGGGAGAAGGTGTGGGGCTTTTAAATTTGTTCCAGTTGTGTTTCCTCTATAGGGGGGCTCGCTCGCTCTTTATTAGATATTCCCATAGCAGGCAGGAAAGCAGTCCAAGCTTCAGCAAAGTAAAGATGTCCAAATGAACAACAGAATGAAACCAAGCTACCACTAAAATAAAAGCCAAGGTACTCCCTGCCCCCCAATAGATCAGTGCCTCCTTAATGCCACATCTGCAGCACAATCCCCTTTGCCACCAGTCATGCAGGGAGTAAAGCCCACCCATGGTGCAGAATTAAATGGCTGGAAAGTAAAATATCTTACAGGAGGAGCTTTCTTTTTTTCTTCTTCAGAATCATCACTGGAGTCCTCGCTGCTGCTTTCGGCTTTCTTTGGTGGAGGAGTTTTAGTTGCTTGCTTTTTGACAGGGGCAGGTGCTAAAAAAAAACAAAAAAAATAAAAATAAAATAAAGGTCAGTATTTTCTATGAAAGCAAATTATTAACCACTACTTATACATCAGACAGGAACATAATCCATTAACTTCAGTTGCCCCACAGTGGGCAGAGATTGCAGTTTGTTCTTCATGTATAACTAAGAACAAACCTTCCTAGTCCGGCGTTGTACATTTGTAAAATAGCCCAAAAAAATGGCAGTGAAAACTGCTTCCATAAAACACACATTTTCTAACATTAGAAAAGAAATGCTAGATAAACTCAAGGAAACCTTTTGGCACACAATAATACATTTTAATAACTTTAAAAAAGTGGACTTTCCCTTAAAAATGACAGATGACAATAACCAACAGTTTATGCTAACAGGTCTAAAACAAAGCCTGTTTGTAAGTGAAGGTAATAAGTAACTACATAACGGCAGATATATCCAACAGTTTGTTTTGCAGTGCTGAACAGTGTCCGTAATCCCGGATTTCAAACCTCACCATGAACCCCCTTTTGCCAGGTTTCAT
The DNA here is from genome assembly GCA_027917425.1 of Gastrophryne carolinensis. Taxonomy (NCBI): domain Eukaryota; kingdom Metazoa; phylum Chordata; class Amphibia; order Anura; family Microhylidae; genus Gastrophryne; species Gastrophryne carolinensis. The sequence goes on from CM051235.1 coordinate 553,074,172, forward strand.
ACCTCCAACTAAACAAGTTTGTACCCAAGATCATAGGAACCCACTTTATTCTCTATGTATCCCAAAAATAAAAATCCTCAGCGAGGAGACTTGAATTGCAAAACAAACTTGCTGTGTGAAACCCCCACTAGCCTATTAAATCACTTCAAGTGTGTCAAAGCCCTGGCGGTCGGGCCTTGGAATCTTCCTGAACGGCAGGGCACGGGAGCACGTCCTAACAGCTTGAAGAGGATGCGGCCAGCTACACTTTTGAAACAGCCAACTGGCTCAAAAAGGGCCGGACTTCGGTCGTGGAACAGCTGAGCCAACAGCAGCAAGCGGCTGCTTGAGCAGAGACCCCATAGCTTGAGCGGTGGGACCCATTTTTGGGTTTCTATCCACTTTAACTCTGAGGTTCCACACTGGGTTTGCAGGCCACGTCCCTGGCTGGGAACCAGCACGTGCCTCACACAGCAGGGAGGATGGAGATGCTGCCATTCCTTATACCAGAGCTCTGGTCTGAACAGTGATGTGTGCTGTGCATTAAAAAGCACAAGTGTAAGTTGCCCACAGGAATGTATGCGGACCCTTGGTCTAACAGCTATATAGTATTATGGAACATTTGGTATTTCAAACAAGCCTCTACCAAAAACAAACAATGCTAAATCCTTTCTAGAACATCATCTTACTCGGTTTCTTAGCTGGAGGTGCTTCATCCTCACTAGAACTGTCTTCACTGCTGGATTCCTTCGCCGTTTTTTTATTGGGTAGACCGTTAGAAGAAAGTTTTCTTTTCTTTGAATCTGGGGATCTGAAAATTCAAGGCAGGATTTAGGACACACAAAGTGCTATGCTTTTCTTAAGAAAATACATTCTCAACCACAGGCACATTTGACACATTTAAAAAGGATAATAACTATTTCTCAGATTCCAAGACTCTCTCCCGTGGACTGATTTCCCTTTCTTGAATTACTTTTAAACACTCCTTTCCCATTATAGACTAAACCTATCATTAGTTGTGTCAAACCAAAAACAATGCACCCAATGCAGTAATAAGATCAGGTCCTCACCATACAACCTGCGAGACCGTGCCTCGCCTGGTCCACTTGCACAATTTCAGAGACACCAAAGCACAGGACCTGGCAATGGCAGCCCAAGATGGCGATAGACAAAGCAGGGGCAGGCAATCATGGAAGGATCAGCTACTGAAATTTGATACTTAGAGTCTGGTGGTATTTGCTGTTACAAGTAAAAGTCCAGTGTTGCTGGTGCACTCTTATAGACACATAGTTAGTGGGTGCCAGAGCCGCGGTGGCGCCGCTATATATCCAAGTGAGTAAACAGGCACGGCACTCCAAAGCATAGATTTAAATGCTTGTATTCAATAATAATGATCAAAAGGTATCCAATAGCACATAAGGTATGACAAGAAAATAATCCAAATCATGGCCAGAAAAAAGCAACAGTCTCATAATCCAACGTTTCGGGGGTCGGGTGCCCCCTTTCTCAAGGAGGACTGTAAACCGGGACGTGCTGCATCCCCCATCAATAAATACACACAGCAGAGTGCAGAGTTCAAGAAATTCCCGCCTGACGTCACTGTGACGTCAGCGGGCGTTGTATGGTGCCCCATAATACTTCTACAGAGAGAGACCTACTGGATTCACAAATTGGATACGGTTCAGCCGAGGGGACTCAATACCACGTTTGGATTCGCCTGTTATTTACCAAGACGTTGAAGTGACTGTAGCTACTTGCCACTGAAATGCAGCTCCTTCCTCATTATGCTAATGCCCCCACCCCTTGTTCCTCCCTGTGACCTTGTCCCTCTCCTCCCCCTCTATTTCTGCCCTATATGCTGTTTTTCCCTCTTATTCTCCACCCCCAACTATTATCCCTTACTAACCCCCCTCCGGGGTCCACCTTTGGCCCCACTTACACTCCCCCCTCCTTGTAGTACTGCTAGATGAGGTAGGTGTGCTGATGAAGATTGAGTGAAAGGGGAAAGAACTGCCCACCTTCGCTCTCAAGATCAGAGTGTTTGTCACCAATCAAATGCGATTCAGCAGCATATGGAGGAAATTGAAAGCAGCATAGCTTGCAATGCAAAGCACTAATGGATGACACACACAGCCCCCTGGCAAGGAATATCAAGAAAAAAATGTGCATGGCTTCCAATCACGTGACTAGGTTTATACATCAAACCTGAATGGCCACCGGTGATCACATGATTGGTTGCCATGTAGGTGTATGAGGAAGTGATGACTATAGTGTCCCTTTAAAGGGACAGTCAGGGCAAACGAAATCTGCCTAGTGTCTGAAAGAATGGTGGTATCACACAGGTTTTCTACTTGTCCCATTGTAAGAAATTAGAACCGATGTACCATTTATAAATCAAAACAAATATTAGCACAACTACTTACTTCAGCCAGTCAGTGTAGATTTCAGTAAGACTAGCGGGGCTGGCATCCTGGTTTTTCTGTTAAAAAAAGTATAAAGAAGATGATTAAAGCAGACGTCCATTGTTTAAAATGATCCATCATATACACAACAGATCAGCTGTATAAACACTTGAGGGGCAGCTCCTATTTTCTTTCATTTCATCATTTGTCAGCTGGTCTGGCAACAGGATGACACATCTCTGGCATGTGCCGGTGTACCGAGGAGGCGCAAGTTACTGGCGGCACAGAACAAAAACCCGGCAAAGTCAAATTCCCAGTTTTTGTTCACACAGTGGGGCATATGGTATAGGATGCATCGTGGGGCTGGCTAGCATCCGGATTCCAGGGCAGCTGCAGGGGTGATTACCACTTTAAGGTAAAATGTCAACCAACCACAATATGCAGGGTTGTGAAAAATGTTAACATGCAAGATTTCTATTACTACGATTAGTGGGTACATTATCAGGAAAGGTTAGGAGCACATAGCAGCACTGTGCTGCTCTTATCTGCTAGAAGGAAGCCTGACTCTAGCTTCTCCTATGGTAACCACCACCCTTTAATTAGGTTTATTACAATGAGTGATAACTAAGGGCACTCAAACGGTGTAAACAGCTGCAGTTTAGGCCAGGTCTCATTAAAGCGGCTGCCTGAGATATAAAAAACAACCCATATTGAGATTACCCTCAGCAGCAACTTCCTGGTTTGGCACTTTATAAGTCTCGATACAAAACCATCTGTTAATGTATCTAATCTTTTTTTCAGTTCCAGTAGAGTTTATTGCTTGCAGTTTTGTCGGAGGGATAAGGTCCCTTGTTCTGCTTCTAGCACTTTTAAACATTTTGTTGCTGTGGTCATAGTGACCTACTGGTTGCCATTAGACCAGTATCTGGCACATTGCTATTTTGAACTATATATTTATATATTACCGGGGATCTATTTGTTTAAAGCAGAACAAAATGTGATTTTTGCTATAACAGACTTTGTTGATTTTTGCTATAACAGGCTTTGTTCCTTTACATCAACGTGGGAGCCAGGGCGCAAGGGGAGTTTTACGGCACCCCAAGGGACTTCACACAGCTGGGCATCCTGATATGTAATGCCCCGGTGGAAGGCCAGCCCTGGAATCTTCACACAGCGGGCATCCCAATTTGTGATGCCCCAGTTGAAGGCCAGAATCGTAAATATAAAAGTATATAAGAGAAAGATCAGCACATTGATTCCGAATAGTGTAAATTAAAACATAACTTTACTAGTAAAGCAGATAAATCCATCTCATACAAGGAGCGATTGTCCCATTCCTCACGCCCCTCAGACAGGCAACGCATTTTGGGGTTCACCCCTTTCTCAAGCAGCAAGTTGGGTTAGCAGCAGATAGGTTTTGTGCACTAGGAATTTTTGAGATATATTGGAGCTGCAGTCTCCCTCTGGAAGTTATTATTGACGAGATATAAAGTAATTGTATAAAATTACAGGTGTACAAAAATATATCTGGGGGCTTATTATTGGAATTACTATGCGGCCACCAATGAATGCCATTGATCAATGTGTTTTCCTGGGTATGTCCAATTAAAAGGATGTCCCAACTCTCACAATGTGGTTCTGCACATTTAGGGAGTTGGACCACTTTAATATGTACCACAATCTAATCTGAAAGCCCATGCATGCACCATGGAGAAAAAGATGCCCCTATTAAAGCGCAAAAACACCCTTAGTGGCAGGCCCTGTAGTAGGAACACCACATCCAACTTCCCGAATAGGGATGCCCCGGCGTGTGCATTTGCCATGGTTACCCGATACGCTCACCTTTCCGTAGCTCCCACGTTGTAGACATAAGTTTAAAGAGGGCGCCGACTGGCTGAGCTCAGCCAATCAGTGCACTTGCTTTCACTTGGCTCCCTTCGGCAACGCTGACTGCTAAGAAGTTGCATCCCCCGCTCATCTTCTAGCTTTGACATGCATTCAGAAATGCCAGACGTGGGTGTGCACATAGCTATAGGTGAGCTGAGAAGTTCCGATGGTTCAGGGAAAAGGTGAGTGTAACGGGGCTTCTGGGGGAGCAGGGGTATCTTTAAACCGGACCTTCAGCATGATTTAATGAGAAGCCCAAACCCTTAAACTATTCCCCAGCATATAAAATTAATATATTTTAAGTGTTTAGTCACTTACTTATAATTATTTCCTCCGCTAGGCTGCAACTCTGTTCAGGACTCTAGGATACGGGCGCCGCCATCTTGCCTCAGAAGCATCACATACTGAGGAGAGCAGGATAAAGTGCAGGGGGTGGGGTTATAGCTGTGCTTTGCACAGACAGAGCAGAGTTGGAGTCAGGGAAAGGACAGCAATCCCAGAATGCAGAGCAACACAGTCATAAGACACTTCCTGTTTGCAGGCTGCCTGATGGTCCATGAGCCGCCATCTTGGATGTTGAAAGGTTCATAACATGCAGGTAGGATGATTTTTAATGTGGGCAATCTGTATGTACAGGGTGTGGGAAACATAAGATAAGCTCTTATTCAGGGTGAAGGTCCGCTTTAAGACTCCAGGGCTGGCTGTAAACATTCCACCACTGTGTGAACCCGCCGGTATAGTCAAAACTCACCTTTGCCCAAGGTCCAACAGCGATGTAAACATCAATGGCAGCTTCCCCATCATCTCTGGCCTGAGGCACGTTACAATGCCCAACCATTCAGATGTGCTGGACAAAAGCGCGCCCTTGTTCAACAAGAAAATGGGGGCACAGCTGCTATCTATTGCCGAGCTTTATGTGTAAACAGAACCGTATGCCAATCATAATTATGCACAGCATACAGCACCGATTGGACAAAAGACTGCACATGCACCATACAAGCAGGGAAGCGAGTCTTTACACTAGCCCTCGGGCAAGGATCAAAGATGGGGATCATGAAAATCCAAGTTTTTGCTCTACATTAAAGAGAAACTACAGGCATCACTTCTTCACTCACATGTTAGGATGCCAATCATGGTACCACAAACCATCAGGTTTCACAGGTAAGCTCACTCAGCAAACCCCCTTTATCACCAGCTGCCACATGACAGGCAGCCATACAACGAAGAAAAACAGTTGGCTCACACTTTTGGGATGCCCCCAGAATTGCTGTTCAGTTGCCTGATCAACAATCCCATGACACATGTGCGGCTCGCACATCCCTCCGGTTGATGTTTACACCTGCACTAGACCCGGAAAGCTGCCGGAGGGGCCAGCAGCTAACCTACCATATGCTTATTGTTATACACGGCTAGGAAACCTGGCTTGCAGAGGGACTGTACATGTAACCTGGGATCGCCAGCGAGGTAAGGATACTGGCCAAACAATCTTATGTTATACATCACGGATCAGCCATATTGCCCCAGTCATTTTCCCCTTCTCATTACAAAAGGCGCCAACACATGGCACCTATGGAATAGACACGAGAGGCCCAGCAGGTGCGAGGAGCCTCTGTTCGCTGCCGGTGAGCTCCGGGCGCCACGTGACCTGCCCCGGGCTCGGCTACTCACCACTCCAGTGGCCAGGCTGAACTCCTTAGCCGCATTGGTGAACTTGTTCTCCCGTAGAAAGCGCAATACAAGCGGGAACAAGTCGCTGGGCACCGCTCTCTGGTCTGCCATAGCTCCGGACGGCAACACGCTGCAGCTCTGCAATCACGTGGACGACAGGAAGCCGCTTCCTGACCGACGTCGCTTGGCTATGACGTCAGCGAGACTCGTAGGGCAGCTCGTTGTTCTGCAAGATGGCGGCTGCGTGCCTTCCATAGTTTCATGGTTCTCGCTAAACACGTAATAATATAAAATATTACAGGCAGACGGGCATAACTCACTAGCTCAGCGCACCTAGATAAGATTACGCCTATCTAGAAATGGTTTACAGGCTGATGGCCGTGGTTTAGGGGCTTGGCTTACTCGTGGGAGGAGTATTTTCTTTCTCCCTGTGGAATTAACTTTTAAGCTGATCCAGGAATTCGACTTTGCCCGGTCTTGTTTTGTGCCCCCGGGGCATCCCGAAATGGGATTCATCAGTTTGTAAAACCCCCTCCAGTTCAATCACTAAAAATCACCTTTTGCCCCTCTAACAACACATGCACGGCCATTTGTCCAATCAGAGCCCTTTGCCTTGACTTTCTCCAAAAATATTGAGAATATATTACAAAAATAAACAATACATTTTATGTTAAAGCCCAGACACCGCTTAAGGTGGACTGTCACCCAGGGGTGATCGGCCCGGGAATCTGTAAGATTGGGATGTCCCGCGTTGAGGGACCCCCCCCAAAACCCCCGAAAAACTTACCTCATCGGCAGCGGCCGCCGCCGCCTCCCGCGCGCCCCTCTAGGTGCGTTTGTTAATGGCCGGCGCGGGCGCGCGCACTGCCAGAGGGGCGCGCGGGAGGCGGCGGCGGACGCGCTGTCTTGTCCGCTGCTTGTCCATGGCTACGTGGGAGCGTGGTGAGGTGAGTTTTGGGGGCTTTCTGGGGGGTTTTACACAGCGGGGCACCCCTAACCTGGGTGTTGGTCCACTTTAAAAAAAACGTGTATCGCAAAATAGTGAAAAATGAAAGGGTTAAACCCCCTGCAGATTTTACTCTCTTTTAAAGCAGATCTACACCCAAAGTCACCCTTAGGGTTGTTCTGTCTCCCACCCGGGGGCATGGCAATCTGCTGAATATCTTTTGGAAATGACCCTAAAATAATTCCTTATTGGGGTTGAGTGGATCCGATTCTCAAACTTTGGGTTCAAAGTTGAAATCCGTGTGCGCATTCGGCTTTAGGTCCAAACCAAGAGGAAGGCTGAAAGGCACAGCTACTATTTATCCACTTGTTTAGGGCACTTGTGTGTCACTGCTCTTTTTTTTAATTGTCCATTTCAGGCCACTGTAACTGCAGGTGTCTAACAATGCAGAAAGCAGCAAATAAGGGACACCTTGCCTGCTACACCTTCCTCTAGTGCAAGCAGGTGCCAGGGTTTGGATCACATTTTTGTAGGCCCCAATACTGCTGGCACTGATGAGGCCAAAACAAGTTAAGGCAGGTGTATATTATATTGCACGCATTGCTACCAGATCCATGGGATTGTCTCCCGCCCACTCAACTTCTGCCAAGAGTGCTAAGACCTCCACCTCACCCCCCTTAACCCTTTAACTGCCAGCCTAGACCAGTTTTCAATATTTTGCACTGTACATATGCAACTGTGATTTTTTAAGGGTTGTCCATGGATTTCCAAGGAAAATTATATATTGTTTTTTTTTCAGCAGAATCTGGGCTTTAACATAAAATGCCTTGTTTGGCCATGTTTTCTCAATATTTTTGGGTGAAATAAAATATTAAAAGTGTAAGTTTTTCAATAAAATTATATTGCACCGGTATCACATATGTATTGTAGACACCCTTTCCTGCCTAGGAGACTCCCCCAAACTGAAACAGCGCTTTATGAGATTTTCAGATAAAATACAACTATGCTATGCGCACCTTGCAGTTTTTCAAGAAAAACAACTCTTTACATTTACAGTTTTCTGGAAGTAATCCCTCAATTAATTCTTTGGTTGCACAGGGTTTCCCTAAACAAAAAAGCAGAATCAAAAAGCCACATTTTCCTTAAAAAACAATATGCAAACAACAAAAAACAAGTTAAATCAGAAAAAGCAAGGTCCCCCGAACATAACAATACCCAGCATGCATAGCTACTGTCAAGGGAAGAGTTGGCAAACCCCACAGTAAATCATGTGCGTAACGGTAATTTTACTTGGAAATTTCAGCTCTGCAGACAAATGCGCACCTTGGAATTTTTCATCCCAAACACCCCTTTACATTTGGAATACCACCCACAAACCATATATTCCCTGAAAGTACACATGTAAATCTTTCTAAGTGTACCCAGCTTGTAGTGGGCTCATCATTCTGGAAGTAATCCCTCGAAGAATTCTTTGGATGTACAGGGTTTCCCTAAAAAAATGATAAAAAAGCAGAATAAAAAGACATATTTTCCTAAAACATCAATATGCAAACAAGAAAAAACAAGCTAAATCTGAAATAAATCTGAAAGCACAAGGTTCCCCGAACAGAACAATACTCAACATGCATAGGTACTTTTAACTGCCAGCCTACTTGAGATTTTGGCACCCTCTGTTGACAGGTCATTTTTCACCATTTTGCGCCATGTTAACCCTTTAAGTGCCAGCCTACCTGGAGTTTTTGTTACGCTTTGTTGCCAGACCATTTTTCACTATTTTGCACTATGCATGTTCAACTGTGATTTTTGAAGGGATTTCCCAGGAAAATTATATATTGTTTTTTTTCAGCAGAGTCTGGGCTTTAACATAAAATGTCTTGTTTGTCATTTGTTGAGTGTATTCTTAATATTTTGTGGTGAAATATGTGAAAAAAAATAAAAAAAATCTATTTTTTACAATTTGTAGTGTTTTTTTGTAATAAAAAATGTAAGTTTGTCAATAAAATCTTATTGCGTGTGAGATCCCAATTTCTCCCGGTTACAACGGTACCACATATGTATTGGTAGAGACCCTTTCCTGCCCAGGAGACTCCCCCAAACTGAAACAGCTATGCTAAGCGCTATGTGCACCTTGCAGTTTTTTAATAAAAACAACCCTTTACATTTGAAATACCCCCCACAAACTATATATTCTCTGGAAATACACACTTCAAGCTTTCTAGGCGTACCAGGCTTGTTGATGTTGCCACAGTTTTCTGGAAGTTCTCCCTCAATGTATTCTTTGGTTACACAGAGCTTCCCTAAAAAAGGATAAAAAAAGCAGGATCAAAGCTACGTTTTCCTAAAAAAAACTATATGCAAACAAAAAACAAGTTAATCTGAAAAAGCAACATTCCCCGAACCGAACGATACCCAACATGCATAGCTACTGTCAAAAGAAGAGTTGCCAAACACCAAAAAGTAAAGCGTGCACAATGGTAATTTTGCTTGAAAATTTCAGCTCTGCAGACAAAGTGCGCACCTTGCGCTTTTTCTACCAAAACAACCCTTTACATTTGGAATACCCCCCACAAACCATACATTCCTTGAAAGTACACATGATAAGCTTTCTAAGCGTACCCAGCATGTTGTAGTGGGCCCATCTTTCTGAAAGTAATCCCTCAAAGAATTCTTTGGTCGCACAGGGTTCCCTTAAAAAATGTATAATACAGCAGAATAAAAAATGAGTTTTCCTAAAATATCAATATGCAAACAAGAAAAAACAAGCTAAGAACGATACCCAACATGCATAGGTACTACTAACCCTTTTAACTGCCAGCCTACTTGAGATTTTGTCACCCTCTCTTGACAGGTAATTTTTAACCATTTTGCGCTATGCTTAACTGTGATTTTTGCAGGTATTTCCAGGAAAATGATATATTTTATTTTTGCGGCAGAGTTTAGGCTTTAACATGAAATGTATTGTTTGTAATTTTTTTACTGTTTTTTAAAATATTTTTGAGTAAATTAAACAAAACAAAATAAAAAAAATATTTTTTTAGAAAATTGTCTCCTTTATTTCAAATAAAACTTTTTTTTTTTTAAAGAAAACCATATTGCATGTGAAAGCCCCATTTCTCCCGATTACAACGGTACCACATATGTATCGGTAGCCCCCCGTTACTGTTCAGAAGACCCCCCCAAACTGAAAATAACACTTTATAACATGTAAAAATAAAATACAACTACAATCCACACTATAAAGGGTTAAATCAAGAAAAAAATTGGCATGGGGTTCCCCTTCCAAGGGGGGGGGGGTAATCCCCATTTTTTTTTATTTTAAGGGTTAAAAACCCTTAAAAATTCCCATAAAAATGACATGGGGTCCCCCCTACCCAGCATAACCAGCCCGGGGATCAGCTATGCAGAGCTTGTAGAACAGGGCGCAGGGGCCAGCTTTGGTGGCCCCCGCCCTGCCAAGTACAAGTCCGCTAGCCGCAGGTGACTTGCCAGACCCAGAGCCTTGTGAACTGGTATAAGGGGTCTCATGGATCCCTTACCAGTTCACAAAATGTTTCTTTTCTTTACTCAGCTCCTGTGTCCTTCTCCGATCTCAATGACAGATGCGGTGATCGCTTTAGGTGGGGAGGGGGCAGGGCAACAGAGGATCCCATGCCCCTCTACCCCTCTCGCCAGCAATCACTGCATCTGACAACTGTCAGGCTGTGAGCAGGATGACGGCAGCAGGGTGATGTCATCTGCCCTGCCCCAAAGGGGTGGGGCTAGAGGTGAAGAAGACAGCGGAAGCGGTAGGTCGGTCCCTCTCCTGAAGACTGAAAAGTCCAGAGGGGGATCGGAGGCCCCCCGGTGAAGAGGAGGGATTGCACACGGAGGTGAGTAATTGTAATTTTTATATATTTTATTTTTACAGGAGATGCCGGCGGGGCGTGGGGGGGGGGGTTCCAGGCCCTCTCCTGAAACCGGATTAGGGATCAGAGCCCCCCCCAGGTGAAGAGGAGACCCGGCCGGATCGATATAGGGGCTAGGTGAGTGGCTTTTTTGGGGGGCTGTTAGCAGGGGGAAATGGCTGGCATTTAACAGTCGAGATGCAGCCATGTAAATTTTACATAGCTGGCAATAGCAGGGTTAAAATCAGCAAGGCTGTCCCAACCACAAGTCATGCAGCCACTAATACTCTATCATGACACTCCTAGCTGCGATACCGTGGGCCATCCACCTGCCCCAGTTGCAGATTTCTGGTTCCCAGATGTCCATTTATGTTGGAGGATGAGGACGTGGCCAGTGGACCATCACAAGACACCCTTGATGATGATGAAATGCTGGTGCTGACTGCTGAAGCTTTCTGCATGTTGAGGCTGAAAGGGAGGCTGGCAGGGAGGAGTGGCTGGAAGAGGATGCTAGGGGTGATGATGAGGTCCTAGACGAAGGCCATCAGAGTTCGGAGGAAGAGGTGGCGGTCACACAGCCCCAAGCAGCCTGAAGAAGGAGAAGGGTGCAAACCATCAGCTGTCAGCCTGTTGCGACTACTGCCCACCAAACCCAGGAACTGAACACACCAAAGCTGCCTCAAAGAATCACATCAACGTGGCATTTTTTAAAGCAGTTCACAGAGGACAAGACATATGTCATCTGCATGCTGTTCCAACAGTCACTGAGGCAAGTGAAAAGTGCTAATAATCCCAGCACCTCATGCATGACCAGACACCTGCAAACAAAACACGAGCTGTGGTGGCAGAAGCACCTGAAAAGCCTGCATAATCCTGAGTCTGCTGCTTTAGCTGTCTCAGCCTCTAGCACCACCTCCCCAACAACAAGGTCACTTGTCTCCCCCCAAATGGAGGATGTGGGACCCCCATCTCCAGCAGCAGCACTGCCATCACTATCTCCAAGCCTGTCTACACCATCCCAGGAAAGCTTTCAGCTTTCTATCCTGCTAACTTTGGAGAGAAAGAGGAAGTTGGGCCCATCCCACTCACGAGCCCTGGCCCTGAATTGGAGCATTTCCAAATTGCTGGCCTTTGGAATGCTCTAATTCTGCCTGGTGGAGATGGACTTTTTAAGATCTCATGGTGGTGACTGTCCAACAATATTCGATTTCCAGCTGCCACTAGTTTTCTCACCAGGCCATTCCTGCTCTGCACCAAAAGGTTGTGGAAAAAATAAGATGTGCACTAGGCAATGCCATTATTTCCATGTTTCCATGTCACCATCATGACACGCATCTCTCTAACTGCGCAACGAGTCAATGTAGTGGTGGCTGGGACTGAGGTGGGAAGCACTGTGGCGCATATCCTTCCACAAACCCAGGATTGTTGGAAATCAGTCAGTGCCTCCTCTGATTCCTCCTCATTCAGTCAGCGCAGCCCCTGCACCACCAATTTGGGTACTGCCATGGAGAAATGGCAGCATGTGGTGCTAAAACTCATCTGTCTGGTAAAAAGACCCCACACAGCGCAGGACCGGCACCCAGGAGCAGACAGATGAGTGGCTGCTGCAGTTGCACCTGAAGCTTGGGAAGGTGGTATGTGACAATCGGTGCACTTCCATTGCATGGTGCATGTGCTCAGCTTGTTGGTGCAGAGCTTCCTGGCACATGCTGGAGCTGCTGGATAGAGTGTGTAGCATGTGTACACACTTTCGCTGTTCCCACTCTGCTGCTGCTCGCATACTGCACTGCAGAGGAACTTCGGATTTCCACCCACCACCTCATATGTGACTTGCCCTTCAGGTGGAATTCCACTTTGTATATGCTGGAAAGGGTTTGTGAGCAGCAGCAGGCAATAGTGGAGGTGAGTAGAAGTGCAGACCAACAGCACTTCACCACCAATGAATGGGCCTCCATGAGGGACATCTGCACAGTGCTGGAGTGCTTCCAGCATGACACTAATATGGTCAGCGCTAATGACGCCATTGTCAGCGCTACCATCAACCTCCTTTGCCTGCTTGAAAAAAAACCTTTAGGCCATGACGTAGGATGTAATGGTGGTACAGGAGGAAGCAGAGGAAGGCTCATTTTCCCAGGCTTCAGGGCAGTGCAAACGTGGCTAGCATGGTGGTGGGCCGACAGTGGCCAGGTACTCCACTGTCCAGCCAGTAGACAGTTTTGGAGGATTCAGAGGAGGGGAGGAGGTGGACTTTCTCTCACAGAAGGGGGGCACCCAGCACAGCTCACGCGTGTCACTGGAGCATGGCTGGAGGGAGGAGGAGGAGACACCTGAGGACAGCTTCTCCTTGACTCTGTGCAGCCTGGCTCACATGAGCCACTACATGCTTCAGTGCCTGCAGAGTTGCCCGCATAGTCACCAGTGCTGATTACTGTGTGGCCTTCCTGCTGGAATTCTCTCTATAAGGACAACATCACCTCCTTGAGTCGAGCACTGGAGCAGGATCGAGAAATGAGAGCGTACAAACACCCACTGGTGGATGCACTACTGGACCAGCGTACTTTGAGGGCCAAGTGGTGGCACAAGGAGGAGCAAGTCGCCAATGCTGGAGGGGCACCGGCAGCACCTCACAGGGGAGGGTGAGCATGGCCAAAATGTGGAACAACTTATTACTGTCCACCACATACAACACTGTTGGATACGGTCCTTTGTCCATGCATCTCCTGGTACTGAACGATGGGTCCTCCCCATTTCTGGGTCGCTAAATTGGACACAGGCCCAGACCTTGCTCTCTATGCCTTGGAGGTGCTGGCCTGCCCTGCAGCAAATGTCCTATCAAAACATACCCCTCGATTCAAAGAGCAAAAGTTAATTGATTTTGGATCGAGAATCGTAAGTTTGGGTGGGTGTTTGTCATTTTTTCCTTTTTTTTGGGCCATTTCGTATTCGCACGATCGTTCGCGCATAGACGTATATAGCTATTTGGCCTCGGGAGTAGGATGGAGAGGAGCGAGTTTGTGGCACATCAAGGGCTTATGCTTTTTGGCATCGATTTGATCCGGATGTCTGAGAGCAGATTGCCCCTGCGTCGTCGCATGAACATCGATAGCATGAATGATGTTGAGCTGTTCGAGCTGACCAGGCTTAATCGCGCTTCCCTCCATAAATTATATAGTGAGCTGCGGCCATGGTTAGCCCGCACCACAAGGAAGGGGCATGCAATTTCAGGTATGACCAAGATGCTTGGCTGCCTGCAATGTTTGGCGAACGGCTCGTTCCAGAGGCTGGGTGCCCTCTCCGTGGGGATGTCACAGCCTACGCTGAGCCGCACACTATCCAAATTTTTGGAAGGCATGGCTGCCATAACTCCCAAATATATTTATTTTCCGGATGATATGGCAGCCAGAAACGGCATTAAGCTTGGTTTTTATAATGTCGCCGACATGCCCAACGTAATTGGTGCTGTTGACTGCACACATGTGGCACTCGTACCTAGGGCATCCGACGAGTATATATATAGGTAGATTTTTTTGGGTTTGGTTATTATGGGGCCCAACGTGTAATGTAACCTGTTTTCCTTTGCGGCAGCATATTTTTGTTTGGACTTTTGTGTCCATGCCTTATTTAGGCTTTTCATTTGTTGTTTTAAATTGTGTGCAGACATGTTTTTTGTTTCAAATGTGTTTTGCCCTTATCACTTACCCTTTTTTTTTTGTTTTGGCCTTAAGGAATCGAAAAATGGGACACTCCCTTAATGTCCAGGCCGTGGTGGGGCCGGACATGCGTTTCCTGAGTGTCCTTGCCGGCTACCCAGGATCGTCGCACGACTCATATATCCTGAGACGATCTGGTTTGTTTCGGCGATTTGAGTCAGGTGAATTTTCGGGTGCATGGCTGCTTGGCAAGTGTGTCCTATTTTTTGTTATCGATATTTCAGAGGAATCTGTTCTTTTTTGCTATTTTAGCTTTATAATTATTGACATAAACCTAAAACAGCATTTTTTTTTTTGGTTTTGTGTATTTTATTAACCAAAAAAAAAAAAACGCTTGGCTCACTTTGTCCTTCAGAATGTTTTAACTTTGGTTAGGATGTCTGTAACTTCCATGTCAAAAAATATATTGGGTAGCAGATTATCCAGAAGTATCTGCTAATTTATGGTCCTTTTGTAGTATTGGTCTTTCAGTGCCAAAGTGGACTTAAACTGCATACGGTGCATTCTTTATCGAAATGTTGTGGGCCCCTCAGCAGCATCCTAATTGTAACATTTCATAAACCAGAAAAAAAAGCATGTTTCTAAAAACCCTTGTCCGTGCAGATGTTTTATCATTCTTTGGTTTATTTAAGCTGCATTTTTAGTTATGTACTACATTTGTGCCAATAGTGTTTTTTCTAATGTGCCCTGGGTGTATTTTTTGGCCCTTTAGCTTACCTCATTTTGATATATGTCAAATTGTTTGTGTTTGTTGTCTTGCAATTTGTTTATTTTTGGAATTTAATTGTTTTGTTAAGGTGATTCCGGTTACCCACTTCTCCCCTGGCTCATGACGCCTGTGCTGCGGCCCCAGGATGCCTCTCAGGAAGCCTACAACCGTGCGCACCGCAAGACCAGGGCTGTTGTTGAGAGGGCATTTGGACTGTTGAAGACCCGTTTTCGGTGTTTGGACCATACCGGGGGCGCCCTGCAATATGATCCTAACAAAGTGATAGACATCATAATGGCATGTGCTGTTCTGCATAATTTTGCGATTCAAGAACGTGTCCCCCGTTATGTGGATGTTCTGCCCTCTACAGCCCTAGAAGATGATGGTGACAATTATGTTGGCCCACCCAGTGAGTCTGGTCAATCAGTGCGAGCAAAATTGATCTGGCAGCATTTTAGTTAAAGCCTTGTTTTTTTTTTCCATTCGGTGTGTGTGTATTTGCCTTTTTGTTCAATTATTTGTTTGCCCGTAATGTGGCATTACCTTAAATTAAAAAATGTTTCCCTTAATTGTTGCCTGATGTTTTTCCTGGTGTTTACTTAGATTGATATTTGCATGTTTACACCTCTTAACAAAAAATGTATCTGCTTTAGCCCAAGGTGATGTAAAATGTGTTTCAACTAAAAACGCCACAAGTATTGTAAGTGTGTAAATTTTTTACTTTTGGGACTTTGAATGGTTGTGCATAACAAAAAACATTCCACATACAACTGTGGCTCAAAATGCATGAAGTTATTAAAATGAAATCAAGCACATCTACACCTGAAAGTGAGTGGCACAACCAAACAAGGACACCCAGTCCAAAGGCCAGCCTAGTCCAGTGCTTAATATTGGCTGTGTTAAGGGATATTTTGGCATGGCCATAATGTCACACAAACATGTCTGCAAACAGGAGGAGCACAAACCAAACAAATGTAAAAAGCCATAAGTGGCACATGTTACTTGCCACCTACACTGCACATAGACCTATGGCATTGGCTAGTGGCCTTAATCATTACTCTAAGGAGCTCTATGGGAGCAAATCCAAAACACAACCTGCATGTGAAACACAAAATGGATTGAGCTAAACATCAAACTACAAGTAAATACAGTGGGGGGGAAGAGAAAAGATGTCCCACACATTCATGGATTAATTAATAGGGTGGCTGCCCATAAAACCCAGGTGGAGGTCCGTGTGGATGGGACCTAACCTGGGCCATGGATGCATTGTTAATCTGCAACTGCTCCATAATGTTTCTCTGCATATTGGTCATATCAGCCATGGATGACTGTATGGCATTACTTACATTGACCATGTTGCTGTTGAGGGTCCGAAACTCAGCGAGGATGCCCTGTAAGGTGTTATTGAGGTTCACCATATCGGCATGCCTTTCCTCCCGCTCATTTTGGTGCTGTGCCTCAAAAGAGTCCCTCTCCTGGTTCCATAAATCAAGCAGGGCACTGTGCCTCCCCTGGGAAATTGTGCGGCGCAATGGAGTCCGCCGCACAATTACCCTGGCTCTTGGGCGTGCCCTGCTGCGTTGTCTCGTCCCCTCAACAGCAACAGGCATGCTTGGCAAATCCTCAGCAGCAGAGTGAACACTGGGGACTGTTGTCTCAGTCTCCCCATGTGCAGAATGGATGCAGATTCACTCTGCTGCTGAGGATTGGCCAGAGAAACATTATGGAGCAGTTGCAGATTGGGACCCAGGGGGAGGTCTTCGGACGTGGCCAGCATGGATCCATCTTCCTCCATTTCCTGGATCTCTTCCATGAGTGTGTGGGTCTGTAGGGACATAGAAAAAAAAATGTTAAGTTTGCGTTCCAAATTAGGATTCCATCAGTTTAACACATGCTTAAGCACTTGGTAGTATTTTTGGTACTAAATAAACTTACCGGAAAACTCGGATCTGGGCTCCTATGCTGTACGGACCTGGTAGGCATATTCAAACTGGGGGGTGAGTTTACACTTGCTGAGGGGTCATGCTGGGCTGAAGAAGAGAAAACAAAACAAGGTAAACACACACATAAGCATTGTTTAGGTAGGCAATTAAACAAGCCACTATTTGTAATCTGAAGCAACTCTACAGCAACGGGGACGATTTGTAAAATACACTCACTTTAAGATATGTGAAATGGATCGAGTAAACTGCTAACTGACCTCAGTTCGAAGTCAGGAAGTGTACCCAGTCAGCATACAACTTGCAGAGCACCTATTTGGAGTTTGACTACCATTCTCTAGGTAATATATGTTTTTGGCTCTTGATTTAAATTGTTACCTCAAACACAAATCACACAACAAATAGACAACACATCCCTAATGATGTGTGTTTTGTGATTGAGTACAAATATATCACTTTTCTTCAGAAACTTCGTTACTTGACACATAATTAGTGTTAATTGTTATTTTACCTAATGTATGTGGTCCGAAATGTGTGATTCACAGGGACCAAAACAGGACACAAACAGGCACACTAGTGCGAGCCCAACCAAGCCACACCATAGGGCCATACCGTCATCTTTGTACTAGTGAACTTTTATTTACTTTGCAACAAGGCAAACATGCAGATTAAGATTACTCACCTTGTGTACGGGTCGGTGAGTCTGTGTCCCTTAGACCCGCATGGCCACCGACCGCGACAGGATGGAGAAGGCCCAGCACAATCTCCTCAGCAGGTGTAAACTCCAGTTTGGTGGGATAGCCACCTCCAGTTTTCATGCTGAAATGAAAATATAGTTTGGTACACAGAAAAGGTGCATACAGTACATCCTAATAATTACATTTGTATACATCATTTATTTACCTGTAATTATGCCTTTTAATTTCTTTTTGCCGTACAGCATATTTCAGATCAGAAATTTTCTTCTGGATTTGTCCAACATCTTTCCTCTCTTCCCCCGCTGCATTTACTTGTCTTGTTTTTTCTAACAATTCCATTTTGCGCTGCTTAGTGGTGTGTTTTGATTTGCTCCCATAGAGCTCGTCATAGAATAATGTAAGGCCACTAGCCAATACCATATTTTGGTCATGTGAGAATCGCCCACTCAAATGTCCGCGCCGCAATGTGCAGACAGATGGTTGGCTTTGGGGCTCCTCCATGTGTGCAGACACATGTGGTGACATTATGGCCTGGGGCTGTGTAGGGGAATGGAAGGATTGCTGGCTTCCCAATGACTGGACTGGACTAGCCAAGGGACTGGGTGTTCTTGCGTGGCTGGCCACAGAACTTCCAGGTGTAGATGTGGTAAGGATGATGTCCTTTCTTGGGCCTCTTGGGGGGCTATGTGCCCTGCTGGTGCCTGGTCTTGGGCTAGGTGCCCTGCTGGTGCCAGGTCTTGGGCTAGGTGCCCTGCTGGTGCCTGGTCTGATCCTAGGTGCCCTGCTGCGGGGCCTGGATGGGCTTCTGGCCCTGCTTCTGGGCCTGGATGGGCTTCTGGCCCTGCTTCTGGGCCTGGATGGGCTTCTGGCCCTGCTGCGGGGCATGTATGGGCTTCTGGCCCTGCTTCTGGGCCTGTATGGGCTTCTGGCCCTGCTTCTGGGCATGGATGGGCTTCTGGCCCTGCTTCTGGGCCTGGATGGGCTTCTGGCCCTGCTTCTGGGCCTGGATGGGCTTCTGGCCCTGCTGCGGGGCCTGTATGGGCTTCTGGCCCTGCTTCTGGGCATGGATGGGCTTCTGGCCCTGCTTCTGGGCCTGGATGGGCTTCTGGCCCTGCTGCGGGGCCTGTATGGGCTTCTGGCCCTGCTTCTGTGCCTGGATGGGCTTCTGGCCCTGCTGCGGGGCCTGGGTTGGCTAAGTGCCCGGCTTGAGAGCATGGGTGGTGTGGGCTCCCTTGTGCGGCCTCTTCTGGGGGCAGATGTGGTGGTGCCTGCTGTGGGGCTTCCTACCCGTTTTGCCTGTTTTTTGGCCGCAGGGGCACGTGCCTTTGTGGCCCTTTTTTGCGAAAGGGAGGGTCCACTGTCCCTTGGTGGGGCCGAGCTGCTACTTGCCTTTTTGGAGCGTAGCTTCTTTTGGCCTTGCTGGGACCTGGTTGTTGGGCCCTCAGAGGTCTGGCTAGGCTGAGCGCGTTTCTGTGCTGGCTTTTTGGGTGCCATTTTCTCCAAAATGTCAAAGAGAATGAGCTTTGGGTGCAGGGACCTTTAAATAAGGCGCCTAGCGTCTGACGCCTATGCGCACGCCTACGCGATCGTACGGACGTACGTTCGTGCGGAACCAGGAAACCGCTGGGGTTTCACTTATCTGCTGCCTTGAAGAAGCATAAAGATGGCGCCCACTATCTTCACCCGTCAACAAGAAGAGATCCTCATGCTGGTAAGTGCCTTGCTCTGCCTTTTAAGCTCATACTGACTGATGTACTACATGTAAATGATGCGGTTGGAACAAGTTTTGTGGATCTTAATGTTTTAGAACAGGCTCCTCACACTTCATCCTCAAGGGCCGAGACAGGCCACGTTTTCACCTCTCTATGCTGATGTCCTAATTAGGGCAATTGCTCTGTTCTTAGCACCAGTTAATTAACCTGTGGAGTAGCGTGGAGAGCTGTCAAACCTGGCCTGTCTCGGACCTTGATGCGGATGTTTGAGGACCACTGTTTGGCTAAGACATAAAAACACAACGGCAAGCCACACACGTGGCCAAAAAGTCCGAAACCGGGCCTTCAGCTTGATTTACTAAAAAGCAATAAAACCTAAAAAACGAGTACACAGCCTATTACATTTAAAAATGGGCCATTTTAAGCCAATAACGTATTAGTCTTGCCTCCACTGGCCTGAAACTCTGTTCAAGAATTTAGGATATGCGCGCAGCCATCTGTACTCAGAAGCATCACACTTACTGAGGAGAGGTGAGTGGGATAAGGTACAGGGGGGTGGGTTATAGCTGTGCTTTGCTCAGACACAGCAGAGCTGTGGTCATGGGAAGGTCATCAGTCCAAGAATGCAGAGCAGCACACACACTTCCAGTTTGCATGCACTTCCTGTTTGCAGGCTGCCTGCAAATATGGCATTTTACATAAGCCGCCATCTTGGATGTTAAAACCATCATAACATGCCATAGATGCAGGTGGGCTGATTTTTAATGTTGGCAATCTGTATGTACATGGTGTGTGAAACATATAACATAAGACCAGACTCTGATTCAGAGTGAACGTCCGCTTTAAGGCACTAGCCAAAAATGGCTTTCACTCTAAATGTGTGTGTTAATGACATTACATTCGCAACTTCTGATGCAACACATATGGCTCTGTGTGTAAAAGTAAAAGCTCTGTGTCCATTATGTTTTTCAGATCATGCTTCAGCGCCGGTATGACTTCGCGCCCAATGTGTGTGAAAAAAGGGACATCGCCCGGGAGATCATCGCGGAAATACACCGTGTGACCAGCACCACCTTCACTCACACCCAGATAATGCAGCTGTTAGGCACTTACCTCGTCGCCGTCCCTGGTCCCGCGGCGCGCTGTCGGGCGGTCCCCGGCTGGTTGCTACCCGGCGCTCCCCGGGTGTCCTGGCTGCTCAGCCCGGTTGTGGGGGTCAGGGGTCGGTGGCGCGGGATGGTGTCGGCGGCCGCGCCGCAGCCCGCTCTGCGCGGCTGCGCGGTCCCGCCGAGCTCCCTCGCTGTGCGGCGCTTCCGCCTCCCGGCGGGGGCGCGCTCGATCTTCAACGTGCTCGCGCGCGCGCGCGAGCACGTCTCTTGTATGCCTCCCGGCGGCGCTTTCCCCAGTGCGTCCGCCGGGGGCGAGTTTGAATCACCCAATCTGTGTCCTGCCCTTAGAGTGAGCCCAGGGACTGGTCGGCCTGTCTGGCCTGGGCCGTCCAGTTCCTGGGACCACTCCCGTTTTTTGTTGTGCACCAAACACTTTTGTTCCCTCCATTTTCCCTGTTCCCCACTGGCCAGATATCCCTATAAATCTGCACTACTCCAGTATCCCAGTGCCCGTTATAGCTTCTGGGTTCTGGATGTGCGTTGCTGTGTCTTTAGTGAATATTTTGGATTTTGGACTTCGACTATTCTCGCCTGCTGCCTGCCCTGACCATCTGCTTTGCCTGACCACTCTTTTGCCTGACCCTCCTGTACCTCGCCTGTGACCTCCTGGACTTGACCTTGGCTACCCTCGACCACTCCTTCGTTATCTCCCTTGGATACCTCGCCTGTGACCTCCTGGTTTGACCTCGGCCTGAATTACGGACTTTCGCACCCGGCATCCTCATTCGGGATTCCCTGCCAAACATCATTCTGCACCTTAAGCCGTTATCCTTTGCGCCTTTTAAGTCCTGGGGGCAACCGACTGGGAGAGGCATTACCCGTGTCTCCTACAAGCGGGGGCTTGTCTATAGGCGGAAGTGGCGGCGGAGATTGGGGGATACCGGCTTAAGACAGACGGGTGTTTGGTATAATCCTGACATTATAACGGGCCAGCAGAAGAATGGACCAAATCCTGGAGCAGGTGCAAGCCTTGACAGCGGCTGTGGAGCACCTGGCTCATCGAGTTGCGGCCCAGGAGAACCGTCCTACTCCCATTGTCCCCACTTCTCAGGGGACTCCGGCCGCAATGTCTGTAGAGCCCAAGATCCCGCTTCCTGAAAAGTTCTATGGCGACAGGGCAAAATTTGCCAATTTCCGGGACTCTTGTAAACTGTATTTTCAGCTTCGTCCGGTTTCCTCAGGGTCACAAGAGCAAAAGGTGGGCTTGATTATTTCCCTTCTGCATGGAGATCCTCAGTCCTGGGCCTTTAGCTTATCAGCTCAGGACCCAATCCGCCTATCGGTGGATAGTTTTTTCGCTGCAATGGAGGTCCTCTATGATGATCCCGACAAAGGGGCCTCAGCTGATGCCAAATTACGTTCCCTCCGCCAGGGACGCCGTCCAGCCGAAGACTACTGTTCTGAATTCCGGCGTTGGGCGGTTGACTCACGTTGGAACAATCCTGCCCTCTGCGGCCAATTCCGACTAGGTTTGGCTGACACTATCAAGGACACCTTGGTGAATTACCCGGAACCCCAGACTCTGGACGAATTGATGCATCTGGCCATCCGCATTGATCGTCGACTCCGGGAGAGGCGCCTAGAGAGAGGGTCGCATCTTGAATCGGCTTCAAAGTCTGAGGCTCTAGTCGCTCAACCTTCAGAAGAGCCCATGCAGTTAGGTGCCACCAGGCTCACCGAAGGCGAGAGACGGCGACGTCTATCTGAGGGGCTCTGTCTATATTGTGGAGGAACCGGCCACATGGTCAGACTTTGCCCAAAGAAACCGTCGGGAAACTTCAGAGCCTAGGGGGTTTCGAGGGGGCCCTCCTAGGCTGTAAGGTGTCTCCTCAAGTATCGTCTCCAGTTTTTATCCCAGTCCAGTTTATGAATGGTGTAAAATGTATTAATCTAAAGGCTCTTCTAGATTCTGGAGCAGCTGGGAATTTCCTAGACTCTGAACTAGCGCAGACTTTAGGAATTATGGTACAGACCTTGACGACTCCTATCCGGGTTTCAGCCATTGATGGCACTCCAGTGGCCGGGGGGTTAGTTCGGTTCCAAACCCCTCCTATGCAAATCAAAGTGGGAGCCAGTCATTCTGAGGTTATCAGGTTCTTGATATTGAGAATGCCTGGTACCCCTTTGATTTTGGGTTTGCCATGGCTACAGGAGCACAATCCCCAAATTGATTGGGTTTCGGGGCAAATCACCAAGTGGGGACACCAGTGTTTTCAGAACTGCCTAGAATTTCCACTCAGGGTTGCGCGCTTAGCACCTATTGGGGTTCCAACTCCATATTTGGAGTTTGCTGATGTCTTTTCAGAAAAGGCGGCAGACAAACTTCCTCCCCATAGACCTTGGGACTGCCCTATTGAACTGCTTCCTGGTACGATGCCTCCCAGAGGGAGAATATTTAATTTGACCCGAACAGAAACCCTCGCCATGCGGGAATATATCGCCGAGAACTTAGAAAAAGGGTTCATTCGGCCTTCATCTTCTCCAGCAGGGGCAGGGTTTTTTTTCGTGGAGAAAAAGGATGGGGGACTTCGCCCCTGTATTGATTACCGGGGCTTAAATAACATCACGGTAAAAAATAAGTATCCCCTACCGCTTATTGAAGGACTCTTTACACAGGTGGTTGGGGCGCAGGTCTTCTCTAAACTTGATCTCCGGGGGGCCTATAACCTCATAAGAATCAGGCAGGGGGACGAGTGGAAGACGGCTTTCAATACCCTTGAAGGGCATTATGAGTATTTAGTAATGCCTTTCGGCCTGTGTAATGCCCCTGCGGTCTTTCAAAGTTTTGTCAACGAAATCTTTAGGGACTATCTTGGCCGGTTTATGGTTGTTTACTTAGACGACATTTTAATTTTTTCTTCGTCCATTGATGAACATCGTAAACACGTGTGTCTGGTTTTGCAGAAACTTAGGGAGAACAGTTTATATGCCAAGTTAAAGAAATGTCAATTTGAAGTATCTGAGGTTCCGTTTCTCGGTTACATTATCTCCAAATCTGGTCTGTCTATGGACCAATCTAAGGTGAAGGCTGTTTTAGAATGGGAGCAGCCCAGAGATTTGAAGGGCCTGCAAAGGTTTTTGGGTTTTGCCAATTTTTATAGAAGGTTCATTAAGAATTTTTCTGCCCTGGTTACACCACTAACTAACCTAACTAAGAAAAGCGGGTACCCCCCGGTTTGGCCGGATCAAGCTGTCCAGGCCTTCGGGAATCTTAAGAGGGTATTTAGTGCTGCTCCCGTCCTAGTCCACCCTGATGAGCAACGACCTTTCCTTGTGGAGGTGGATGCTTCTGAAGTCGCGGTCGGGGCAGTCTTGTCTCAGTATTACGGCTCACCTGCACGCCTCCATCCATGTGCCTTCTTTTCCAAGAAATTCTCAGCGGCCGAAAGAAATTATGATATCGGCAATAGAGAATTACTGGCCATCAAGCTAGCCTTCCAGGAATGGAGACACTGGCTGGAGGGGGCTCAGTATCCAGTTACGGTCTTTACGGACCATAAAAATCTAGAATACATCCAGTCCGCCAAGAGATTAACTCCTAGACAGGCTCGCTGGTCCTTATTCTTTTCTCGGTTTAATTTTTCTATAACTTATAAGCCCGGGTCCAAAAATATAAAAGCGGATGCCCTGTCTCGGAGTTTCTCTCCCCCTGACTTACCGGAAAGGGTGGTGTCTCCCATCTTACCTCGCTCTCTAGTGGTGGCCGCCATCCAACCCCAACTTCCTGATCTTACGCAGTTCCAGGCCCAAGCTCCTCCTGGGAAACCCGCTTCAGCCTTGTTTGTGCCCCCTACTTACCGGTCTGAGTTCTTGTCCCATTTTCACGATACCAAAACAACCGGTCATCCAGGGGTTAAGAAAACCATAGCTTTATTATCACGCCAAGTTTGGTGGCCTTCTCTCAGGAAGGACGCTCAAAGATTTGTCTCCGCTTGCAAAGTTTGTGCCCAAAGTAAGTCCTTGAGGCGTTCGCCTGAAGGCCCACTCCTTCCATTGTCCATTCCTGCCTCCCCGTGGACCCATCTGGCCATGGATTTTGTTACTGACCTTCCCCCGTCTCAGGGACATGCTGTTATTTGGGTAGTTGTGGACCGCTTTAGCAAGATGGCCCATTTCGTCCCTTTAAAGAAACTCCCCTCAGCTCAAACTCTTGCTCAACTCTTCATTACTCATGTTTTTAGGATTCATGGTATTCCCATGGATATTGTTTCGGATAGGGGGGTCCAGTTTGTCTCCCGGTTTTGGAGGGCTTTCTGTGCCAAGTTGGGTTTCACCGTCTCCCTTTCCTCGGCCTTCCATCCGCAGTCGAATGGACAAACCGAGAGAACGAACCAGTCCCTGGAACAATATTTGCGCTGTTTTACGGCGGATACTCAAACTGATTGGGCCTTCTTCTTACCATTTGCGGAATTTGCATTTAACAACGCCGCACATTCTTCCACGGGGGTTTCTCCTTTCCATTGTGTTTATGGCAAGGACCTGAAGTTTTCTGCCCTTTCGGACCAACCCTCTAGAGTTCCCTCCGTGGATGAATGGGTTTCCAAATGGCCAGGGGAATGGAATAAAATCCAGCAACATCTAGCTAAGGCCGCTCTTCAGCAGAAAAAATTTTCTGATCGCAAACGATCTTCTAACTCTAGCTATAAGGTGGGTGACTGGGTTTGGCTTTCAACCAAGAATTTGGCGCTACGCCAGCCCTCCGCTAAGTTAGGACCTAAATTTATTGGCCCCTTCCCCATAACACAAAAAATTAATCAGGTTACGTATCAGTTGGCCCTCCCTTCGTCCATGAAAATCTGTAAATCCTTTCATGTTTCACTTCTTAAGTCTGCAAAAAACCACGAACCTAATAGTCCTCCTAGTCCTGTGTTGGTTGATGGGCATCAGGAGTTTGAGGTTGCCCGGGTTCTTGATTCTCGCTTTTTTCGAAACTCTCTTCAATATCTTATTGACTGGAAGGGATACGGTCCGGAAGAAAGATCTTGGGTTCCGGCCAGAGAGGTTCATGCGCAGAATTTGGTAAAGAGGTTTCACAGAGAGAATCCTTTGAAACCCAGTTTGGAGGGTCCGGTGGCCCCTCCTCAGGGGGGGGTAATGTTAGGCACTTACCTCGTCGCCGTCCCTGGTCCCGCGGCGCGCTGTCGGGCGGTCCCCGGCTGGTTGCTACCCGGCGCTCCCCGGGTGTCCTGGCTGCTCAGCCCGGTTGTGGGGGTCAGGGGTCGGTGGCGCGGGATGGTGTCGGCGGCCGCGCCGCAGCCCGCTCTGCGCGGCTGCGCGGTCCCGCCGAGCTCCCTCGCTGTGCGGCGCTTCCGCCTCCCGGCGGGGGCGCGCTCGATCTTCAACGTGCTCGCGCGCGCGCGCGAGCACGTCTCTTGTATGCCTCCCGGCGGCGCTTTCCCCAGCGCGTCCGCCGGGGGCGAGTTTGAATCACCCAATCTGTGTCCTGCCCTTAGAGTGAGCCCAGGGACTGGTCGGCCTGTCTGGCCTGGGCCGTCCAGTTCCTGGGACCACTCCCGTTTTTTGTTGTGCACCAAACACTTTTGTTCCCTCCATTTTCCCTGTTCCCCACTGGCCAGATATCCCTATAAATCTGCACTACTCCAGTATCCCAGTGCCCGTTATAGCTTCTGGGTTCTGGATGTGCGTTGCTGTGTCTTTAGTGAATATTTTGGATTTTGGACTTCGACTATTCTCGCCTGCTGCCTGCCCTGACCATCTGCTTTGCCTGACCACTCTTTTGCCTGACCCTCCTGTACCTCGCCTGTGACCTCCTGGACTTGACCTCGGCTACCCTCGACCACTCCTTCGTTATCTCCCTTGGATACCTCGCCTGTGACCTCCTGGTTTGACCTCGGCCTGAATTACGGACTTTCGCACCCGGCATCCTCATTCGGGATTCCCTGCCAAACATCATTCTGCACCTTAAGCCGTTATCCTTTGCGCCTTTTAAGTCCTGGGGGCAACCGACTGGGAGAGGCATTACCCGTGTCTCCTACAAGCGGGGGCTTGTCTATAGGCGGAAGTGGCGGCGGAGATTGGGGGATACCGGCTTAAGACAGACGGGTGTTTGGTATAATCCTGACAGCAGCATTGGTCGGACCTGAAACGTCTGCACATGCCCCGGGTGCGGAGGTTTTTTGGGATCCATTTTCCAAGTAAGTACAAAGCGATTGCATGGTATATGTTCCAAATTTATAAGTTATGCCTTTATTTATAATGACTTTTCTTGGTTAGTGTTGGAAATGGATTTCAGAATTCGCCGCACCCGGAGGCGCACAGGCCGACCAGTGCTGCATGCTTCTGCATCTGTGAGTGAAGGTGGTGGATCTCCCGGGCGACGGACCTACCCCTCCTCTGTGGCCTCCTCAGACCAGCCCCTGGACCTTACCACAGAGGAGGGGCCCAACCGCGTGGGCGTGGAGTCATACCCGGCCAGGCATGGGGAAGGCTCTGGTATGTCACTCTTCATGTATATGCACAAAGATATACATGCAAGGCAAAAAACTAAGTGCTCCTTTATTATGTATTTCTAGATGCTTCTGGAGCGGGTGAGGTAGTGGAGGAGGAGGCAGCAGAGATGCGTGAAGTTGATCCTGGCGAAGGTGAGTGATGTCAGCCAGACTGGGAGCCACATATGTTGGGAATAGTGACTCTATACAACAACTAACCAAATGTCACATGTTTCTCCAGGTACTTCTTCACAGCATAGCCAGGACCAAGGGCATCCTGTTGGCCCCAACCAGCCATCTGTCGGCCACCAACAAAGTAAGTAGCCATGCCATTATTCAGAATTATGTGTTTTTGGCTAATAACACACACATAACTAAAGGCGTAGCCAATGTATAGTTAACACTTTCATGTGGGCACTTCGTTAGCTTAAAGCGGACCATAACTCATATTAAGAGCCTAGCTAATAAGTATCCCACACACTGTACATACAGATTGTGAACATTCCAAAACAGGCTACCTGCATCTACTGCATGTTAGGAGACTTTAAACATACAAGATGGCGGCATAGGGAATGCGCCATATTTACAGGCAGCATGGCATCCAGATTTGCCAAAGTAATGTGCTGCCATGCATTGTGGGACTACTGACCTTTCCCTGAACCCAGCTATGCTCTGTATTACCAAAGCACAACTGTAACCTGCTCCCCTGTACTTTATCCCACTCTCCTCTCCTCATTAAGTGTTATGCTTCTGAGTCCAGATGGCGGCGCAGTAATAAAAAATGCACCAAAATGTACTTTTATCTGGTGCCGAATCATTTGTAAAGAGTTTTTGCTTTTCATTACATCATGTTGAAGGTCCGGTTTAAGGAGTTTCACTACTTACCTGTGGGAGATGCATTTACTTTATTCCTTGGAAGAATGACATATGTCATGTCTTTACATGTATTTGATTAACCTAAAATCTATTCCCAGCATACAAACCGGTCTGGTACTACTATTTATGTTTATTTCTCTATTGGTTACAGGGATGAGCCCACAAACAGTGGCAGAAAAAAAAAAAGAATAAAGGAGTTGGTGGCCGAGCTGATGGCCATACAGGCGACGTTGGGGCCAACTGAAGAAGAAGAGGAGGAGGTGCCCTTGGTCCTGGCTAATTTTGTAAAATAGTTTTAACATTTTAACTCAAAAAATGTTTTAAAAGTTTTTAGAAAAAAAAAAACATTAATAACAAACTATTTTTAGAAAATAAATAAGATTTTAATGCTTTAGAAATGTGTCATTTCTAATATGCGCACAAAAATACATTTACACAAACACGAAAATACATGCTTATAAACATATAGACATATGTACATTAAGTGGTTTGTGTAAGTTTTATGCTCGAGAAAATGAAGAAGAATGCAAGCGCTAAGGGGTTTGGGTAAGTTTTAGGCTCGTCAAAATGAAGAAGAATGCAAGCGCTAAGGGGTTTGGGTAAGTTTTAGGCTCGTCAAAATGAAGAAGAATGCAAGCGCTAAGGGGTTTGGGTAAGTTTCAGGGTCCGAGAAATGAAGAAGGATGCAAGCGCTAAGGGGTTTGGGTAAGTTTTAGGCTCGTCAAAATGAAGAAGAATGCAAGCGCTAAGGGGTTTGGGTAAGTTTTAGGCTCGTCAAAATGAAGAAGAATGCAAGCGCTAAGGGGTTTGGGTAAGTTTTAGGCTCATCAAAATGAAGAAGAATGCAAGCGCTAAGGGGTTTGGGTAAGTTTTAGGGTCCGAGAAATGAAGAAAAATCCAACCGCCAAGGGGTTTGGGTCAGTTTTAGGCTCGTCAAAATGAAGAAGAAGGCAAGCGCTAAGGTGTTTGGGTAAGTTTTAGGGTCCGAGAAATGAAGAAAAATCCAACCGCCAAGGGGTTTGGGTCAGTTTTAGGCTCGTCAAAATGAAGAAAAATCCAACCGCCAAGGGGTTTGGGTCAGTTTTAGGCTCGTCAAAATGAAGAAGAAGGCAAGCGCTAAGGGGTTTGGGTAAGTTTTAGGGTCCGAGAAATGAAGAAGGATGCAAGCGCTAAGGGGTTTGGGTAAGTTTTAGGCTCGTCAAAATGAAGAAGAATGCAAGCGCTAAGGGGTTTGGGTAAGTTTTATGGTCCGAGAAATGAAGAAAAATCCAACCGCCAAGGGGTTTGGGTCAGTTTTAGGCTCGTCAAAATGAAGAAGGATGCAAGCGCTAAGGTGTTTGGGTAAGTTTTAGGGTCCGAGAAATGAAGAAAAATCCAACCGCCAAGGGGTTTGGGTCAGTTTTAGGCTCGTCAAAATGAAGAAGAATGCAAGCGCTAAGGGGTTTGGGTAAGTTTTAGGCTCGTCAAAATGAAGAAGAATGCAAGCGCTAAGGGGTTTGGGTAAGTTTTAGGCTCGTCAAAATGAAGAAGAATGCAAGCGCTAAGGGGTTTGGGTAAGTTTTAGGGTCCGAGAAATGAAGAAAAATCCAACCGCCAAGGGGTTTGGGTCAGTTTTAGGCTCGTCAAAATGAAGAAGAAGGCAAGCGCTAAGGGGTTTGGGTAAGTTTTAGGGTCCGAGAAATGAAGAAGAATGCAAGCGCTAAGGGGTTTGGGTAAGTTTTAGGGTTCTTAAAGGTACGTGTTAGACTGGCGCGAAGTAGTAGTGGTGAGATTGGTAGTGTCAGATAGGGCCCACATTGGTTTGGGGAGTGTAGCTTGGATCGCGCATGCGCAAGACCTTATATATATATATATACGAACGAACGAATATAAGAGGCCAAAAACCATTGAAAACCAGAGGCAAACGCAAGTAATTGGAAGAGGTGGACGATGGAAGAGGCCGAAAAAACAGGCTGCCGCCGCAACAAGTGATCACATCAACCTGTTTTTTTTACGATTGACAAATGACTGAGGCAAGTTCGGAAGATAACATACGAACGGTCGGGCTTTTTACGATAGGAAACGTATTTGCTTATAGAATCAATCGCAAGTTCATACGAACGCACGAGCGTACGGGAAAAATAGGATGATCGGCACCCAAATCAAAGCTGTTACATGTTTCTTTGAATCGACCCCATTGTCTAGCACCGCAGGGGGTGTCTTCACCAACAGGAGGATCTGCCTATCCACAGCCAACGTGGACATGCTTACATTCCTTAAGATGACCCAGACGTGGATCCCATGGAACTTGGCTGTGCCAGCACCTGAGTGAGTAGTTAAAGTGTCTCTCCCACCCACACCTCCTCCTTTTCTTTCGCTTCTTCCTCTGACACCTTTAAAAAATGTTATATTTTTATTAATTTATAGATGTGTATATTTTTATGTATATATTTATTGATGTTAATATTTATTTATTGATGTATTTATTTATGTATATATAGATTGATGTATTTATGTATTTAATTTATTTTGTTTTCTGTTATTATTTTGAGTACTTTCCCTAGCCCATTTTGTGCAGGGCAATCACCCAGGTGTTACCCTCCCTATTTGGCCTCCAACACCCATAAAGAATGAGTATTTTGTTTTTTTTATGTATGTATTTATTTTTTAGTTATTTTACTTGTGCCCCTATTGACCTCAATGTGGTTTGGGTTCAGGTCGAGTCTGGGGAATAGAACTTTAGTTGCAAATTGGAATGAACTCATCAAACTCGAACTTCAATGGGTCTGCTTGTGCCTACTCCTAATTATAAATCATCAAAGCAAATTCCTATCCATAAGTGTTGAATGCACTGTTAAAGTGGACCTGCAACCTTATTAGCATTTCCTACTCCCTAAGCATTACAATTTGGCTACTGAGGTAAATTAGGCTGCAGGTCCAGTTTAAGTCCTTGTTCACACCTGACTGGTACTGCATGCATTTCTGCGCTCATGGCAGAGGAGATGCTGCGGTACCGCAATGACACTTCCATGGCCCCTTTCACACTTTTCGGTGCGTCAGAGAGGAGGAAAACATGGCCAAAAAAAAGTCCTGCCTGCTGTGCCCTGGCTGCAAACGCACCTCATTAAAGTCTATGTACCACATGCGTTTTACGCTAGGAGCGACATAGATTTAAATTAAATTCAGTAAGGAAGGCCATGGGGCCCGTAAACTGGGATTTTTGCTAAACGCAGACAGAAATGCGAACAAAAACGCTAACGTAAACCGCAAACGTGACTGGACAGGTATGAGCGTAGCCTTGAGCGGATCAAAGCCCTGTGCGTCCTGCACTGAAATCTAAAAGATTTGCTTTAACAGTGAAATAACAAAGTAAGAATGCTTATTGTAAGCATCACTTTGATAAAGATGTGCAGCTACACCCAGGGACCCAAAGCCAAGGGATCAGCAGCAGCCAATAGTAAGATGTGTCCAGCAAATCACATTACAGCATGACAGGCAGATATATTGGAGGTGACAGGCAGCCAGTCAGCAGCTAGAAGGAAGAAGCACACATTATTCTGTGAGGAGTCTGTAATATCGCGTGTGAGTTGGTGTGTCTGCATGTGCCGGTCATAGCAGCATCCCTACACCTCTATGTGAATGTCCAGGGCAGGCTTACACCACCTTATGGTCTATAGCTGTCACCATAGCTGGCACACATCTCTGAATCTGGCATCATCCACCTTTGTTGGGCCCTGAAACAGGGGCCCTCACTCATCCTGCTCAACCTCGCTGATGCCTGGCTCCCAATGCCGCTGCCTCCCAGGTCTCCTGCTGGCGCAATGGACCGTTATGCCATTCTGCTATTTCGGGGGACAGAATTCAGCGCAGAGTGGTGTGAGGGAAGCCATATTACTTAAAGTGGACCAACACCCAGGGGTGATCGGCCCGGAAATCTATAAGATTCCCGGGCCGATCACCTCCCACCCCGCGGGACATCCGAGATCGGGATGTCCCTCGGGGTGAAACCCCCCCAAAACCCCAAAAAAACCTTACCTTATCCCGCGTGCCCCTCTAGACGTGGCCGCGCCGGCCGTTTGTGAATGGCGCGCGCCCTGTAAGAGTGACGTGCGGGAGGCAGCGGCGGACGCGCTGTCTTGGACGTCGCTGTCACCCGCTTGGACTCTCCTTAGCAGAACGAGGCCCAAAGCTCAAACCCCCCAGAAACCCCAAAAACATCTTACCTGATCCGCCGGCGCCGCCTCCCGCGTGCCCCCCCAGACGTGCGCGCGCCCGCGCTGGCCCTCTGTGAATGGCCGGCGGGGGCGCGCGTGCGCCGAGAGTGACGCGCGGGAGGCGGCGGCGGCGGAAGCGGCTTGGACGTTCCTGATCCCCGCCTAGACGTTGGCGGGGATTGGCTGCGGCGTTCACGTGGGAGCGTTGAGAGGTGAGTTTTTTGGGGTTTCTGGGGGGTTTCACACAGCGGGGCACCCCCGATCGGGGTGCCCCGCCGAAGTGGACCAAAACCCAGGATAGTCAAAATCCTGGGTGTTGGTCCACTATAAGCTTTGCTGATGTCACTGTCCCCATGAGCATGCTATAACCAGGGCCGGCCTTACCATGGTCCCAGGCGGCACTTTAAGGGGGGTGGCACTTTGCTGGCAGCGGAGGTGGGCGGAGGTGGGCGGCAGCAGTGGGCAGGAACATCGTGACTGTGGAGGCAAACGTGTAGCTTAGAAGGAATGAACGCCACTCTCCATAGCGGGTCATTCATGAACTTTTCCGTACTGTGTGTGTGAGGCAGAGCCGGGAGAAGTGCCACACTCGCGGCATTGTGGGATGCAATAAAATGGGGGCAGAGGCGAGCGGCAGGAGAGTGCGCGCACTGCTGGGGGAGGCGCGGCTTCCACCAATACCCACGCTGATTGGCTGAGCCACTGCAGGGGGAGGCGTTGCTATTTGACGGGGACTGCTGGAGGCAGAGAGCTAGTCGGGTCTGGAGAGAGGCATAGCGCACACCAGCGGTTGCTTCACACTGTGATAGGTAAGCGGGAGAGGCTGCCGCACGTTCACTATACCTTCAGTTCGGTTGCTTCTGGAAGCTTCCGTGGAAGAGAGGAGGTTCCAACTTATCTGGCGTTCATAGAGCTAGGTGTGCGGTCATCACATTACAGCCCGATGCCTGGTGGCTTCCAGCCTGCCAAGGGCCGTGGGCACGGGTTGCCCGTTATAGTCTGTACTGTCCAGGTGCCAGATTAAAATATATCGGTGGCAGAGCTGTACACCTGCCCGTGGGTGGCTGCTTGGTTACGGTGACTGTGCATCCTGGGCGGCCATGTTTGCTGGTCACCTGTATAGAGTGTAATTGGAACAGTTGGGGTTGAGCTTGTCCAGTTACAGGGCTCCCCCTTATTGGACATTTAACACCAATGGCTAAAAGACTCCAGGGCTGATTCTGATTTGTGATGTGCTGCTGTGTGTAGCCCCTGCAGTACTTGCATAGCTGGCAATCCAACAGTGAATGTGTGGGCTATGGCCACATCCCTGCTTTAACTTCATCTGAGGCGTGCACCAGGTGGGGAGGAGGTGTGGCCAGTGCCCCCCCCCCCCCCCTTAGCTAGCTTTGTGCTGAATGTTGCGCTGAGCGTGCTCATTGCCTGTCTGAATGCTCTGTGGGATTGCTGAAAGTGGTGGGGGGTCCACACACTGGGCATCCCAAATTAAGATGCCCTGTCACAGAGGAATAACACCTGGGAGAAGGACAGTACTGGTTGGTGGCCTTCTTTAATGGAGAGGTGCAGTGTTTCAGAATAGGGCTTGCTTGTCCCATGTTCTTCTATTTATCAAGCTGGGAGACCGTGCCCAATGCTGTGCAATGCTGGATATCCAGCCAAGTGGCCAAGAAGTTTGGCTCTAATGTACCTGCTTGTAACAGCAGGTTCAACTGGGTCCCATGCATGGCTCCAAAACTAACCTGTGCTATCACTAATCTGTTCAATTTCTGGGATGAAAGCTACCAGTTCATCACCTGCATGGCTGTATTTACCATTAGACAAACCTAGGCATGTGCCTAGGGCAGCCACTTGCAAGGGGAAGTGCCATAGTATGTGGGGAAATTTGGGGGTTTTTATAGAGTGGGGCATCACACATCTGGTTGTTCCTAAGGGCCTTATTTATCACGGGCTAGCGCCAGGTAGTGTCTGACGAGCGCCAGGTACCGCCAGCTATCGGCGGCTACCGACTCAAGTACGCCCGGCGGCGGTCACAATGACGCATTTATCAAGCTAAATGAGGCTAGCGCCGGCGAGAGCGACGGCTAGCGCGGGATTCATCATGAAGCCGCCTGGAACGAACAGCGCCGCTGCAAATTCCTTAACAGCGCCAGGTATGACCTGTCGCTCCCTGGCATTGTCCAATGCATTTCAATGGAGCAATGTTTAATTAATCATAATTAATTGGTATTATTTTTTATTTTTTATTTTTTTTAATGTCAAAAATTCTGAGACCACTTCTGCAATGTTAGGTTTTTTTTTAAAGTAAAAAAAAATGAAAAAAAAAATTTGTGCAGAATTGATCTTACAGGTCTGATATTAATATATTCATATTACAAAATGATTCCAAAAACATGTATAACGTTACAATCAAAAAATATGGTCGTTTAGGGGTTAAAAACTAGTTAATACACATCGCCGCCAGCGCTCTGGGGTTTAAACAAGGAATGGACAGCGCCAGCAAATTCGGAGCGTCATTTTTTAATGAATATGAAGCAAGCCGTTCGCTCTGGCCATTCGTTGTCAGGCGCTCACATACAACGCTGAACCTGTGAAACAGCGACCCCTAAGCCCGTATTCAACATTACCGCACACCGACTGAGTCGCTGTCATCAAGCAAACGCCGGCCAAGCACAGCGAATACTGGCTGGCGCTGTAAAAATCACGCTACAGTCGCTCATCTGTCGCTACCTGGCGCTATTAATGAATCGGCCCCTTAGTAAGTATCAAAGCCCAGGATAGTGAAAATCCTGGGTTTTGGTTCACTTAAAGAGGAACAAAACCCGAATTGAGATTCTGCGCTATGTGAAAAACCCCCCGTTTGCCTAATAAAAAATCACCTCTCCTCGTTTTTTTTTTGGGGGGGGGGGCAGCATTTCACTCTTGGACCCAGGCAGCACAATGTCTTGGGCCAGCCCTGGCTATAATTGACTGCGGGATCCCTTCGCTACCACAAGTAAACGAGTCCTGCCAGCCGTAATAATTGTCACCAGCTCTAGCTCGGTCCTTTAGTCGGTCTATCTATGACAATATATATGTAACAGATTCATATACAGGAAGAGCAGCTTATCATGTGTAATATGAGCAAAGAATATGTCAGCACCTTAGTTCAAACAGAAGAGATGTTGTCCTGCAGAGCAACCATCCAGAGGCCTGAGGCAGCCTGCTGTATCCTTGGAATCCTTCCACACGACAAGTGACCCCCCCCCCCCCCCCCAGAAAGACAGCAGTCCCCAGTTTGCTTCCTAACCATGGCTAGCAGCTGGCTTTTCTCCGGGGCATCCTGATTCGGGATGCCCCACTTTATGAAACCCCACAACATAAAAACTCACCTCCACACGCTTCAACAGTACATGCGCGTGCTCCCCATTCAAAACAATGTGAGCCAAAGTTTTTTTATTATGAAACCCCCACCCAGCTTTAGTGCCAGTGGAGGGTGGCAGGTTGGGAGTACTTTACAAATGGCACATCTGCCTGGATTGTCCCTTTAAGTTCACTTTAGGTTTGAGGAAAGGTTGCTGTTCTGACTTGGTCGCACTGACACTTCCAGTTGTAGCTGTCAGAACAATGTTCCCTATAAGGTGCATGGTGGTGTACCCTCTAAACACCCTCATCATTTCAACACATCATTTCAAAAATCTCAGATTATATGTAAATACCTTGTACATACTAAGCAAGGCTTTTTTCACTTCGTTTCTAGGTTGTGGCTAAGCTGGGATTTGGGGGGGGGGGGGGGGGACTTGGAGCCCTGCTATGGTTTTTACCCTGCACTGCAGAAAATGGAGGTGGGGCACATAGGGCAAGCAGAAGGTGAGCTGCTTGCTGGCTTATTATTGCCATTGGGTTTACATTCCATCTAATCGTAGATGTGGTGCAAGAGCAATGCAGCTGTATTTATAGTAAAGATAACACATTACCTGTCCTGTCCGATCCCATCGGCCGTGTTTGGTGTCCACCTAAGCCATGCCCCCAACGTAAAGGAACAACCCATAGAGTCCTCCTCCCACATTACAGTGAGTTGACTGAGCTGTGAATGATGCAAGGTGGGCAGACAGAGCCAGGGGAGGCATAGGAGGAAGGCATGGACCTGAAATCAAATATATAGATTGATAAAAAGAAGAAATAGATCTTAAACTGGGCCATATCCAGTACAGCTAAGTGTAATTAAATATATACATTTAGGTGATTACATATCCAAAATGTGTATAAATAGTCCAGATAAACACACAATGGGGGTTATTTAAGAAGGGATAGCGCCAGGTAGTGCCTCGTAGCGGCAGGCAGCGTCTGGTGAACTCCGGGCGCTGTACGCAAAACCACATTTAAGAAAGCGAATCTGGTGAGTGACTCTAATAGCGCCATATAGCATCCGATATATTATTACAGGAGGCTCAGGGTATAGCGCCGGCGCTCTAGCTTCCAGAGCGCCAGGTATTGCCTTTCGCTCAGTGTCGCTCTCCCATACATTTCAATGGCCTTTCAATTGCTTGTGTTTAGACAGCGTGTTTGACGCTTTTTATTTTTTGCTGAAATCATTGTGTGACCTCTCCTGGCTGCAAACACTTTTAGAAACTTTTTATATTTTTATGCAGCATTGTCATTACAGGTCTGGTACTAAAGTGTTAATGTCCCAGTGTTAAAACAATGTCATTCCATGTGTTTTCGCTTTGTTCCTGGTGGATATGTGTTTAAAAACAGACTTTAATCAAACAGCATATGGTGCTCTATGCTACAGCGTCCTTATTTAGAGCACCGACGCTGTGTGTGTGTCCTTATTTGATAAATATGGTGTGGGTCGCTGAGAGTCGTTCGCACTGAGCGGACGCTACCTTTCACTCCCTGCAGCGCTGTACTGGTGTTAGAGCACCCAACATACATCACATTCATCAATGCGGGCCAGGTTACTACAGCAACTGAGGCGCTATGTTACAGCACTCGATACATGTTTACAGAGTCTACTAGCAGTCGCTCTAAGCGCCGCTATACAGACGCTCATCTACCTGGTGTTAGTAATGAATCAGCCTCTATATTAAATATTAGGTGTATCATTAGGAAAAGGAAGCACATGAACTAGGCTGGAATTTATGTACAGGAGGGATGGGGGAGACTAAGGAGACAAGAATTGTCTGTTTGTCTGTCCCTGATGAAGGGGGCTGCTCCCCCGAAACGCTGGAATTCAGGACACTGCTTACCATTTGACCTAATATGGACTTTGGACACTTTGTGATGGATGTTTCATACCACATTTGTCTTTCTATGATACACTTGGTGGAATTATATAACGGAGTGCTGGTCATTTTTACAGAAAGAATTGGATAGGGGTATAAGACACAGCAGCAAAACTGGCCCCAAAGCAGTGTGGCCCATCTGGAATTTTTCCTGGTCGCCCTATGGCCTGTCTGTCCTTACCTAGTTGTAAAACAGCGCATTTCCATATCATGGCAGCAACAGAAAGGCCACTCAGCCATGCTGCTTGTATAAACCCTACAGGTAAGTGCTTTTTTATTATGTAACCCCCCCCCGTCCTGCTTTAGTGCTATGAGAGGGAGGCAGGGTGGGGGGAATTAAAAACGTGGTCAGTCTGGCTGATCTGGCCGTTTAAAACAGAACAGCCATTTTCCACAAAATGGATGTTGTTCCAGGGCATCCCAATTGCGGTAGAAATCTTACCCTTCTCCTTGCCCCCCTGGAGAAATCCAATGCTTTTTTCATGTTTTGGATTTGTGCCATACTCTTTCTTTAATTTATTTTAGCGTGGATTTGATAGTACTCCACAAGATTAAAGTCAAAAGTTTAGGTTACTATGATCAAACCTCTTTGGAAAGGTCTATGGTCTTCATTTTGCTTTCTTAGTGGTGCAATTCCCAAAAGGAGAGTCTATACTGACATCATGTACATGATGTGATTGCATGCAGGGGGACTTTTTCATCTATGTCACTTCTAGAATGCATTTATTAGACTATACTTTAGTAGTTCTTATATTAAAGTGGATCAAAACCATTTTTTGTTCCCCTCCAAACCCCCACCCCCCCGTAAGTAAATCGGGTGATGCTGCCAGCTTGCCCTGGTGGCCTGGTTTTAAAAAAATGTGTTTTTCCACTGCCTAGGCCATGCCCCCAGGCAATTTTGAGATTGCTGATTGGCTGATCTTAAGATTGCCATATGACAGGCACCAGCTGGCTGGATGCATCCCCGGTTCCCCTGTGGAGTTCAGAGCTGCAGGGAATCCAGATATGTGGCTGCTGGCAAACATAGCATTGTGGGAGCCGCTGGTAAAGCTGATTTCACTGGTGACCCCGGGGGTTTCACACAGTGGGGCATCCTGGTATAGGGTGCCACGGGGGCAGGCTAGCAACCGGCCTATCTGGGTTTTGATCCACATATAAGTATTGTATTTTAATTAAATTGTATCCAGGGTCCTTTGTAGGGATGAGCGAATCGATCCGGACGAACCCGGATTCGATCCGAATTTCATGAAAAATTCGATTCGGAGCAAATCCGAATTTCCCCGTGCTTCGATCACTCGAAGTTTTTCTTTAACATCCATTCATTTACATTACAGGCATTCTAAGATGGCAGACGGGACATGTCCAGACATCTACCCCGCTCCAGTGCATGCTGGGGCAGTCACATGCAGCCTATCAGCAGCCAGCAAGCCCGGTGACGTCACAGCGCTATATAAGGCGGCGGCCATCTTGCTTTTGTTCATTTCTCTATTGCATTCGTGAGAGACAGGACACTGCTGTATTCAGGGAGAGACAGTTAGAGAGCCAGGGACAGCCAGTAGACCGGCAGGAGACAGGCAGGAAGTCAGCGAGAAGCAGGGAAAGGTAGGAAAAATCGGAGGCAGTGACAGGGAGATTTTTTTTTTTTTCATCCAGCCTGAGTGTTACTGGCTGGCTGACTGGCTTTGTTAGCCGTTTCAGGCTGCTTATACACTTTTGATGTGCATATATACTGAACTGATCTCAAGTCTGCTGTGGGAACATTACCATTTTGTAAGATCTCTTTAGCCTCTGTATTTCCTCTAAGCTGCACACTTATTTAAAGTAATTTGGCCTGTTGCAGCCTGCTTAGACACTTTTGCTGTGCATATATACTGATCTCAAGTCTGCTGTGGGGGCATCCCATTTTGTAACATCTCATAAGCCTCTGTATTTCCTCTAAGCTGCACACTTATTTAAAGAAATTTGGCCTGTTGCAGCCTGCTTAGACACTTTTTCTGTGCATATATACTGATCTCAGGTCTGCTGTGGGGGTATCCCATTCTGTAACATCCCATTAGCCTCTGTATTTCCTCTAAGCTGCACACTTATTTAAAGTAATTTGGCCTGTTGCAGCCTTCTTAGACACTTTTACTGTGCATATATACTGATCTCAGGTCTGCTGTGGGGGCATCCCATTTTGTAACATCCCATTAGCCTCTGTATTTCCTCTAAGCTGCACACTTATTTAAAGTAATTTGGCCTGTTGCAGCCTGCTTAGACTCTTTTTCTGTGCATATATACTGTTCTAAAGCCTGCTTGGGGGTATCCCACTCTATAACATACCATACCCCTCTTGATCTTCACTAAGCTGCACACTTATTTAAAGTAATTTGGCCTGTTGCAGCCTGCTTAGACACTTTTTCTGTGCATATATACTGATCTCAGGTCTGCTGTGGGGGTATCCTATTCTGTAACACCCCATTAGCCTCTGTATTTCCTCTAAGCTGCACACTTATTTAAAGTAATTTGGCCTGTTGCAGCCTGCTTAGACTCTTTTTCTGTGCATATATACTGTTCTAAAGCCTGCTTGGGGGTATCCCACTCTATAACATACCATACCCCTCTTGATCTTCACTAAGCTGCACACTTATTTAAAGTAATTTGGCCTGTTGCAGCCTGCTTAGACACTTTTTCTGTGCATATATACTGATCTCAGGTCTGCTGTGGGGGTATCCTATTCTGTAACATCCCATTAGCCTCTGTATTTCCTCTAAGCTGCACACTTATTTAAAGTAATTTGGCCTGTTGCAGCCTGCTTAGACACTTTTTCTGTGCATATATACTGTTCTAAAGCCTGCTTGGGGGTATCCCATTCTGTAACATCCCATTAGCCTCTGTATTTCCTCTAAGCTGCACACTAATTTAAAGTAATTTGGCCTGTTGCAGCCTGCTTAGACACTTTTACTGTGCACATATACTGATCTCAAGTCTGCTGTGGGGGCATCCCATTCTGTAACATCCCATTAGCCTCTGTATTTCCTCTAAGCTGCACACTTATTTAAAGAAATTTGGCCTGTTGCAGGCTGCTTATCCACTGTTGCTCTGCATATATACTGTTCTAAAGCCTGCTTGGGGGTATCCCACTCTATAACATACCATACCCCTCTTGATCTTCACTAAGCTGCACACTTATTTAAAGTAATTTGGCCTGTTGGAGCCTGCTTATCCACTGTTGCTGTGCATATATACTGTTCTAAAGCCTGCTTGGGGGTATCCCACTCTATAACATACCGTACCCCTCTTGATCTTCACTAAGCTGCACACTTATTTAAAGTAATTTGGCCTGTTGGAGCCTGCTTATCCACTGTTGCTGTGCATATATACTGTTCTAAAGCCTGCTTGGGGGTATCCCATTCTTTAACATAACATAACCTACCTCTCTTATTTACACTAAGCAGCTCACTTATTTAAACTAAGCAGGCCTCTTATTTACACTAAGCAGCTCTCTTATTTAAGCTAAGCAGCTCTCTTATTTAAACTAAGCAGGCCTCTTGGAGGCTGATTGTCCACTTTTGGGTGTGCATTATATTCGGTTTCATATACAGTGGGGTATCCCAATTTGTAAGATAACCTACCCCAACCATGTAAACTAAAGAGGCCTGTTGCAGCCTGAGTTTCTCTGCTTGCGTATGGTCTGCATTACAATCTGTCTCTTTCAATGACACTGCTGCCTGGGGTATCCCAATTTGTAATATAACCTACCACAACCATGTAAACTAAAGGTTACGTCCTTCCAGAAGGAAAACGTATGCCGAACACTATTTTTGTTGGGGGCATTGACCTTTGGATTGATCGGCATGAAATTAAGGATTTTTTTTCAAAGTATGGCGCTGTAAAGAAGTTCAAAATTATTTCTCATACTTGGATTAGTGTTAAAGGTTTCTGCTCAGCTTAAAATACATTACGCCACACTGGCATCCCAAGCCACATGCTATTTAACCCTATCTGTTAACCAAAAGCATTTCTCATACTTGGATTATTGTTAATACTTTTTGTTCAGCTTAAAATACATTACGCCACACTGGCATCCCAAGGCACATGCTATTTAACCCTATCTGTTAAACAAAAGCATTTCTCATACTTGGATTATTGTTAATACTTTTTATTCAGCTTAAAATACATTACGCCACACTGGCATCCCAAGGCACATGCTATTTAACCCTATCTGTTAAACAAAAGCATTTCTTATACTTGAATTATTGTTAATACTTTTTGTTCAGCTTAAAATACATTACGCCACTCTGGCATCCCAAGGCACATGCTATTTAACCCTATTTGTTAAGCACAAGCATTTCTCATACTTGGATTATTGTTACTTTTTGTTCAGCTTGAAATATACCAGGCCACACGGGCATCCCAAGGCACATGCTAATTAACCCTATATGTTAAGCTAAAGCATTTCTCATACTTGGAATATTGTTACTTTTTGTTCAGCTTGAAATATACCAGGCCACACGGGCATCCCAAGGCACATGCTATTTTAACCCTATCTGTTAAACAAAAGCATTTCTCATACTTGGATCAGTGTCAAACGTTTCTGTTCAGCTTAAAATATACCAGGCCACACGGGCATCCCAAGGCACATGCTATTTAACCCTATTTTTTAAGCACAAGCATTTCTCATACTTAGATTATTGTTACTTTTTGTTCAGCTTAAAATATACCAGGCCACACGGGCATCCCAAGGCACATGCTATTTTAACCCTATCTGTTATGCAAAAGCATTTCTCATACTTGGATTAGTGTCAAAAGTTTCTGTTCAGCTTAAAATATACCAGGCCACACGGGCATCCCAAGGCACATGCTATTTAACCCTATTTTTTAAGCACAAGCATTTCTCATACTTGGATTATTGTTACTTTTTGTTCAGCTTAAAATATACCAGGCCACACGGGCATCCCAAGGCACATGCTATTTTAACCCTATCTGTTATGCAAAAGCATTTCTCATACTTGGATTAGTGTCAAAAGTTTCTGTTCATCTTAAAATATACCAGGCCACACGGGCATCCCAAGGCACATGCTATTTAACCCTATCTGTTAAGCACAAGCATTTCTCATACTTGGATAATTGTTACTTTTTGTTCAGCTTGAAATATACCAGGCCACACGGGCATCCCAAGGCACATGCTATTTTAACCCTATCTGTTAAGCTAAAGCATTTCTCATACTTGGATTATTGTTACTTTTTGTTCAGCTTAAAATATACCAGGCCACACTGGCATCCCAAGGCACATGCTATTTTAACCCTATCTGTTATACAACATAAGCGTTGATCAGCATCAGCTGCTTTATTAAGCTACTTCAGTTTGCACTTGTTTTTGACTGCTTTTAATAAACCAGGCCGCAGGGCACCCCAAAGCTGCACCTTGCACCCTATCTGTTATACAACAAAAGCGTTGATCAGCATCAGCTGCTTTATTAAGCTACTTCAGTTTGCACTTGTTTTTGACTGCTTTTAATAAACCAGGCCGCAGGGCACCCCAAAGCTGCACCTTAAACCCTATCTGTTATACAACATAAGCGTTGATCAGCATCAGCTGCTTTATTAAGCTACTTCAGTTTGCACTTGTTTTTGACTGCTTTTAATAAACCAGGCCGCAGGGCACCCCAAAGCTGCACCTTGAACCCTATCTGTTATACAACATAAGCGTTGATCAGCATCAGCTGCTTTATTAAGCTACTTCAGTTTGCACTTGTTTTTGACTTCTTTCAATAAACCAGGCCGCAGGGCACCCCAAAGCTGCACCTTGCACCCTATCTGTTATACAACATAAGCGTCGATCAGCATCAGCTGCTTTATTAACCCTTTCGCTGCCAGCCTACCTGGAGTTTTTGTCACCCTTGGTGCCAGACCATTTTGCACTATTTTGCGCTCCCCATGTTCAAATGTGATTTTTGAAGGGATTTCCAGGGATTTCCCAGGAAAATGATATATTGTTTTTTTCAGCAGAGTCTGAGCTTTAACATGAAATGTCTTGTTTGTCATTTTTTAGGTGTATTCTCAATATTTTTTGGCGAAATATGTGCAAAAAAATTTAAAAAAATAAATTTTTTACAATTTGTAGTGTTTTTTTGTAATAAAAAATGTAAGTTTGTCAATAAAATCTTATTGCGTGTGAAACCCCAATTTCTCCCGGTTACAGCGGTACCACATATGTATAGGTAGACACCTTTTCCTGCCCAGGAGACTCCCCCAAACTGAAACAGAGCTTTAGGGGATTTTCTGAAAAAATACAACTGTGATATGCGCTATGCGTACCTTGCAGTTTTTCCAGAAAAACAACCCTTTACATTTGAAATACCCCCAACAAACTATATATTCTCTGGAAGTACACACCTCAGGCTTTCTAGGCGTACCAGGCTTGTTGATGTGGCCACAGTTTTCTAGAAGTAATCCCTCAATGTATTCTTTGGTTGCAAAGAGTTTCCCTAAAAAAAGGATAAAAAAGCAGAATCAAAGCCACATTTTCCTAAAAAAACTATATACAAACAAGAAAAAACAAGTATGATCTGAAAAAGCAACATCCTCCGAACAGAACGATACCCAACATGCATGGGTTCTGTCAAGGGAAGAGTTGCCAAACACCCCAAAGTAAAGCATGTGCGTAACGGTAATTTTTCTTGAAAATTTCAGCTCTGCAGACAAAGTGCGCACCTTGCGATTTTTCAACCAAAACAACCCTTTACATTTGGAATATCCCCCATAAACCATATATTCCCTGAAAGTACACATGTTAAGCTTTCTAAGCGTACCCAGCTTGTTGTAGTGGGCTCATCTTTCTGGAATTAATCCCTCAAAGAACTCTTTGGTTGCACAGAGTTTCCCTAAAAAATGTATAAAAAAGCAGAATAAAAAACACCTTTTACTAAAATATAAATATGCAAACAAGAAAAAACAAGCTAAGTCTGAAAGCGCAAGGTCCCCCGAACAGAACAATACCCAACATGCAGAGGTACTATTAACCCTTTTAATTGCCAGCTTACTTGAGATTTTGTCACCCTCTGTTGACAGGTCATTTTTCCCCATTTTGCGCCATGTTTTGCGCCATGTTTTGTGTCATTTTTGCTGGAATTTTCAGGAAAATTATATATATATTTTTTGCAGCAGAGTTTAGGCTTTAACATGAAATGTCTTGTTTGTAAATTTTATTTATTATTAATTTTATTTATTATTAAGTAAAAAAAAAATAAATAAATAAAATTTTTTTTTAGAAAATTGACTCCTTTATTTTACATAAAAAATTTATTTTATTAAAGAAAACCATATTGCATGTGAAAGCCCCATTTCTACCGATTAGAACGGTACCACATATTTATCGGTAGCCCCCTGTTCCTGCCCAGGAGACCCCCATAACTGAAACAAGTAATTTTTAACATTTACAAATAAAATACAACTACCATCCACACTACAAAG
This sequence comes from Gastrophryne carolinensis, assembly GCA_027917425.1. Lineage (NCBI taxonomy): Eukaryota > Metazoa > Chordata > Amphibia > Anura > Microhylidae > Gastrophryne > Gastrophryne carolinensis. The sequence goes on from CM051235.1 coordinate 553,119,113, forward strand.
GGTTAAATCGAGAAAAAAAAATGACATAGGGTCCCCCCTCCCGGGAGGGGGGGCCCATTTTTTGGGGGGATTTTTAAGGGTTAAAAATCCTTAAAAATAAAAAAAAATGACATGGGCCCCCCCTTACCCAAAGTAACCAGCCCGGGACCAGCTATGCAGGGCTTGGAGGAACGGGGCGCAGGGGCCAGCTTTTGTGGCCCCTGGCCCTGCAGGCTACAAGCCCGCATAGCCAGTGGGCCCGGGCTCTTCTGCCCCCCCCTGGGCTTTGGGGAGGCAGGTAATGGGGGTGCCGGGGGTTAATGGCAAGTCACCGGCTAGCGCAGGTGACTTGCCACCTCCCCCAGCCTTGTGAACTGGTATAGGGGTCATGGACCCCTTACCAGTTCACAAGGGGTTAAATGTAAAAATAAAACACAGACACACAAAGAGAAAAAATATTTTATTTTTTTTTTTTTTTTTTAATACTTACCTCCCATCCATAGTGGAGCACTCTTTCAGCCTTTATAGCTGCTGGATGACAGAAAACAAAAGGGTTAATTAAAAAAAAAAATGACATAGGGTTCCCCCTCCTAGGGGGGGAGACCCCATTTTTTTTTGGAATTTTAAGGGTTAAAAACCCTTAAAAATCCCCAAAAAAAATGACGTAGGGTCCCCCCTACCCAGCATTACCGACCCGGGCCAGCTATGGGGGCTTGTAGAACAGGGCGCAGGGGCCAGCGTTGGTGGCCCCTGGCCCTGCAGGCTACTAGCCCACATAGCCACTAAGTGGCCCGGGCCCTTCTGCCCCCCCCTGGCCGTTGGGGAGGCAGGTAATGGGGGGCTGGGGGTTAATGGCAAGCCACCCACTAGCTGCAGGTGACTTGCCATACCCAGAGCCTTGTGAACTGGTATAAGGGGTCTCATGGACCCCTTATCAGTTCACAAAGGGTTAAATGAAAAAAAACGCCACACAAAAGTTTTTTATTAAAAAAAAAAAAAAATTTTTTTTTACTGTACTTACCTCCGATTGTAAGCTCCTTTGTCCCGCGCCGCTCTGCTGACAGATGCCGGTGATTGGCATCAGAGAAGGGGGAGGCAGGAGATCAGAGGATCTCCTGCCACCTCCTTCCCCGTTGCCGATCACCGGCATCTGACAGCTGAGAACGCTGAAGCCGGTGATCGGGGCTGGGATGACGTCATAGCCCCGCCCCCAAAAGGGGCGGGGCTTGACGCTGCGACGGACCGGGATGACGTCATAGCCCCGCCCCCAAGGGGGCGGGGCTTAGCGGCAAGATGGCGGCCGCCATCGAAGAGGAGAGAGGAGAGAGCCTTCCAGGCTCTCTCCTGAAGATCGGTAAGTCCTGGGGGGCGATCGGAGGCCCCCCAGGTGAAGAGGAGGGACAGCGGGAGCCAGCGCACACACAGGTAAGTGAATGTCATTTTTATTTTTTTTTTTTTTTACAGTTAGCAGCTGCTGCTGCCAAACGGGGGGGGGGGGGGGCTATTCCGGGGGCTCTCCTGGAGCCATCCGACCCCCCACGGGGGATCGGATGGCACCAAATTAAAGAGGAGACCCGGCCGGATCCAACGAGGGGTCAGGTGAGTATTTTTGACTTTTATTTTTTTTACTAGCAGGGGGGAAAGTCAAGCACGTAGATACTACGTGCTTGGCACTTAAGTGGAGTGGAAGCAAGCACGTAGTATCTACGTGCTTGGCACTGAAAGGGTTAAGCTACTTCAGTTTGCACTTGTTTTTGACTGCTTTTAATAAACCAGGCCGCAGGGCACCCCAAAGCTGCACCTTGAACCCTATCTGTTATACAACATAAGCGTTGATCAGCATCAGCTGCTTTATTAAGCTACTTCAGTTTGCACTTGTTTTTGACTGCTTTTAATAAACCAGGCCGCAGGGCACCCCAAAGCTGCACCTTGCACCCTATCTGTTATACAACATAAGCGTTGATCAGCATCAGCTGCTTTATTAAGCTACTTCAGTTTGCACTTGTTTATGACTGCTTTTAATAAACCAGGCCGCAGGGCACCCCAAAGCTGCACCTTGCACCCTATCTGTTATACAACATAAGCGTTGATCAGCATCAGCTGCTTTATTAAGCTACTTCAGTTTGCATTTGTTTTTGACTGCTTTTAATAAACCAAGCCGCAGGGCACTCCAAAGCTGCACCTTGAACCCTATCTGTTATACAACATAAGCGTTGATCAGCATCAGCTGCTTTATTAAGCTACTTCAGTTTGCACTTGTTTATGACTGCTTTTAATAAACCAGGCCGCAGGGCACCCCAAAGCTGCACCTTGCACCCTATCTGTTATACAACATAAGCGTTGATCAGCATCAGCTACTTTATTAAGCTACTTCAGTTTGCATTTGTTTTTGACTGCTTTTAATAAACCAAGCCGCAGGGCACCCCAAAGCTGCACCTTGAACCCTATCTGTTATACAACATAAGCGTTGATCAGCATCAGCTGCTTTATTAAGCTACTTCAGTTTGCACTTGTTTTTGACTTCTTTCAATAAACCAGGCCGCAGGGCACCCCAAAGCTGCACCTTGCACCCTATCTGTTATACAACATAAGCGTCGATCAGCATCAGCTGCTTTATTAAGCTACTTCAGTTTGCACTTGTTTTTGACTGCTTTTAATAAAGCAGGCCGCAGGGCACCCCAAAGCTGCACCTTGAACCCTATCTGTTATACAACATAAGCGTTGATCAGCATCAGCTGCTTTATTAAGCTACTTCAGTTTGCACTTGTTTTTGACTGCTTTTAATAAACCAGGCCGCAGGGCACCCCAAAGCTGCACCTTGAACCCTATCTGTTGTACAACATAAGCGTTGATCAGCATCAGCTGCTTTATTAAGCTACTTGAGTTTGCACTTGTTTTTGACTGCTTTTAATAAACCAGGCCGCAGGGCACCCCAAAGGTTGCCCCTTGAACCCTATCTGTTATACAACATAAGCGTTGATCAGCATCAGACGCTTTATTAAGCTACTTCAGTTTGCACTTGTTTTTGACTGCTTTTAATAAACCAGGCCGCAGGGCACCCCAAAGCTGCACCTTGCACCCTATCTGTTATACAACATGAGCGTTGATCAGCTTCAGCTGCTTTATTAAGCTACTTCAGTTTGCAGTTGTTTTTGACTGCTTTTAATAAACTAGGCCGCAGGGCACCCCAAAGCTGCACCTTGCACCCTATCTGGTATACAACATAAGCGTTGATCAGCATCAGCTGCTTTATTAAGCTACTTCAGTTTGCATTTCCTTTTTGACTGCTTTCAATTAACCAGGCCGCAGGGCACCCCAAAGCTGCACCTTGAACCCTATCTGTTATACAACATAAGCGTTGATCAGCATCAGCTGCTTTATTAAGCTACTTCAGTTTGCACTTGTTTTTGACTGCTTTTAATAAACTAGGCCGCAGGGCACCCCAAAGCTGCACCTTGCACCCTATCTGGTATACAACATAAGCGTTGATCAGCATCAGCTGCTTTATTAAGCTACTTCAGTTTGCACTTCCTTTTTGACTGCTTTTAATAAACCAGGCCGCAGGGCACCCCAAAGCTGCACCTTGCACCCTATCTGTTATACAACAAAAGCGTTGATCAGCATCAGCTGCTTTATTAAGCTACTTCAGTTTGCACTTGTTTTTGACTGCTTTTAATAAACCAGGCCGCAGGGCACCCCAAAGCTGCACCTTAAACCCTATCTGTTATACAACATAAGCGTTGATCAGCATCAGCTGCTTTATTAAGCTACTTCAGTTTGCACTTGTTTTTGACTGCTTTTAATAAACCAGGCCGCAGGGCACCCCAAAGCTGCACCTTGAACCCTATCTGTTATACAACATAAGCGTTGATCAGCATCAGCTGCTTTATTAAGCTACTTCAGTTTGCACTTGTTTTTGACTTCTTTCAATAAACCAGGCCGCAGGGCACCCCAAAGCTGCACCTTGCACCCTATCTGTTATACAACATAAGCGTCGATCAGCATCAGCTGCTTTATTAAGCTACTTCAGTTTGCACTTGTTTTTGACTGCTTTTAATAAACCAGGCCGCAGGGCACCCCAAAGCTGCACCTTGAACCCTATCTGTTATACAACATAAGCGTTGATCAGCATCAGCTGCTTTATTAAGCTACTTCAGTTTGCACTTGTTTTTGACTGCTTTTAATAAACCAGGCCGCAGGGCACCCCAAAGCTGCACCTTGCACCCTATCTGTTATACAACATAAGCGTTGATCAGCATCAGCTGCTTTATTAAGCTACTTCAGTTTGCACTTGTTTTTGACTGCTTTTAATAAACCAGGCCGCAGGGCACCCCAAAGCTGCACCTTGCACCCTATCTGTTATACAACATAAGCGTTGATCAGCATCAGCTGCTTTATTAAGCTACTTCAGTTTGCACTTGTTTATGACTGCTTTTAATAAACCAGGCCGCAGGGCACCCCAAAGCTGCACCTTGAACCCTATCTGTTATACAACATAAGCGTTGATCAGCATCAGCTGCTTTATTAAGCTACTTCAGTTTGCACTTGTTTTTGACTGCTTTTAATAAACCAGGCCGCAGGGCACCCCAAAGCTGCACCTTGAACCCTATCTGTTGTACAACATAAGCGTTGATCAGCATCAGCTGCTTTATTAAGCTACTTGAGTTTGCACTTGTTTTTGACTGCTTTTAATAAACCAGGCCGCAGGGCACCCCAAAGGTTGCCCCTTGAACCCTATCTGGTATACAACATAAGCGTTGATCAGCATCAGCTGCTTTATTAAGCTACTTCAGTTTGCACTTGTTTTTGACTGCTTTTAATAAACCAGGCCGCAGGGCACCCCAAAGCTGCACCTTGCACCCTATCTGTTATACAACATGAGCGTTGATCAGCATCAGCTGCTTTATTAAGCTACTTCAGTTTGCACTTGTTTTTGACTGCTTTTAATAAACTAGGCCGCAGGGCACCCCAAAGCTGCACCTTGCACCCTATCTGGTATACAACATAAGCGTTGATCAGCATCAGCTGCTTTATTAAGCTACTTTAGTTTGCACTTCCTTTTTGACTGCTTTCAATTAACCAGGCCGCAGGGCACCCCAAAGCTGCACCTTGAACCCTATCTGTTATACAACATAAGCGTTGATCAGCATCAGCTGCTTTATTAAGCTACTTCAGTTTGCACTTGTTTTTGACTGCTTTTAATAAACTAGGCCGCAGGGCACCCCAAAGCTGCACCTTGCACCCTATCTGGTATACAACATAAGCGTTGATCAGCATCAGCTGCTTTATTAAGCTACTTCAGTTTGCACTTCCTTTTTGACTGCTTTCAATAAACCAGGCCGCAGGGCACCCCAAAGCTGCACCTTGCACCCTATCTTTTATACAACATAAGCGTTGATCAGCATTAGCTGCTTTATTAAGCTACTTCAGTTTGCACTTGTTTTTGACTGCTTTTAATAAACCAGGCCGCAGGGCACCCCAAAGCTGCACCTTGAACCCTATCTGTTATACAACATAAGCGTTGATCAGCATCAGCTGCTTTATTAAGCTACTTCAGTTTGCACTTGTTTTTGACTTCTTTCAAAAAACCAGGCCGCAGGGCACCCCAAAGCTGCACCTTGCACCCTATCTGTTATACAACATAAGCATTGATCAGCATCAGCTGCTTTATTAAGCTACTTCAGTTTGCACTTCCTTTTTGACTGCTTTCAATTAACCAGGCCGCAGGGCACCCCAAAGCTGCACCTTGAACCCTATCTGTTATACAACAAAAGTGTTGATCAGCATCAGCTGCTTTATTAAGCTACTTCAGTTTGCACTTGTTTTTGACTGCTTTTAATAAACCAGGCCGCAGGGCACCCCAAAGCTGCACCTTGCACCCTATCTGTTATACAACATAAGCGTTGATCAGCATCAGCTGCTTTATTAAGCTACTTCAGTTTGCACTTGTTTTTGACTTCTTTCAATAAACCAGGCCGCAGGGCACCCCAAAGCTGCACCTTGCACCCTATCTGTTATACAACATAAGCGTCGATCAGCATCAGCTGCTTTATTAAGCTACTTCAGTTTGCACTTGTTTTTGACTGCTTTTAATAAACCAGGCCGCAGGGCACCCCAAAGCTGCACCTTGAACCCTATCTGTTATACAACATAAGCGTTGATCAGCATCAGCTGCTTTATTAAGCTACTTCAGTTTGCACTTGTTTTTGACTGCTTTTAATAAACCAGGCCGCAGGGCACCCCAAAGCTGCACCTTGCACCCTATCTGTTATACAACATAAGCGTTGATCAGCATCAGCTGCTTTATTAAGCTACTTCAGTTTGCACTTGTTTATGACTGCTTTTAATAAACCAGGCCGCAGGGCACCCCAAAGCTGCACCTTGCACCCTATCTGTTATACAACATAAGCGTTGATCAGCATCAGCTACTTTATTAAGCTACTTCAGTTTGCATTTGTTTTTGACTGCTTTTAATAAACCAAGCCGCAGGGCACCCCAAAGCTGCACCTTGAACCCTATCTGTTATACAACATAAGCGTTGATCAGCATCAGCTGCTTTATTAAGCTACTTCAGTTTGCACTTGTTTTTGACTTCTTTCAATAAACCAGGCCGCAGGGCACCCCAAAGCTGCACCTTGCACCCTATCTGTTATACAACATAAGCGTCGATCAGCATCAGCTGCTTTATTAAGCTACTTCAGTTTGCACTTGTTTTTGACTGCTTTTAATAAAGCAGGCCGCAGGGCACCCCAAAGCTGCACCTTGAACCCTATCTGTTATACAACATAAGCGTTGATCAGCATCAGCTGCTTTATTAAGCTACTTCAGTTTGCACTTGTTTTTGACTGCTTTTAATAAACCAGGCCGCAGGGCACCCCAAAGCTGCACCTTGAACCCTATCTGTTGTACAACATAAGCGTTGATCAGCATCAGCTGCTTTATTAAGCTACTTGAGTTTGCACTTGTTTTTGACTGCTTTTAATAAACCAGGCCGCAGGGCACCCCAAAGGTTGCCCCTTGAACCCTATCTGGTATACAACATAAGCGTTGATCAGCATCAGCTGCTTTATTAAGCTACTTCAGTTTGCACTTGTTTTTGACTGCTTTTAATAAACCAGGCCGCAGGGCACCCCAAAGCTGCACCTTGCACCCTATCTGTTATACAACATGAGCGTTGATCAGCATCAGCTGCTTTATTAAGCTACTTCAGTTTGCACTTGTTTTTGACTGCTTTTAATAAACTAGGCCGCAGGGCACCCCAAAGCTGCACCTTGCACCCTATCTGGTATACAACATAAGCGTTGATCAGCATCAGCTGCTTTATTAAGCTACTTTAGTTTGCACTTCCTTTTTGACTGCTTTCAATTAACCAGGCCGCAGGGCACCCCAAAGCTGCACCTTGAACCCTATCTGTTATACAACATAAGCGTTGATCAGCATCAGCTGCTTTATTAAGCTACTTCAGTTTGCACTTGTTTTTGACTGCTTTTAATAAACTAGGCCGCAGGGCACCCCAAAGCTGCACCTTGCACCCTATCTGGTATACAACATAAGCGTTGATCAGCATCAGCTGCTTTATTAAGCTACTTCAGTTTGCACTTCCTTTTTGACTGCTTTCAATAAACCAGGCCGCAGGGCACCCCAAAGCTGCACCTTGCACCCTATCTTTTATACAACATAAGCGTTGATCAGCATTAGCTGCTTTATTAAGCTACTTCAGTTTGCACTTGTTTTTGACTGCTTTTAATAAACCAGGCCGCAGGGCACCCCAAAGCTGCACCTTGAACCCTATCTGTTATACAACATAAGCGTTGATCAGCATCAGCTGCTTTATTAAGCTACTTCAGTTTGCACTTGTTTTTGACTTCTTTCAAAAAACCAGGCCGCAGGGCACCCCAAAGCTGCACCTTGCACCCTATCTGTTATACAACATAAGCATTGATCAGCATCAGCTGCTTTATTAAGCTACTTCAGTTTGCACTTCCTTTTTGACTGCTTTCAATTAACCAGGCCGCAGGGCACCCCAAAGCTGCACCTTGAACCCTATCTGTTATACAACAAAAGTGTTGATCAGCATCAGCTGCTTTATTAAGCTACTTCAGTTTGCACTTGTTTTTGACTGCTTTTAATAAACCAGGCCGCAGGGCACCCCAAAGCTGCACCTTGCACCCTATCTGTTATACAACATAAGCGTTGATCAGCATCAGCTGCTTTATTAAGCTACTTCAGTTTGCACTTGTTTTTGACTTCTTTCAATAAACCAGGCCGCAGGGCACCCCAAAGCTGCACCTTGAACCCTATCTGTTATACAACATAAGCGTTGATCAGCATTAGCTGCTTTATTAAGCTACTTCAGTTTGCACTTGTTTTTGACTGCTTTTAATAAACCAGGCCGCAGGGCACCCCAAAGCTGCACCTTGCACCCTATCTGTTATACAACATAAGCATTGATCAGCATCAGCTGCTTTATTAAGCTACTTCAGTTTGCACTTCCTTTTTGACTGCTTTCAATTAACCAGGCCGCAGGGCACCCCAAAGCTGCACCTTGCACCCTATCTGTTATACAACATAAGCGTTGATCAGCATTAGCTGCTTTATTAAGCTACTTCATTTTGCACTTGTTTTTGACTGCTTTTAATAAACCAGGCCGCAGGGCACCCCAAAGCTGCACCTTGAACCCTATCTGGTATACAACATAAGCCTTGATCAGCATCAGCTGCTTTATTAAGCTACTTCAGTTTGCACTTGTTTTCGACTTCTTTCAATAAACCAAGCCACAGGGCACCCCAAAGCTGCACCTTGCACCCTATCTGTTATACAACATAAGCGTTGATCAGCATCAGCTGCTTTATTAAGCTACTTCAGTTTGCACTTGTTTTTGACTGCTTTTAATAAACCAGGCCGCAGGGCACCCCAAAGCTGCACCTTGCACCCTATCTGTTATACAACATGAGCGTTGATCAGCATCAGCTGCTTTATTAAGCTACTTCAGTTTGCACTTGTTTTTGACTGCTTTTAATAAACTAGGCCGCAGGGCACCCCAAAGCTGCACCTTGCACCCTATCTGGTATACAACATAAGCGTTGATCAGCATCAGCTGCTTTATTAAGCTACTTTAGTTTGCACTTCCTTTTTGACTGCTTTCAATTAACCAGGCCGCAGGGCACCCCAAAGCTGCACCTTGAACCCTATCTGTTATACAACATAAGCGTTGATCAGCATCAGCTGCTTTATTAAGCTACTTCAGTTTGCACTTGTTTTTGACTGCTTTTAATAAACTAGGCCGCAGGGCACCCCAAAGCTGCACCTTGCACCCTATCTGGTATACAACATAAGCGTTGATCAGCATCAGCTGCTTTATTAAGCTACTTCAGTTTGCACTTCCTTTTTGACTGCTTTCAATAAACCAGGCCGCAGGGCACCCCAAAGCTGCACCTTGCACCCTATCTTTTATACAACATAAGCGTTGATCAGCATTAGCTGCTTTATTAAGCTACTTCAGTTTGCACTTGTTTTTGACTGCTTTTAATAAACCAGGCCGCAGGGCACCCCAAAGCTGCACCTTGAACCCTATCTGTTATACAACATAAGCGTTGATCAGCATCAGCTGCTTTATTAAGCTACTTCAGTTTGCACTTGTTTTTGACTTCTTTCAAAAAACCAGGCTGCAGGGCACCCCAAAGCTGCACCTTGCACCCTATCTGTTATACAACATAAGCATTGATCAGCATCAGCTGCTTTATTAAGCTACTTCAGTTTGCACTTGTTTTTGACTGCTTTTAATAAACCAGGCCGCAGGGCACCCCAAAGCTGCACCTTGAACCCTATCTGTTATACAACATAAGCATTGATCAGCATCAGCTGCTTTATTAAGCTACTTCAGTTTGCACTTGTTTTTGACTGCTTTTAATAAACCAGGTCGCAGGGCACCCCAAAGCTGCACCTTGAACCCTATCTGGTATACAACATAAGCGTTGATCAGCATCAGCTGCTTTATTAAGCTACTTCAGTTTGCACTTCCTTTTTGACTGCTTTCAATTAACCAGGCCGCAGGGCACCCCAAAGCTGCACCTTGCACCCTATCTGTTATACAACATAAGCGTTGATCAGCATCAGCTGCTTTATTAAGCTACTTCAGTTTGCACTTGTTTTTGACTGCTTTTAATAAACTAGGCCGCAGGGCACCCCAAAGCTGCACCTTGCACCCTATCTGGTATACAACATAAGCGTTGATCAGCATCAGCTGCTTTATTAAGCTACTTCAGTTTGCATTTCCTTTTTGACTGCTTTCAATTAACCAGGCCGCAGGGCACCCCAAAGCTGCACCTTGAACCCTATCTGTTATACAACATAAGCGTTGATCAGCATCAGCTGCTTTATTAAGCTACTTCAGTTTGCACTTGTTTTTGACTGCTTTTAATAAACTAGGCCGCAGGGCACCCCAAAGCTGCACCTTGCACCCTATCTGGTATACAACATAAGCGTTGATCAGCATCAGCTGCTTTATTAAGCTACTTCAGTTTGCACTTCCTTTTTGACTGCTTTTAATAAACCAGGCCGCAGGGCACCCCAAAGCTGCACCTTGCACCCTATCTGTTATACAACAAAAGCGTTGATCAGCATCAGCTGCTTTATTAAGCTACTTCAGTTTGCACTTGTTTTTGACTGCTTTTAATAAACCAGGCCGCAGGGCACCCCAAAGCTGCACCTTAAACCCTATCTGTTATACAACATAAGCGTTGATCAGCATCAGCTGCTTTATTAAGCTACTTCAGTTTGCACTTGTTTTTGACTGCTTTTAATAAACCAGGCCGCAGGGCACCCCAAAGCTGCACCTTGAACCCTATCTGTTATACAACATAAGCGTTGATCAGCATCAGCTGCTTTATTAAGCTACTTCAGTTTGCACTTGTTTTTGACTTCTTTCAATAAACCAGGCCGCAGGGCACCCCAAAGCTGCACCTTGCACCCTATCTGTTATACAACATAAGCGTCGATCAGCATCAGCTGCTTTATTAAGCTACTTCAGTTTGCACTTGTTTTTGACTGCTTTTAATAAACCAGGCCGCAGGGCACCCCAAAGCTGCACCTTGAACCCTATCTGTTATACAACATAAGCGTTGATCAGCATCAGCTGCTTTATTAAGCTACTTCAGTTTGCACTTGTTTTTGACTGCTTTTAATAAACCAGGCCGCAGGGCACCCCAAAGCTGCACCTTGCACCCTATCTGTTATACAACATAAGCGTTGATCAGCATCAGCTGCTTTATTAAGCTACTTCAGTTTGCACTTGTTTATGACTGCTTTTAATAAACCAGGCCGCAGGGCACCCCAAAGCTGCACCTTGCACCCTATCTGTTATACAACATAAGCGTTGATCAGCATCAGCTACTTTATTAAGCTACTTCAGTTTGCATTTGTTTTTGACTGCTTTTAATAAACCAAGCCGCAGGGCACCCCAAAGCTGCACCTTGAACCCTATCTGTTATACAACATAAGCGTTGATCAGCATCAGCTGCTTTATTAAGCTACTTCAGTTTGCACTTGTTTTTGACTTCTTTCAATAAACCAGGCCGCAGGGCACCCCAAAGCTGCACCTTGCACCCTATCTGTTATACAACATAAGCGTCGATCAGCATCAGCTGCTTTATTAAGCTACTTCAGTTTGCACTTGTTTTTGACTGCTTTTAATAAAGCAGGCCGCAGGGCACCCCAAAGCTGCACCTTGAACCCTATCTGTTATACAACATAAGCGTTGATCAGCATCAGCTGCTTTATTAAGCTACTTCAGTTTGCACTTGTTTTTGACTGCTTTTAATAAACCAGGCCGCAGGGCACCCCAAAGCTGCACCTTGAACCCTATCTGTTGTACAACATAAGCGTTGATCAGCATCAGCTGCTTTATTAAGCTACTTGAGTTTGCACTTGTTTTTGACTGCTTTTAATAAACCAGGCCGCAGGGCACCCCAAAGGTTGCCCCTTGAACCCTATCTGGTATACAACATAAGCGTTGATCAGCATCAGCTGCTTTATTAAGCTACTTCAGTTTGCACTTGTTTTTGACTGCTTTTAATAAACCAGGCCGCAGGGCACCCCAAAGCTGCACCTTGCACCCTATCTGTTATACAACATGAGCGTTGATCAGCATCAGCTGCTTTATTAAGCTACTTCAGTTTGCACTTGTTTTTGACTGCTTTTAATAAACTAGGCCGCAGGGCACCCCAAAGCTGCACCTTGCACCCTATCTGGTATACAACATAAGCGTTGATCAGCATCAGCTGCTTTATTAAGCTACTTTAGTTTGCACTTCCTTTTTGACTGCTTTCAATTAACCAGGCCGCAGGGCACCCCAAAGCTGCACCTTGAACCCTATCTGTTATACAACATAAGCGTTGATCAGCATCAGCTGCTTTATTAAGCTACTTCAGTTTGCACTTGTTTTTGACTGCTTTTAATAAACTAGGCCGCAGGGCACCCCAAAGCTGCACCTTGCACCCTATCTGGTATACAACATAAGCGTTGATCAGCATCAGCTGCTTTATTAAGCTACTTCAGTTTGCACTTCCTTTTTGACTGCTTTCAATAAACCAGGCCGCAGGGCACCCCAAAGCTGCACCTTGCACCCTATCTTTTATACAACATAAGCGTTGATCAGCATTAGCTGCTTTATTAAGCTACTTCAGTTTGCACTTGTTTTTGACTGCTTTTAATAAACCAGGCCGCAGGGCACCCCAAAGATGCACCTTGCACCCTATCTGTTATACAACATAAGCGTTGATCAGCATCAGCTGCTTTATTAAGCTACTTCAGTTTGCACTTGTTTTTGACTTCTTTCAAAAAACCAGGCCGCAGGGCACCCCAAAGCTGCACCTTGCACCCTATCTGTTATACAACATAAGCATTGATCAGCATCAGCTGCTTTATTAAGCTACTTCAGTTTGCACTTCCTTTTTGACTGCTTTCAATTAACCAGGCCGCAGGGCACCCCAAAGCTGCACCTTGAACCCTATCTGTTATACAACAAAAGTGTTGATCAGCATCAGCTGCTTTATTAAGCTACTTCAGTTTGCACTTGTTTTTGACTGCTTTTAATAAACCAGGCCGCAGGGCACCCCAAAGCTGCACCTTGCACCCTATCTGTTATACAACATAAGCGTTGATCAGCATCAGCTGCTTTATTAAGCTACTTCAGTTTGCACTTGTTTTTGACTTCTTTCAATAAACCAGGCCGCAGGGCACCCCAAAGCTGCACCTTGAACCCTATCTGTTATACAACATAAGCGTTGATCAGCATTAGCTGCTTTATTAAGCTACTTCAGTTTGCACTTGTTTTTGACTGCTTTTAATAAACCAGGCCGCAGGGCACCCCAAAGCTGCACCTTGCACCCTATCTGGTATACAACATAAGCATTGATCAGCATCAGCTGCTTTATTAAGCTACTTCAGTTTGCACTTCCTTTTTGACTGCTTTCAATTAACCAGGCCGCAGGGCACCCCAAAGCTGCACCTTGCACCCTATCTGTTATACAACATAAGCGTTGATCAGCATTAGCTGCTTTATTAAGCTACTTCATTTTGCACTTGTTTTTGACTGCTTTTAATAAACCAGGCCGCAGGGCACCCCAAAGCTGCACCTTGAACCCTATCTGGTATACAACATAAGCCTTGATCAGCATCAGCTGCTTTATTAAGCTACTTCAGTTTGCACTTGTTTTCGACTTCTTTCAATAAACCAAGCCACAGGGCACCCCAAAGCTGCACCTTGCACCCTATCTGTTATACAACATAAGCGTTGATCAGCATCAGCTGCTTTATTAAGCTACTTCAGTTTGCACTTGTTTTTGACTGCTTTTAATAAACCAGGCCGCAGGGCACCCCAAAGCTGCACCTTGCACCCTATCTGTTATACAACATGAGCGTTGATCAGCATCAGCTGCTTTATTAAGCTACTTCAGTTTGCACTTGTTTTTGACTGCTTTTAATAAACTAGGCCGCAGGGCACCCCAAAGCTGCACCTTGCACCCTATCTGGTATACAACATAAGCGTTGATCAGCATCAGCTGCTTTATTAAGCTACTTTAGTTTGCACTTCCTTTTTGACTGCTTTCAATTAACCAGGCCGCAGGGCACCCCAAAGCTGCACCTTGAACCCTATCTGTTATACAACATAAGCGTTGATCAGCATCAGCTGCTTTATTAAGCTACTTCAGTTTGCACTTGTTTTTGACTGCTTTTAATAAACTAGGCCGCAGGGCACCCCAAAGCTGCACCTTGCACCCTATCTGGTATACAACATAAGCGTTGATCAGCATCAGCTGCTTTATTAAGCTACTTCAGTTTGCACTTCCTTTTTGACTGCTTTCAATAAACCAGGCCGCAGGGCACCCCAAAGCTGCACCTTGCACCCTATCTTTTATACAACATAAGCGTTGATCAGCATTAGCTGCTTTATTAAGCTACTTCAGTTTGCACTTGTTTTTGACTGCTTTTAATAAACCAGGCCGCAGGGCACCCCAAAGCTGCACCTTGAACCCTATCTGTTATACAACATAAGCGTTGATCAGCATCAGCTGCTTTATTAAGCTACTTCAGTTTGCACTTGTTTTTGACTTCTTTCAAAAAAACAGGCTGCAGGGCACCCCAAAGCTGCACCTTGCACTCTATCTGTTATACAACATAAGCATTGATCAGCATCAGCTGCTTTATTAAGCTACTTCAGTTTGCACTTGTTTTTGACTGCTTTTAATAAACCAGGCCGCAGGGCACCCCAAAGCTGCACCTTGAACCCTATCTGTTATACAACATAAGCATTGATCAGCATCAGCTGCTTTATTAAGCTACTTCAGTTTGCACTTATTTTTGACTGCTTTTAATAAACCAGGTCGCAGGGCACCCCAAAGCTGCACCTTGAACCCTATCTGGTATACAACATAAGCGTTGATCAGCATCAGCTGCTTTATTAAGCTACTTCAGTTTGCACTTCCTTTTTGACTGCTTTCAATTAACCAGGCCGCAGGGCACCCCAAAGCTGCACCTTGCACCCTATCTGTTATACAACATAAGCGTTGATCAGCATCAGCTGCTTTATTAAGCTACTTCAGTTTGCACTTGTTTTTGACTGCTTTTAATAAACTAGGCCGCAGGGCACCCCAAAGCTGCACCTTGCACCCTATCTGGTATACAACATAAGCGTTGATCAGCATCAGCTGCTTTATTAAGCTACTTCAGTTAGCACTTCCTTTTTGACTGCTTTCAATTAACCAGGCCGCAGGGCACCCCAAAGCTGCACCTTGAACCCTATCTGTTATACAACATAAGCGTTGATCAGCATCAGCTGCTTTATTAAGCTACTTCAGTTTGCACTTGTTTTTGACTGCTTTTAATAAACCAGGCCGCAGGGCACCCCAAAGCTGCACCTTGCACCCTATCTGTTATACAACATAAGCGTTGATCAGCATCAGCTGCTTTATTAAGCTACTTCAGTTTGCACTTGTTTTTGACTTCTTTCAATAAACCAGGCCGCAGGGCACCCCAAAGCTGCACCTTGAACCCTATCTGTTATACAACATAAGCGTTGATCAGCATTAGCTGCTTTATTAAGCTACTTCAGTTTGCACTTGTTTTTGACTGCTTTTAATAAACTAGGCCGCAGGGCACCCCAAAGCTGCACCTTGCACCCTATCTGGTATACAACATAAGCGTTGATCAGCATCAGCTGCTTTATTAAGCTACTTCAGTTTGCACTTCCTTTTTGACTGCTTTCAATAAACCAGGCCGCAGGGCACCCCAAAGCTGCACCTTGCACCCTATCTTTTATACAACATAAGCGTTGATCAGCATTAGCTGCTTTATTAAGCTACTTCAGTTTGCACTTGTTTTTGACTGCTTTTAATAAACCAGGCCGCAGGGCACCCCAAAGCTGCACCTTGAACCCTATCTGTTATACAACATAAGCGTTGATCAGCATCAGCTGCTTTATTAAGCTACTTCAGTTTGCACTTGTTTTTGACTTCTTTCAAAAAACCAGGCTGCAGGGCACCCCAAAGCTGCACCTTGCACCCTATCTGTTATACAACATAAGCATTGATCAGCATCAGCTGCTTTATTAAGCTACTTCAGTTTGCACTTGTTTTTGACTGCTTTTAATAAACCAGGCCGCAGGGCACCCCAAAGCTGCACCTTGAACCCTATCTGTTATACAACATAAGCATTGATCAGCATCAGCTGCTTTATTAAGCTACTTCAGTTTGCACTTGTTTTTGACTGCTTTTAATAAACCAGGTCGCAGGGCACCCCAAAGCTGCACCTTGAACCCTATCTGGTATACAACATAAGCGTTGATCAGCATCAGCTGCTTTATTAAGCTACTTCAGTTTGCACTTCCTTTTTGACTGCTTTCAATTAACCAGGCCGCAGGGCACCCCAAAGCTGCACCTTGCACCCTATCTGTTATACAACATAAGCGTTGATCAGCATCAGCTGCTTTATTAAGCTACTTCAGTTTGCACTTGTTTTTGACTGCTTTTAATAAACTAGGCCGCAGGGCACCCCAAAGCTGCACCTTGCACCCTATCTGGTATACAACATAAGCGTTGATCAGCATCAGCTGCTTTATTAAGCTACTTCAGTTTGCACTTCCTTTTTGACTGCTTTCAATTAACCAGGCCGCAGGGCACCCCAAAGCTGCACCTTGAACCCTATCTGTTATACAACATAAGCGTTGATCAGCATCAGCTGCTTTATTAAGCTACTTCAGTTTGCACTTGTTTTTGACTGCTTTTAATAAACCAGGCCGCAGGGCACCCCAAAGCTGCACCTTGCACCCTATCTGTTATACAACATAAGCGTTGATCAGCATCAGCTGCTTTATTAAGCTACTTCAGTTTGCACTTGTTTTTGACTTCTTTCAATAAACCAGGCCGCAGGGCACCCCAAAGCTGCACCTTGAACCCTATCTGTTATACAACATAAGCGTTGATCAGCATTAGCTGCTTTATTAAGCTACTTCAGTTTGCACTTGTTTTTGACTGCTTTTAATAAACCAGGCCGCAGGGCACCCCAAAGCTGCACCTTGCACCCTATCTGGTATACAACATAAGCGTTGATCAGCATCAGCTGCTTTATTAAGCTACTTCAGTTTGCAGTTCCTTTTTGACTGCTTTCAATTAACCAGGCCGCAGGGCACCCCAAAGCTGCACCTTGCACCCTATCTGTTATACAACATAAGCGTTGATCAGCATTAGCTGCTTTATTAAGCTACTTCATTTTGCACTTGTTTTTGACTGCTTTTAATAAACCAGGTCGCAGGGCACCCCAAAGCTGCACCTTGAACCCTATCTGGTATACAACATAAGCCTTGATCAGCATCAGCTGCTTTATTAAGCTACTTCAGTTTGCACTTGTTTTCGACTTCTTTCAATAAACCAAGCCACAGGGCACCCCAAAGCTGCACCTTGCACCCTATCTGTTATACAACATAAGCGTTGATCAGCATCAGCTGCTTTATTAAGCTACTTCAGTTTGCACTTGTTTTTGACTGCTTTTAATAAACCAGGTCGCAGGGCACCCCAAAGCTGCACCTTGAACCCTATCTGGTATACAACATAAGCGTTGATCAGCATCAGCTGCTTTATTAAGCTACTTCAGTTTGCACTTCCTTTTTGACTGCTTTCAATTAACCAGGCCGCAGGGCACCCCAAAGCTGCACCTTGCACCCTATCTGTTTATACTAAATTAGCAAATACATAAAAATGTCAGGCAGACAAGTGCCAGGATGTTCAAAGAGGAGTGGCAGAGGCCAAGATTCAGCAGGCAGAGGTCGCAGCAGACTAGGGGCGAGTGGCAGCAGGAGTCACGGTGAGAGACCTGATCTGCCAGTATCTGCTAGCGGTCGTGTCTCCACCAGTAACTCATCTGCCGTGGTAGATTGGTTAACGCGCTCATCAACATCATCACAAGTTACGTCTGAGACCCCCAGTCTAGGGTCGGTAGGTTCCTCTGACACAACCCTGAGTTGGCATGCCCCGAGAGCAGTCCCTGTCCTCCCATTGCCTCTGTCCTACGCCGTTCCCTCCCCCAGCGACGTATCCTATGCTTTGGGTTCAGCTCCACTCTTTAGTGAGGAGGACGATCAGATAGAGGACAGTCAGCATCTACTGCCCAGCCATAAAATGGAGGTGGCTTCTTTAGCTCGGCAGACAAATAGTGATGTGGACAGTGTCGTGGGTGTTGCGAGATTTCCAGCTTCTGCGCCAGACACTGTTGAGGAAACCGAGAACATCAGTGACGTACAGCCACAACTCGGTGATGATGATGATGATGATGATGATGATGATGATGATGATGATGAAGCCGATCGCACTTGGGAGCCGGGTGATGAAGGGGCTTCATCGTCATCATCAGGAAAAGAGGGGCGCAGGTTGCCCCGGAGTCAGCAGCTCAGGCAGCAAGGTGTTAGCAGCATGGTTGGCAGTCAGCATGGGGGCACAATTGTAAAGCCTGGAGCCAAACGGGGCCGGGGTAGAGCACCTGCTGCGTGGCAGGCTACCTTATTG
The DNA here is from genome assembly GCA_027917425.1 of Gastrophryne carolinensis. Classification (NCBI taxonomy): domain Eukaryota; kingdom Metazoa; phylum Chordata; class Amphibia; order Anura; family Microhylidae; genus Gastrophryne; species Gastrophryne carolinensis. The sequence continues at coordinate 553,137,646 of CM051235.1, forward strand.
GGAGGTAGTGGGGCAGGGGTTCCTGGAGTTGGCAACAATAGCAGCGAATCAGTGAGGCCTGTTGGTGGGAAAAGTAGCTACTCGGCAGTGTGGCAGTTTTTCCTGAAGCATCCGCAGGAGGGTAACATGGCCACATGCAAGATATGTAGGCAGAAGGTGAAGCGTGGCCAGGGCCCAAATGTTGGCACCATGGCCCTGCGTCAACATATGATGCGTCACCATAAAGCGACCTGGGAGAACCGAGGCTCCCAAGGGGTGGTCCAGTCTGCTTCCTCACCAAGTGGCACGCCGCTCCCAACTTCTGCCAGCCAAGGCTCCAGCACCTTAGCCGAAGGCAGTTGTGCGTCATACCCGTCCTCTGTCGCTCCTGCTCCTCCTCCTCCAAGTCATGCATCCCGCCAGCAATCCATCAGCGAAGCCATGTCCAAGAGACAGCAGTATGCGCCCACTCATCCTACGGCGCAGAAGCTGAATGTGCTCCTGTCCAAGTTGCTGGTGCTGCAGTCGCTCCCTTTTCAGGTGGTGGACTCTGCACCTTTCAGAGAACGGATGGCTTGTGCCGAGCCGAGGTGGAGAGTCCCAAGCCGTCATTTCTTTGCCAAGAAGGCAGTACCAGCGCTGCACACTTTTGTTGAACAGAAGGTGGGCCAGTCCTTGAGCCTGTCCGTGTGTAGCAAAGTGCATGGCAGCGCCGACGTCTGGAGCTGTAATTACGGTCAGGGACAGTACATGTCGTTTACGGCCCACTGGGTGAATGTGGTCCCTTTGCAGCAGCAACTTGGACACGTCACGTCGCTTCGGCCTCCGCGTTCCCTGCCCGTTGGGCCTGTGACACCGTGCGACTCGGCCTCCTCATCCTCCGCCATCTCCTCACCTTCCACTGTAGGCTCAAGTCTCAGTGCCCCTCCAGTCTACCATGTGTGCAGGGCACGGAGGTGTCACGCAGTGCTTCACATGGTTTGTCTTGGCGAACGGAGTCACACAGGGGAGGAACTGCTTAAATGTATTCATCAGGAAATCCAAACATGGCTTACTCCAAGAAAACTTAAAATGGGAATCATGGTTACCGACAATCGGAAGAACATTTTGTCTGCGCTGCGCCAAGGAATTCTGACCCATGCCCCCTGCATGGCTCACGTCTTCAATCTGGTTGTCAAGCGGTTTCTGAAGTGTTCCCCCCATCTGCAAGACATCCTAACAACTTCAAGGAAACTTTGCATGCACTTCAGCCACTCATACACCGCCAAACACACCCTTCTTGAGCTACAGCGTCAGAACGGTATCCCCCAACATAGTCTGATTTGCGATGATCCAAGTGGATAGGGGGACTCCCCTGTGTAACTTCAATGTCAACCAGTGGCAGCTCATACGTGACACCTGCCGTTTGCTCAGGCCCTTTGAGGAAGCCACTTTATTTGTCAGTCGGCAGGATTACGGGATGAACGACGTGATTCCACTGCTTCATGTACTACAGAACATGTTGGAAACCATGGCTGGTCAGGGCACTGTAGACATGGCGTCTACATCTTACGGCCACATGAACCCCGTTGGAGCTGAACTGGAGGAAGAGGAGGAGGGGCACAGTGAAGCACAGTTTAGGCTTGGCGAAATGGCTGGTTTATCTAGTCAGCGGACAGGAGAGGAGGAGCAGGAGCAGCCAGAGGGTTTTGAGGAAGGCGAGACAGAGGACCTGGACACACCGTGGCAGTATGCAGTGGAGATGGAGACAGGTAGTCCATCCGAGTCACTTGCGCAAATGTCAGGAAGCATGCTCACGTGCTTGCGTAGTGACCCCAGATTTGTCGGCGGGATGACTTCTGGCTGTCCACCTTATTGGACCCTCGCTTCTGGCACAAAATGGGGGCATTTTTTAAACCCGCCGAGAGGGAGGACAAACTGAACTACTACAAAGACATTCTACGTAGGCAGTTGGCCGATGCCTATCTGCCCCATGGCCCATACTCTCGCAGGTCTGACTCGAGGGGACCTCTGCGCTCACCTTCCACTGCCATGGCTGCTGGGGGGGTTGGCAGGAGCAGCAGCAGCAGCTCCATCAGCAGCAGCCTCAGTCTTCAGTCGCTAATGAGTAGCTTTCTACACCCGCATAGTGAGGCTACTCATGAGCAGCAGGAAGACCTGGAGCAGGACCTCAACCAGCAGGTCATGTCATACCTTGACATGACCATGCCAACACACCTTGAGGATCCGCTGGACTTCTGGGCAGCCAAACTTGATTTGTGGCCGCAACTAGCAGAGTTTGCCCTGGAAAAGCTGTCCTGCCCGGCAAGTAGCGTGCCATCTGAGCGGGTGTTTAGTGCGGCGGGGGCCATAGTTACGGCGAGGAGAACTCGTCTGTCAACTAAAAATGTGGAGAGACTCACCTTTGTCAAAATGAATCAGGGATGGATCAGCCAGGATTTCCACCCACCAATGCCTGATGCATGCGACTAGATTCAGCATGGTGCCACGTTTTACACTTTCCAAATGGTGCAAAACATATTTATGTCTTTAGGCCAATTTTTGGGCTCCTGCTGATGCCAACTTCAGGGTGTGCCTTCCAACCAATTTTTGGCCTCCTGCTGATGCCAACTTCAGGGTGTGCCTTTTAGCCAATGTTGGGCTGCTGCTGCTTGCAACTCCAGGGTGTGATCCATCCAATTTTTGGGCTCCTGCTGCCAACTCCAGTGTCTCTTTCAGCCAATGTTTGGGCTCCTGCTGCTGCTTGCAACTCCAGGGTGTGATTCATCCAATTTTTGGGCTCCTGCTGCCAACTCCAGTGTCTCTTTAAAGCAATGTTTGGGCTGCTGCTGCTGCTGCTTGCAACTCCAGGGTGTGATTCATCCAATTTTTGGGCTCCTGCTGCCAACTCCAGTGTCTCTTTCAGCCAATGTTTGGGATCCTGCTGCTGCTTGCAACTCCAGGGTGTGATTCATCCAATTTTTGGGCTCCTGCTGCCAACTCCAGTGTCTCTTTCAGCCAATGTTTGGGCTCCTGCTGCTGCTTGCAACTCCAGGGTGTGATTCATCCAATTTTTGGGCTCCTGCTGCCAACTCCAGTGTGTCTTTAAAGCAATGTTTGGGCTGCTGCTGCTGCTGCTTGCAACTCCAGGGTGTGATTCATCCAATTTTTGGGCTCCTGCTGCCAACTCCAGTGTCTCTTTCAGCCAATGTTTGGGCTCCTGCTGCTGCTTGCAACTCCAGGGTGTGATTCATCCAATTTTTGGGCTCCTGCTGCCAACTCCAGTGTGTCTTGCAAGCTATGTTTGGGCTGCTGCTGCAGCTGCTTGCAACTCCAGGGAGTGATTCATCCAATTTTTGGGCTCCTGAAGCCAACTCCAGTGTGTCTTTCAAGCTATGTTTGGGCTCCTGCTGCTTGCAACTCCAGGGTGTGATTCATCCAATTTTTGGGCTCCTGAAGCCAACTCCAGTGTGTCTTTCAAGCTATGTTTGGGCTGCTGCTGCTTGCAACTCCAGGGTGTGATTCATCCAATTTTTGGGCTCCTGCTGCCAACTCCAGTGTCTCTTTCAGCCAATGTTTGGGCTCCTGCTGCTGCTTACAACTCCAGGGTGTGATTCATCCAATTTTTGGCCTCCTGAAGCCAACTCCAGTGTCTCTTTCAAGCTATGTTTGGGCTGCTGCTTGCAACTCCAGGGTGTGATTCATCCAATTTTTGGTCTCCTGAAGCCAACTCCAGTGTCTCTTTCAGCCAATGTTGGGCTCCTGCTGCTGCTGCTGCTTGCAACTCCAGGGTGTGATTCATCCAATTTTTGGGCTCCTGCTGCCAACTCCAGTGTCTCTTTCAAGCTATGTTTGGGCTGCTGCTGCTGGCAACTCCAGGGTGTGATTCATCCAATTTTTGGTCTCCTGCTGCCAACTCCAGTGTCTCTTTCAAGCTATGTTTGGGCTGCTGCTGCTGCTGCTGCTTGCAACTCCAGGGTGTGATTCATCCAATTTTTGGGCTCCTGCTGCCAACTCCAGTGTCTCTTTCAAGCTATGTTTGGGTTCCTGCTGCTGCTGCTTGCAACTCCAGGGTGTGATTCATCCAATTTTTGGGCTCCTGCTGCCAACTCCAGTGTCTCTTTCAAGCTATGTTTGGGCTGCTGCTGCTGGCAACTCCAGGGTGTGATTCATCCAATTGTTGGTCTCCTGCTGCCAACTCCAGTGTCTCTTTCAAGCTATGTTTGGGCTGCTGCTTGCAACTCCAGGGTGTGATTCATCCAATTTTTGGGCTCCTGCTGCCAACTCCAGTGTCTCTTTCAAGCTATGTTTGGGTTCCTGCTGCTGCTGCTGCTGCTTGCAACTCCAGGGTGTCATTCAGCCAATTTTTGGGCTCCTGCTGCTCCTGCTGCCAACTCCAATGTCTCTTTGAGCCAAATCCAATGTTTGGGCTCCTGTCGCTGCCAGCTCCAGGGTGTGTTTTTCAGGCAATATAGGGGCCCCTCATAGTGATGCCACCTCAACTCTCTGTAATTGTGCCGCTCTGCTATTCTAATAGCGATGCCTCTGATCTGCATGTCCTAATTATTTACAGTATTATTTCAGTAACCCAGCATGCATCCTATGCGTGTTACAGCAAGGCAGAATGGTTTACAACCCTATTGAGGCTCTAGGAAGCTCAGAAATAGCCATTTTTAATAGCGATTCGTCGCGAATAAATTCGGGTCGAAACGATTTTTGTCGGAAAATTCGTCGAATCAGTCGAATCGAATTTTTCAAAAGTTCGTTCATCTCTAGTCCTTTGTATAAATTAAAAATGTAATTAATGTAATGCAGTACAACAGTAAAAACAACAAGGATGATTAATAATTGTAGTAGTAGTTCTAGACCAGCATCCTTCCTCTGCAAGTGAATTATACTTATGTCACTCTGTCCTCTGCTGTTTAAAATTGTTAGAAAGACTCATAGTAAACAAAGTGCAGAAATTACAGGAACTGCACAGTCACTTAAATACTAAAAAGCTACTAAGTGACGGCAGAAACCATTTACTGGGGACGGAAATGCTGCTGTTAAAGCCATGGGAATTTTTAAGCACATGTAATTTCTCCCCCTGTAGCCGGAGCAGATACTGCGATAAAACGCCCGCCACTGATTGATTTCTCCACAAGGGTCAGGGCATACTAAAGAGTGGTTGTTTCTCCCCATTATTCTTTAGTGTTTAGACTTATAATCGCATTCAGCTTTGTGATCCCCTCCGACATTAAAATTATAATGTTTAAATTCACTTTCTTGGGAAGAGAATGAAAGCATGCCATGTCTGTCAGCAGTGAATAGCTAGCAATCTAAATGTATTGAGAGTCCAGGACTGCAGGGAATAAATTAATTACAGTAAACATACAAGTTAAGTACCAGCCAATACAATCAAATCAGTGCAGTGCTGTAGTTTTTTTTAGTAACATGCGTGTAGCTTTTAACTTGCAACCTTTTAAAAGAAAACTGTGTCTTTGTTAAACCGGACCTTCAGCATCATTTAATGAAAAGGCCAAACCTTTAAAAAAACTATTCCCCAGCATCTAAAATTAATACATTTTACGTTTTTTTTTTTTGTTTCAATATTTTTATTGAAAATTTTCAACAAAACAGTATTGCAAAGCATGTAACATTATACTGCCATCCCACGCAGGGGAGGTACAAAGAGGAAGAAGAAAAAGGTATCATCATTCGTCTCCATATTATTGCAAGTTGAGCAAGCCAGTGTCCGACAGTCCACCCGTGACCGCCAGCGCGATGGGGCACGAGACCCGCGCAGATATCGACAGCATAGTTTAAACCATGCAGCGGTCCCCATCCGGGACCGCGGGACCCATGGGGCCCCGCGGCGCCCGTAGCCGACGCCCGCCCGCATATTGTCCCGCGCCCACCGCACCAGGCCCACCGGGGCACGCCACCGGACAGCCGGACACCGCCATGCGTTTACACAAAGGAGAATCATTGCAAAAGAGAAGACATTAGAACTGTTGCATTACAGGAGGCGAACGGATTAGCCCCAGAGGGTGGGCTAAGTGTAAAGAGGTGAGATATAGAAGAGGGGAGGGAGAGGCGGAAGGCGGGAAGGGGGGGAAGGAGAGGGGAGGGAAAGGAGGGAGGAGGAGAGGGGGAGAGGGAGGGAAAAGGGAGGGGGTCGCATCCGCGCCCCACCAGGCACCTCGTACGGTAATTATAGCGCCTGCATGGATTCGCCAGGCCAGGCGAATCTCATCCAGGGTTCCCATGTAGAGAGAAATTTGGCATGGGAGTCCGTCAGAATGCTGGACAACCTCTCATTAATGAGAAAGCCGTTCATCCTGGCCGACACCTCTGAGATCGGGGTGAACTGCGCCTTCCAGGCCTTGGCTATGGTCTGCTTGGCGGCCAGGAGGAGGTAGATAAAAAGTCTGTGTTGCTTACTGGACAGCTCCTGGGGCTTGCAGTGCAGAAGGGCAACCCAGGGATCCTTCTTCATGCTGGATCCGAAGATTTCATTAGCCATCCTGAACACTTGACTCCAGAAGCGAGTCAGCATCGGACAGGTCCACCAGGTGTGCAAAAAGTCCCCGTCTGCACTGCAGCCCCTAAAGCACGTCCTAGCCTGCCCCGGGAATATCCTATTCAGTCGGCTCGGCACCAGGTACCAGCGGAGCATAACCTTGTAGGCTGTTTCCACTGCCAGTATGTTGATGGAGCATTTTGGGATGCGAGACCATATCTCTATCCACCCCCTTTCTCCCACAGGTGGACCAAGGTCCCTTTCCCAGCTGTTCACATATGCGTGGGACTCCGGTTTAATTTCGTTTAGTGATGAGTAAATTAGGGAGATGATTCCCCTCTGGAAGGGATTGTTGGCGCAGAGAGCCTCAAAGGGGGTCATCACCTGGAAGGAAGGACGTAATTTTGTCAAAGGCAAAATCCAGTGCCTCAATTGGATGTAGCGAAAGTACTCCCTGTGGGGGACGCCATACCTCTCCTGTAGGGCGCTGAAGGAACCAAGGCCCTCCCCAAGGAGTAGGTCCGCTATTTTGTATATTCCCCGATCCTGCCACCATTTAAATGCCAGTTTGTTTTGTTCTCCTGGAGGAAAATTTGGGTTGTCCCACAAATGGGCCAGGGGAGTGTGGGGGGACATCAAGGAGGCGGAGTACCTAACCGAGTCCCACACCGTGAGGGAATGTCTCATTAGGGGGCTGAGCGCTTTGGGTCTGTGTCCGGGGTCTGTCCACAGCAAACTATCCATGGGTATCGGCGTGCAATTGGGGAGTTCAAGAAAAACCCATAATGGGGGTTTGAGGTGAGAGTGCATGGGGACCAACTGGGCAATCTGCGAGGCTTTATAGTATTTGATTATGTCGGGTACCCCCAGCCCCCCTTGTGTTCTGTGGGCCAGCATAGTGCGCTTTGACACCCTTGGGCGACCCGCTGACCATATGAAAGCCAGGATTCTCCTCTGCATTACCCGGAACATGTACAGTGGGATTTTGGTCGGCAGAGCTCTGAAGAAGTAAAGTAGCTTTGGGAGGATCGTCATTTTGACCGCGTTAATGCGGCCTATCCATGAAATCGGATATGACTTCCAGACCTCCATTAAGCGGGTTAGGGACTTGAACAGAGGAGGATAATTGGCCTCATACAGGTCAGTAAACTTGGCCGAAATGCGCACCCCCAGGTATGGAAGCGGCCCCGTTGTCCAGCGGAAAGGGAAGTTGGCCTTAATCTGGTCCACCACGTCCACCGACAGAGACACATTTAGCGCCCAAGACTTCTCGTTATTAATTGTTAAGCCCGAAACTTGGGCAAATTGGTCAAGGACCTTGTACAGGTTCGGGAGCGAGGTGACCGGCTGGGTGATGGCGAGCAATGCATCATCTGCAAAGAACATGGCCTTATGGTGAACGCCAGCTACCTCCAGGCCCTTGATGTTGGGGGAATTTCGTATTGCTATGCCTAGCGGCTCTATGGCCAGGATGAAGAGGAGCGGGGATAAGGGGCAGCCCTGCCGAGTTCCCCTACCAACACCGAATGTCTCTGAAGTAAAGCCTAAGTAGCGCACTCTGGCTGCGGGTGACTTGTAGAGAGCTCCCACCCAGTCCAGGAACCGCCGCCCAAACCCCCACCTCCCAAGTACCCACAACAAGTAGTCCCAGGACAGAGAATCGAACGCCTTTTGAATGTCTAGGGAGAGCAGGAAGGCCGGGATGTCCCTGGAGTGGGCGTGGTGGACCAGATGAGCCGCCCTTCTGATGTTATCCCCAGCCTGTCGGTTTGGGACAAACCCCACCTGGTCGCCATGTATGAGGTCGGCCACGAATGTGTTCAACCTCGCTGCCAAGACCTTGGCCAGCAGCTTCACATCAACATTTATTAGTGATATTGGCCTGTAGTTTTGGATGAGCAGCCCATCTTTATCTGGCTTGGGAATCATACAGATGTCCGCCCATAGCGAACTAGGGTTAAACGAGGCATCTGCACGCAGGGCGTTAAAGAGATTTGAGAGGTGTGGCGCCAGGATTGAGGCAAACTTTTTATAATACAGGCTGCTGAACCCATCCGGTCCCGGGGTCTTGGCGGTCTTAAGGGATTTAATGGCGAGAAGCACTTCGCTCTGTGAGATGGGGGCCTCCATCCTGTCTATATCCCCCTGTTCCATGTGAGGCAGGTCAATCTGGTCGAAAAACTCATCCCGAGTAGCCGTACACGCGTTCGCTGGGGCTGAGTAGAGAGCTGAGAGGAATTCCCCGAAGGTCGATACGACCTTGTTGGGGTCGGCCGTGACAACCCCCGAGCTGAGCTTCAGTTTTATTGGCAGCCGTCTGTCCAAGTCAGCGGCCCTCAGCTTCCGGGCCAACATCGTGTCCGGCTTGTTACCTCTTGAGTAAAATTTCTGCTTCGACCACCTGAGTCTTTTCTCAGCCTGATCATCTTGGAGCGTATTGAGCTCCAGTCGCAGTCTGTCTACCACCCTCTTATTTCTGGCGGTCGGGGCCCCCTTCCATTGCATCTCGGCTCGCTCAAAATTCAAGGTCAACTCCCTCACTCTCCTTTGTCTTTCGCGCTTCTCAGCAGAGGCTATAGAGATAATGTTTCCTCTCATGGTGGCCTTATGGGCCTCCCATAGGGAAATCGGGGAGGAGACCGAGTCAGAGTTGATCGAGAAGTATTCCTGAAGAGCCTCCTGAATCTTAGAGCAGGTAGGTTGTCTAGACAGAAGAGAATCATTGAGCCGCCAGCTATAAGAGTGCTTGGTTGAAACCAGGAGGTCCAGGACTGCCATTACGGGACTGTGATCAGACCAGGCCGTAGCATAAATTCTAGAGTCTATAATGGCAGGTAGCACTGACTGAGGGACCAATATGTGGTCTATCCTACAAAACGAGCCGTGAGGGTTGGAATAGAATGTAAAATCGCGGGCACTAGGATTCTTTTCCCGCCAAACATCGCACAAGCTGTGGCCATTGAGGATGTCGCGGAAGACCACCGACTGGGCATCCGGGGCAGGGGGCACCGTCCCGGAGCGCCCCGTACGCCGTCTGTCCAGTCCGGGGTTAATTACTAAGTTTGAGTCCCCTCCCATTATCAGAACCCCCTTAGTATTATTCTGGATAACCATAAGCAAGTGTTTGAAGAAACGGGTCTGGAAGGTGTTGGGGGCGTAATACGTGGCCAGGGTGATCTCCACGTCATGTAGGGTGCCCTGCAGTATGAGGTATCTACCAGTGGGGTCTGAGATCTCTTTAGAGCAAATGAACGGGAAGTTTTTGCGGAAGGCAATCAGGACTCCCCTTTTCTTTTCTCTAGCGCAGGCGAGATAGGCCAAAGGGAAGTGGCCACTAAGGTATCTCGGTCTAGATAGGGTGGAGAATCTGGTTTCTTGTAGAAAAATCACATCCGCCTTACAGGACTTGTAGTAGTGGAAGGCCTTACTACGCTTAGTGGGGACATTAAAGCCCTGGACGTTGTGGGATACAACCTTAATGTTCAACCCAGCCATGACGGATCAAACGGTGGAGGACGTTAGTGACTGGTCTGGTGGAGCGCGGGCAACCCAGGTGAGGGGGGTGGGGCAGGGGAGGGAACGGGGTGTAGGGGGAGCAGTAAAGAAGAGAAGAAAAAATAAAACACATATAAACAAGAAACCTTGGATCCATGGGCGGGGTACTACCGCCATAGACCCAACCAGGATCTGGAGGGGTAGAAGTAGGACCATTAGTCAGGGCCGGGTATGGCCCTGATTGGACCATTTGACAACTTGTCAGGTGGGGGGCTTATCCCGGGGACGCAGGACAAGCTTGGGAAGTAAGTAACTTGAACAGGCTGAGCACCAGGAGGTAAACCCGTAGCGAACAGTCCAACATTTAGTAGTAGTATGGGACACAATATTGAGCAACGAGGGCTGGCATGAAACAACATGTTCCCATTTTAACCTTCAGCGAGCATAGAAAATTTCGAGCGATCAAACAGAACATTGTAAAAGGCACGACTGTTGGTGGAATCGTACAGTCCGCAGCCAACATCGCCGCCCGATGCGAGGCCCAAGGCCACAGCAGGCACTGCGAAGCAGGTCCGGACCCGGGCCCCACCGGCAGGCCGACCCGGAGTACATGACGGGCCGCCACCCCGGGGGACCAATCTGGTCCGCCACGGCGGCGCCCCCCCACCAGGAGGCCGACACAGCGGGACCCATCCGCCAAGAGTGGTTAACAACATTAGAACAACAATCCGTGAACCATTATTAAACTTCTAACATTTCACCTCAGGGAGGGGGAAGGGGGTCATCAGAAGTCGGACGTATTACCGCTCAGGTGAGTCCCAGTCCTCAGCCCGGGTCCCGTCCGGGTCTCACGAGGCGTCCGGCGACTCGGTCTCTCATCCTGCGGGGGCGCACCTTTTCCCATATGGGACGGAGCGTTGGTCGCCCAGGAGCCTGCTGGTCAGTCGAGACAGATGTACGGGCCGGGGAGGCAGTTGGGGCCAGACCTAGGCCCTTGAGTGTGTCCCGCAGGTCTTCAGGTGAGCTGACTGTAAACTGACGGCCCTCGTGTGTGAACGTGAGCTTGAAGGGGAAGCCCCACCGGTACTTTATGTTGCGGCTCCGCAGGACCTCTAAGCCGGGCTTCATAGCCCTCCTCCGTTGCAGGGTGTGTGGTGCGACGTCTGGGAAGATGTGGTAGCGATGGTTCTGGAAGCGCAAGTCCCCTTTATCTCTGGCCGCCAACAGGATTGCTTCCTTGGTGCGGTAGAAGGTTGGTTTAACAATAATGTCCCGAGGGAGACCATCAGACCTTTTAGGGCCCAGGGCTCTGTGGGCGCGGTCCAGCTCCAGGCGCTCAATAGGCATAGAGGGGATGAGATCCTGTAAGAGGGCTGTAACCGTGGTTGATATATCCTCTATCGATTCTGGGAGGCCTCGGATACGGATGTTGACCCGCCTGGATCGATTTTCTAGATCCTCTAATTTTCGCTGCAGGAAGTCCATGTCGTCTCTGAGGGCTGCTGATTCGGACCCCCTGCTCTCCATAGCCACCACAATGTCGTCCACTTTCTCCTCCAGTGTGTTGGTCCTGTCGCCCAGGTCCCTAATTTCTTTAGAGTAACTGGTCGTGAGCTGGGTTACGGCTGTTGCTAGCTCCTGTTGTAACAGGACTTTAAACTTGGCCAGTAAGTTGGCGTCTCTCACTATCGGGTCAGAGAGCTCGGGAGCAGGTCCCCCCCGGTCAGACAGCGACCCGTCTTCCTCTGGATCGTCAATCAATAACTGGGAAAAGTCACTGCCTTTTGGCGAGGGCTGAACTCCGGAGAGCATCATATCCCCATTAGAAAGTGATAGGGGTGAGCTGTCTGACAGCGGCTGAAACTGGGTTGTGGGCCTAGGGGGAGAGCCGGGGCGTTCCTCGTCATCCGTGGCCATAGCTGGGTTGCCTCCTGCGTGATTAGTGCCCTCTTTGAGTGCAGGGGGCCTCCGTTCCTTGCGGGAGGATGGACCGCCGCCCGGGGTAATTCCCTCTTCCAGGGGGGAAAATGGGGGGGGGGACACGGAAGCCAACGACGGGGGGTGAGGGGACCCCCCACCACTACCACAGTCCAGGGCACTTGTCACCCGCGGCGGGGCGCACCAGGAGCGCTGAGATTCCGGCATTGATGGGCTGGGAGTAATTTGCGTGGGGTGCGGGGTGGACCTCTCAGGGCTCTGCGGCCACCCCCCTTTGGTACTGGCTGGGGTATTTGTCTCACCCACCTGTTCCGCGCCGGGCCGCTGTAGATCCGTCGGGTGCTGCTGACCATGCCGCCTGGGGGAGGTAGGCCCCTCCCCCCCGCCGACCGCCGCCATTGTGTGGTGGTGCCGTTCTCCCACGGAGGGAGCAGACCGCAGAGGGTGCAGAGTGGGCTCCACGGGACTCCCCTGGTCGCTGTAGTGGGGGCTTACAGCCTCACCCACCTCTCGCGCCTCCCCGCTGCTCCATTCCAGCGCGTGCTGTGTGCGGGGGACGGACCCCTCCTCCGTCTCCCTCCTCGCCGCCATGTCAGTGGACCGCTGCCGAGCGCGCGCCGAGGTCCCGCCGCTCCTTCCAGGGCCATGGCCCTTCGTTCTTGCTCCGGACCTGCCCATATCGCGGCCACAGGTACTGGGGAAGTCGGGGTGTCCAACAGGTGAATCCGGGCTGCCTGCAATCAGGTGTGGTGTCCGTCTCTGCGTCCCCGGGAAGCGGAGCAATCTCAGCAAGCGTCCATCTTGCCTGGTAGCCGGCCACGCCCCCCACATTTTACGTTTTTAGTCACTTACTTTTTATTCTTTCCCCTACTGGGCTGCAACTCTGTTCAGGACTCTAGGATATGGGTGCCGCCATCTCTCCAGAGACTGGAAGCCAGCACAGACTAACCGCAGGAAAACAGGAAACGTTCTGGAAATAGGAGGCCTAGGCCCAACAGGGAGAAGACCTGAAAGCACAATACAGACATAGGAACTGGATGTACAGTTACAACGGAAAGTACACTCAGAAGACTTACACATAATGATCCAGCAAAGAGCCAGGGTCAAATAGGTGCTTATGATGGAAACACCAAATGAGACAATGCTGACACTTCTGAGAAGGGGGAGAAGAGGATACCACTGGTGGCCAAGTGCGCAGGTGTCCCTGCTGCATTTTCCTCCTATTCATATCTTTGGAATGGTTGTGCTGCTAACCCTTATGGTCTGGTAATATTGTGCCTCACGTTCTTTATACATGTCTCTGGTTTATGCACTTTACACTTTTTTGTGTTCATGACTCCAAGCATATGCACGATTGAATGTATATATACAAACATTTCTTGTAATTGATAACTTTTTTACTGATTTATTAATAGTATGTCTTTGTAATATTGTTTCTTATGGAACTGATAGCACAGTTTCTTGCACTGGTCACTTTATTTGATTGAATTGGATTGGTGTCTATTGGTTTGAAGTAACATTTGGGAATTTTTGTGCCGGCACAAAACAATATTTATTGAGTCCACCCCCTTTGCTCTTGCATGCATTGTTGGGGGTTCCATTCCTTACATGTGTATAGATTCCCAGATATATTTGTCTGTCTATACCTTTGGCAGCACTGGATGTATTTGGGGATAATGCAGTTGTTTTTAATTTGTCTTGTATAGCGTGATTATATTTTGTGTATCCATTTTTTGTACAATAAACATCTAAAAGAATTTTTTATTGACGACATTGTTTGGTGCTCCTTTTGTTTGGGTGGATGTGGATAAGTTATTCACGGTCCCTCTTGTGATATTGGTTAAGGGGGAGAACAGCACTAAGACTGGAAACAGGCACACCAAAAAGTGGCGCACAGAAAAGACATTCGACTTTCACAAAGACAGAACATTGTTGGTTCAAATAACAATGATAGTGATGCTTATGTTATGATTTTTTTTCCCTTTTGCAATGCAGCACCATATTTGTTGCTGAATTGCACTAAGCAAAAAAAAAATTAAAGTGGACCAAAAAAAAAAATACAGGGGTACTCGACGGGGTTGTCCTTTTTGCCATTATTATTCGTATTGTCAATGGAACCATTGGCAAGAACAATTAAATTAAGCAGGGATGTTGGGGGTGGAATGTGGGGGGAGGAAACATAAATTATTTGCTGACGTTGTTCTATTGTTTGTTTCCTTGTCCCACATTTCAATTCCTATTGTATTTCAGATGCACAATAAATGTAGCAAAATTACGGGCTTAAAATTAAACAATACTATGTATGAGGTCTTTACATTTTACACTCTTGAACCAAGAGGTTCTTAATTTAAAGCAATCCATTAATCTCATTTAGAAAACTGATAGTATTTATTATCTTGGGATCCAAGTAACCCCCAAGTTTCATTTATTATACAATTCAGTTCATTATTTCATAAATTGGGAGGTGACATGGACTTCTGGTCTGATCTGAGGCTGTCCTAGTTGGGGCTGTTAGGGGAATTAAAATTACAGAACACTTACAGAACACAGAACACTTACTATTCCTATCCCGAAGGCAGATTTAAAGAAATGTTATATATGGCAAAACATAAGGGGGGCTTTGGTGTTCCAAATGTATATAGTTATTAATGCTTAGTTAGCCCAACATACACAGATTTTTTATAGTGGAAAAAAGCCAAAACTGGTTAGTGATAGAACGTTTTTCACTGATTATCTCATGTGGATAGCCAAGGTAAAAAGGCCAGATATATTATGTACTGTATTGTCTAATGCATTAGCTCTTTGGGGTACTATTAGCAAGAAACACAACCTGATTTCCAAACATGCCTCAGTAACCCCCCTAGGGAAAATTCCTGACTTTGAACCTGGGAGAAAAAGAGCACATCTAAAATGGTGGCCACAGAAAGGTCTCCATAGAATTGCAGACTTTGTGACTCCAAGTGGATTATGGAGTATGGCAATTTTTTTTAGATTAATTCCAACTTTTAAAAGAAAAATATACAATAGACACATTTTTAAATCCTAGAATAATTAAAGAAGGGGAGTTAACATTACTATTTTTGCAAAATTATGCCTAGCTTGTCCTGGAGGAAAATGTAGTATTTCTACCTTATATAAATACTTCAAAGATGAAGACGGCAAACTTAGGTATTTACTTAATAGGGAGGTTTAGGGAGATTTGGTGTCCATGGTCTGAATTCTGGAATCCTCGGGGGCGAATTGGGCTCTGAGGTCTTTAATTCCCCATATTTTTCTTAGTACTATTTATTTATTTATTTATTTTTATTGTTATAAATTATGGTCTCTATTTTGCCTTAAATGGCTGATATCTAGATATATTTTGTTTTATGATTAATACTATGCTAATCTATTGAATGTTATTAATATCATATTTAGGTGATTTTCAGTCAGAAGAAGAATTTCCATTTTTTTCTGTTACCTTTTCTGCAATTCATACAATGCAATTAATGTTATATTAAGAATTCTCTTTTGCTCTATCGGGGTTGCATGAATACTGACAATATGTGTTATGTGATTATATTAATAAATACATCAGTCATGACTTCAGTATTGGATGATAAGTGCCCTTGGTCTTACCATATTAGCCCACATTTGAAAACTTTGAGCTGAAATATTTCCCCAGTCAAACACTAGAGGGCACCTTTCTCCCAAGATTCGACGTTGTATTCCGGGAAAGAAAATCTCTAGTTCCGTAATTCGTAATGTTTTAAAGTACTTGCTACATTATTAACATAAATCCAGCACTGATGTCTTATGCCATGTGTGCCAAAGCAAGAAGTTACGCCTTATTCTGGACGCATGTACATGAATGCAAGTTTTTAAGAAAACCTAGTGGTCTTCTTCAGGCATCATATACCGTAAATGCTGTGTATGATGAAAAACAGCTGAGCTCCATTCAAAAACATGTGGCACAGCCATACATAGGATTTACTTCACCTTTATTGTACATCTGGGTGCCACCATCAAATTACTGCTTTGTGCATTGGTTAAAACATCATCTACCAATTGCATATTTTTCCCTACCTTATGTTGTGTATCCTCATTTGGCTGTATTTTTTTTTAAAGTAGTGTGTTTAACAGCCATAATCAGTTTAGTCAGCTACATCCCACACACTGTTAACTATTTGGTCCTGTGAGGAATAGGCCTAGTCCTACTGCCCCCTCTCCGAATAGTATTTCATTGTGAAAAGTCACCCCTTGTTCCAAGTTTTTGTTGCACTGTAGAATCATTCAGGTTTGGCCAAAATAATGTAGAATGTCTTATACCATGGAAGGTGATGCTTCTCTGTGTGCCCCTTGCCCTGCAGTGAGCAATACTTACCTAGGTCTCTGTCTGAGGGTGGCTACTATTGGAGGAAAGGCTAGCTACCACTTCTTGTCTTGGCCTGAAAAAGACATTAAAGGCTAAAATCTTTTAGATTGTAAACTTGTCCTCATTCCTTTGTTTTCTATGGATATCCTTTTTTTTTCTTATGTCATTTTTTTATTCAGTTTATACATGAACCCTCTGATTGTAAAGCACTGTGGAATATGTTGGTGCTATATAAATAAATATTATTATTATTATTATTATTATTACTTAAATAAACTCACCTTGAACCCCCACCCAGCAGTTTTTCCAGTTGTTTGAAGTGTACCCATTTCCGAAAAACAGATGGTTGCCACTCAACCCCACACCATGAATGTTACAGTGTAGTGCAATTCTATGATTGTAGGAAAGGCTTCTTTTCAGTAAGGGTAAATGCCCCACCCAGTAATCATGTAATCAGGGCAACATTAGTAACTGAATTTACCTTAATAATAATCAGTTTTAACAGTAACCAAGATCTGACTGCAGTCCAGGGTATTTTTTTATATTTCCTTCAAGAAAATTGCCTAGGGGAAGTTTTTTGCTTTTACATGGATCAAAATTAGCCTGTAAAAGGATTGACCACCTAACAAAAAATACAAAAGGGTACTTGTCATTTGTCCCCTGCAGCTGCTTCCAGTAATCAGCAAGTCACTCAATCGCCGGATCGCATCTCGCCGGCTGTGTCAGAACTCCATTAACCACCACTTCCATGTTTGGATTGCACCCTTCAGTCACAGGGATGCAAACATTCCCTCTTCATTCACTGCAATGGTATAACATTGTCCAAGATGCTTTACCAGGCTCAAAGTGGAGCCACTACTCTGCACTTTTGTCTCACAGTTTTGGATTTTAATTTTTGTTTTAATCTCGCTGGACCAGGACCTCGCTGGCTTCTTCTAACACTTCTGCTAACTCTCGGAAGTCCAGACTCTGCCATGCACAGCCTGTGTCTGCAAGGAGTGAGCTATTACATTTTGTTACTTCTTAATGGAGTGGGTTTGTCAAGCACCAGCACACCCCTCTATGAAGAGGGTGCGTGGCCATGCCTCTGTGACTGATGGCCAGTGCTGGTGGCTGGAGTTCTGACATGACTGGCGTGGGAATGCGATCAATGAACTGGGTGAGTTGTTTTGTTAGGCGGGTGGTTAATCACTTTAAGTATTTCTATATTCTAAAGGTCCTAAGTGGGTTCAGTGGTAAAATATACCCTGCTTATGTGAGATCCTGGGGTTCAGCTGATGTCCGGCTAATGGCTGGCATCCTTTATTACCCTGCCCGCAGTTCTGACAGCCACCGGCAGGTGTCAGCAGAGCCCTGGCTGCTCTATCTCCCCCTCTACTGCTGCACCTGGTGTGAGGCCTATTTAAGTGGATCCGCCTTTCACCTGGTGCAGCAGGATTCTGTTTTATTTGGTTTGTTTTGTTTGTTAGTGGTTTGTGACTCTGGTGCTCTGAACCTGAGTCTCTATGAGAATCTAGAGGAAAGCAGGCCTCTCCCTGGCTTCCCTGAGGCTACTTGGCCACTCCGTGATCTTTGTCCTCCATGCAGCAGGCCTCTGAACGACCTCCTGGAGGCTGCTGACCCCTGTCCAGGGCCCTTTGGTGATTGCACCAGCACCTTAGAGTTTCGTATGTTTCCTTATAAGTTGTACCTATGTTAGTTAGCTTTGTTTCTTTGCTCTGTATTGTTTATCTGAATCCAAGATCTTTTTGTTTCATTTTGTCTTTATTTAATAAACCATCTTTAGAGCATTACCTCTGTGCTGTTCCATTGTTCTGGCCAAATAATTTTCTCCCCTCGCAGAGTTCCATTCAGGAGAACTCCCCGGCCATTACTAACGGCAGGTGGTAACAGCTGAGCGTCTGTAGCGAAGATTTCAGAGCGGCCGCTAGTAGTCGCTGTGCTCGGCCATGGATCTTTGTTTCAGAGCGCCTCAGTTGCTGGGTGGCATTGATAAATATGTTGTGTGAGTCACAGTACTACGCTGTATGGGAGCGAACGGTAGATCAGTGCGACCGACTCACACCGCATTCATCAAAAAAACAGCCTCAAACAGCAAAAATTTCAGTTTTTGAACATGTATCCACTAGTTACAAAGCGTAAACATATGGAATTACGTTGTTATTACATTGTAACATGAAGACTTTAATACCAGATATGTAAGGACAATTCTGCATAAAAATATTATTAATCCAAAACGTTTTCAAAAATGTCATTTTCTAGCCCAGGATACATGTCAGAAAGATATGATATTTTATTTAAAAAAATTGGGATCAGGAAAAGGGATTTAAGGATCATCCATATGGGAGAGCACTAGGTAGTGAGAGGTAAGACGTTGCGCTCTGCAAGGCTGAACGCCGACGCTGTA
Organism: Gastrophryne carolinensis; assembly: GCA_027917425.1. Lineage (NCBI taxonomy): Eukaryota > Metazoa > Chordata > Amphibia > Anura > Microhylidae > Gastrophryne > Gastrophryne carolinensis. The sequence continues at coordinate 553,156,303 of CM051235.1, forward strand.
CACTGAGCCTGGAATAATGATGAATAGTACGCTACATGGCGTTGTTCTAGTCGCTCACCAGATTCAGCTTCATAGATGTGTAATCGCGTGCCGTCTCCGGCGTTCACCTGCCACTACCTGCCGCTACCTGCCGCTGTACAGGCGCTACCTGGCGCTATCCCTTCATGAATAAGGCCCTAACTTACCCTCAGTCTGCTAAAATGTGAGCTGTGGCCAAAACGCCTGCTTGTGACTACACAGTGTTTGACTGTGCAGCTCACACATTGCACTACGTATGTAGTGAAAATCATGAGGTTGTATTTACTATGATCCCATATTCTTGGAAAGTTCATTCAGTGCATTACACAGAAATTCTCATTTGCATTTGAACAGTTACAATTAACTGATTTGCCACTTCACACGGAAAGAGAGACTCTACAGATTCACAGTTTTCATAAAAGCTTGTAAATTGATGTTTAAACAGTGAAATTCTCAGAACTGGTATTCCTGCTTGTCGCACTCAGACAGACAACATGCTACTCTATTTAACAAACACAAAAAGAGCTACCTTTCTTTTAATGTAGTAGGTGCAGTAACACACAGATCCTTTGTAGAGTAATATACAACTAGATTAGAATCACAATCAGTTTATTTTGCCAAGTACCTTCACAATGAATTTGTTTTGGCAATTGGCCATTTGTAAAAAAGGGTAAATACATTTGAGAAAATAGTGTGTCCATCTTCCTTGGGCAGCTGCTACTGTCCTAAACACTTGGGCCACCAGATTTAAGATAATTTCGTGTAACCACTGTAAGCCTCTAGGATCTTTTGGGAATCACACACAGGCATAACATGGGGGTGACAATCACAGTAAACTCAGTTACAACTTAACAGGCTTTCTTCAGTACAGAAGATAGTAAATCATTGCAAAAGTCCATTGAATCAGAAACAGCCTCCTGGCTTACTCACTGTTAGCCCCAACACTGGACTCTTATAGGAAACAGGCCTCTCAGGCTTCGCTTTCATCTGAACTCAGAGCTTCTTGCTCACTGAACACCATTTTTAGCTCCGAAGGTGTTTCTGCCTGAACATATCCAAGAAATGTGGCTATGGCTGCAGGCATGACATGGCCTAGCCATCCTGTAGGCCCCAACACAGCCCAGCCTTGAGTGCCTCATGCACTCCCAAGACTGTCTAGCTGTGGGTTCGCCCAATCACATTAGCAGCCCCTGTCTGATGATTATCAAACTTGTAGAGGCCCTCTGGCCTGGAGAAGAACTCGACTGAGCTACTTGGCCATCAGGACCCACCCATCTCCTTTTAGAGAGCACATTATGCTTCTTAAAGGGCCAGTAGACTTAAGAAAAAAAATATGGCCCTCTCTCCTGGAGTCCTTGTGTAGCCCAATCCAACCCGTCTCCATCCAGAAATGCCAAGATTTTATTTTTACATCTTCCTCACACCTACCACAACTGTTAAAGTGGCAAGTGTTTCCTCCCAATGATTTTTATTTTAGTCCTTTGTGGTCTCAGTGTGTCATGCTTTAAGACAGAAAACATGTAGCACATTATCGACCTGATAACAGAACTGTAAACTGAATTAGTAGACCCTGATACAGGCCATTCTTCCTTATTTGGAAGGAAGTACATTTTTGCTGCACTTATTTCAGGACAGCGGTGATGTTATTATCCTATTACTGGTCACTACAGATCATAGTGACCTTTTCTACAAATGTGAAAACAAGGGATGTGTCTAGACATGGGATGTCCTCATAAGGTTCAGCACTATTTCCATATTACTGAGTGCCTAGTACCAGGCTACTATCTCTGGAGTTTCTCAACCTCACTTTTGTAACCTTGTTTGTCTTTGCTACTAATAAGACCAATGAATGTGGTTTAATCTGCAAACATCAGAAATTCCATCCACCCTTTTTCTGAGAACAATCTGTTGGGGCAGTTATAGTCTAGTACAGGGGTATCAAACTCATTTTCAAAGCGGGTCAGGTCAACATTCTGGTTGCCCTCAAAGGGCAGGTGCAAAGACGGCCATTTAAATTGTGTCCAAATGTATGTAGACGTTGAATTATTTTGCCCAGGACAGATGCAGAATTATTTTGCCCACAGCAGATACATACACACAGCATTATTTTGTCCAGGACATATTCAGATGTAGAGTTATGATGCCTAGAAGAGATGCAAACATTGAATTATGCCCAGACATTGAATTATGTTGCTCAAGAGAGATGCAGGACTATTTTGGCCAGGACAGATGCAGACCCTTTATTATTTTGCTCAGGACTGAAGCAAAAACAGCCTAGGACAGCCCCACAATAATAACCCCTGCAGTAGCTGTAGCACCCTCTGTTGTGGCAGTATATTGGGAGGGTTAGGTGGGAGATGGATGCACACACATCCTTGGGCAGGGTGAGAGGCATTACTGTACTCCAGTGCGCACCCCCATATCAGTCAATGCCTCCACATGCAGGCATGATGATGTGCTGCCAGTGTGGTAATCCTTGGATTGAACAGACCGGCTAGAGGAGGTGACGTCCATCTGGCACATAAAAAGGCTTGGATGTCCGCATCCAGCCATCAGGCCTTGAGTTTGACACATGTGGTCTAGTGGTTAAGCAACCAATCTTGTGGCAGGAAGATTGCAGGTCCGATTCCCAAATGGGACTTGACTGAAGTCTCTTGCTCTTGAGCAAGGCACCAATCCCCCAACTACTCCCTGGATACCAAAGTTTGGACAGCTCACTGATGCTTGCGTTTGTCTCACTGCACAGATAGGTTAAATGCAGAGAAAAATCCTGTGTGTGTATGAGCATACAATGGACATATATGCATAAAATAAAAATAAAATGAACATAGATGACACTTTAAAGGGACACCAGTGCTGATAGACAAACAGGTCGTAACAGATTGTAGTCATTTTTGTTTTGTCCTATAAATTTTGGGAGAGATCGCAATCTTGTGCTTATCACTGCATTAGTAAGTTTTGCAAATCAAGTTTATTGGCCACATACACAGTCATATACAGTATGATATGTAGTGAAATGTTCTTTATGACTGCTCGCCATGCAATTTCCAATATGTTAGCTGCAAAGCAAGCAAGAACCTATATAAATACAAGTGGTGAACAACACATTAAATCACAGTAACATTTAAGGATGTATACACAAGCTTAAACTGGACCAATGCCCATTTTTCAAAACATGGGTGTTGGTCTGCTATGGGGGGCACCACACATGTTGCCCCTACCAATCAAGTGCTGTAAAGCCTGCAAACCTTACCTGACAACCCGCTCTCTCTGGAAAATGCAGCCCCACGATTGGCGATTAAAGAAGCAAAGTGCTCTAAATATTTTCCCCCTTCTATATAATGAAATATTAATATGAACAACTTTTTAACTTAATTCTTAGGGCATTTAGTAATTATAGTTACAGCCGTTATTCATATACGGCTCGTCTTTTTATATGTATTTAAGTCTGATAAATCTTTGGTGTCTCTAAATGACCATTGTTTATATAATTATTTATAGGTAGATTAAGATTCACCAATAGGATAAGGCTAGTATACTCAGGAAAGATGCGTGGATGGTCTCCATAAAGCACATCCTGCTTCTGGAAACGCTGGCTATAGCCACTTTCAGTATGAAAATGAGCTGTGGAGCTGCCTTCCACCCTGGAAAACAGGAAGCTATGCAGGCAATGAGGTGTTTCCTCATTAGCAACGCGCAGTAATGTGATCTAGCGCCTTGTGCAGTGACGCAATCATAGGCATGCGTAGTCTAAACAAGATGAGACAAATGGCTTTTCTGCACATGCACACTTTACTAGTTCCTGGAATGAGCATCCCAGGGTGTGCGCCACATTGAATAACTGGTAATTTCATCCATATATATATACACTTATTGGAACCTTCTGCCCTGTCCTAATTTTAACTATGAGGCACGTCAACACTGTGAGAACAATAGGCAATTATAACGACAGGACAATAAGGGCTACATTCCCTCCTTCTACTGGATGGCCGTGGGTGAGATAGCTGATACAATTTTATGCTTTTGCTACTGAAAACTTCTGTAAGTTCATTTGAGATATTAAAACATTAATTTCTAGTTTTTAAAAAACTGAATTACACTATGTGCTTTTTCCTTTAATTCTGATGGTGTCTTTGCTGAGCAAAAGGAATGCTCTTTTCTTCTCTTTAGATTATTTGGCACACGTTCAGTGTCATTATTATTATTTATACCATCGATAGCTCTACAAGCGGATGTATAGAGGAACTAGTAAATGAAAAGCATGTTTGACATATGAAGTTGGTATGTGTATATTATCTACTGGTGATTGGGTGACGGTATATGAACACAATGCCGCAGTGACCATCACGTTTTCTCTATTGAAAAAGTAGAAGCCAAAAGGACTATTGTTAGTGACTTCTTGAAGCTCTGTGCCTTGTTTTTGTCAAGCCTCCTGGCTACAATCATGGGGAGAGCTGAGCTGAGCTCCAGGTATGGGGCGAAGTGAAGCAGAAAAAACTCCAAAGAGCAAATAAAAAGTCTGAGCAGAGTCCAAGGGTGAATCCGGGGTCAGAGGCAGGCAGAAAACAGGCAAAGTCCATAAGCAATCCGCGTCAAAAATCAGGTTATCCGTCCGTGTATAAATCCAGGCATTCAATCAGGTATTCAGGAATCAGGGAAACAAGGTCCAGGAAGTAAGCTGATAACACAGCATTGGCTGCAGGCCAGCTGTCCTCTTAAATAGGGCTATCAATCAGCACAGGGAGGGATGTGCCAGAGTCTGGTGAAGTCACTTCCTGTCCATTCAAACTCAGGACACCAGGAAGTGAAATCAAGTCCAAGAGCTTACACTCTAGGCCTTGTGCACTTCCAATGGGCTGAACAGCAGGTGTCACTGTGGAGCATACAACAGAAGAAGAGCCTGCTCTGTTAAAACCATGCAGCCGAGCATGTCTGCTGCTGCATGCTGTCCGTGGTATGGCGCGCTCACGATGCCTTAAAGGGCAGGAAAGGCGAGGAGACTGACAGTTTTATGTTTTGGGATTTGTGAATCCCCAACGTCTAGTCAGCAGTCTAACCATTAACCAATCCATATGAGTTCTGTGCATTTGTAGCATCCAGATAGAGAAGAAACCAATAATTAATGCATAAAAAATCCTAGAACACGGTTATCCAGCTGATATTCTTGATTTAGCTCACTTTAGGGTCTGACTAGAATTTGCTGACTCCAGCAAAACTGATAACAAGGAAAATCAGGTACCTTTTGTCTACACCTTTTTGAGACATCTACCAATGTTAGAGAAGCTCTCAAGAGTAAAAAAATCTGAAGGTTGTCCTAGTTTAACATGAAGCAACACTGAATTATATTAAACAATTTAAATTGTCTGCGAGAAAAGGGCACCTATGACCATCACGGCTGGCCATGGAGGCCCCTGAGAACTTAGTCGGCTTTCTCTGGTGCCCCGCTGTGTGATCCCCCACAGATGCCGACAGTTACTTATATTTTCCGCGCAGTGGCCACATTCCCAGCATCCTTGCAGCTAAGCACACACCTGCGCCCAGCCATTCAGTTAGGGTGCTCGGGTGCGTGGTCAAAGAGGACATTTTTAAATGATGCCGTGGTATCTGCCGTGGCAAAAATGTATGGCATAAAGTGTTGTTTTGAAACGAGGGCCGATTTAGGGAGAAGGAGCACTAGGCTCAAAGCAACACTTTATGCCATACATTTTTATGCACTCTGTTCCACAGCATCTTTTTAAAATGTTTCTCCTTGACCACATCACTTTTTATCTTCACGTCTGTCTGTAATGTGGGAGTTATATTAATTCCAATAAAAAAAAATAAAGGAGCAAGCAAATTTAGTGAGCCAAGCTTTTTCGATTAAGGTTTTTGATGATTATTAGCAAAGATTGATATAAAAATGTTGTGATATGTGAAACCTTTTTAATATCCTTTCTGATAAACACTTCCTTCAAGATCAAATATTGGAAAAAAAATATTGGAAAAAAAAAAGAAAAACAGGAATATTTATTTCTATTCGGATTCTGATTACTCGTTCATTAGACCTAAATTTTCCCAGTTTGGTTCTGTTTGATCTGAAATAAATTTGTTTCATACAATTTGTCCATCTCTATTATTTAAAATAGCAAAGCTAAAAAAGTTAAAGTGAAAAAGATGGAATTTTCCTTTAGCTTTTGGATAAATTCATCCAAACAGGAGTAATTGTGCGACACTACACAGCAGTGCTTTGTATATGTGCACAAAATCTGCGTTTATGCTCAAATTAATTATTAGAAGCGCGGCTTGTATATCATGTGACCGGGGATTTCCCCCTGTCTGTCTGCATTCCATCTGCACTCTCGCTAGGTGTGTATGTGCTTCTGAAGCGAATCCATCAGTCAGAAATGCCAGTCCTGCAACCATAAATCTTGTAAAACTACCTTTTCAGGCAGCAACACACTTCCTTACAAGACAGGACATTTAAGAAACTACAATAGGCTTTCCAGGCAACAGCCCGGGGAATTGTTTGTGTTGTCTTATAGACACTGCCTGATATTATGTCGGCCTGTGGTCCATAGCTGCTGTGAGACGGCACGTGGATGGCAATGCCCTGTTTCCCTCAAAATAAGACCTACCCCAAAAATAACTTTTTTCTGGATTTTTTAGGATTTCTTAGATATAAGCCCTAGTTACAGTTAAGGGGGCAACTGCCTGGGGGACCAGAAGACCCCCATCATGGTCAGGGCCATTTCTTACCCAGGGTGGCAGGAGCTCCTGTGCGCTAGAAAACTGCCACACCAATGTGTTACAGGATGTGACAGCCTGGACTTGTAAGTATACAGCATGCCAAACGCTGAACCATCTCCAGCACCATCCATCTGCCCCCAAGCGCAGTTGTAGCCATAGCTAAAACTACCATTTTTTAAAAGAGGAACATGGGGTGTGTGGCGGGGGGGGGGGGGGGGTTGGACTGCCATATTATGGTAGCACCTTTGTGCATATTTTGGAACAAAAATGAAAGCGAGACCCTGCCTTATTCTTGGGAAAACAATAGTAACCTATAAATACAGTAAATATGGAAAGTTACTTTACATATTTCCTTTTGCACTTATTGTAATCTACAATGGTTTTGTATGGTGATATAGCATTAGCAAAAGATTTTTTCTTTATAACTACGTGCCTATGGACTTAGCTACACAGCAGAGCTGGCTGAATACTGATTGTTATTAATGTGTGTTAGGCCTTGTTTCAAGTGTAGAGTGTGAGTGCTGGGTGCAGCAGTGTCATATGCAGATAGACAGTGGTGTAGCAGGAACTGGCTTTACTGGAACATGAGTGCAGTACGAGAAGGTCACCTTACATGGTTGATAACATAGATAGAAAAAAGAAGTCATAGAGATCACCTCAATGTACAGGAAACACAACATGCAGTAGAGAATGTACAGACTACACACAGTCATATATAACAGCGCCATTTACTGCCTGTCATAAATGTAAACTGCATTAACCTACTGATATAGATGCAGATCCCATACTAAGCTAAGATGTAAGCTATTGCACAGTATCTACAATTATCTACAAGTATCTACTTCCTATTTGTGTTATCAACCATGTAAGGTGACCTTCTCTTACTGCACTCATGTTCCATCAAATCATATGGGAAGAAAAAATTCACCTTATGAGAAAAAAGCACGAGAATATCATGGTTACTGAATCACCAAATAGGACAATGAAATTCAATGATACTTTTTAACTCCTAAGAAAAGTAGTGAACATTTGACCTATTTTGCCATTGGCTTTCATTGTCTTCCTAGCTGGTGATTCAGCAACATCCTTTTGTTTACCATGATATTTTTTTTCAACTCTTTCTGAATCAATGCCTCAGCAACAGTGAAATTCTCAACAGCAAGATCAAGCAAGCAAGTCAATGTAACCAAGGCATTTATAGCCCCGCTCATTCTACTAAGATTCTAGACCTCCTGGTCAAATTTTTTTTTTTTTCGATTTTACTAGACATATTTACTAGGCAATTGGTAACACCTCTACCTTTTCACTTTTATACTGTACATACATTTATAATAAACAGGTTCCATTTGTATACAGATAACTTAAAAAAAACTAGTGTTAGTCATATTTATGAGCATTGCCATTATTTTATGTTTTACTGCTCGGTGGCTTAGGGCACTTTGAGCTTCAAGTATTATTAGTTAGACTTTGTTCAAGCTGAAGAAGAACTGACCAAACAGGTTAAATCAATCAAGACATTTGAAATAGTTCCATGCCCTGGAGCTACCAAACCGTATTAGAATGTTGATTTTTTGACAGAAGTATTGGCATAGCTCATCATGTCTAGTCTGCAAAATCAAATTACATATAGAATTTCTAAAGCAAAAAAGGGGAAGGGAAAGTACAAACACAGCAAATACACTATAAGGGCATAGTTTTTTTTCATTTGCAGAACATCGAATTTATGTTAATTTACTTACTTCATTTAAAGTGGGCCAACACCCAGGGGTGATCGGCCCGGGAATCTATAAGATTCCCGGGCCGATCACCTCACACACCGCGGGACATCCGAGATCGGGATGTCCCGCGGGTTGTAACCCCCCCAAACACCCCGAAAAACCTTACCTCTTCAGACGCTGCTTCCGCCGCCGCCGCCTCACTCTCCTCCAGACGTGTGCGGCCGTCTTTGAATGCCCGGCGCGGGCGCGCACACGTCAAGAGTGACGCACGGGAGGCGGCGGCGGGCGCGATCCCTTGTCCGCCGACGGACGTCACTTGTCCGTCGGCGGGCATTGGACAGCGCAGTCACGTGGGATCGTGAAGAGGTGAGTTTTCGGGGTGTTTGGGGGGGTTTTGGGCAGCGGGGCACCCCCGATCGAGGTGCCCCAGGGAAGTGGACCAATACCCAAGATAGTCAAAATCCTGGGTGTTGGTCCACTTTAACTATTCTTTTAACAGTGTCAATAGATTGTGTTAACTACTGATGTGCCTTACTGCAAATTCAATGTCTCACTAATTCAACATATTGGGTTGATTCAGTACTGTGAGAACTGTCTCTTTTTCACATTTTTTTCTTATTTTCGCTTGATTTTTTTCCTTGGTGCAATTCAGCTGTTGCACAGCTAAACATGATGTCAGCTCACTCCAATGGTATAAAAGGCAGCTCCCTGCAGGAGGAGTGAGTGCCGGAAGCCCGGAGTGGGGCATAGGACACCGATCCTCTGACCAGCTCCCGGATTCCGCAGCTCACTTTTGGCTGTCAGATCAGCCGGCATTGGGGCAGCACCTGGCAATGGAAGGTGGTAAGTAGTAAAAAAAAAATTAAGGACTTTTTAAAGTGTGTGTGTGTGTGTGTGTGTGTGTGTGTTTTTTTTTACACGTAACTTCTTAAGTGGACCAAAACCCAGCGGGATCGGCCCGGGAATATATAAGATTCCCGGGCCAATCGATTCCCTCCCCCCAGGGCATGCAAAATCGGGATGCCCCGCTGTTTGAAACCAACCCCAGGTCACCCGCTACACGTACCTTACTTCCCGGTCCAACGGCGCATGCTCGGGCCGCGGCCACATCCCCGCTATCCCTCTAGCAGGGCGCGTGACTGCAACAGCTATTTGTGAATGGCTGACATTGACACGCTCCCTGTTAGAGGGAAGTGGGGGATGTGGCCGCCAGCGTGCTTGGAGCCACTCTGCTAAGACGTCCCCCAGACGTGCATAGCTCAGCGGCTTCGAGCTCGCTGATTGGACGAGCGCCGTAGGACCTGGATGAGGTGAGTTTTCTTGGGCAATCTGGGGGATTTTACATGGGGGGGAAGGAACAAAACCCAGGATAGCCAAAATCCTGGGTTTTGGTCCACTTTAAGACCCCTATGCCAGCAAGCAGGTGACTTACCAAACCCCCCAGGATGGTGCAGAAGAGCCCGATACCCATGTGGGCAGGTAGCCTTCAGGGCCGGGGGTTGGCCACTCGGCCTCCGCTCCATGGTCTACAGCCCCAATAGCTGGTGACCGGGCTGGTTTTGCTTGAGGGGGCACGACTTTTACAATTGGTCGAGCAGCAGCGCAATCGCCTCACCATTGCCGCTAGATTCTGGGCCAGGTAAGTGTCTTTTTTTATTGTAACCCCCCCCCACCCAGCTTCAGTGGCATCTTGGGCTGGACTGGCCCTTTAAGGTAATGTACCCTTTTCTGCCCGCCAATGTCTGCTGCTTTAATTCCTGGTATGTCCTGAGTAGTGATGGGTTTTAGATCCAGGCCAATAAGGATCTTACCTATTCAGTTTGCCCCAATCTGGCAAGATCCAGGCAAAATTATCTGGCTTGCAACTTACCAGCCACAACTATCCTATTAACTGGTATGGGATCCCTTACCCCTTCACAACATATACATTTTTAAAATAAAAAAAACTCACTGACTCTGTGTCTTTCTACTGTCCCCCAAAGGGCGGCAGCATCTCTGCTGGACCACTGGGGGCTCCCTGCTGGTCCAATGGGCTGTGATCTGCCGATATATGTATTGCAGCCGCTCCGCTGGCATCCATAGTGAGGGACACTGATCCCCCCTGTCTCCCGCTTTTGTGTCCCATCAAGACTAATGGAATTTCCTTCAGGTGACTGTTACTGTTACACCAGAGGGGAGGGACATGAAGGGTGGGATGGCATGGCAGGAGGAGGGGAGACCTAGACCTGTATCTCTCTTCAGTCCAGATCCCTGGCGGGTTGTCTGAAATAGTTGTTGGCATAAATTAAAGATACCTGGTGGTGCCAGAAGGTGCCAGAATGGTTTGGACAAGTATAGTGAGATTTATATATATTATAATATATATAATATATATAATAATAAAATATTTTATTAATATAAAATTCCCTATACTTACCACAACCACTCCTTTTGTCCTGCACAGGGTATCTTTTTTGATAGCAAACACCCCACCTGCATCTGGAGAGGAGGGGGACACAGAAACCCCCATTCTTCTTCCTTGGCACCGCCTCCATGAGAATAAAGCCCCCCCAGTGGCTACCTTTAACCTTGGCGGGATGCCAAAGAGGGAAGAGGGGGTAACTGTGCCCCTTTCACTAGAGATGCCAGGAGCCCCTAACCAGGGTGACCTGCAGAGAGGACTCCCCCATCGGGGGACAGATGAGGGAAGACATGAAAATAGTATGTTTTTTAACTGGTTGTGAACTGGTAAGAGGTCCAAGGGACCCCTATACCACTTCACAGGGTAGTGGGGGTTGTAGCAATTGTATTTGGCATTCGGGAGTATCAGATACACTATGCATACAGGCTTAGCCATAGGGCCAGTGCACAAAAAAAACAGAGGTATTGTTAGTGATACCCATGTTGTCTTCACTGTCTTTCTTGTGTCCCTCCCAGTTTTGTTTTTGTGTCTTTGCCTGATCACCAGTTTATAACTCTTGGCTTGTGTTCATGCCCTTTTGGCTTTATAACCCCTGGCTATAGCTCATGGCTCTTGTCTCAATTCATGATTGGACCCAGTAGGGTTGCTTTTGGCTAACTGCCACATTTTCCTTATCGCAAAGAATGTCCAAGTCCCTCCAGGATGTTTGGATTACATCCCTGATCTAAACTTAAACCAAACAGGGTGACTGTTCTCTGATGCCTTTACAATTATGAATTATGTCTAGTATGAACATATACTGAGGCAACATACACAGAGCCTTCATGGTCAGGAGTCATAAGGCACTCAGTCAACACTGGCATTGGATCATGTTGCCAATAATAGCTGTAGAAAGAATGAGAAACATAATGGGCATGTGCTGTCAAATACCAAGATCTTGTAACTCACCCGCTGCCCAAATTACTTGTTAGTCCTGTCAGCAGATCATCCCCTCAAAACCGAAGGTGATTCAAGTCTAGTTCAAGTTTTGTGCATATTTGTCTGCCTATAACTTCAGCTTCTTCTTGGTAACTGTAGACAGTAAGTCAATTTGATGCCCATTGATTGTGGAACCTCCTTTTCAAAATATGCACAGGCAATGCTGGGCAAATAAATACTGCCCATAGGCCACAATATCAACAGCATGGTGGCTTCACTGGGGTTGCCCCAGCCAGGAGCGGACTGGCCATAGGGAGACCTGGGACAATGCGCGGTGGGCCGCACTGCTTTGGAGCCAGTTGGGCTGCTGCTTTTAACACCCACATTGAATTACTGCCCCTTAGTGTCTCTCTCAGCCCCCTGTACCCAGCCCCACTGTACCCACTAGACAAGGAACCCCAGCCCCAAATGCTATAGCATGATATAGCATGATGGCGGGGGGGCCCCCGCAATGACACCTCAGGCTGGCCAGAGGCTAGTAAATTCCAGGGCTGATTTTGGGCCCCAGTCTGCTACTGGCCTCAGCCACACGCACATTACCACTGCATTTAATTTCAAAAAGCCCACCAATGCATGGGCTACATTTGTTCACATGACAACAGTATACAGACCAGGAATGTGTAGTTGAATAATGGGGTTCCGCAATCAACTTGGTTGCTATTGAACCCATACTAACGGCTGGAGAGGGTATTGAACTTCAAAGCATTCACATCACCACCCCCCAGCAATGACTACATTAAATTGTACTGTAAAATCAAGCACATGCAATGCTATTTAATCCCACCCCCTTCAAGCTACAGGGTACAGCAGGAATCTCTGTTTTCAATACTGTTGGCATAAAAAAAGTGACTGTAACCCAAGCAACATTAAACTTTCTTAACTAATATGTGGACGCATTACTGTTCCTTTGCCAGTATGTTCAAAGCCGGCCTGTCACCCCGGCCCAGTCAGTAAGGATGGGATACGGGGAAAATATACATTGCGTCCACACAGCAGCAGCCAAAGTTTTTTTTAAGCATATAAAAAATAGCGTAGTCAGGGCAACACTGACACCTCAGAAACCCTTCAGGCATTGGGAGGGGAGTGATGTGGCAGATAATAATAGTCTGATCCACTGGAAAGAAGCGGCCGAATAGAAGCAACTTCAGCTTTAAAAAAAAAAAAGACAAGTAGTGGAGTCAAGGTAATAGATTCATCCACATAATCCCATGCATGGGGGGGGATTATGGGATGGCAAAGCAATTGCCCACGCTGAACATTAATAGTTCATTTGACTGCCCGCTATCGATCAGTCAATGCGCTGCAATGCCGGATACCAATGCCTTCACAATCGCCAGCAAAGGTAAATTGGGAAGCGAAAGGGCCCTTCAAATCTGTACATATTGTCCCCTGCACTAACCTGGTGGGAAAGAGCCAAATTGGAGACAATAGGAGCACATTCTCATCAATCAGTACATTTTAAACACCAATGCCGTACAGAAGCGCTTTAAGTCAGACACTTTAAGTCTTCTCTCTATCTATTAACCCTTTAAGTGCCAGCCTACCTGGAGTTTTTGTCACCCTTTGTTGCCAGACTATTTTGCACTATTATGCGCTCCCCATGTTCAAATGTGATTTTTGAAGGGATTTCCCAGGAAAATTATATATTGTTTTTTTCAGCATAGTCTGGGCTTTAACATGAAATGTCTTGTTTGTAATTTTTTATGTGTATTCTCAATATTTTGGGGTGAAATATGTGCAAAAAAATAAAAAAAATCTATTTTTTACAATTTGTAGTGTTTTTTTGTAATAAAAAATGTAAGTTTGTCAATAAAATCTTATTATAAAAAATGTATAAAAAAGCTGAATAAAAAACACTTTTTTATTAAAGAAAACCATTGCATGTGAAAGCCCCATTTCTACCGATTAGAACGGTACAACATATTTATTGGTAGCCCCCCGTTCCTGCCCAGGAGACCCCCCCTAACTGAAACAAGTACTTTATAACATTTACAAATAAAATACAACTACCATCCACACTACAAAGGGTTAAATCGAGAAAAAAATGACATAGAGTCCCCCTCCCGGGGGGGGGGGGGGCATTTTTGGGGGGGATTTTTAAGGGTTAAAACCCCTTAAAAATAAAAAAAAATGAAATGGGGTCCCCCTTACCCGAAGTAACCAGCCCGGGCCCAGCTATGCAGGGCTTGTAGGAACAGGGCGCAGGGGCCAGCTTTTGTGGCCCTGCAGGCTACAAGCCCGCATAGCCCATGGCCACAGGCTCGTCTGCCCCCCCCGGGCTTTGGGGAGGCAGGTAATAGGGGTGCTGGGGTTAATGGCAAGTCACCCACTATCCGCAGATGACTTGCCAGCCCCCAGCCTTTTGAACTGGTATAGGGGTCTCATGGACCCCTTACCAGTTCACAAGGGGTTAAATGTAAAAAATAAATACACTGACACAAAGAGAAAAAAAAAAATATTTTTTTTAATACTTACCTCCTATCCATACTGGAGCACTGTGTCCCTCGGCAATCACTGGCTTCTACTCACCTGCTGGAAGCCTTTTATAGCTGCTGGGTGACAGAACATAAGGGGTTAATTTAAAAAAAAATGACATGGGCCAGCCCGGGACCAGCTATGCAGGGCTTGTAGGAACAGGGCGCAAGGGGCCAGCTTTTGTGAGCCCTGGCCCTGCAGGCTAAAAGCCCGCATAGCCTGTGGCCACTGGCTCTTCTGCCCCCCCCCCTGGGCTTTGGGGAGGCAGGTAATGGGGGTGCCGGGGTTAATGAAGCCCCTATACCAGTTCACAAGGCTGGGGGCTGGCAAGTCACCTGTGGCTTGTGGGTGACTTGCCAGCCCCCAGCCTGGTGAACTGGTATAGGGGTCTCATGGACCCCTTACCAGTTCACAAGGGGTTAAATGTTTTTTTTACTTTACTCACCTCCGATCCTGTGTCCCTCGCCGCTGTCCTGCGATCGTAGCCTCCTCGCCTCTCACCCGGCCTGCTCCGATCACCACCGGCATCTGACAGATGCCGGGTGCTGGTGAAGGTATAAATAGGCGGGGCTAGGGGGGATGGCCATCGCCGCCATTAGAGGAGGTGAGGACCCGGAAGAGCGTCCTCACCTGAAGCCTGAGGAGCCCAGGGGGGGGGATCGGACCCCCCCCCCTGGTGAAGAGAAAAGCCAGCGGAAGGATCGGGCGAGGAGGAGAGTTAATGACATTGTTTTTTTTTTTTTCTTTACAGAGAACTGTCAGCGGCGGAAACGGTGGGGGGGGCGGACGGTTTCGGGCCCCCTCCTGAAGACGGGAGACGACGAGTGAGGGATCGGGCGAGGAGGCGAGTTAATGACATTGTTTTTTTTTTTTCTTTACAGAGAACTGTCAGCGGCGGAAACGGTGGGGGAGCGGACGGTTTCGGGCCCCCTCCTGAAGACGGGAGACGACGAGTGGGGGATCGGATGCCCCCCCAGGAAGATGAGACCCCCAGCTTCACACAGATACCAGAGGTAAGTTTTTTTTTATTTCTATTTTTATACTAGCAGGGGGAAATGCCAGGCACGTAGTTTCTACTTGCTTGGCACTTAACGGTGGGAGAAGCAACCACGTAGAAACGACGTGCTTGGCATTTAAAGGGTTGAAAGCAGATGCAAACAGAAAAAAGTCAATGCAAAATGGAATTCCTGCGGCAAAACCCATGCTGGAAACGCGACCAGGCAGGTGTGAACGCAGCCTAAGATCGTCATATGACATGCAGATTTAAACACAGCTTGGGGGCTGCAGCACTTAATCTGTGGGGCTGCAGCTCAGGACTCTTTGGGATCGGGTCTGCAGTAAGTGCCTTTTTTTACAGCCAGTACTGTCCCTTCAACACTTGGTATATCTGCATACAGTATATTTACAGAACACCTACTCCTGTGTTATGTCAATAAGCAAGATTTCAGGGAAAACGTGGGAAATTTGGGGAATCCGTGGATTAATCGTGTTGACTACCTAATCAGGAACCATACAAAAGGCTTCACTATCTACTTTATAGAATTGCAGGCTATTGCCTTTAGCACAATGATACAGCGCAGAGGTTTTAGGGGAAACATTCTTTTGAGAAAAAAGAAATCAAATGTATGCTTCCCTTTCACCAGTCCAATGTAACATGAATTTACATTTGCAGATTTCAGAAGGGATTAAAGAACAGTACAGCTAAGCTTGATTTGTGTGTGTGAGTGTAATCTAAAGAGTGTATGCCAGGCTGTCAGCAGCAAGCAGCATCAAAAATGTCTTTCTTTGCTGCTCCCTGCTTCTCTTCCTTTTGGTGGGAGCTGCGTGACTCATAGTGGACCGAATAGACGTTGTTGGGAGGATAGGAGTGTCAGCTAAAAGGTAAGCCTTAAAGATACACAAAGTGCCTCTTATTACATAGCAGACAATGTTTCTGGTGTCCCTGTGACAGATGCCAGCCCACCCTTGATCCATAATCAAGGATTAGTCTCACCCTGTTCACCCTTTTTTCCGGGTTGTTCCATCAGGAAGGACATTTTGTATCCCATATGCCAGAACTACAAGTTTCATTATGCAAAGGGCAGGGTTTCCCAACCAGTGGTACTAGAACTAATAGTGGTACTTGAGATCCCATGAGGTGGTACTTGACAAGGCTGTAGACTATTCTGTACCCCAACAAGATCTGCTGCTATCTATACTTTACCCAATCATGGTTTTCATAATAAATGCAAAACTGGCCTAAAAGGTGACCAAAACAATGACAAAACACTAACCCTACTATCAGGGATAGCAATAAGAGAAAGTGCTATTGCTACCCCTGATAGAAGGGTTAGTGGTACTGTATGGGATGATTTGGCCTGTACACTATCCTCACCTTGTATGTAATTTTTGGGGTATATATTTAGGCATGTGCACTTTGCACTAGCATTTTCTTTCTTTCTATATATATATATATATATATATATATATATATATATTCATGGGACTGATCTGGCAGTCCCAGATCTTGATGGTTTAGTGATTTTTATTTAAGTATCCCCTTTGCCAGCATCACAGTCATTTGGCTGTTCTTAGTCATTTGTGTTTTTGTGCATTGTAACACAATTATAGATGACTGACAACTCATATGCACCTCTAGGTGGTACTCAAGATATTTACAAAATGTAAAAGCTGTCATTACTTACCGGTGATGCTCTTTTTCCCTGATGTTCAATGGCAACACTTGAGAGAGCACCTCTTCTTTCCTGGAAAGGACAGGAAATGAGTCAATAAAGTTGCACTACACCCCCCCCCATGTAATAACATAGAATCAAACTGAAACATTTCATACACTATACTTACAAAGAGGCAGGTAACCCCTGTTGCCATTGAATTTCAGACATCGTCAAGATTCTAGAGTTTCTTCAAGCCGGTATTAAGAGGGCTTGAAACCAACCACCTTGAAAGCCTATGTGGTGGCTGTGAGTCTATGATCAGAGTATTGCAGACCATAATTGGATCACAAGGTTCTTTAAAGGGGCAAAACGGATGATTCCAGTACAAAGATCTACATTTCCTCCCTGGGACTTACCGAAGGTTCTGGAAACCCTCAGAAGCAAGTATCAAGCTCATCACCTGGAAAACAGCTTTTCAAGTAGCTTTCTCCTCTGCTAGACGGGTTTCCGAATTACAGTCCTATTCCATGAGGTTCCCTCATTATAGGTTGTAGGTTTCCAGACAGGATAGTTCTTACTCTGGATCCATCCTTCCTCCCTAAAGTAGTATCCAAATTTCATAGGGAACAGGAGATAGTCCTCCCATCCATGGATCCGGATTTGGGTGAAGGAGCATGCGTAAAAAAGGTCAGTAATGCAATGTGTTGAAATCGGCAGAAAAGAGGAAGGTCGATCCCTTTGGTTGCCCACTGTGATCGCAATCGATTCTGTTCCTCCCGGGGCATCCAAAATCGGGATACCCTGCTGTGTGAAACCCCCCATCTCGCCCCATACACTTACCTTGTTTCTCGGCCCAATGGGGCATGCGCGAGCCGTGGCTGCATCCCCGCTATACCTCTAGCAGGGTGCGTGTCTGCGCCAGGCATTTGTGAATTGCCGGCGCGGGCACCTAGACCAGCGGAGGTTGACTACCTGCGGTCTTTGTCACCGACCTTGCCGAGGAGAGTGGTGGGGCACTCTACCCCAGTGCTTCCTACAAAAAACTCACACACAGACCCCGCAGTTTCCTACCTCAGTTCTCCAGTAGGTCTAAAAGGGAGGGGGGGGGGAAGTGGAAATGCAGGACAAAGGCCCTGCTGATGTGCAATCTTTCCTAGGATGGACAGGAAATTACACTGAGGGGGAATGGGTGGAGTGCAAATATTGACTAATTTCCTGTCCTTTCCAGGAAAGAAAAGGTGCTCTCTTAGGTGTTGTCATTGAACACAAGGGAGTGTGTTCTTGATAAAAGTACTTGAGTACTTGATAAAAATAAGTGGTTGCGAACCCCTGATATGAAGTGTTTTAGTTTTTTAGTTTTTTTGTTTTTTGAAATAAAAAAATGTTTACTCAACTTTTTTTTTTTTTTTTTTAATTCTCTATTTTCCAATTTCAATACAAAAAGTACAGAGTAGTATGAATAGATACAATATTGCAACCTTACAGAGCCAACTTGCATACACAGCACAATTTGACATAGATGTGCGTAGACTCATTACTTGCTACCAAATGCAGTCCTATAAGAAGGATAAGAAATGCTATCTTGTGAGTGAGTAAAAATTATCCACCCGTCCTAGTGTCAGGCCCCCACACAGGTCAAACACCAAGTGTCTGTGGGAGGCCCCCACCCGGAGGGGGGGTATTGCAATGAAGTCCAGCTTGGGTCTTCTTGTAATAATGCAAAAAGGCTCAGTCCGATATGAGTTATAAAGTGGAATAAAAGAATGAAAAGAGGAAGAAGGGGGAATGTTTACTCAACTTTTGTCCCCTGAAGCTCCTCTGTGCATCCTCTCTGTCCACCACCTGCATCCTCATACTAACCGTGGGTTTGTATCCAGGGCTGTCATGTACCAAAGCTGGTGGCCTCTCATGGCGACATCCCTGAGGCCTTGTTTCTGCCCCCACACATCTAATCAATATACACATAAGGGCAGACTAGATGGACCGTATGGTCTCCTTCTGCCATCAACCTTCTATGTTTCTATGTTTCTATTGATTGCAATGCAGTGGGTGGGGCAAGGCACCTCAGTATACACTCTTGATTACATTAAATGGAGTGGGCGTGTTAAGAAGCATGAAGCCAGTCTGATGGATGCCTACCACAGGTCACCTGTTTACAGCCTGAGATGATTTTGGGGTTGACTTTATTTTTTTAAAGGCCCGGGCAAATATAAAACGGAAATGAAGCATCTTCTGAATCCGATGTTAGACATTTACTGCCTGTGATTTTATGTCTATAATCCTGGGGTGGGGCATGCACACCTAGAAATAACTTGACACACAGTTATTTCCTTAGCCTATTGTTTGGTTGCTTGATATTGTACAGTACTTATGACACAAGTGCTGTATATTATATATTTGTATTGTTCCAGCTGTATTTTATTCTTGCCATTCTGTAAAGTCACTTTGTTTTCTTAAAACCTTCTAGTGTACATCCAGATTTGTGATGCTCATCTGTCTAAATACTCCTAGGAAACACCAAAAAACCCTTCCATGTTCCTGGCTGTTCAGGATCAGGACATTCCCGCTGCTACTGGGGACCAGGAGAGTTGGCTGGAGGGGCATACACTCATTGTGTGTAATGCATCACATACATCCCGGGGGGAAGAGGTGGAGTGGCCATAATGGTTGCTGTGGACAGTTTTCGTTAGTGTGTGTTAATGGCAACATGTGAGCCCTACCTCAGCTCTGCAGTCCATGTCGATTGGATCCCTCAACCTAGGTCAGCTTTTGGACTGTCCCACAAGGTGGGCATGTTAGGGAGCATGAAGCCAGTCTGATGGATGCCGCCATGTCTGCCTGGCGCCGAAGGATGATCTGGGACTTTAAGAATTCAAGTAAAACATAACAGACACAATTCTGTAGGAACCTTAGCTAGCACTAACGCACACCAATTAACATTTTTTAGATTCTGCTGCTCAAGCTTCATGTCTAACACAAGGGCACCTGTTTACTATAGGGGTCGCTGTTTTCATAGGTGTGTGTTAATGGTAACATGTGAGCCCTACCTCAGATCTGCAGTCTGTGTGGATTGGATCCCTCAACCTTAGTCAGCTCTTGGACTGTCCCACAAGGTTACCGGGGAATCCCCTCATGGGCCCCTGGACTTAGCTTGGTGGTGAGTTATCAGGGTATTATGGTACTGAAAGTGGAACTGTATTTAACAGAATTTTGACATAATTGCCTCTCTTTTTGTCCAGGTGCAATAATATATTGTACAATATGTATTTGATGATGTTATCAGTTGATCTTTTGGGCGGTAGGCGAGGGTGTCTGGGGGAGATGCAGTGATTGAGGGGTTTATTCATGAAGCTCTAGTGCCAGGTAGTGCTTAGTAGCGGCGGGCAGCGTCTGGTGAACGATGGGCGCTGTATGCAATACCACATTTATGAAGGCGGTTCTGATGAGCGCCATGTAGAGTCTGATTCATCATTACAGTTTCAATGGACGTTCCTTCTAATCTCTTTACTGATCCTAATTTTTTTTTCCTCTCAAATAATTATTTAACCTCTCCTGGCCTGGAATTAATTATTTTTGTAATTTTTAAAAAATATTTTACATTTTTATGCAGAGTTGTCATTACAGGTCTGGCATTAAAGTATTAATGTCACAATGTTACATTAATGAAGTCCATGTTTTTATGCTTTGTTACTGGTGGATATGTGTTAAAAAACAGACTTTAATCACACAGCGTCTGGTGCTCTATGCTATAGCGACCAGATCCAGAGCGCCTACGCTCTGTGAGTCTGTTTTTTTGTTGAATATGGTGTGAATTGTTGAGAGTTGGTCGCAATGAGCTGGTGCTACCTTTCGCTCCCTGCAACGTTGTACTGGTGTTAGAACGCCCAACATACATCTCATTCATCAATGTCGGCCAGGTTACTAAAGCAACTGAGACGCTCTGTTACAGCGCCTGATAGCCAATCATAGCGTATACTAGCGGTCGCTCTTAGCGCCTCTGTACAGGCCCTCATCTGCCGATACCTGGCGCTAGTAATGAATCAGCCTGAAAGCCTCTCACTAGCCTCAGCTGCTGCAAGCCCTGTTCCTACAATACTGGATACATGTATATGTCTATAAGATACTGTCCAGTATGGGGCCCCTGCCTCTCACACACTCGGTTATGTGCTGTGTTATTTCGTTTTCCAGCCCAGCTGCTTAATTGTCTTCCTTTCCCACTTACACTGCAGCAGAGCTCTTTGCTTCATGTTTTTTGCATGAATCTCAGAGCCTCTTGAAAAACAATGCTATTTGCAATATTAGTGATTGGACTGTGCTAATGCTGCATTATCAGGTTTGGGCACACACCTATATATCAGCAATTACAAGCCTGTTTCCAAATCTCCCAACAGCAATAAAAAATAGGTTGACTAATGCTGAAAGCTTGGAGCTGAAATGAACCTCAATTCCCCCCTCCTCCTATCTTCGAATATAGATTTTCTTCAGCCCATTAACCAAACTGAAATGCATCATGGTTTCCCCAGTCTCACTTGCTATACACAAGGGAAGGCTGTGCTTCTGCGTTCCTCATAGCGAGCTGGAATCTATCTGCTAGCTGATGAAAAATGAATGCTACTTACCTTGATTTTCTCTTGTTACTTCTGTTCTTTGGCATAATAAGACAAGAAAACCTTCTAATATTTGCATAAATAGGATTTGCATGGATGAGAATTAATTGTACGCATATATTTCTAGTACATAAGGGAGGAGGGATCTCTGGAGGGAATCGGGGTCTGTGTCTCTCTATTTTGTCTGACCAGAATAGATCCATTAAACGGAGGTATTGGCAAAGCCTGTGATTTATTCCCTAACTGCTGAATAGCTGCTAGCTGCATGCATCTCATTTGCCACCAGTTTAGTATATATATATATATATATATATATATATATATATATATATATATAACAGGATGGAAACCAGAACCTTCAAGATGAATAGATACATTTGTTTAATGCATATTGTACAACATACAGTCATATATTTTGACTTAAACCGGACTTCATCACCATTTAATGAAAAGCCCACATCCCAAAAATCTATTCCCCAGCATTTAAAATGAATATATTTTACGTTTTTAGTTGCTTAATTATTCCTTTCCCCCGCTGGTCTTCAACTTTGTTCAGGACTCTAGGATACAAGCGCCTCCATCTTGCTTCAGAAGCATCCCCTATTGAGGAGAGGGGTGGAAAGGGGGAGGGGTTATAGCTGTGCTTTGCACAGACAGAGCAGAACTGGGGTCAAGAAAAGGACAGCAATCCCAGAATGCAAAGCGGCACAGTCAGAAGGCACTTCCTGTCTGCAGGAAGCCTGAGACTCCACAAGCCACCATCTTGGATGTCAAAAAGTTAAAAAAATGCAGGTAGGGTGATTTTTAATGTAAGCAATCTGTATGTAGGGGGTGGGGGAAACATACAAGATATGCTCTTATTCAGAGTGAAGGTCCACTTTAATGCAATCTTTTTAATACTATACACTCTCAATTTACTGCATAACCAAACAACCAAGATAGTTTGTATAATGCAACAATATCTGTTTGGATTGAAACTCAATTTCACACTGTCTATTCATCTACATTTTCCTTACACTGGCCCAAGGGGGCTATTACAAAACTTGAAATGTCATCATATCATTTATCAGTGTAAATGATAAATGCTTCCATAGATTTCTGGGACATTTTTCTGACCTATAATTCCTTTTTGGACTCTTCGGCACATAATCAGTTTACATGAGATCCTGTAAAATGACTTGGGGGGAGGGGGGCTGTAAATCCAAGGCCACCATTGGGGGGGGGGGGGGGTGACTGCCCTCCCAGGACCCAAGGGTCTAAGTACTGAAGTGGGACCCGGCTCAAGCCCCAGCAAGGTGGCCCTGGTGGCAAGCCCACTGGCCAGGGGCCCAGCACCAGCGCAGCATGCATCCTGCATGGGGGGGGGGGGAGTTCAGAACAGATTGTGATTGTCAGCCACTGTTAACAGGGGACCAGGCTGCTATGGACTCCCTGTTCAGTAGCCACGATCCAGGCTGATATGGGTCCCCCTTCCAAGTAGCCACCGGACAGGCTGCTATGGGGCCTCCTTCTCTTAGCCACGGGCCAGGCTACTATGGGGTGCCCTTCTTAGTAGCCATGGGCCAGGCTGCAATGGGCCCCTTGTTCAATAGCCACAGTCCAGGTTACTATGGGGCCCCCTGTGCAGCAACCAATTTTCCAAGCTACTATGGGGCCCCCTTTGCAACATACACAGGGGCCCCATAGCAACCTGGCATGTGGCTACTAAACAGGGGGCCCATAGCAGCCTGGCCATGGATCGCCGGCCTTTTCCTTCAGATGCAATGAGGAGACAGCATGTGGAGCAGCTGTGTGGGCTCTGGACTTGGCAGGGAAATGTAAGTTTTTTTTAATGTCTCACATTTACTGTGTGGGGGGGGGGGGGGGGCAGTGGCAAACCCACACGCAAACTTAGGGAGCCTGTTGGACCGGAAAAGAGTAAGTGATTACTGGTGCCCTGGAGGGTTTCACACAGCATGACATCCTGATTTGGAAAAGCCAGAGGCCGGCCCTGGAATCTTTCAGCAGCTGCAGGTGGATTTTGTTTGACTTTAAAATGGACCAAAAGCATGGCCCGATTCCCTCTGCTGGGGGAATCCTAATTTGGGATGCCCCACTGTCTGACACCCCCCAGTTGCCCGATATGCTTACCTCGCCAATGAGCCCACGGCGCATAACTGAATGGCATGGCCGTCCACAGACAAAGGAAGTGAGTGATGCCGCCGCCCACCTCACCTGCGCCTGAAGAATTTCAGGGCTGACCTGAACATGGATCTCTCCCAGAACCTACAGTGCATATTCTCCATGACTAAGTCATTTGGCAAGCGTCTCTCATTGTTTTTGCAAGGGAGTGCCTCGCTTCCCCGTGCATACCTGGTGGCTTGTGTGCGCTCCCGCCCCAGCCATTGAGATAGACTGGGGTGGGAGCGTGCACGCTACGAGGATGCGGAATTGTGTGCTCCCCATTCTAGTCAATCCCCTCGATTCAAAGAGCAAAAGTTAATTGATTTCGTATCGAGAATCGTAAGTTTGGGTGGGTGTTAGTCATTTTTTCCTGTTTTTTTGGCCATTTACGACTCGCACGAGCCTACGTACGAATGCGTATATGCTCTTACGATCAGCGGAAGTTCGTTCCTAAATTTTAGGATCAAAACGTAAAACTTAGGATCAAATCCTAAAACTTACGATCAAAACGTAAAACTTAGGTTAATTGGATGTGTTTAGGTGTGATTCAGAGAAACCTCTAAACGCGTTTTAAAAGAAAGCCACAGCCGACACCTTTTAGCAGCCGGATTGCTGTTCGTGAACAGGTTTTTTGGCTATGTGGAGGAGTCTGCGCGTCTTGTGCTCCAATGAACTGCATGTATCAGCATGGCCGAGGCCATAAATTGTATGGCAATGCATACCTGATTCATGTATGCCTTATAAAAGCATTTTAATGTGGACCTTAATTAGTCCTTTGCATGTTAACCTTTATTTTGCAATATATTTGCGTTAATTAAAGAAACTTATGTCCTTTGTAATTTATTTTAAAATTGAGGTCCTAGAATAATATTTTTAGATTTCATTTATTGGTGTAGTTGTTTACCTTTGCTTTGTTTAATTATTTAAGCACATCTTTGGTCAGATGCATCACACTTACTGAGGAGAGGAGAGCGGGATAAAGTGCAGGATGTGGGTTACTGCTGTATTTTGCACAGACACAGCAGAGCTGGGGGAATGGAAAGGTCAGAAATCCAAGAATCCAGAGCAACACAGTCACAAGGCCCTTTCTGTTTGCAGGCTGCCCGATAATACCTGAGCCGCCATCTTGGCTGTTTCTAGGCTCATAACATGCAGAAGTTGCTGGGTGTTTTTTAATATTTGTGAGCAATCTGTATGTAGAGGGTGTGGGTAACCACACTAAAAATTAAAAGTTGTACCATTTGAAGCCAAAATATTAAAATTAAATCCACAAGTAAAAAATGCAAGTTAAGTAAAAATTAAACAAAGTAAGATTTACTTATGCAAATGCATTCATTAATGGTTGGTTACTAAAAAATGAATGAAATAAAGAAAAATAAAAGACCAAATATTTAGAATGCACTTTAATGAGGTAAGTTTGTAGTGCGGAGCCGCAAGATCAGAAGGATTTACGTCCAGACAAAAAAGGAAAAAGGGCAAAACCAATGTTGCTACCTGAGAAATGAAACGGAAAATTCAGGATGGAAACTGACATAGGTCTGATTCCCGAACTGCCATACGAACGGACGTATATTTTAGGATAGAAACGTATTTGCTTATTGAATCACTCGCAAGTTCATACGAACGCACGAGCGGACGTGAAAAATAGGATGATCGTGAGCCAAATCCAAGCTGTTACATGTTTCTTTGAATCAACCCAAATGAGTGCCGAATGACTATAGGGCTGATTCATTACTGTGATTTTTTTTTCCCTCACGTTTGGTTGTGAGAAAAAACATTTTCGAAAGTTTTTCTTTTCTTGGTGCAATTCGTCGCTATTTTCAGCTGGACAAATAGTTAAATAATTCACACATTTTAGAATGATTTTTTCTTCTCACAAAAATATGACAAAATACAATTCTCACTGTGCTGAATCAGCCCTATAGTCACAGCAGGCAGCTCTCATTGGACGAGAGCCCATGCGAATGCGTCGTTGGAGCTAGAAAGAAGTGAGTGAAAGGCGGCGTTCTGGAGGGTTTCACACAGTGGGGCCTCTGGGGACTAGAACAAAACCAGGAAAGTCTTTTTAATTTAAAAACACCACATGTATGGGGCCCCAAAATTCCTAACGGCGGCCCTGGAGATAGATATAGGATTGCTTAAATTGTGACAGCTTTTCAAATCGCTAGGTTAATTCCCAATAGCATCAACATTGTATGATGTGTGACCAATGTTGTTGATATTGAACCTAGCGATTTGTTAAGCTGTCACAATTAATGCATTTGTCTCTCTGATAAAATGGTCAACTTACCTATAGCTCATAAGCCACATGATGAGGGCAGCATCCCAAGTGGCCATGAAGTCTACTCTTCAATGACTCAGAGGGACTCATAACCACATACATCAGCACCTCTCTTTGCAGCAATTCCAGGGCAAAGAGAGGAACATACTATACATTCAGCTTCACCAGTCCCAGGGTACCATGGCCAACAAGAACTTTTCCCTGTCTTTAAGATGTCTGGTGAATCAGGAGCTGGTGACCTGTGGTGGTGAGTATACTGCCACTTTAAACCAGACCAACAGCCTCGCACAGTTGGAAAAATAAACTCCCCAAAACTCACTTGCCTCACCAATTTTCTTCAGGCCACATTCATCTTGCAGGACCTGGGAGGCTTCCTTTTCCTTCATCCCAGCCATACTGCTGTCTGGATTTAACCCACAATGTGGCGGCAGGAAAACCAGCAGCACTTCCTCTTTGCAGGCCACGGCAGGAGTTACAAAAAGATACATTTTTATGTGCAGAAATCTCTGGAGATGGGTGTTGGTCCAGTTTAAGTAACATTCTGAATAAAGAATAACTCACAGAACACTTCAGGCAAACCAAAGACAACAATAGCCTCAGAACTCCTGTACTCCCTTGATGGTGGCCTTGGGTCAATACCTAGGGCCCACCAGAGGATCAGGTAATGCTAATGATTTTGACTATCGTGGGTTTTGGTCCTAGCCCCCAGGGCACCCCGATTCAGGGATGCCCTGCTTTGTAAAACCCCCCAGATCACCCAATCTCACTCACTCTTCCCCTGTTCCTACGGCACATGCGCAGACTCACCGCTACCCGTTAACAGGGAGCATGTCCGTACCAGCCATTCACAAATGCCTGGCGACCTGGAGGGTTTTACACAGCAGAGTATCCCGAATCCGGATGCCGCAGGGGTAATGAGTATGCCTGCCCTGGAGTCTCATAGACTCCAGAATGGGTTTTGTGCCACTTTAAGTCTTATCTGAAGGCATAAAAATGTAATGATTTTCTATAAAATATAAAAGAGCTTTAAAAGATTGTGTCTACACAAAGCTATGTCATGTGACATCTAAAACTAGTAGTAGTAAAAATATTTTCTGCTATGTGTAACAGTGAAGCCACGGACCAATAAAGCAGGTCTAAATAGAAAATGTATAGGAAACCTGTGTTAGAAAATACCACATGTTTAGGACAATGACTTCTAGGAAAAAGTCTTATCTGGCTATCAGATTTCATTTTCAAGTATTAAAAAAATTTCTCAGCAGCGTGAGGAATTCTTGTTAAAGAAAGTCGAAATGTCACCCTTGGTCTTTCAGCTGATAACACAGTCACATGGCAGTTACTTTGCTCATAGGCAGGAGAACAGCTGTATGCTCTGCTGGAATGAGAGAGGCTGCAAGAGGACAATGGCTAGGATCACAATGTCCTGTCCAACATGAACATTTCAAATCACTTGATATTGTCCTTTTTAATTAACAAGACCATGAAGCTAATTTTCTGGATGTGATTATAATACAGATGAGGTCAGTTAGACAGGTGCCTCCTTATGACATAATGCATACTAAAACACCATAAGAGCGACAGCTGCCCCTCCGATCAAGTCATTCCCATAAGAATCTTGGCTTCGCATTCAGATTTGTAAATAGGGGATTCATTATTTAATTATGGCCATATTCTAAGCTCCTTTAAATATAATATGGCCTCATGTAACATTATTATCCTTTTAAAGACATTCAGTGTGTTTATCCAAGTGTAGGAGTCTCAGACCAAATATGGGTTGGATCATTAAATAATAGAGAAGAATAACAAAGTCATCATCTAAGAGCCTACATAGACCTTGAGAGGTTCCGGTAAGACTTGTAGAGCAATGTGTATAACTTTAAGGATTTCCCAAAAATGACCTAATACATTTACACATGAAAGAGACTATTACAAGGGCGTAGCTAGGGGGGGAACGGGGGGGGGGGGGGGGTGCACTCGCCCCGGGTGCAGCAGGTCAGGAGGCATCAAAGAGGGGCCTGAGAACAGATGGAAGGCACCATTCTGAATCTTTTCTCTGGGTGTCAGAAAGCCTAGCTACTCCTCTGGACTGTATTATAGGTAAAAAAAAAAAAAAAAAAAAACAATAGGGACTGAAAAATTTAACTGGAAGCCCAACCTTCACTGGACTCTGGTGTTGATGCCCCCTGGGATCTTTTGGGCTTTCTCGACATATGATGGGAATTCAACTAATATGGTTTATTTTCTTCAAAATCCAACAGAGAAGGCTTTCAGCAAAGTAAATCACAAATCATTGCAGAAGTCCACCTTGCCAGAAGAGCTTCCTGGCATACTCATGATTAGCTCCAACACTTGGTTCTAATGTGGGACATGCCTCTCAGGTTTTCTAGCTCCATCAGATTCTTGTGCAGACATGCCCAGCTGGCTGCAGGCCTCCACAAAGCCCAGCTCCTGGTGCCTCCTGCACCTAGTCCTTCCACACAGCTACAGGTCTCTCCAAGAACTGGCTGTAGGTGCGGAATGCACCTCATCAGCCCATCCAGCAGCATTTACCTGAGGCTCATCAGATCCTTTATAGGTCTGGTCAGAGGTCCTGGAATGTGAGGAGTGGCCAGTAGGAACCACCCAGCTTCCCTTGCTGGCCAGACCCCAGGACCCTATCAAGTGTCTTACTGGCAACCCCTTGAAGAGGTACTCCTGTCAGAAATGACTGGACTCCCCCTTTATTATAGAGCAGCAAGCTGGCCACTATGCATTGGATAAGGACACATCAAGGACAATGGTTAAATGCAGGGCGGGCATAAACACTGCTCAAGCCAAAATATTGCCTACAGACACTCTGTTTAATAGAAAAAATTGTGGCATAGAACATATATACATGAATACACACACAATCTGCGGAGCAAATAAAAAGCAATTGCTATTATTAAAAGAACAAACTGAAGGGCCCCCGCCAGGTACTACCTGGGCACCACTCATCCCTCCACACACAGTCCATACATACAAGCTGGCCAGCCTTAAATCAGAGGGACAAATGTCCACTATATTGTTGCAGCGTGTATCCAGAGAGTACAGCACTCGGCGATAGTATCCCAAATATGCTTCATTGGAACTTAGCCAAAAGTATGTCCACTGTGCAAAGCCTCACAAGCGCACAAAAAGTTCCATCCGTCTATATAGATACACCAGGCTCACATGAGCGGCATCGCTGCGGCGGTCATAGCATTGTAGGAGAAACACCGGAGCGTCAGACCCAGCTGAGCTGCACGGCTGAGAAATCGAATTCATACAAGAGAAATTTGGGATCAGTCATGAAGAGCTGTGACGGTTATAACAAGAGGGACTACCTCATATTAGTTTCACTACCTGAACTTTATTGCTAATTGATTAGCCCCCCGGGGAAATGGGATAGAGTGATGCGGTGAAAGGTGGAAAGGAGCCTGGAGTAGTATGCACTGAGGGTTTAGTGCACTGGCCGAATGCGGCAAGCAAAGTGTTAATATATTGTGGAACTGCTATGCAATCCGCGGCCAATGGCTGGAGTAAGAGGCATGTTTTCCCCTTTCAAAAAGCCGGCCTTTGATGCTGCCCCCACCCTGATGAAGCTCCAGAGGAGGTGCGAAACGATCGTAGGTGACGGGTCACCGGACCACGCCCCCTCCTACGTAGCCCTGTACACCCTGGCCGCAGATATGCAGAGTGAGATGATGTGAACAAAGCGAGCCACGGCGCCCCGCGATTTCAGGCAGCTTGTTTTTGGAGCATCAAAGGCGATGAGATCATATCCAAACAGTCGAGTGTCAGCAGTGGCGCAGCTCCGGTGTTTCTCCTACAATGCTATGAACGCTGCAGCGATGCCGCGATGTATGGACTGTGTGTGGAGGGATGAGTGATGCCCAGGTAGTACCTGGCGGGGGCCCTTCAGTTTGTTCTTTTAATAATAGCAATTGCTTTTTATTTGCTCCGCAGATTATGTGTGTATTCATGTATATATGTTCTGTGCCACAATTTTTCTATTAAACAGAGTGTCTGTAGGCAATATTTTGGCTTGAACAGTGTTTCTGCCCGCCCTGCATTTAACCATTGTCCTTGATGTGTCCTTATTCAGTTAGTTCAGGTAGCAGGGCGCCCGGATTGAGGGCAGTGCATGACATTGGCACTAAAGGGTTCTCCCAAGTTTTTTAAACTTATACTCAATCCACTATGCATTGGTACTGGTAAAGGAAAGAACGCTGCCGCCCAGATACCCAACTCTTCTGGGTTGCGTGTCCCACATGACCACAAGCAGCCTATCAGGATGGCCTTTGCACTAATCATGTGGTCGCACAGCTGTAACCTGAAGCCCTAAGACAGAGTTAGATGCCACTTAGCTACAAGCATCACACCCACAATTACAGACACAGCAGTGTAAATTTTAATGGTTGCGTTTATTTCCTAAATATGTTGAAATCATTTTTTTTCCATCTTACTCTTATTTCAGAGAATTATCACTGGATGTGGCTCAATTATTCAGAGTCACCCTGTAGTTGTCAGGATACAGGAGATGCTGAATTAGAGATTCCATACTAGGCATTCTGTCAAGTACATTATACTATCCTGGTTAGACCAGACTTGTCGGAATGCCAAAAATGTGGTATATGTGTGTAGGAACAGGACTGTACTAGTAATTTAAGGGGATTTGGACTGAAAAAGCTTTTAAAGCTTATCTTCTAAACATGTATATTTTTATACAGCTCATCCTGTATTTCAGGGAAGATGAACAGATGTCACCATGCAGAGACCAGCCAATGCGGTCTTCATAAAATTTGCCTAGCCCTAGGTGGACCAATGCTCCACCACCAAAGTGGATGTTCTAGCAAACATCATATTACCTCCAAATGTAAACCAGTTGCAAAACGTATTTTCTAGTTGACTCATGAATGTAGATGTTATATTTATAAATAATAAAACTGCCATGATGGGTGTCACATACCTTGTTGGAGGTCAGGCTATTGTAGACACAGACCACCAACAGCAGTACCATCTGCAGCTTTCCCAGATGATTTGTACCAGGAAAACACAACAGAAGGGAAGGCCGGATTATGAGATAAGGATGCCTTTTAGGATCTGGTGAGCAGAGCATGTATTTACGACACTCTGGAAGAAAAGTAGGGATCAACTCAGACTGTACCTGGGGAAAACCAGCAATGAGCAACTGGCGAAGTGCTACACTATGTGTGGTGAGTTTGCTGGAAAGCTTGGTTGTTACGAAGCCCCCTGCATAGGAGGACAGACTGCAGTGTAAACAAACCAGGGTCCCACAAGCTTAGCCAATGACCAGTGAGCCCAAAGTTCAGTAAGGGTTAGGTCCAGTGCAGACAGTGATGAAGATTGCTGAAACGGGCCTAGGGAGTCCAGAGCCAGAGTCATTTGTAGGTATTGTAAAAAGAAGGGGGAAAGGGGTATGACCCTTTAGGGATTCACCTAGTATGGGTATGAAGTTTAGTTGTGCAGTGTTATTGTTGTAAACGGGGACTTTCTACCTCTCTTTGATTAAATAGGATTGGGGGAGACCGGTAATTTGTCCCAATGTCCATTTATTTGGACACCGGGACAATAACAGGTTTAGTTTGAGGTAGTTTAGACCCCTTTGAGAGGATGTCCCTCAAATTCCTCTCAAATCGTAAGATTAGTTGTTAGTAAAAAATCACATTGAGTATGTTCATGTAATCAGCATAGTAAAGAATTAAAACCACATTTATTACTTTAAACAGTACATTTCATATTAATAGTGCCTTCAATTCTCATATTAATAGTTCTGCCAAGGTCAAGACAGGTTGTATTATTGCAGATGGCCTCTTACATACGCGTTTCGCTTTAGCTTCATCAGTGTAATTTGGCCACAAATAATCTGTTATGAAAACACCAGCTCAGTTAATCTTGTATAGGCAGTTAAGCAATAGATGTTTCTAGTTTTGTTTT
This sequence comes from Gastrophryne carolinensis, assembly GCA_027917425.1. Classification (NCBI taxonomy): domain Eukaryota; kingdom Metazoa; phylum Chordata; class Amphibia; order Anura; family Microhylidae; genus Gastrophryne; species Gastrophryne carolinensis. The sequence continues at coordinate 553,188,282 of CM051235.1, forward strand.
CATGATAATAATGACATACCTCTTAATCATCCTTAAAGCTGAATAAGACTGATAGTGTCATGCCATTGTTCATTGGTTATCTGAATAAGAATTATTTTTAAGATTGGTTTGCTTTTTAATTGTGTTATTAGTACACTCAAATTTGACCACTTTAAGTGTTAAATACCTTGACAGTTGGTTTATAAACAGTCTCAGATGTGATATGCCTGTTAGTTTAAAACAGAGGGGATAATGAGTATCCACAGTACTATAGTAAGCAGGTAAGACTAGCGCCAAGAATTCAATGCTATTTAACTTACTGTTAGATAATGTGGCTGGAGAGAGGCACCCGTCCTTCTGTCGGGCGGGTGGTGCGTCAAAAATGTGCGGCGGCTGTAAGCGGCGCGTTGTAAGCTTTTGTAGTGTCTCCGCATGACGTCACTGGGGGCCGGTCTGTACGGCGGTGGACCAATTGGTCCCGCCGTTTAGTCACCTGCTCTTTCGTTGGCCTATCGGAGCAAGGTTAGAGGGAGGCGCACGTCAGCTGTTAGTGACGTGCTTCAGCTGTCAAAGTGTTTTAATTCACAGGGAAAGCGCGCAGCGGCTGTCTGCCGCTTTGGGCTTTAGATCAATTGGTGGCTGTCTGTAAATAAAGAGGTTACACGCGGGGGGGCTATTTGCCGACTTGGTATCTATAAGGGTCTGTCTCTGTATATTGTTATATAAAGGAATATCGCGCGGTGGCTGTTTGCCGCTTTATGTCATTGGATAACTGACTTGTGCTTTGGTCGGGAAGTGAGCGGCGAGCGCGCACACCATACCTCTATTGCCGGCCCCCTTCCTTTCTCTAGCATTTGATTAATAAACGCCCAAGTTTCTTATATTTATAAAGGCTAATCATAACTGTAGTTGATTATGTTATCTAGGTACAAGTATTTTTAAAGTGGACTGTATCAATTGTATTAATCTTTTCTAAGGCAGACTGTATCAGTTATATTCAACTTTTAACAATGTTTTATGCAGGGAAAATAATATTGATAAATAAATATAGTGATACATTGTAGTCAATTTTACAGTGGTTAATTTGGTTCAGAATAATTACTTATTATCATCATACATCAGTTTCTCAAAATAGATTCATTATACATCAATTCATCAAATTAAGATCATCTTTTTATAACTATTATAAACTTGATAAGATGAAATTGCAAGGTGATTAATTTAGACATATCAAATTATCATAATTGTTATACAATAAATGATTATTGAAAAAAGAAATAGTTCTGGTCTATCAAGTAACTAAAATGTATCCTTTATTTGTGTTGTTGTTGTTTGTTGCTTAATCTTCATAGTGGGGACGTGTCATTTTTGTGTGTCTATATCTGTAATGTCTTAGAGGGATTGTGTATTGTTGGGGCTATGATCTTTTTAATCTGGATTCATTCATTTTTGTTTTTTGTTGGGGATTCATTTCTTTAGGAAGGGAGCGAAACTGCAAGTTTCGTTCAGTCCAGGAAAGGTGGTTGCTTTACATATACTGATCCATTTTGTTTCTATTTGTAAAGTTTTTTTAACTATATCACCTCCTCTCGGGTGTGGGTGGACACGATCTAGTGCGGAGAAAAAAAGTCCCTTTAATGAACTGTTATGGTAAGCTGCGAAGTGTCTTCACACTGGGGTTACCAGATTCTTCTTTAGAATGTCCCTTGTATGCTCATATATTCTTGTTTTTAACTTGCGATTGGTCTTACCAATGTAGAACCTAGGACAGGAACATTCCAATAGGTATATTATATCAGTTGTGTTGCAGTTGGCAAAGTGGCGGGACTTTATTTCTTGTCCCGTTGGTAATATTGTGTTGTTGCCTTGTTTTATATACTGGCAAACTGTACAGCCTCCGCACTTGTACGTTCCTTTGATTTTGCAGCATTCCCTTAAAGGGGTTGGGGTATAATGACTCCGTATAATGCTATCTTTAATGGATCTTGTTTTCCTATAAATGATCTTCGGCTCCTATTTGCCTATTTCTGGGTCATTGGTCAAGATATGCCAGTGTGTTTTCAATATATTTCTTATTTGTTGATGTTGTTGATTGAAAGTGAAAATTAGTGTTGAATGATCTGGGAAGGTCTCTTTATTTTTCTTATTCGATGCTGTGTGTAATATTTCATTTCTGCTCCTTTGTTTAGTTTTATTGTAGGCTTTCTTCAACGTTTTTTTATGGTAGCCACGTGCTAGCAATCTGTTTTGGATTTGTTTTGCAGCAAGCTTGTAGTCGTCTTCTGAGGAACAGTTTCTTTTAGCTCTCAGATACTCTCCGTATGGTATACTTCTTTTTAGGTTTTCCGGATGGGCACTGGTAGCTCTCAAGATGTTATTAGATGCCGTTGGTTTCCTAAAGTGTGTTGTTTTGATCGTACCTTCGGGGAGTTTGCTAATTTTGAGGTCTAGGAAGGTGACTTCCGTCTCGTTGTATTCCATTGTAAATTTGAGATTCCAATCGTTGTTATTTAGGACATCAATAAATTTGATTAGGGTGTCCTTGTTGCCCTCCCAGATAAAAAATATATCGTCGATATATCTCAACCATGTTGTGATGTATTGAGTGTATTTCTCCAGATCTTCATTTCCCAGTATTAGTTTTTCCCATCTCCCTAAGTATAGGTTGGCATAAGCTGGGGCACATTTAGTGCCCATCGCTGTTCCTTGCGTTTGATGGTATAGTTGTCCATTAAAAAGGAAACAATTATGTGTAAGTATAAATGAGAGCAACTCCAGTAGAAAGCAGTTGTGTTCATGTTCGCTGATGTTAAGTTCATCCAAAAAATACTTAACTGCTATTATTCCTTGTCTATGTGGGATGCATGAGTAGAGAGCTTCTACATCCAACGTGACTAATAAATTATTCTTTGAAAGCGTGGTATGTTGTAAAATTTGGAGCAAATGTGGAGTATCCCGGACAATTGAGGTCAAAGATTGTACAAACGGTTGGAGATGGGTGTCTACATAGTCGCTTGCTTTGCTGGTTAATGCGTTCACTCCCGATACAATGGGTCGGCCCGGGGGATGGGTTAAATTTTAGGGCGTAGAATGTTTGTAATGGCAGTTTGTATACTTGTAAAAATTGCCATGTTGTTTTAGGAATAATCTTGTGTTCGTAGGCATTGTTAATTATAAGGTTATATTCTTCCTCATCTTTTTGTATCCTTGATAATGGTGCTTTTTTGTACCAAGCAGTATTGTTGAGGATTTTCAGGCACATCAATTCATATTGTTGCCTCGTCATCAAGACTATATTTCCCCCTTTGTCGGCCTGCTTAATTACCAGTTCTGTGTTTTGTTGTAGTTCTTTAAGTGCTGACTTTTGTTGAGATGTAAAGTTCCGTGGTCTCTTTCCCTTTGTAACTAATTTTTCTACTGCTAAGGTTGTAAGATTAACGAATGTTTTCACACTGGCATTAAGAGAAAGGGGTGGATAATAGGTTGATGCTTTCCTAAAGTTCGGTTTAGATACTGGTAATTGTTCCTCTTCAATTCGTTCCTCAGCTTCATTTAATGGATCATGATCGATTTGTAATTCTTCTAGAGTCTTTAGGGCTTCCTCATCTTGTTGGGTTAAAGTGATGATATTTTCTGGTTTCCTTTTGTCTTGGTATTGTTGTTTCAATATTATTTTTCTAGCAAAAAGGTTCAAGTCTTTGACGATTTCAAATCGGTTAAGGTTGCTCTCTGGGCAGAAGTTTAGGCCCTGAATGAGGACTTCTGTTTGTGCTGTAGTTAGTGGAAATTTAGCAAGGTTTACAATATCTTTGTGCTCGGTTGACAGATCCTGGCTTGTTGCTGTTATTCTTTGGGTATACTGCTTCTTTTTGACAGCTGACTGCTGTATATTGTGCTTTCCTATTGTGTTGTGCCCATGCCTAAAAAAGGTTCTCCCAGGGCAGTTGTTGGTGTAGGGTTATGATCTGGTGAGGGGAAGGTTTTCCTTTTTTCCTTCCCTATACTTTGATCTTGGTTGAGTGGCATGTTCCTTTGTTCTTGGTAGGAGGTCATGTTAGAGTTTCTGTTGCCAGTCCGATTTCTTTTGGAAAACAATTTGTAGTGTCTCCTAGGTTCTTCCGTTATTGAGCTATCTGACGAGGACGACGATTGTTGTGATGAACTGAAGTATTTATTCGGTCTCGTATGTTGTGGTGTCCATGTGTTGTGCCACTTATATGCCTTGTTTTCTTTGTAGGCCAGTCGATCCCTGTTGATTTTATTATTTTTTTTTTTTTTTTTTAATATGAGAATTGAAGGCACTATTAATATGAAATGTACTGTTTAAAGTAATAAATGTGGTTTTAATTCTTTACTATGCTGATTACATGAACATACTCAATGTGATTTTTTACTAACAACTAATCTTACGATTTGAGAGGAATTTGAGGGACATCCTCTCAAAGGGGTCTAAACTACCTCAAACTAAACCTGTTATTGTCCCGGTGTCCAAATAAATGGACATTGGGACAAATTACCGGTCTCCCCCAATCTCATTTGTAGGTAGTCATCCAAAGCCAGGGGTCAGGTGTCAAAGAAGGGTTGTTATCCAAAGCCAAAGAGCATGTGTATGACTCTAAGAACAATTTTGTAAAATCTAATGTGGCACACCACTGCCAGAAATATCATGATTGATTCTCTGAAAGAGGTGATTCTTGAGCAGGTACACTGTGGCTTAAGAGGATGTGATTTACAGAAGCTAGTGTACTCTAGGTAGGCTAGATGGATTTTTCGGTTTGGCATGTATCAATCATGGGATTCAAATGACAGATTAGATCTAGCCCTGTTCACAGGCTAGAGAGCTATATGTTATCAACGTCTTTTGTTATTTCCCAATGCCATCCTTGGTTTTAACTTTTAATGGTTTTAACAATTGTTTTGTGCATGACTCAGCTTTATTTCCTCCTTTTATTTATTAATAAGTGGTTAACTTCTGCCCTGCAGTATTTAAAAGTCATGGTTTCAATATGAGACTGCTGGCGGCAGTATTAGGGTGATTGTCTGCAGCTTTTTTTTTAGCAGTTACTTTAATATAGGACAGCAGATGCATTTTGAGATTGGCCCATGTCCTGTATCAGATAAATAGGAACTCCCTTGATGTGAATTTGTTTGGGTGTGCGCATCTTTATTGTGTTCTGAGATAGCAGTAAACAAGTCAGGACTTGCCTATACCCTGTATTAAAATACAGGACTCCCCAGAGATGAATCAGTGAGGGCGGCATGTCTCATGCACAGTGTTTGCTTTGACAGACACTTTGTATGAACCAATAGTGGCTCTTCCCGTCAGATGACAAGTAAGAGGGCAATGCTGTCCTGTTTATTTCTGTGATTACGTGGGAATATGTTACTTGATGTGAGATACTTATGAGACATTCTTAAAAATAAATGGTGAGTGTATCACATATATGTTTCAGTCACTGATTATAAACTAATATACTTTGCTCCGTGTTTTATATACTTTTATTATATGTTTTATGCAGCTATCCACATGCCAGCCAATCACAGACCAGCCTTGGCAGTGTCAACCAGTCAGTGCTTTTGTGCTCTGCACCGACCCATATTGCTTAGCTCTTCTGCTATATTTGAAATATATGAAATATGTCATCATCATTAGGTCATTGCAACAGTGCAGTATTTTGAACTCTCTATCATCATGGTTTTTACTATAAATATAGTTATATTTTTATATTTGAGAGTTCTATCAATTTGTTGTCCTTCTGGGGGCAGGGCTTATGGGACCCATTCCAGGCAGATTTAAACTCATTCTTTGCACTGCTCGACAAATGATCTGTGTGATCCAAAAAAAAGTTGCTCTTTGGGATGCCCCTATTCCTGAAATTGCTTGTTTTAATGCAGACCTAGTTATGTTTTAATTGCGGCTGGTGATTGGGTTGGACACCCTTTAGTTTCATCTGATATGCTTGGATTATGGCAGTGAGAAGTGGGAATGGTGAGCAACATATTAGGGTTGATTCAGAGACAGATACACATGCACTTTCACATGTGTCTGTGTATTTTTTTGGGAATGTTTGCCTTGTTTTTTGGTTTTTACGTTACATTTTCCATGCGTATGTTCGTTCACATTAATGCGTATATGCGCTTTTGATGGGCGGAACGAAATCTGATAATTTGCGTTAGTTCTGATAAGTTACGAATCGAAATCGGATAATTTGCGTTAGTTCTGATAAGTTACGTTATTGGGATGGGCTTGCGTCTGATTCTGAGACCTGATTGCCGATGGACCTCCGCCCTATAAAACGGTTTCATTTCCACTTACGGGACCATTTTTGACTCGGAATACTATTGTTGATCATGTTTTGCGGCTATGTGGAGGAGTATGAGCGCCTTCAGCTCAATGGAATAACATGTATCAGCATGGCCGAGGCCCGATTGCACAGGAGACGCATGCATATCGATGGCATGCATGACGTTGAGCTGTTCGAGCTGACCCGACTTAATCGCGTTTCCCTCCATAAATTGTATAGTGAGCTGCGGTCATGGTTAGCCTGCACCACGAGGAAGGAGCAAGCAATTTCAGGTATGACCAAGATGCTTGGCTGCTTGCAATTTTTGGTGAACGGCTCGTTCCAGAGGATGGGTGCCCTCTCCGTGGGGATGTCCCAGCCTACGCTGAGCTGCGCTCTATCCAAGTTTCTGGATGGCATGGTTACCCTTAGTCCCAAATATATTTCCTGTCCGGACGACATGGTAGCCTGAAACGCAATTAAGTTGGGATTTTATAATATCGCTGACATGCCCAACGTCATGGGTTCGATCGATTGCACCCACGTTGCATTGGTCCCTCCTGCAGCCGATGAGTACATCTATAGGTAAGTTAATTATGTCATTTTGTTATATTGTTTAGCCAAACTTAATTTTATCTATCTATTAATCCCTCCTTCTCAAGTGTCCCTTTGAACCACTTTCCAATGCATACCTTAATCCCTCCTTCTCAAGTGTCCCTTTGAACCACTTTCCAATGCATACCTTAATCCCTCCTTCTCAAGTGTCCCTTTGAACCACTTTCCGTCACGTCGCTGGAAAAAGAATGGACTGGGCTGGCATTGGGACTGGGGATCATTGGCTGGGTGGCCACAGAACTAGCAGGCGTGGATGTGGCATAGGTCTTGCTGGCTTCCACATGTGCCGGTGGCAGGAGAGGGTGTGCTTGGTGGGCTCGGGCTTCTCGCCCTCTGCTTACTTTTCCGTTTGGAGGTTGTGCTCCCTTTCTCTTTTTATGTGGTAGGCCAGGGAGCAGGAGAAGGTGTGCTTGGGGGGCTTGGGCTTCTCGCCGTCTTCTTCTTTTGCCCCTTGGAACTTGTGCTCCCTTTCTCTATGGATGTGCTGGTGCGGGGAGCAGGAGAGGATGTGCTTGGGGGGCTCGGACTTCTTGCCCTCTGCTTACTTTTCCCCTTGGACATTGTGCTCCCTTTCTCTTTGGATGTGGTTGCGCAGGGAGCAGGAGAGGGTGTGCTTGGGGGGCTCGGGCTTCTCGCCCTCTGCTTACTTTTGCCCTTGTACGTTGTGCTCCCTGTCACGCTCCGGGTACTACAGCAACCCACTTGGATAACTCCAGCCCTCCCAGTAAGACCTCAACCCCCAATCTCCGCAGCCAGCTTCACCTTTAGGAGCCCCCGCTTGCCGGGACGCAGAGAACGCCTGCCCGGGATCGGTTGCCCCCAGGACTTCAATGGCTCAAAGATTGGAGTCTTACTGTTCAGAGGCCTGGAGAACCCGCGGCTGGAAGTGGCGCCGAGCAGCCCTATTGCTGAGCGTGTAACGGAAGTCCAACAGGCTAGGGGTCAGCAACAGAAGTTCCGAGATGGCAGCGGTACAAAGGATTGGACAAGACGTGGTCGAGGATCAAGCAGAGGTCGGCAACAGGAGATCAGATCGGCGGTGGTCAAAACAAGCGAAGGTCGGCAACAGGAGGTCAAATCAGGGGTGGTCAAAACAAGCGAAGGTCGGCAACGGGAGATCAAAGTATTCTTTAGAGACAAGCAACTAAACTGGGTACAAGGCACTATCACAGGCAATTCCCAACTGAGGGGAAATTGCTTTTATGGGGAGAGACAGAGAGGAGGGTGAGAGTGATTGGTGCACAGATCCAGGCCAGGATTGGCCTGACTATATCCCGCTGGGCTCATTGGCCCAAGGAACAACACTAGGGCTTATTGGCCCTGTCCCTGTAATGCCTTCCCCCCACCCCACCTGAACTAATGACTTTCCCCCGGCGGGCGCGCTGAGAGCAGCGCCGCCGGAGGGGATAAGCAGAACGTGCTCGCACGCGTGCGCGAGCACGTGTATGGGAGCCGGGGCCGCCGGCCGGAACAGCAGGGGGCGCGCGCGCGCCGGCAGGAGCAGCCACTGCCTGGCGCGGCCGCCGAGCCGACACAGCCGCCGCACCCGGCCACCCACGACCAGCGCTGGAACGGGGCCCAGGTAAGCGACGCCTTCTGACATTACCCCCCCCCTTCACGAGGGGCCTCCGGACCCTCACCAGGCTTTTCTGGATTGTCACGATGAAACTTTTTCACAAGGGCACTGGCATGCACATCTCTAGCTGCCACCCAACATCTTTCCTCCGGACCATAGCCAACCCAGTCGACCAGATATTGTAACGAATTGCGCACTTTACGTGAATCTAAGATCCTGTTCACTTCATATTCTGGCTCATTATCAACAAGAATCGGCGAAGGACCAGCTGGAGGCGTGTTCTTAGCTGGTTTTAACAGCGAAACGTGGAAAGAATTGGGTATTTTCATAGTCGGAGGGAGTTGAACTTTAAAAGACACGTTATTCAACTTCCTGATAACAGGATAAGGTCCAATGAACTTGGGACCTAATTTACTAGAGGGTTGACGGAGCGCAATATTTTTGGTGGAAATCCAAACTAGATCACCCACCTGCAGAGCTGGTTCCTGCGACCTGCGACGGTCAGCAAATCTCTTATATCTCAAACTAGTGGTTTTAAGAATTTCCTGCACATGAGTCCAGATATTCTTCCGTTCTTGAAGCCACTCCTCCAACGCCGGCAAGTTGGAAGGTGACCCTGAAAGGGAAGAAGCTCTAGGATTTTTCCCCAAGTTACAATAAAAAGGCGATATCTTGGTACTCTCACTAGGAGCATTATTGTAAGCAAATTCGGCGAAATCAATAAATTCTGCCCATTGTTCTTGGGTATCAGAGACATAGCACCTTAAGTACTGTTCCAAAGTTTGATTAGTTCTTTCCGTCTGCCCATTGGACTGGGGATGGTAGGCAGACGAAAGAGAGATCTGTATACCCAGCCGCGAACAGAAATGTTTCCAAAAACGGGAAGTGAATTGGACGCCTCGATCAGAGACTATATTGGACGGAATACCATGAATACGAAAAATGTGTGAAGTAAATAATCGAGAAAGCTCTGGAGCAGAAGGAAGTTTGGTCAAAGGAATGAAGTGTGCCATTTTACTGAAACGATCTACGACCACCCAAATGACTGTATTCCCGTGTGATAAAGGCAAATCTACAATAAAATCCATAGAAATATGAGTCCAAGGTTCAGCAGGGATTTCAAGAGGAACTAGATCGCCACTGGGAGCCTTGTGAACCCCTTTACTTCGAGCACAAGCGTCGATAAAGGCAGTAATATCGCGTCTCATGGTTGGCCACCATACATGGCGACGGGCAAGCATAAAGGTTTTTCGGTTACCCACATGAACAGCAGTTTTAGCATCGTGAAATTCGCGAATTACATCCGAACGCAAATGTGGCGGTACAAACTGGCATCCCAAGGGAACCTCACTAGGAGACTGGTCTTGAAACGGCGCCAGGGTGTTAGAGAGATCAGGAAGTAATGCCCCGACCACACAACCCATAGGTAGAATCGGGTCACCAGTGTCACCCCGATCCTTACATTCCCCGAACATGCGAGATAAAGCATCCGCTTTAGTATTTTTTACACCGGGCTTGAAAGTAATAATAAAATTAAAACGCGAGAAGAATAATGCCCAACGTGCTTGACGGGAGTTCAATCTCTTGGCAGACCCAATGTATTCAAGATTTTTGTGATCGGTATACACGGTTATAGGATGTAAAGAACCCTCCAGCCAGTGTCGCCATTCATCAAAAGCCAGTTTAATAGCCAGTAGTTCCCTATTTCCAACATCATAATTTTGCTCCGCGGTACTGAATTTACGTGAAAAATAAGCACATGGATGTAGACGCTCAGGATCACCGGAATATTGCGACAAAACTGCACCCACTCCCAGCTCCGAAGCATCTACTTCAACAATGAAGGCCTTACGAATATCTGGGTGAATTAACACTGGTGCCGAAGTGAAGGCCCGCTTCAAGGTCAGGAAGGCCTCACAGACAGAGGGAGACCAGTTAGCCGTAAAGGCCCCCTTGCGGGTAAGATTGGTAAGAGGAGCAACAACATGAGAGAAGCCTTTGATGAATCGCCGATAAAAATTGGCGAAACCTAGGAAACGCTGCAATTCTTTTAAGGTCTTGGGTTGAACCCAATCCTGAACCGCCGAAACTTTCCCCGCGTCCATCTCTAAACCCCGGTTGGTAATGATATACCCTAAGAAAGGAACTGTGGTGACTTCAAACACGCATTTAGAAAGTTTAGCAAATAAATTGTCCTCTCTTAATTTTTGTAGTACCAACTTAACATGACGTCTGTGCTCCAACAAGGAATTAGAAAAAATGAGAATATCGTCTAAGTATATGACCACAAATCTACCGAGATACTCTCTGAAAATGTCGTTAACAAAATCTTGAAAAACAGCTGGCGCGTTACAAAGACCAAAAGGCATGACTAGGTACTCGTAATGGCCGTCTTTCACATTGAATGCGGTTTTCCACTCGTCCCCCTGACGGATGCGAATAAGGTTGTAAGCCCCTCTTAAATCCAACTTGGAAAAAATTTGGGACCCAGTGACTTGATTGAACAGACCCCCGATCAAGGGCAAGGGGTATCGGTTCTTTACAGTGATTTTATTCAAGGCTCGATAATCTATGCATGGTCTCAAGCCGCCATCTTTTTTCTCTACAAAAAAGAACCCAGCCCCGGCAGGTGAGGAAGAGGGGCGAATAAATCCCTTCCTTAAATTTTCGGTGATGTACTCCCTCATTGCTTGCTCTTCAGGCAGGGTAAGATTATAAATTTTTCCCCTCGGGGGAATCGTGCCAGGCAGCAAGTCAATAGGGCAGTCATAAGTCCGATGTGGAGGGAGGGTATCAGCAGAATGTTCAGAGAAGACATCTACCCAGTCTGCGTATGGTTGAGGTAATCCCTGAGGTAAAACTTGCATACTTCTAAGGCCTGTAGTGCAGCAGTGATTTTTACAATGGTCACTCCACTTGATCAATTCTCCAACCCGCCAATCTATCACCGGGTTGTGGAGTTGTAACCAGGGGTATCCCAAAACCACCGGAGTCTCTGGACAGTCGAAGATGAAAAATTCTAAGAACTCAGAGTGGGAAGAGCCAACAATTAACCGAAGAGGTGGGGTCTTGGTGTTTATAGGTCCCCCCTGAATGGCCTTCCCATTGATGGCCAAAACTTGTAGGGATCTTTCAAGAGGAACTAACGGAATACCTAAAAGAGAGATCATGCTCCTATCCAGAAAGTTTCCCGCCGCACCGCTATCGATAAAGGCGGAAACTGTTTGCTTGGAAGAACCCCAAGATAGGTCAATGGGTACTAACATTTTATTTTGGCGAGAGTTGCAAACTGACTCACCCAGATCAGTACTCTCTACCTGGTCTGGGTGCGGAAGTTTTCCGCCGGTTTCCCCTTGTTGGGACAGGACCCCGCGAAATGTCCCGAGTTTCCACAATATAGGCATAACCCATTGGACCGCCTACGCTGCTTTTCCTCTTGGGTTAACCGGGTCCTCCCTAATTGCATGGGTTCTTCCTGGGAAGGAGATGAGGTATTTTCCCCACGGGTAGCCGGGGAACTAAGACTCTGGGAAGACCTGAAGGACGTGGGAGCCCTGGCTCTCTCCCTAGCCCTCTCCCTAAGACGCCTGTCTATTTTAATGGAGACCTGCATTAATTGGTCTAGGTCTGCGGGTGGAGGAAAGTTTACCAAAGCATCCTTGATGCTTTCCGACAGCCCCACCCTGTACTGACTACACAAAGCGGGATCATTCCACCTCGATTCGACGGCCCAGCGGCGGAATTCAGCACTATAATCTTCAGGCGAATTCCGTCCTTGTCTTAAGGCCCGAAGCCTATTTTCTGCCGTGGATTGTTGATCAGGGTCAGCATATAAGACGCCCATAGCAGTAAAGAATGCAGTAACGGATTGTAGGGCAGAATCATGAGATGGCAAACTGAAGGCCCAGGACTGCGGGTCTCCTTGAAGCAAAGAAATGACTAGGCCTACTCGTTGGGACTCAGTGCCTGAGGAGATGGGTCTCAGCTTGAAATACAGTTCGCAGGCATTCTTAAAATTGGAGAATTTAGCTCGTTCTCCAAAAAACTTTTCCGGCAATGGAATCTTTGGTTCTGAAATATGAGGTGGTACAGAGGATGCCGGTAACTGTCGAGATTCTTGAGTGGCCACTCTTTGAGCGAGCTGGTTTATCGCCGTAGCCATAGCTTGTACCTGCTGTACCAGGTCATCCATCTTTTTGGCCTGTGATAATGTCACGCTCCGGGTACTACAGCAACCCACTTGGATAACTCCAGCCCTCCCAGTAAGACCTCAACCCCCAATCTCCGCAGCCAGCTTCACCTTTAGGAGCCCCCGCTTGCCGGGACGCAGAGAACGCCTGCCCGGGATCGGTTGCCCCCAGGACTTCAATGGCTCAAAGATTGGAGTCTTACTGTTCAGAGGCCTGGAGAACCCGCGGCTGGAAGTGGCGCCGAGCAGCCCTATTGCTGAGCGTGTAACGGAAGTCCAACAGGCTAGGGGTCAGCAACAGAAGTTCCGAGATGGCAGCGGTACAAAGGATTGGACAAGACGTGGTCGAGGATCAAGCAGAGGTCGGCAACAGGAGATCAGATCGGCGGTGGTCAAAACAAGCGAAGGTCGGCAACAGGAGGTCAAATCAGGGGTGGTCAAAACAAGCGAAGGTCGGCAACGGGAGATCAAAGTATTCTTTAGAGACAAGCAACTAAACTGGGTACAAGGCACTATCACAGGCAATTCCCAACTGAGGGGAAATTGCTTTTATGGGGAGAGACAGAGAGGAGGGTGAGAGTGATTGGTGCACAGATCCAGGCCAGGATTGGCCTGACTATATCCCGCTGGGCTCATTGGCCCAAGGAACAACACTAGGGCTCATTGGCCCTGTCCCTGTAATGCCTTCCCCCCACCCCACCTGAACTAATGACTTTCCCCCGGCGGGCTCGCTGAGAGCAGCGCCGCCGGAGGAGATAAGCAGAACGTGCTCGCGCGCGTGCGCGAGCACGTGTACGGGAGCCGGGGCCGCCGGCCGGAACAGCAGGGGGCGCGCGCGCCGGCAGGAGCAGCCACTGCCTGGCGCGGCCGCCGAGCCGACACAGCCGCCGCACCCGGCCACCCACGACCAGCGCTGGAACGGGGCCCAGGTAAGCGACGCCTTCTGACACTCCCTTGCTGTTTGGATGTGGTTGCGTGGGGAGCCTTCTTCTTGGAGGAAGGTTCTAAACTTTTGCGAGTGTTTGAAGTTTTTGATGGGCCTGGAGTTGTGGCCAATGTAGCCTTGTGGTGGCCACTTTTGCTCCGCGTTTCAGGCACGGATTTCCTGGAATGCGGATCCTGGAAACCACTGGGGCATTGCCTATCTGCTGCAGACAAAAAGAAAGATGGTGCCCACGATCTTCACCCGCCAACAACAAGAACTCATTATGCTCGTAAGTGTATTGTAAGGACGTTGATTTGACATCTAAATGCATGCATAGGCCTTAAGGAAGCGCAGGAACAAACAGTTGTTTTCAAAAGTGATTTAAACTCCGTGCCAAACAGAAGTTAGTGCGCACATGTGCGAACCAACTCACTTACATCTAGAAGGATAGGTTAAGGCTAGAAATGTGTTGGGGAATGTCATTTCGTCAACTGATCTAATTGTGAATGATATTTGTATGCTGTTTGATCTAACAACTATTTTGATTTTGGTGTTTTTTAGACTATGCTGGAGCGCAGGTATGACTACCTGCCCAATGCCTTTGAGAAGAGGAATCTGGGCCTGGAGATCGTGGCCAGGATTCACCAGGAAATGGACACCACCTTCACTTATACGCAGATCATGCAGCACTGGTCGGACCTGAAGTGACTGCACATGCCCCGGGTGCTGCTAGATGTAAAAAACACAGAAGGTAGGCCTTTATTTATAAATGTTTTTAATTTCTAGTGTCTGAAATGGAGTACCGCATACGACCCACCCGGAGGCGCGCAGCCCGGCCGGTGCGACATGAATCTGCACCACCAAGTGAGGGTGGTGGATCTCCAGGGCCAACTTCCTATCCCTCCTCTGTAGCTGCATCAGACCAGCCCCTGGACCTATCAACAGAGGAGGGGCCTCACCGCATGGGCAGGGAGTCATACCAAACGACTCAGGCATTACCCTCCGGTATGTGACTCTGATTTTACCACACACAGGTACATGCTATTTAAACAAAAGCTGATTCCATTAATATCTTTTTATAGATGAATATGTAGCGGGTGAATGATCTGGAGCAGAGACTGCAGCAGATCAGGCCCAGGAGGAACATGAAGGTGGGTGATGTCACACACACATTCTAAGTGTCATTTTGTTACTGTTGAATCAGACATTAGTGAGAAAAAAAAAGTTGCAAACCATATAAATAAGTCCACAACCCCCCAAAGAGCCAAAACAATTTGCCAGTTAATAATAAAAAACACAAACCTAAAACTTGTTTCCGTGTCATTTTATGTAAAAGAAAAAATCATTAAGGGTTGGTTACAGGAAAACGTAGGAAGAACTAAAAATAAAAGATCGCAAAGTGAAGAAGAATGAAACCGCAATGGAATAGAGGTAAGCATTAAGGGCGCAAAGGGAAGAATATAGAAACCGCAATGGAATTGAGGTAAGCATTAAGGGCGCAAAATGAAGAAGAATGAAATCACGATGGAATAAAGGTAAGCATTAAGGGCGCAAAAGGAGGAATATAGAAACCGCGATGGAAATGAGGTAAGCATTAAGGGCGCAAAATGAAGAATGAAACCGCAATGGAATTGAGGTAAGCATTAACCCTTTCAGTGCCAGCCTACCTGCAGCATTTTCCACTCCCTGTTGCCAGACCATGTTTCACTATTTTGCGCTACACATGTTCAACTGTCATTTTTGAAAGGATTTCCAGGGATTTCACAGGAAAATGATATATTGTTTTTTTCAGCAGAGTCTGGGCTTTAACATGAAATGTCTTGTTTGTAATTTTTAGGTGTATTCTCAATATTTTTGGGTGAAATATGTGAAAAAAAATAAAAAAGCGTGTGAAATCCCAATTTCTCCCGGTTACAGCGATACCACATATGTATAGGTAGACACCCTTTCCTGCCCAGGAGACTCCCCCAAACTGAAACAACGCTTTAGGGGATTTTCAGAAAAAATACAACTGTGATATGCGCTATGCGCACCTTGCAGTTTTACCAGAAAAACAACCCTTTACATTTGAAATACCCCCAACAAACTGTATATTCTCTGGAAGTACACACCTCAAGCTTTCTAGGTGTACCAAGCATGTTGATGTGCCCATAGTTTTCTGGAAGTAATTCCTCAATGTATTCTTTGGTTGCAAAGAGTTTCCCAAAAAAAAGGATAAAAAAGAAGAATCAAAGCCACATTTTCCTAAAAAAACTATATGCAAACAAGAAAAAACAAGTTTAATCTGAAAAAGCAACATTCCCCGAACAGAACAACACCCAACATGCATAGGTTCCGTCAAGGGAAGAGTTGCCAAACACCCCAAAGTAAAGCATGTGCGTAACGGTAATTTTACTTGAAAATTTCAGTTCTGCAGACGGGGAGGCCGATTCATTAATAGCGCCAGGTAGCGACAGATGAGCGCCAGTAGCGTGATTTTCACAGTGCCAGCTAGTATTCGCTGTGCTTGGCCGGGGTTTGCTTATTGACAGCGACTCAGTCGGTGTGCGGTAATGTTGAATACGGGGTTAGGGGTCGATGTTTCACAGGTTCTGCGTTGTATGGGTGCGCCTGACAGCGAATGGCCAGAGCGAACGGCTTGCTGCAGATTCATTAAATCACGCTCAAAAATTTCTCGTGCTGTGAATTCCTTGTTTAAACCCCAGAGCGCTGGCGGCGATGTGTGTAAAGTAGTTTTTAACCCCCAAACAACCTTTTTTTTTTAATGTAAAAATTATACAAGTTTTTCTAAACATTTTGTAATATGAATACATTAATATCAGACCTGTAATCTCAATTCTGCACATATTTTTTATTTTTTATTTTTTTCTTTAAAAAAATATCTAACATTGCCGTAGTGGTCACAGAATTTTTGACAGTTAAAAAAAAAAAAAAAAAAAAAAACATAAACTCAATTAATTATGAAAATTTAAAGATTGCTCCATATAAATGCATTGGAGAGCGCAAGGGAGCGACAGGTCATACCTGGCGCTGTGATGGGATTAGTAGCGGCGCTGTTCGTTGCAGTCGGCTACATGATGAATCCCGCGCTAGCTGACGCTCTCGCCGGCGCTAGCCTCATTTAGCGTGATAAATGCGTCATTGTGACCGCCGCCGGGCGTACTTGATTCGGTAGCCGCCGTTAGCTGGCGGTACCTGGCGCTAGCCCTTGATAAATAAGCCCGAAAGTGCGCACCGATTTTTCAACCAAAACAACCCTTTACATTTGGAATATTCCCCATAAACCATATATTCCCTGAAAGTACACATGTTAAGCTTTCTAAGCGTACCCAGCTTGTTGTAGTGGGCTCATCTTTCTGGAATTAATTCCTCAAAGAATTCTTTGGTTGCGCTGGGTTTCCCTAAAAAATGTATAAAAAAGCTGAATAAAAAACACCTTTTCCTAAAATATAAATATGCAAACCAGAAAAAACAAGCTAAGTCTGAAAGCGCAAGGTCTCCCGAACAGAACAATACCCAACATGCATAGGTACTATTAACCCTTTTAATTGCCAGCCTACTTGAGATTTTGTCACCCTCTGTTGACAGGTCATTTTTCCCAATTTTGCGTCATGTTTTGCGCCATTTTTGCGCCATTTTAGCTGTAATTTTCAGGAAAATTATATTTATATTTTTTTGCAGCAGAGTTTAGGCTTTAACATGAAATGTCTTGTTTGTAAATTTTATTTTGTTTTTACAATATTATTAAGTAAAAAATAAATAAATAAATAAATAAAAACATTTTTATAAAATTGACTCCTTTATTTTAAATAAAAAATGTATTTTATTAAGGAAAAGCATATTGCATGTGAAAGCCCCATTTCTACCAATTAGAACGGTACCACATATTTATCGGTAGCCCCCCGTTCCTGCCCAGGAGACCCCCCTAACTGAAACAAGTAATCTATAACATTTACAAATAAAATACAACTACCATCCACACTACAAAGGGTTAAATCTAGAAAAAAAAATGACATAGGGTCCCCCCTCCCTGGGGGGGGGGGGGGAACCCCATTTTTTGGGGGGGATTTTTAAGGGTTAAACCCCTTAAAAATCCAAAAAAAATTTACATGGGGTCCCCCTTACCCAAAGTAACCAGCTCGGGACCAGCTATGCAGGGCTTGTAGAAACAGGGCACAGGGGCCAGCTTTTGTAGCCCCTGGCCCTGCAGGCTACAAGCCCGCATAGCCCGTGGGCCCTGGCTCTTCTGCCCCCCCTGGGCTTTGGGGAGGCAGGTAATGGGGGTGCCGGGGGTTAATGACAAGTCACCCGCTAGTCACACACCTCCCCCAGCCTTGTGAACTGGTATAGGGGTCACACACAAAGAGAAACATTTATTTTATTATTTTTTTATTTTTAATACTCACCTCCCATCCATCCTGGAGCACTGTGTCCCTCGGCGATCACTGGCTTCTGCTCACCTGCCGGAAGCCTTTTATAGCTGCTGGATGACAGAACACAAAGGGTTAATTAAAAAAAAAATGACATAGGGTTCCCCTTCCCGGGGGTGATTTTTTTTTGGATTTTTAAGGGTTAAAAACCCTTAAACATCCAAAAAAAATGACGTGGGGTCCCCCTTACCCAAAGTAACCAGCCCGGGACCAGCTATGGGGGCTTGTAGGCACAGAGTGGGGGGGCCAGCTTTTGTGGCCCCCCCACCCTGCAGCCTACGAGCCCACATAGCCTATGTGGGCCCGGGCTCTTCTGCCCCCCCTGGGCTTTGGGGAGGCAGGTAATGGGGGTACCGGGGGTTAATGGCAAGTCACCTGCTAGGGTAGGTGACTTGCCACCCCCCCCAGCCTTGTGAACTGGTATAAGGGGTCACATGGACCCCTTACCAGTTCACAAGGGGTTAAATGTGGAATAAAAAAAACACAGACACATAAAAAATATGACCTTTATTATTTTATTTTTTTTACTTTACTCACCTCCGATCCTGTGTCCCCCGGCGATCTCCGCTGACAGCCTGCTCGCTGTTTGGAACAGAGAGCCTGGGGAGGAGGGGGGGCATCACACCCCTCTCCTCCTCCTCTGCCCCGTGCTCCAAGCACCGAGCAGACTGATTCAGTCTCAGGGGCTTGGGCAGAAGAAGCCAGCTGCTGGTGACATCACAATGATGTCACCTGGCCCTGCCACCAAGGGGCGGGGCTAGCAGTCGAGATGCAGGAAGTGGGGGGAGAGGGCATTTTCTGCCCTCTCCTCGCCAACGAAGAGGCTGGGGGGGGCGATCGGAGGCCCCCCAGTGAAGAGAAGACCTGGAGGGAGGCAGCGCGAACACAGGTAAGCAAATGTCATTTTTATTTTATTTATTTTTTTACAGTCAGCAGCTGCTGGCGAATCGCGGGGGGGGGGCTATTCCGGGGGCTCTCTTGGAGCCATCCGACCCCACAGCCATCCGACCAAATTAAAGAGGAGACCCGGCTGGATCCAACAAGGGGTCAGGTGAGTATTTTTCATTTTTATTTTTTATACTAGGAGCAGGGAAAGTCGAGCACGTAACACCTACGGGCTTGGCACTTAAGGCCCAGCCAAGCCAGCACGTAGGTGTTATGTGCTTGGCACTTAAAGGGTTAAGGGTGCAAAATGAAGAAGAATGAAACCGCGATGGAATTGAGGTAAGCATTAAGGGCGCAAAATGAAGAAGAATGAAACCGCGATGGAATTGAGGTAAGCATTAAGGGTGCAAAATTAAGCAGAATGAAACCACGATGGAATTGAGGTAAGCATTAAGGGCGCAAAATGAAGAAGAATGAAACCGCAATGGAATTGAGGTAAGCATTAAGGGCACAAAAGGAGGAATATAGAAACCGCGATGGAATTGAGGTAAGCATTAAGGGCGCAAAATGAAGAAGAATGAAACCGCAATGGAATTGAGGTAAGCATTAAGGGCGCAAAATGAGGAAGAATGAAACCGCGATGGAATTGAGGTAATCATTAAGAGCGCAAAATAAAGACGAATGAAACCACGATGGAATTGAGGTAAGCATTTAGGGCGCAAAAGGAGGAATATAGAAAACAGGATGGAATAGAGGGAAGCATTAAGGGCGCAAAAGGAGGAATATAGAAACCGCGATGGAATTGAGGTAAGCATTGTAGCAGAAGTGAGTGATAAAAATATTGAGACGAGCACATGAATGAGTTAATTTTGGTGTGTGCAGGCGTAAGGTCGGAAAGATTTCCGTCTGAACGTTTATTTATAGCAAAAGGAATTCAGAATCTAACGGGAAACGTAATTCATTCGTTAGAGGCGACGTTGGAAAAAGCAACAAAACAGAAGCCTACGCTGTTTCCTAAGTAATGTAAACGAAAAACAAAAGCTGAAAAATGACATTCTCGTTAGCGTACGAAGCTATGAAAACTTTACAGAAGGCTTACGATGCAGGCTTATAATCACTTGTACACTCATACGCAAGCGGAACCAAAACGAAAAAAAAGACAGATCGACACAAAAACGAAATTCGTTTTATGTCTCTCTGAATCAACCCTATTATCTCATATATCTGACTATCCAAAGCCAAAGGGTCAGAGCCAGAGTGGAAGTCAGAGCCAAAGCAGGTAGCCAGCTGAACCAAGCTGGATACAAGCACAATACAGGAGCATGTAGCAGACGTCATTTCCAAGAAAATCTGCATGCATCTTTCCAGTGTCATAGGTCTCCTTTTATAGGCTGCTTGACACTAGAGATGAGCGAACTTCTTGAAAGTTCGATTCGGGCGATTCGCCGAATTTCCCCAAGAAATTCGGGTTCGCCCGAATCGAACTTTCACGAATCGCTCATCTGAAAAAAAAAATGCCGGCATGGTGGGAGCGGGCAGGCCGGCTATGCTGTCAGCGGGCGGCGGAAGCTCCCACCATGCCGGCATTTTTTTTTTTTATTTCAGGGAAAATTCGATCGGCACGAACCAAAAAAATTCGGGTTCGTGCCGAATCGAATTTTCCCTGAAATTCGGAGCGAATTCCGGTTCGTCCAAACCGGTTCGCTCATCCCTACTTGACACCAAGAAGAGTTCACTGCGCAATAGCGTAGAAGTGCGTACATGCGTGCATCGCAGATGGCGGTTTGGAAATGCACATAGGCAAGTGGGATCAAGGGGATCAAAAGGAGCATGCATAACCTAGTGTACCAATCATCTCTCTGATCGCACATGCACTTGACTACGTACTTGGGGGTGAAGATACTATGATGCAATCCAAGTCTAAATTGTGCTTTGATCTCCTTCTGACCCCATTTCCTCTAAAAGACAGGGGCGGGTATGCATTCTATAGGAGTGAATATAATTACAGTACTTTAAAATGCATCAATTGAAAAAAAGTCAGATATTTTGTGGAAAGCACAACCAGCCTTTTAGTAGTTTGGCAATTCTAACAGACCATTTTAATTGGTTACACAACCAAATTAACAACACAATGAACAATTAGCAAAATACAGGGATCCACAACAGCCATCTTGAATTAATAATTTGCTAGAGATGAAAGAAGAAATAAATAGAAATCTGAGTGGTTGCATTTAACACATCATATGCAATTCTTCATTTAAGACATCCATTATAAGCTGCAGATCCTCAACCAGCTTAAAGGAACCCATTAGCAATGTGGTCTCTCTGGGGTGATGATACAGAAAAGAACACGTAAGCAGTTGTTCTATGGATAATACTTTGCCCTAAACTATGACATCCTGGCTCAGCTACTTAGTATTTGTGGTATTTGCACTTTGATAAAATATTGTGCACAGCAGAGGTGACTTGGGACCAAAAATCACACAAAAGTGGGCTTCCCAGTCGGTCAACAATGTTCTTAAACCGGATCTTCAGCATGATTTATTGAAAAGCCTAAACCCTTAGAAAACTATTCCACAGCATCTAAAATTAATATATTTTAAGTTTTTAGTCACTTACTTATTATTCTTTCCCCCACTGGGCTGCAACTCTGTTCAGGACTTTAGGATACGGGCGCCACTATCTTGACTCAGGGGTCAGACTATAGGGGTCTCATGGATCCCTTACCAGTTCACAAGGAGTTAAATGTAAAAATAAACATACACACATAAAAAAAAAATGACATTTATTTATTTATTTTTTCTTTATTCATCTCCGAACTTCCTCTGTCCCCCGGCGATCCCCGATGACAGCTGCCGGGTGCTCCATGGAGGGAGCCTGGGGGGGCGAGGGATCACAGCCCTCTTCCCCCTCCGTGCTCTCTCCTCGGAGCACCCGGCAAGACTGATCATCTTGGGTGAAGATGAAAGAAGCCGGCTGTCACAGTGACGTCACCTGGCCCCGCCCCACAGCCGCGAACCAGGAAGAGAGGGTGATATATCGACCTCTCCTCACCACGGAAGAGCCCGGGGGCAATCGGAGACCGCCCCCGGTGTAGAGGAGACCACGCGGGAGGGATCGCGGCCGCAGGTGAGTAAATGTTTTTTTTTTCTTTTTTTTTTACAGTTAACTGTGGCAGAGGCAGAAGCAGGGGGTGCTATTTTGGGCACCCTCCTGAAGTGAGAAGAGCCCCAGGGGGTTGGATCAGATGCCCACCCGGGTGAAGAGAAGACCCGGCCCAATCCAACGAGGGGTCAGGTGAGTTTTTAACTTTTGTACTTTTTTTTCTGTGGGGGTTTAAAGTCAGCTACGTGAGACTCACGTAGCTGGCACTAAAAGGGTTAAAGCAGACCAAAAGCCACAAAAATAAAAAAGCACAGACGACATACTCACCTTCCAGTCGCAGGTCCGGATGCCTCCTGCAGCATACAGCCAACTACTGACGGTGGTGCTGCTGCTTTTGCCAGTGCGGTAAACCATGCTACATGAACCAGTAGATTGATGTGTTAGAAGCAGCAGCCAACCCGACCCCAAAGCAGTGTGGTCCACATGGAATTCTCCTGGGTCTCCCTGTGAACAGTCCACCCCTGCTATATAGTGAGTTTCTGTGCTATAGGCATCATTCGCTTGTCTATGTGCTCTACAGGTCCATCATGGTTCATCAGTGTCTGCATAGTAATATGTGCTCTCAGTGTTGGAGTGGAGATCCTTGGGCCCACCAGAAGAAATTGTTCTTGGGGCTCACCCTTTAGAAATAATGCAGGGTCACTCTTAATCATATGGTTGTTTTTTATTTGGTAAATCAACATATTAACTTACTAATGAAATAACAAACTCGCAGAACACTTCATACAAACTAAGAACTGTTAGTCTTGGACATTCTGTACTGCTCTGATGGTGGCCTAGGGTCAGTATCTGAGGCCAGTCCAATACTGTGTACCCTAATAGTAGAGTTGTCAAGTCAAATGCACTCATTTAAAGTGTTGTACTTGCTGGGAGCAAGCTTCTACCTGTGGGTCCCGTAGCTCCTGGCTAAAACAGTGTATTTTGTGGAACTGGACATATTCCTGCATTTCTGTAAGGCAGGTATGCACAACACTTGGCCCAACATAAAGCATAATGATGCAGATTAGAGAATGATATTTTAGGGCATACAGTTTTAGATGGCCAATATAGAAACCTTACTTCCAATCCCCATTTCTTTTTCTTTACTTTTAGTCTTTTTAATCACAATGTAACACATGGCCTAATACAAATGGATAACTATATACTTTGCAGATTTGGAGATCATGGAGGTGGACTTTAAGGAAAACAATACTCCCGGGGTCACCAGACACCAATAACTGGCAGATGACCTTCGAGCAAATAATACCTCGCCTGGATCTCAGGTATGAACAGTTACCTGGCCGACAGACCTTCAACAGATATTCGGATGAAACAAAACAAGATGCAGAATTGCAAGAGAGCATAGTCAGGAGCTTCCTGGATTGTAGGTGATGCAGAAATGTGATCATATACAGATCAGATTTAATAGCAGGTGGTCAGACATATAAGGCAAAGTGCTAATACATTAGGCAAAAACACAGTCAGTGACAATTAGGTTAGGCAGCAAGCGGTCAGGTAGATTAGATGGAATGTCAAGGCCAAGGTGTAGTCACAAGTGAATCAAAGGCAAACTACCAAAGCAGGATTGATATCAGGAACATATCAAGAGTAGCAAGTGCAGACCAGAAAATCACTAAATATGTAATGCTTCAATTAGACAGTAGGGTCTAAGTTTATTCTATGGTTTTAAGACTTATATTTGGTGACAGGTAACTGCCAGAACTATTTTTGGACAGTAGCTCTTGATTTGAAGGTCACAGAACCCTGGTTCAGGTGTTAAACTAATGGGCTTGATTCAAGGCATCTGGGAAGTCCAAAGTTGGGGTTCTTAGATGGGTCAGAACCAGAGATCTCCATTTTCTCAGGTTCTACATTAGGTATGGGGTGAGTATGCAGAGATGCAGCTTTGTGGGTTGGTTCTGATTCTGTACTTGGCTTGGTGCTGGGATACTAGCCCAGTTATTTTTCTGTGCCAGGCACAGCTCCCTGCATAAGATCAGCCAGGGACTGTCTTTGAAGCCGGGCCCCCTTGGTTGGGAGGCCTGAGAGCATCCTGAGAACAGGACCTGGGTGATCACCTATTTGTCATTATGTCACCTATTTGCTACAAACATGGAACTTAGAGGGGGCCAGACATAGTCTGTTTTAACTTTATGCTTAAAAAAAAGATTAGCAAACACAGCTTCATGACAGCAAGGCCTAAAGTTTATTACAAAGGCTATTCAGTCCCTAACAACTTAGTGATATCTAAAAAGGTTTAGATTTTAACCTGTAACTGGGCATCATCAGGGTTTCTTTGCCCTTTCTTGTGCTCATTGTGGCTGGCTGGTATTCACATTGCTGTGGAGCCTGCTGTCAGCCCTGGTGTCTTGGTTCTGCGGCCATATAAATTATATTTTAGAAGATTCTAAAACAGAAGTGCCTGCAAGCATGAAACAGTTGCTTGTTTACTTAGAATAGTTTTTCATAAGGGGAGAAAACAAAGATTAGAACTGCATATCCTGCTGTTTAGTTTACTCAGGGCTTGCCTCCTCTCTTGACTTTGTACTTACTTCAGGGAAACTATCCGCAGGGCAAATACATCTAACCACAGGGTAGTATAAGAAGCTAAACAAGATTCTTTATTCAGGTACCCATCCTGCTGAACTAACATTGACTGCATCGGAGAAGTGTATATTTCGTACGGTTAGCTAAACATTATTTGGGAAGTGCATGATAAGAATCACAGTGTTTTATGCTACCGAATGAATTTTGGTGCTTGGGGTATAAAATCTATAACATTGAAATTCAATTGTTTTCCTCTAGACATGGTGAAGATATTTAAAGAACATTTCTAGTAAAAAAAGCATATGCTCATCTTTTGTCTTCTGCAGCAGTTGCCTCTGGATACTTTTTTTGAAGAACATGTTCATGTGCCATCTCATAGGGAGTATGACCAAGAAAGTGGCACATCTATGTTACAGTGAATGGAATGGCATGCCATATTTATGCCCTGCTATAACTGCTTTGGTCTACTGTTAGTTTAGTTGTTTTGAATTCTAAACATTTACAACTAAACCAAAAAGCAGTAGAACAACTAAGCTCACAGAAAGAGACCACTGAGTTATTATGAGTAAAAATCATCTGTCCCAATTTGCTCTAAACTATATCCAGGAGCAGGGGTGATTTAGAGCCAGAAATTAGCTTGGGAGTTTACTGGTCCATGCCAGCCCATGAGCCCATCACCACTCTGCTTCCCTGCTTTACTCTTGATAATTCATCTTTTTCCCCTGAATGACCTGGGTTTTTTATGAACTTTCTGACATTGCATTGTCTAACTGTTTATGACCAGGCTTTATTCTTAAATCCTTGCTTGTCTGTGTATGATGTTGAATTTCTTCTTTCCAACAATCAAGTGCTGCCTTCCTATGACATTGACCTGGCTTTTGATTAAGATTCTGTGCTGCCTTCCTACAATTGTGGCCTGTCTCTTCATTAAGATCCTGTGCTGCCTCCCCACAACCTTGACCTGTCTCATTTTTATGACCCAGTGCTGCCTACCCATGATCTTGGCTTGACTCTCTGTTACAATCCAGTGGTGCCGAAATGCAGGTTGCAAACCAAACCACAATGCCAACCAGAAATCACACTAGCATCACCGAATATTTAGCTTGACCCCCTTTGTCTGAGGACAATGACCTCAGCTGACCAGAAATCTTTGTTCAGACAAATGATATTCACAACCTGCAGTTTCCTTTCGATCAGACCTTCAACTCTCCTCACAGTTCTTCTTATCCTCTAGGGCAGTGACAACCAGTTCACATACCAAGCTTATGGTGGCCCCACTGTACCACACCAGGAATGAAAAATGTACTTAGCAGATTGTTTGCCAGTTAAACAGTGATTTTTTGCTGCTGTAGGAAGTAGAAACTCTGTTGGGCTTTATTAACATTGGTATCAATGTGCAGACCTCATTTGAGATCTCACCGTGTAATGGAAGATGCTTTTGATGTAGGGGCTGAAGTCAATAAACAATGAGGATCAGGTTGTTGTATTTACAGCAGACAACCTCACTTAAACCGAACCAACAGCAGTTGAAAAAAATAATTCCCATAACTCACTTTTCCTATCTGCATGCTTGATACTGAATCCTTTTTAGCACTTACATTTGCTCTTTCATCCACTCAAAACTAAAACAATGCTTCGCCAATTTATTCCTGGTCATGGCCCTATTGGAGCACCCAGGAGTTTTTTCAGTTCCCAGCATCCCAGATGTGCTGCTGCCTGGACTTAGGCAACTTAACCTAAAATGCAAAGTGGCTGGAAACCCAGCGGCATTTCCTCTTTAAAGGCCACTGGCAGATTCATAGAATGCCATTGGGATGGGAATCCACCATGGCAAAAGTTACAAAACCTCAAATTAATGAATTAATTTTTATGTGCAGCAATCAGAATTCCCCTGGGGAGGGATGCATAGACGCACTGTTTCTTCTGAGGGTGTTGGTCTGGGTTAACTAAACAACAAACAAAAAATAGGCAGCGGCAATATATTCGGCAGCAGGGCATTTCATTCATCAATAGCGCCATATAGTTTGCGGTGACCGGTGCTCTTGTTCATGTCTGACTCAACACAGGTCCATACGTCAATGGTGGAGTTGCTGTGCAAAAAACATTAAGGGGGAGGATTTCTGTAAAGCTTTTTTGGGAAGCATTAAGCACTCCTACCTGCATACATGAAAAAACATAGGACTGAGACAAGCATTCAGCAAGTCTCATGAAGTCTCCACCTCGGGACTCCCCACCTGAGACTGGCCCTCCTGATAGCCAGACTCCGTTTCCTCATCAGAGTAGCTGATGACCCACTGAGCCCCCACCTCACCGGTTGACTCCTCTAGGACGTCCTGATCCTCGTCCCCTTCCTCCCCTGAATCCTTCACCTTGCAATGGCACGAAGGACCCTCCCCCACAGATTCATTGGAATAGGGGTTAGGGGGTGAGGGAGAACCTCCTTGCCATGCTTGTGGAAGGGAAGCTGCTTAACTGAGAAGACACAGAAGAGGCATTAAAGTGGACCAAAACCCGGCTGGATCAGCCTGGGAATCTATAAGATTCCCGAGCCGATCCATCCCCTCCCCGCAGGGCATCCAAAATTGGGATGCCCCACGGTGTAAAACCCCCCAGGTTGCTGTCTACATTTACCTGAATTCCCTCTAGCGGGGGTCCTGTTAGAGGCAAACGTGAGATGCGTCCGTCAGCGCGCTTGGAGCTGCTGAGCTAAGACGTCTCTTAGGCGTGCATAGCTCAGCGGCTCTGAGCGCGCTGATTGGACGAGCGGCCGCGCATGCGCCGTAGGACTGGGGTGAGTTGAAGCTGGCGATCTGGGGGGTTTCACATAGCGGGGCACTCCCGATCGGGGTACCCTGGGGGAGTGGGCCAAAAGCCAGGATGGTCAAAATCCTGGGTTTTGGTCCACTTTAAGTACTTGATTGTGCTCCTACAACAGCCAATGCTGTCCAACATTATTCACTTACCAGAGGCATAGGTATCATAGAGCTTGTAGACAGATGCCAGGTCCCAGGGCTTGAAGTCTGACCACCTTTGGTGGACGGACTTGGACGGAACTTCACATTTAAACGCCAGGACACAGTGGTCCTAATCTCTGCTACAATGATCCCCTTCCAGGCCGAGGGTCATATATCTGCTGACATAGTCATATTACTGCTGGCACATGTCCTACATTAAAAAATACAAAGACAGAAAAGAATAAAAAAAATATATTAAATAACATAACATTAACCACCAAAATGTTATTATTTCAATAACAACACATTTCTGCATGCTAACTGATGAGAATGGTGAAAGAAGCAGATAAAAAAAGGAATAATACATGTTAAAATGCTAAGCACAACTCTGACATCAAAAAACGCTATTAATACCAAAACGCAAAATTCACCACAAGAGGACAGAGCCAGGAAGAAAGTTGAAGGGACAACACTGCCCTGAAAACACAAAGCACACACACATGTGGAAACGACTATGACATAAGGGAGGAGCTGAAAATAGAGAAAAAGAAACAGAAGTAAAGACACACCCACATAAAATTAAGAGATGCAGCAAACACACAAAATTACACTTACCTTAACAATCTGAACAAAACAGAAAGGGTGGTCCCGCACTGTCTGATATACTATCTAGTCTTCTGGGTGCTGGCTGGGGGTAAGCCCAAACCCCAAGGAGCGGGGTATGTAAGTGTACTAAAGCAATTCCCGGGCTGATCACCTCCCTCACCGCGGGACATCCCGATCTCGGATGTCCCGCGGTGAGGGAGGTGATCGGCCCGGGAATCTTATAGATTCCCGGGCCGATCACCCCTGGGTGACAGTCCACTTTAACAATGAAAGTGCTACAATTTGGCTGCATTTTGTAAAACGCTAGGTTGTGCTAGATGTGAAGTGGGCACAACATTTAACATAGAAAGAACGCTGCATGGGAATAGATGTAGCGCCATTTTGGAACACCCGAAAGCTGGCGCTCAAGCATAGATTTATTACCAAAAAACACAGCGCTAGCGTCAGCACTGTAGAACTGAGCACTAAGTGGTACAGCTCCTGGTGCAGGATTAAAAAACAATATAAAAGAACCAGAGACTCGAACCCAGTGAAAAAACATGGACTAACATTGGGGTCATGCAACCACTGTCACTTGAAGGGCAGGCAAAAATACGCTAGTTTATACGAAAAAAAGTTAATGTGTGTAAAATACATCCCAAGCAGGCCAAGGATCCCTTGACAGTTGATTGTCATCAACAAAATCAAGTCATCAAAAAAAACGCTAGACTAAAGTTGTACAGATAACAGCAAAATAAAAAACAATGGCCTCGATTCAATAGGGGTAGAAAAAAATTCTCATGGTAGTAAAAGATTCAATTCATGAGAAAAAAGCCTGAGAATGTCACTGTTACTGAATCACTAGATAAAAAGACAATGAAAGTCAATGGCACTTTTTACTACAGTGTAAAAAGTTCTCTACTTTTCCTTAGTAGTAAAAAGTACCATTGACTTTCGTTGTTTTTTTTTTTCTGGTGATTCAGCTACACTGACATTCTCAGGCTTTTTTCTCATGAATTGAATCTTTTACTACCATGAGAATTTTATTCTACCTTTATTGAATCGAGGCCAATGTATGGCAGAACACCACTCAGCTTCTAATAGGATGTGTGCTGCAGGACAGACAGAAAAAGTTTTTCTACCTTTTTTTCCCCAAAAAGACCTGAACCTGTGATGGGGCATTTTTACAGGTTAGACAGATCATTATATCCAATGAGCTAAGGATATTTGTTTTTAAGTTTGGAAAGCAACAGACCCCAATGGGCTATGCAGAAACATTTGGTGAAATCTTTACCATAGCCCATAGGGTGCTGTTATTTCCAAACTTTAAAAATATATCCTTACATCACTGGAAAAATAATGCACCTAAACCTTAAACATTGCCATCACATGTACAGGACAATTTTTTTTTTCCTTTTTGCACATTTTTGTGCATTATTGCTAAAAAGCTCATTGGGATGCTGGTTGCAATCCACACCGCAATGCACACCGGAGGTCACACTGGCTTCACCAAATGTTTAACATGACCCCCAATGATCGGGGGCCTAATATCCAATATTACCATTGTATAGCGTAGGTTGATTTCAAGAAACAAATCTCACATGTAACCTATTCTCCTTAAAGAATTGCAAATGTATTTTTACCTTTGCTGTTTAGAACACAATGGCTTCATTTTTCTAATCTCTTGTGAAGGAAGACGTCTTTAATTAAATACATAAGCCGTAAAATCAAGAAGGAGCTTGTTTAAACTTGCTCATTCTTAATTAGCAGTTCCTCATAAACTCTCTCTTTTCCATCATATTACTATAATACACTCACTTCTCAATTCCATTTGGTAATAAGGACACTGGGATGAAAATCAAAATGTTTTGGCTTTATTAATTGTTGAACAGTGAATAGCTGTATTGTTGTGAGTATATGAAAGATAGAGTGAAATATGAGATCATATAACGAATACATTCTATGCATATACTTTGTATGTACTTGGCGGTCTAATAAATTCTGATTCTGGTAATGCCAAAAGTCTATTTCTGCTCAATAATTTCAACTGAAGCAAAATGACACAGACATTTGTGGTTAATGGGGCTCTAAAGTGTTTTTGGTGAGGGTAGGGCTGGGAATTCAGTAATGGATTCATTTGGCTTCAACACATATGCCCTTATTTAACAAGGGATAGCGCCAGGTAGCGAATGGTGAGCGAACGGTAATGACGGTCACCGCCACGAGAACGCCGGCTCCCCTCCGCAATCACACATTTATCAAGCCGATCCTGCTTAGCGACTGACAGAGCGCCAGATAGCGAATCATTCATCATTATTCCAGCCTCACCCCACAGCGCCAGCGAGCGACCTTGAACAGCGACAGGTATGACCTCTTGCTACCTGGCGCTCTCCAATGCATTTCAATGGAGCAATCTTTAAATATTCTTAAAAAATTGCTATTAATGTTTTTTTTTTTTTTTTAAATGTCAAAAATTCTGTGACCACTTCAGCAATGTTAGATATTTTTTTATGGTTAAAAAAAAAAACAAAATGTGTGCAGAATTGATATTACAGGTCTGATATTAATGTATTCATATTACAAATTGTTTTGAAAAACTTGTTTTTTTTTTCCAAAAAATAAGGTTGTTTGGGGGTTAAAAAACTACTTTTAACCCATCGCCGCCAGCGCTCTGGGGTTTAAACAAGCATTTCACAGCGCGAGAATTTTTTGAGCGTGATTTGTTAATGAATATGCTGGGAGCCATTCGCTATGGCCATTCGCTGTCATGCGCTCCCATACAGCGCGGAACCTGTCAAACAGCGACTCCTAACCCCGTATTCAACATTACCGCACACCGACTGAGTCGCTGTCAACAGCCGAACAACGGCCAAGCACAGCGAATACTAGCGGGCTCTGTGAAAATAACGCAACTGTCGCTCATCTGTCGCTATTAATGAATCGGCCTCATACAGTAGAGCTGGTATGGGTAATAGGTGCATGGGTATTGCTAGCTCCCAGCCTACTCACAGCCTACTTTCCTAAAATTATGAAAAATGTTAAAATTCATTTTTAGGAGTTTTTAGACTTGTAAAAGAAGAATGTTGTGCTTTTGTACTTTTTTATATATATTTTGTTTTACTTATTTTTGTGTAACCTTTTATTATATGATGTCATAATAAGTATGATCTAAAAAAAAAAAAAAACTAAACAAAATAAATCCTACTAAGACCTCATTTATTGTTGCATTCAAATGTTATTTTCCTGCCCCTGCAAGTTGGGGTTTGCAGCCCCTAGCTGAAGGTATCAAAGACTATATATACAGAACAGACTTCCTGTAACCTACATATACAGCCTCACAGGAGAGCCTGGATCACTTCCCAGACTACTACACTGTTCACCTGCATGTCCAGCTGATGGTGCCATGTGGGGTATTGTCTGTAGCTGCTCTTGAACTTCTTCATTGCCTTCTGCCTGCTGACCTGTGTGTCCAGCTGCTGTGTGCCCTCTGGAGAGTTTCAACTCTGCTGCATGTCTGATAAATGACTCCTGCATGTCAAGAGTGAATCATCTCTTTGGGTCAGGATCAGGGGCCCCTGCAGTTCGCATCCTGTGCCGACCTGAAGTGATTGCCCGCAAACACTCCGACGTTCCACACTGCTTTCGTTGGCCGCAGGCAAATCCGCGTGGTAGAGATGTGCTTCTGTGCCCAGTTGGGGGCAGGAGCATGCTGAAGGCCACAGGGAGACTGGGGATGTGGCTGCTCCCCTGTATGCCATGCAGTAAAGCTCCATTTCTACGTAATGGATGCAGGGCAATATTGTGACATTCAGATTGCCAACCCCCAACAAAATGTGGCCCAATGATTTGTTGGCAGCTGCCAATCCCTGAGCCACATTTCACTGTGGTACAGGTAAGAATAATTTAACCCTTTGCCTGAAATGTCCCTTTAAGGGGCCTCCATGTGCTTGCACCTTGTGTTTAAAAATGACCCTGGCTCCAGAAGGGCATCGGCCACTGTTCTGTCCACATTCATCACCAGCACCTTGTCAGTAGCCATTATATGTTCAGAAAAGTCCATCCTACTAGTGTTTAAAGTCCCTGTCCAGGCACCCACTAACTTCCTCCCACCTTATATGTACAGTATTTAATCTAAGCAAAGCCACCTTCTTCACTTCAATCTCTGAGTGTGGCCGATCTGGGAGGGTCATGGTGCAGCTTTATGAGTCATGTGTGCTCTCTGTTGTGGCCAGAGCCAGCTGTGAGACCACTGTGGCTTAGGCTGAGAACACCAAGGGATGCACTCTTTTTTGTGTAGCCCTGGAGGACAGAAATTGAAAGGAAGGCAACGTTTGGAGCCCTGGTCTGGCTTTTACCTTGTGCTGCAGGAAATGGAGGAGAGGCCCATGGGACAAGCATCAGGTAAGCTGCTTGCTGCCCCTTTTTTGTGATTGGGTTTACAGTCCCTTTAAAGCATTTCATATAAAAGCACCATGTGTGGAGGAGTGTGGAGGTTGGCACTCAACACCAGTCTTCATTAAGTATTGCCATAATATTATCGGGTTCAAAATTTTCCAATACACCATGGATTGCATTATTTACACTTCAAATTCAGCCATTGCTGATTATTCAGCAGAAAAAACATATGCGGCTCTGACACCTTCAGTTAAATTACAATCTGCATAGAGTCAGGAGTTTTTAAGGGTTTATTGAGCCAAGACAATGAAGATAATTACTAAACTTGGCAGTGCCCAGAGCAATTTTGTATTATAATATTAATCAAAATGATGGTACTTTGTCTAATTAGTGAACTGCTGCATGTCCAAGCAGATTCAAGACTTGCAATGCACTGACACAAGTGCTGAGGTGCAACTTGCAGTAACCCTTTGTGCCTCTTGTCTGCATTTCATGAGGCATCTCCAATTTAGTAAAACAATGCAGTCCAATGAGAGATTTTTTTTTTACTGTGCCTGAATCTGCATGGGGAAAGGAACCCTTTGTTGTGTCACAACAAGAAGTGTAGTATATATCAAAGCCATAAGTGCCACTGTGGCAGGTAATGTATATGTGTATGTTTAAGGCAACAGAAGGTATTTACATAGCACATAAAAACCAATAGCAGGATTGTTGGAAAAACGGTGCAACAGCTTACAGCTTGTCTCTGTATGTGATCTGCATCTATATTGCTAGGTTAATGCAGTTTACATTTATGACAGTAGATGGCACCCTTATATAAATCTATGTGTAGTCTCTGTTGTACATTCTCTACAGCATGTTGTGTTTCCGGAACATTGAGATGATCTCTTCGAGTTTTTTCCTGTCTATGGGACGTATTTATGATGTGCGCCTTTTAGCATCAGTTTTGTGGTTATAACGCCAGCTTTGGAGCGCAGGCATTCCCCTCTTATCTGGCCTTAGCTTTGATTGTTGCGCTAGGTTTTGGCTGACCTATGTCCTTTGTTGTATCGTCTTTGAGGTTTAGTATGCAGATCTGCATCAATAAATGATTCATTTGCATATTCAAAGTATTTATATTGTTGTAACTGTTCCAATCTCCTATCCATCCCCCAATGAGGGGGTGTGGCTTAATTTAACAACTGTCCCTCTTTCCCACCCTAAATAGTTGAGAGGTATGTATGTAGTGTTCTTGATTGTCATTCAGCATCCATACACAATGCAAAGTAGAGCAGCTCTACAGATTCACAATGCTGAAAGAACCTCGGACCCATCCAAATATGCAGCCTTAGGCCCAGGCGCAGAAATACTCTCTGTTCTGTCATCTTTTATCGATTGCTGATTTAATCAGGGACACCTCAGCAGAAGCACGAGATATTGAAGCATTGTCAGCACTTACATTTGCTCTGGCATCCACTCAATACTGAAATGCCGCCTCACTGATTTTCTCCTGGGCACAGCCAACTTGGAGCTTCTTCCTTTCCCAACATCCCAGCTGTGCTGCTGACTGAACTTAAAGTGGAACAAAACCCGTGAATTTGACTTTCCTGGGTTTTGTTTTAGTCTAGACTAGATCCCAAAATTGGGATGCCCCGTTGTGGGGAACCTCAAAGAACTCTGCTATTCACTCCCCTCTTTCTGGTTCCAATGGCACATGTGCAGGCTCTCATCCAATGAATGCTGCCTGCCGACTATGTCAACTGTCATTGACTAGAGTGCGAAGCTCGCTGCCGCATCCCCTGCATCCCTGGTATCCCCAGCATCCCCGGCAGCATGTGCACTTCTTCTCCAGCCATTCAGATAGGAGCCGGGTTGCAGGTTATGTGGCAGTGCAAGCTCCCCATTCACAACAATAAGGGCCATTTGCCAAATGACGGCTCTCATTAGACGAAAGCCCACGCATGTGCCATTTGAGCAGGAAATAGTGATTGTTTATGGGTGCCCTGGGTTCACATAGCAGGGAATCCCAATTCAGGATGCCCCGGGGTAAGGCTGGGTCGGGTGGGTTTTGTTCAGCTTTAACTGACATTACCCAGAATGCAAATTGGCAGGAAACCCAGTGGCACTTCCCCTTTGCAGGCCACAGGCAGATTCATAGGACGCAGGAGGAGGGTGGGGGAATCGACCAGCATGAGCTACAAAAAGGCTCCCAGGGCATCCTGAATTGGGATGTCCCACTGTGTGAAACCTTCTAGGTCACTGGTATTCACTCACCTTTCCCTGGTCCAACGGCATATGCACAGGCTCTTGTCCAGTCAGAGCCATTTGCCGCGACGATGTGATTTGGCAAACAGCTCTGTCTATTTTCGTTGGGGAGCGAAACGGTTTTCATACCCTGCATCCTCTGGCTATGCACACACTCCTGCGCCAGCCATTAAGATAGCATCACTATAGTAATTTAAAGTAGACCAAAACCCCCGATCGGTGACCCTGGACTCTATAAGCTTCCATGACGTCTGATTCCCTCACCCCGATTTCAGGTACCCCTCTGTGTGAAACCCCCCAAGTCTTGAGAAAAACCTACCTTCTCCCTGATCCAACAGCAAATGCATAAACCAGGGCCACACTACTCCTTTAGTGGGGCACATGCTTGTGCCATGCACACACCCTGTTGGTGGCTAGCGGGGATGCGTCCATCAGCACGCTCGGCTCCATTTGCCTGCTTTCAGCTAGACTCAGCCCTTAGCCTAGTCTTAGGGCCTTATTCATCAAGGTATAGCGTCAGGTAGTGCCTGTACAGCGGCAGGTAGCGCCAAGTAGCGTCAGGTGAACACCGGAGACGGCACGCAATTACACATTTATGAAGCAAAATCTGGTGAGCGACTAGAACAACGCCATGTAGCGTCCGATTCACCATTATCCCAGCCTCAGCGTACAGCGCCGGCGTTCAGCCTTGCAGAGCGCCACGTATTTCCTCTCGCTACCTGGCGCTCTCCCATACATTTCTATGGATGATCCTTAAATCCCTTTCCTCATCCCATTTTTTTTTCCCTAAAAAAAACACAAACTTTCTGACATGTATCCTGGGCAAGAAAATGAAATTTTTAAAAACTTTTTTGATTAATATTTTTATGCAGATTTGTCCTTACATGTCTGGTATTAAAGTGTTCCTGTTACAATGTAATTCCATGTGTTTTCGCTTTCGTTACTAGTAGATACATGTTCAAAATTAGACTTTGATCAAACAGCCTCTGGCGCTGTGGGCTACAGCGACCCGATTTTGAGCGCAGGAACTGTTTGAGGCAGTTTTTTTGATGATGTGTTGTGAGTCAGTCGCACTGAGCTGACGCTACCATTCGCTCCAATACAGCGTAGTACTGCGAATCACATAACGTATTCAACAATGCCAGCGACTGAGTCGCTCTGAAACAACGAACCATGGGCAAGCACAGCGACTACTAGCGGTCGCTTTGAAATCCGCTCTACAGATGCTCATCTGTCGCTACCTGCCGCTAGTAATAAATCAGCCTGCCCATCTAAACTGGCCAGCGCAGCCAAACGCACTGATTGGACGAGAATCCATGCTTGGGCCATAGGACCAGAGAATAGTGAGTTTTACTGGCTAACCTGGGGGCAAAAACCCAAACCCAGGATAGTCAAAATCCAGGGTTTTGGTCCTCTTTAATGCACATCCCTCCTATAGGCATAGGAGGCAAAAGCGTGACAGATACATCCAAAATAAAAAAGAACATGGCTATTGTTTCTTCAGCGTCGTTTCAGCTCCTGAGGGCATGTGCTAGTGAAGAGCAACGACGTGTCACCGAGCACTTTGTTTTCAACACTGAACACAGCGGCCATTACCTGAAAACTAGTTTCATTAATCAAGAGCAGTTAAATGCGGGAGGGATTACTTAGTGCTTTGCCAGAATCTGACCTCAGACTCCCGAGCATAAATTTCACATGTCCACTCTCGGAAAAAGCTCAGTAATACCAGGGGAGGTCCTCACACATAACATTGCATGTTGGTTATAACCTACATTTGTTAAATGCATTTGTACATGACATGAATAAAAAAAAAAAAGGCTGATCAATACCAGCAGCCACATCCTACACTTAAATTAAGTAGCTAATAGAGGTTTAAGCCTCTGCTGTCTCCCCCTTCATTGCAGTAAGCAGAAGTGGTTATGGATGCTTGGGAAGACATTTTCTACCATCACAGTTGTAAAAATCATAAATACTTTACAATGTTAAAAGCACTAAAAATGCAACTAGTTCTCAATATTTTATAAGGTAACATCTTTATTTAAGATAAGGTACTTTCTCTACAATCATTAGAATTAGCTAATGGTTCTTTATGATAGCAAGGTGATGGCTGACACACACTTTAGAGCTGTAGTGGGTGGCACTGTGTTAGCCATAGCGAATACAGGACACAAGAGCAGGGTTACAGCATAGTCCAAAACCCATAGTCCAAGTCTATGAGACTCCAGGGAAGGCATACTCGCTTCCCTCAGGGCATCCAGATTCGGAATCCGATGTGTAAGACCACTGGGGTCACCTTCTTTTATGGCCCAATGGCACATGAGTGATCAGCGGCTGCATCCCCGCTATCCCTTTAGCAGGGTGCGTGCCTGTGCCAGGCATTTGTGATTGGCCAGCATGGGCATGCTCCCTGCTAAAGGGTAGCTGGGGATGCGCTGCCATGGAGCTCAGGTCCGTTCGCCTTAGATGACAACCATGCTGTATGCAAATATCTTAGAAAGTGAAGAAATATGGATAGTCCAGATTAAAAAACCATATACCCTTTGTAGGATCACTGTCGGTATGTTTTCATTAACACAGGCTTTAAAGACTGGATGCGGGACCCCTTCACTACCACCAGTAAACAGAGCCATGCCAGCCCTGTAGTAATGCCACCAACTCTATTTGATACATTCTGATGGATTATATTGGATCAGAATGCACCCAGTAATGTGTAACCTAACAGAGACAAGTGAGAGTTTGTGGATCAAGATAATAACGCAGCCCAAGATTATGTTGTGTATTTAATCACGTTAAGAGCACACTAGACAAACAATATACAGAAAATGAATAGATGCAATACAGGTCAGATGGGTAATTACAAGTGAACAGTGTGTGGGGAGTTCCTGGTCCCTGTTCTTGTGGTTCTTTCTAACACAATTCCAGAATGAATCCTCTCCAGAAAAGACTCTCAGTTCTTTATCTTTATCTTGTGGATCTTTATCCACAAGTCCCCCACTAGCAGCATGGCTATGACATACTTCATGCATAATTTCTCTAGACCTGGTAAGAGGCAGCCACTGGATGGAGCAGCACTGGACTGCAGCCAGGCAGGTGGTTCCTCTGCAAACTGGGAACCTACTGCTGTGACCCCTTCTACACGGGGGCCCTACTATGTTTTGCTATGAGGTTGTGTGAAACATATGTATGCCCCTAAACAACCACCCACCGTTTTGCTAAGACCCTCCTTGTTTTTGGGCTGTAAGCCACAGCTTTGCTTGGGTCTAGCACAGTGCCAATATCCCCATAAGCTGTGGTCTGTTCTATACATATCTATAGAGAAGTTAATAGACAAACCTTCTATTACCAACTCTGCATGTATTTCACTATAGAGATTACATAAGGAAGTTGGCAACCAAGGAGACCATTGCAACACAGCAGTCCCAGGCAAACTATCGTGCTATGAATATTGGGTCAGTTTAATCTGTGTATAGCTGTGCTTATGGCCGCCATCTGGAATCTTCGGGCCCCATATAGCAGCCCCCCTCATAATCAGTGTTTGATGGCTTGGCCTCTAGTTTAATCCTTTCAGTGCCAGCCTACCTAGAGATTTTATCATCCTCTGTTGCCGGACCATTTTTCACTACTTTGCGCTACACATGTTCAACTGTGATTTTTGAAGGGATTTCCAGGCATTTCCCACGAACATTATATATTGTTTTTTCAGCATTGTCTGGGCTTTAACAAAAAATGTCTTGTTTGTTATTTTTTGTAGTGTATTCCTAATATTTTTGTGTGAAATATGTGCAAACATTTTTTTTTGTAATATAAAATGTAAGTTTTCCAATAAAATCATATTGTGTGTAAAAGCCCCATTTCTCCTGTTTACAGCAGTGCAACAAATGTATTGGTAGACACCGTTTCCTGCCCAGGAGACTCCCCCAAACTAAAACAGCGCTTTATGAGATTTTCAGATAAGATACAACTGCTATGCGCACCTTCCAGTTTTTCAAGAAAAACACAATTGAACCCCCCCCCCAAACAATATATTCCCTGGATGAATTCTTTGGTGGCACAAGGTTTTCTTAAAAAAAGAATAAAAAAGCTGAATCAAAGCGACATTTTCTTAAAACAACAATAGGCAAACAAGAAAAACCAAGTTAAATCTGGAAAAGCAAGGTCCCCCGAACAGAACAATACCCAACATGCATAGGTACTGTCAAGGGAAGAGTTGCCAAACACCCCAAAGTAAAGCATGTGCATAATTTTACTTTAAAAATGTCAACTCTGCAAACAGTGCGCACCCTGCGCTTTTTCAACCAAAACAACCCTTTACATTTCCTCACTGTGGAAGAGCCTGTGCAGGGGGAATTGGAGGCCCACCCCCGGTGAACAAGAGACCCAGCAGGACGGATGGTGGCTGCAGGTGAGTAATTTTTTTTTTACAATTGGCAACAGTGTTTGAAGCGGGGGCCCTATCCTGGGCCCTCTCCTAAAGCCAGAAGAACTGGATCGGATGCCCCCCAGGTGAAGAGAAGACCAAATTGAAAGAGGGGTCAGGTGGGCCTATGGGCCTGGCACTTAATGGTAAGAGAAAAAAACCCGTAGGGCCTACATGCTTGGCAATTAAAGGGTTAAACTAAGCCTCTGGCCCAAAGGCAACCAGACTTACCTCAAAATCCAGACACACCATTTAGAAACCAAGAACTCTAGGGGCCGGGGGCCCAGCCATCACTTTATATGTCAGGGTAGGCCTAGAAACAATACAGGATGTATAGAGACTGGGTCCCTCTATAACCTATATGTAATGAACTGGACCTCTGTCCAGACAGTCAGTTACCTTATTATTCAGGCCATAAAGAAAATTGAAAATTAGACTATGGGCCCAGCCATCACAATATAGTTTCTGAGGGACCCAGACACAATATAAGCTCTATGGAGCCTGACCCCCTTTCTGACATATGCGTGATGTCTTTGGTCCTTGTTTGAATTGGGCCAGCAATATTATGGCAGCCTGTGATTCTCAGGTCAGGGTGCCCATTAGGTTAACCTGGCCAGAGGCCCTGTTCTTCACAGCTGGGCCCCTTGAGTTCCATACTGAAGTCTAGGCTCTCCGGCCTTGATGGCTGCCCTAGTTTACCTATTAAACCAAATCTGTCATGGGGCTTGATTCAGTAGAACTAATGCGAATAGCATGGGTGGAAAGAGAACCCCCACCCCTTGCTACAGCAGCAGTGTCAGGCACAAAATTAGTTGAGGCCTTTTAGCAGCTTGTGTCACTGACTGCTGGGGGTTATAGGAACAGTTTACATTTTTGGCTGGAGGTCAGTGTGAGTTAGAATGACAAGCCACAGAAGTCCTGCGGTCTTTGGCCACAGCTGAGCATGTTCCTAACTCATAAATCTGTGCATTGCTGAGAATACATAAGGAATTAGCATATAAATGAGAATCCTAGGAATCCACTGTTTCCTAGGAAGATGAGGGGGAAGAAAGTTAGTGTGTGTCTGGACAAGTACTTTAAGGAAAATACAGGATGGTGCCTTGATTTATTATCATAGATATACCAATACCTGCATTTTGGAACCTTCATAGTATTTATTTTATGTTCACCCTTAATTTCCCAACTTCATGAACAGTGTTAAAGCTGCCCTGGAGTTCATGAGACTCCAGGGCCGCTTGATTCCCTCTCCCCACAACATCAGCAACTGGTATACCCCGTGATTGCCAGATTACATGACCCAGCGCCTGGGATCACATCTCACAGCAATTGCTCCTCTTGGCCTAGAATGCCAAAACGGGGCTTACAATAGGTCAGGATAAGTGAAAACAGCAATTTATTTTTCTATTCCCATGGAGAGGACCATCAACAGGATGATTTGCTCCACCTGTGGGTTTTGGTCCTCTTCAAAGACAAGACAGATGGTTAGTGCATTTTAAATACATCTCTTTGCAAAGCAGAACTTTAAAGTTTATTAAAGATTTAAAGAAACATACTTCATTCCATTGTTTTGCGGCTCACCCCAGCTTGGGGGCTGGATTATACTCTAGGGATTACAGTATAGCCATTAGCGCTACTAGCAGATGACTCATCACAAACATTGACAGTAATTGTCTCTAGGCATAAATGCTCAACTAAGTAGAACACAAACTGTATCCTGATTGTTAGGCACTTACCTCGTCGCCGTCCCTGGTCCCGCGGCGCGCTGTCGGGCGGTCCCCGGCTGGTTGCTGCCCGGCGCTCCCCGGGTGTCCTGGCTCCTCAGCGCGGTTGTGGCGGTCAGGGGCGCGCGCGCGAGCACGTCACCTTTATGCCTCCCGGCGGCGCTTTCCCCAGCGCGCCTGCCGGGGGCGAGTTTGAATCATCCAACCCTGGCCCTGCTCATAGAGTGAGCCCAGGGACTGGTCGGCCTGTCTGGCCTGGGCCGTCCAGTTCCTGGGACCACTCCCGTTTTAGTGTTGCACCAAGCACCTTCGTTCCCTCCTTTTTCCCTGTTCCCCATTGGCCAGATATTCCTATAAATCTGCACTACTCCAGTATCCCAGTGCCCGTTATAGCTTCTGGGTTCTGGATGTGCGTTGCTGTGTCTCTAGTGAATATTTCGGATTTGGACTTTGACTATTCTCGCCTGCTGCCTGCCCTGACCATCTGCTTTGCCTGACCACTCTTTTGCCTGACCCTCCTGTACCTCGCCTGTGACCTCCTGGACTTGACCTTGGCTACCCTCGACCACTCCTTCGTTTTCTCCCTTGGATACCTCGCCTGTGACCTCCTGGTTTGACCTCGGCCTGAATTACGGACTTTCGCACCCGGCATCCTCATTCGGGATTCCCTGCCAAACATCATTCTGCACCTTAAGCCGTTATCCTTTGCGCCTTTTAAGTCCTGGGGGCAACCGACTGGGAGAGGCATTACCCGTGTCTCCTACAAGCGGGGGCTTGTCTATAGGCGGAAGTGGCGGTGGAGATTGGGGGATACTGGCTTAAGACAGACGGGTGTTTGGTATAGTCCTGACATTATAACGGGCCAGAAGAAGAATGGACCAAATCCTGGAGCAGGTGCAAGCCTTGACAGCGGCGGTGGAGCACCTGGCTCATCGAGTTGCGGCCCAGGAGAACCGTCCTACTCCCATCGTCCCCACTTCTCAGGGGACTCCGGCCGCAATGTCTGTGGAACCCAAGATCCCACTCCCTGAAAAGTTCTATGGCGACAGGGCAAAATTTGCCAATTTCCGGGACTCTTGTAAACTGTACTTCCAGCTTCGTCCGGTTTCCTCAGGGTCACAGGAGCAAAAGGTGGGCTTGATTATTTCCCTGCTGCATGGAGACCCTCAGTCCTGGGCCTTTAGCTTATCAGCTCAGGACCCAATCCGCCTATCGGTGGATAGTTTCTTCGCTGCAATGGAGGTCCTCTATGATGATCCTGACAAAGGGGCCTCAGCTGATGCCAAATTACGTACCCTCCGCCAGGGACGCCGTCCAGCCGAAGACTACTGTTCTGAATTCCGGCGTTGGGCGGTTGACTCACGTTGGAACAATCCTGCCCTCTGCGGCCAATTCCGACTAGGTCTGGCTGACACTATCAAGGACACCTTGGTGAATTACCCGGAACCCCAAACTCTGGACGAATTGATGCATTTGGCCATCCGCATTGATCGTCGACTCCGGGAGAGGCGCCTAGAGAAAGGATCACATCCTGAATCGGCTTCAAAGTCTGAGGCTCTAGTCGCTCAACCTTCAGAAGAGCCCATGCAGCTAGGTGCCACCAGGCTCACCGAAGGCGAGAGACGACGACGCCTATCTGAGGGGCTCTGTCTTTATTGTGGTGGAACCGGCCACATGGTTAGACTTTGCCCAAAGAAACCGTCGGGAAACTTCAGAGCCTAGGGGGTTTCGAGGGGGCCCTCCTAGGCTGTAAGGTATCTCCTCAAGTATCGTCTCCAGTTTTCATCCCAGTCCAGTTTATGAGTATTTGGTAATGCCTTTCGGCCTGTGTAATGCCCCTGCGGTCTTTCAAAGTTTTGTCAACGAAATTTTCAGGGATTATCTTGGCCGGTTTATGGTTGTTTACCTAGACGACATTTTAATTTTTTCTTCATCCATTGACGAACATCGTAAACATGTGTGCCTAGTTTTGCAGAAACTTAGGGAGAATTGTTTATATGCCAAGTTAAAGAAATGTCAATTTGAAGTATCTGAGGTTCCGTTTCTCGGTTACATTATCTCCAAATCTGGTCTGTCTATGGACCAATCTAAGGTGAAGGCTGTTTTAGAACGGGAGCAGCCCAGAGATCTGAAGGGTCTGCAAAGGTTTTTGGGTTTTACCAATTTTTATAGAAGGTTCATTAAGAATTTCTCTGCCCTGGTTACACCACTAACTAACCTAACTAAGAAAAGCGGGTACCCCCCGGTTTGGCCGGCTCAAGCTGTCCAGGCCTTCGGGAATCTTAAGAGGGTATTTAGTGCTGCTCCCGTCCTAGTCCATCCTGATGAGCAACGACCGTTCCTTGTGGAGGTGGATGCTTCTGAAATAGCGGTCGGAGCAGTCTTGTCTCAGTACTACGGCTCACCTGCACGCCTCCATCCATGTGCCTTCTTTTCCAAGAAATTCTCAGCGGCCGAAAGAAATTATGATATCGGCAATAGAGAATTACTGGCCATCAAGCTTGCCTTCCAGGAATGGAGACACTGGCTGGAGGGGGCTCAGTATCCAGTTACGGTCTTTACGGACCATAAAAATCTAGAATACATCCAGTCCGCCAAGAGATTAACTCCTAGACAGGCTCGCTGGTCCTTATTCTTTTCTCGGTTTAATTTTTCTATAACTTATAAGCCCGGGTCCAAAAATATAAAAGCGGACGCCCTGTCTCGGAGTTTCTCTCCCCCTGACTTACCGGAAAGGATGGTGTCTCCCATCTTGCCTCGCTCCCTAGTGGTGGCCGCCATCCAACCCCAACTTCCTGATCTTACTCAGTTCCAGGCCCAAGCTCCTCCTGGGAAACCCGCTTCAGCCCTGTTTGTGCCCTCTACTTACCGGTCTGAGTTCTTGTCCCATTTTCACGATACCAAAACAACCGGTCATCCAGGGGTTAAGAAAACCATAGCTTTATTATCACGCCAAGTTTGGTGGCCTTCTCTTAGGAAGGACGTTCAAAGGTTTGTCTCCGCTTGCAAAGTCTGTGCCCAAAGTAAGTCCTTGAG
The DNA here is from genome assembly GCA_027917425.1 of Gastrophryne carolinensis. Lineage (NCBI taxonomy): Eukaryota > Metazoa > Chordata > Amphibia > Anura > Microhylidae > Gastrophryne > Gastrophryne carolinensis. The sequence goes on from CM051235.1 coordinate 553,232,208, forward strand.
GAGTTCGCCTGAAGGCCCACTCCTTCCATTGTCCATTCCTGCCTCCCCGTGGACCCATCTGGCCATGGATTTTGTTACTGACCTTCCCCCGTCTCAGGGACATACGGTTATTTGGGTAGTTGTGGACCGCTTTAGCAAGATGGCCCATTTCGTCCCTTTAAAGAAACTCCCCTCAGCTCAAACTCTTGCTCAACTCTTCATTACTCATGTCTTTAGGATTCATGGTATTCCCATGGATATTGTTTCGGATAGGGGGGTCCAGTTTGTCTCCCGGTTTTGGAGGGCTTTCTGTGCCAAGTTGGGTTTCACCGTCTCCCTTTCCTCGGCCTTCCATCCGCAGTCGAATGGACAAACCGAGAGAACGAACCAGTCCCTGGAACAATATTTGCGCTGTTTTACGGCGGATACTCAAACTGATTGGGCCTTCTTCTTACCATTTGCGGAATTTGCTTTTAACAACGCCACACATTCGTCCACGGGGGTTTCTCCTTTCCATTGTGTTTATGGCAAGGACCTGAAGTTTTCTGCTCTTTCGGACCAACCCTCTAGAGTTCCCTCCGTGGATGAATGGGTTTCCAAATGGCCAGGGGAATGGAATAAAATCCAGCAACATCTAGCTAGGGCCGCTCTTCAGCAGAAAAAATTTTCTGATCGCAAACGATCTTCTAACTCTAGCTTTAAGGTGGGTGACTGGGTTTGGCTTTCAACCAAGAATTTGGCGCTACGCCAGCCCTCCGCTAAGTTAGGACCTAAATTTATTGGCCCCTTCCCCATAACACAAAAAATTAATCAGGTTACGTACCAGTTGGCCCTCCCTTCGTCCATGAAAATCTGTAAATCCTTTCATGTTTCACTTCTTAAGTCTGCAAAAAACCATGAACCTAATAGTCCTCCTAGTCCTGTGTTAGTTGATGGGCATCAGGAGTTTGAGGTTGCCCGGGTTCTTGATTCTCGCTTTTTTCGAAACTCTCTTCAATATCTTATTGACTGGAAGGGATACGGTCCGGAAGAAAGATCTTGGGTTCCTGCCAGAGAGGTTCATGCGCAGAATTTGGTAAAGAGGTTTCACAGAGAGAATCCTTTGAAACCTAGTTTGGAGGGTCCAGTGGCCCCTCCTCAGGGGGGGGGTAATGTTAGGCACTTACCTCGTCGCCGTCCCTGGTCCCGCGGCGTGCTGTCGGGCGGTCCCCGGCTGGTTGCTGCCCGGCGCTCCCCGGGTGTCCTGGCTCCTCAGCGCGGTTGTGGCGGTCAGGGGTCGGCGGCGCGGGATAGTGTCGGCGGCCGCGCCGCAGCCCGCTCTGCGCGGCTGCGCGGTCCCGTCGGGCTCCCTCGCTGTTCGGCGCTTCCGCCTCCCGGCGGGGGCGCGCTCGATCTTCAACGTGCTCGCGCGCGCGCGCGAGCACGTCACCTTTATGCCTCCCGGCGGCGCTTTCCCCAGCGCGCCCGCCGGGGGCGAGTTTGAATCATCCAACCCTGGCCCTGCTCATAGAGTGAGCCCAGGGACTGGTCGGCCTGTCTGGCCTGGGCCGTCCAGTTCCTGGGACCACTCCCGTTTTAGTGTTGCACCAAGCACCTTCGTTCCCTCCTTTTTCCCTGTTCCCCATTGGCCAGATATTCCTATAAATCTGCACTACTCCAGTATCCCAGTGCCCGTTATAGCTTCTGGGTTCTGGATGTGCGTTGCTGTGTCTCTAGTGAATATTTCGGATTTGGACTTTGACTATTCTCGCCTGCTGCCTGCCCTGACCATCTGCTTTGCCTGACCACTCTTTTGCCTGACCCTCCTGTACCTCGCCTGTGACCTCCTGGACTTGACCTTGGCTACCCTCGACCACTCCTTCGTTTTCTCCCTTGGATACCTCGCCTGTGACCTCCTGGTTTGACCTCGGCCTGAATTACGGACTTTCGCACCCGGCATCCTCATTCGGGATTCCCTGCCAAACATCATTCTGCACCTTAAGCCGTTATCCTTTGCGCCTTTTAAGTCCTGGGGGCAACCGACTGGGAGAGGCATTACCCGTGTCTCCTACAAGCGGGGGCTTGTCTATAGGCGGAAGTGGCGGTGGAGATTGGGGGATACTGGCTTAAGACAGACGGGTGTTTGGTATAGTCCTGACACTGATAATGGGGAATTTTATGTGTCTTGTGTCCAGGGCTGGTGTTAGAGGGAGGACCAAGCTGATCAATTGCTCAAGAACCCCATCACCAAAGGTACACAGAATGAGCAAGGCAGTGCCCCTTGCCTGTCACATACTGTCTCAGGCTGGGCACTGCACCTGCAACAGTATAGAAAACATGTCTGAGGAGCAGTCAGAGTGGATCCTGCTAAATATTTGGTAAAGCATGGTGCACCCGCGGCCTTGCGGTGTAAAGCTGAAACCTGAATCCCGGTGAGCTTTGTAATTTTAGTACACAAGAAAAGTGCAATAAAAGGTTTTTGTTTCATTTTATTCCCAAAATATCAGCTGTACCTGGGATGGGGCATTTTTAAAGGTGAGAGACATCCTTTTTCCAAAGGAGGTAGAGAAAGTTTTTTTTCTACGTTTGGCAATAACACCTCCATATGAGCAATGCAGATTATTTCGGCATTTTTTTTCTGCATAACCCATAGTGCCCCTCCGTTTCTAAAATCCTTAAAAAGGACCCATATTGCATAGGAAAAATCATATATCGTATTTTAGACACATTTATTTTTCCACAAAAGCTGGGGGAAAATGCCTATGCGTTTTGTTGGGCAAAACCCACCCCCTAATCCCCGACTTCCACTGAGCCAGTTAGTTGGAAAAAAAAACGTCATACCTGCACTGAGATGCAGAAGAAGCTGCCAGTCTCCACAGCCAGAGGATGCAGAAGAATCAATGATATTGGCTGATGAATCGCCGCGCGGCCGGTGGCGCTATGTCCGTGCTAATATTCAAAGTGAACAAATATTTTTTATTGCTCACCGTGATGCAGGTTGTAATTCCCAGCGCAAGGCACACTGCTTGTGTACCTTGCTATACCAAATAATTAGCATGACCCCCATAGACTTACCTCATGTGTGGTGCACCTCAGTCTGATCAATCCTCTCTTCAAGTGCCCCCATGCCCCCCCTCCACTTACTCTGTCCTAGGTTATCTGCTGCTCTCTGGCCTTAACCATTTATGCAATGAGCTATTTAATAATGGTAAAACATTACCTCCCAGATATATAGTTAGGTGTGTGCACAGTAGTCCCCAGCTTTGTCACATACAGGATTAATGTCTAAATACAAGTCCAGTCAAGGAAAATGTATATAAAGTGCTGATTGCTACAAACATCTAAACATGTCTGAATCAGAAAACAGCACTGTCATCATCTTGCAGTCTCACAGAACATACAGAGTGAAATATGCAAATGAATAGCTTAAAAAGGTTGCCAACGTGGCTCACAGCCGTTTCATCAGGTTAGTGATACCTCCTGTCTATACCTGGTGCGCTTATATACTCGAATAGCTTTCCCCCCTGGCCGGCCAGTCAGTACTCGTCGAGAGCGGTGCATTTTCAGTGGCTGATTGCGACGTCACATCCGGAGTCCGGGTCCCGACCTGCATGACTGGCGGCTGGTTGGCGGATATGACGTGCCGCCCTCATGGGCAGAAATGACATATCGCCATTAACAATCTAGGAATACTCCCTGACAACATTTTTTTATGTCGTATGGATGTAACCTCCTTGTATACATCTATTCCACATGACCTGGGCATATTGGCAATCAAGGAGGCACTTAGCAAGATGGAAACTGCAACAGGATTCAACATTCTCTGTATAGAATTACTTACTATGGTTTTGACTAAAAATTACTTCCTGTATGATGATAAATACTATCGGCAACTCCAAGGCATAGCCATGGGCTCTAATGTTGCACCCTCGTATGCTAATCTGTTCATGAACTGTTTCGAAAGATTGTATACACAAACCACTTATTCCAATCCTATGTCATACTGTGGCTTAGATATATTGATGACATATTCTTTTTATGGCAATAGCCAATTTATTAGACTACGACGCATAATTTCAGATGACAACACATTCTTATCTAGAGCTGATGAACTCATTAAAGAATTCATCACCAGGGGTTACCCCTAGAAGGAATTAAAGATAGAACGTGAAGCAGCTATGAGAAAAAAAACTGACAACTCGCGAACCATTCTCCTAGGAACAAACCAAGTCGCATTCCAGCGATATTGACATTTTCCAAGTTGTCACCTAAGGTGGAAAAGGCAATTAGGAAACATTGCCATATACTAGGCAGTGACCTGAAATTGACTGAAATCTTTGCTGACCGACCCCTATTCGTCAGGAAAAGACCTAAAAATCTGAGAAATAGCCTCATTAAGGCTGACACATACATTCCTAAGAACCAAGCCTGACCACACCACTTGTGGATGCCGCCAACTACCACCATTAAGGGTATGTTTAGCTGTGTTAGCTGTGAACAATGCAATGCTGCAATAAATGGAGATACATTCAATCACCCACTCTTGGGTAAACAATTAACCATTAGACATTTTTACAATTGTAATTCCATGTTTATGGTATATATTTTTAAATGCCCATGTGGCATGATGTATGTAGGTAAGAGAAAAAGAGTATTTAGGTAAGATCAGTGAACACAGAAGCGCCGTATGACGTGGTGATGTAGATTCCCCTATTGCTCACCATTTCCTTCAGAAGGGCCACCAGGTGTCAACTCAGATTCATGGCTATCCATCATCAACCACCCATACTTAGGGGAGGAGATAGGGACAAATTGCTGTTAAGACGTGAACTCGATAGTTGCCAACACGTACTTACACTGCCTTGAAAAGTATTTATACCCTATTGAATTTTTCCACAGTTTTAAATGTTACAGCCACAAAGTTAAAGCCCCCATCCAGTAAAAGTCTATACTCACCTTTTGTCCCCCACAGCTTCTCTATGAAGCAATGCCATCTTCTTACTTACCGATATAGTACAACCAGTGATTCCATCCTCCATAAGGCTGGATTCACACCCCCTAACATGCCTACTTCATAAATTAAGGGGTATTCCAAGGCACCAAACCTGCCTTGACAATCCTCCTTCATTGCAATAAATGGAGTAGGTGTGTAGGGGCAGAAACAAAGCCCTGGGGATGCCATCACGCTGAGTCAGAATCCCTGCATTCCCACCCTTGATAGGTATGCAGATGCCGGCGCTGGACGGAGGCACAGTGCGGGCACAATGGACTGCACAGATGCACAGAGGAGCTGCCGGGGGGAGGAGGGGGGGCTTGCTTTCTTAGTATGGTATAGGCTTTTTTAATGTTTAGATTCGCCGTTGCATTTAACCCTTTAACCGCCAGCCACGTAAAATTTACGTGGCTGCCTCCCCTGCAGTTAACCGCCAGCCACGTAAATTCTATGTTCCCCCCTGCTATCAGAAAAAGTAAAAGAAAAAGCCACTTACCTGACCTCTCGTTCGATCCGGCCGGGTCTCCTCTTCAACCAGAGGGGCTCCGACCACCCATTGGGGCTCCACCGGCTGCAGGGGAGTGCCCAAAATAGGGTGTCCCCCCCCTGTTTCAGCAGCCGCCGGAATTTCCTGTTAAAAAAAAGGAAAAAAAAGGACATTTACATTCACTCTTCGTGTCCTCCGTGCTCTCCTCTTCACGGGGGGCTCCAATCACCCCCCTGCTCTTTCGCCTTGAGGAGAGGGCCTGACAGCCCTCCTCCCTCCATAGCTCCGATGGCCACCGCCATCTTTACTGCTAGCCCCACGGGGCGGATGACGTCACCCGGCGGGCGTCGTCCTGGCACCCAGCTGTTCTGCTGTCAGATGCCAGGTGATGGCTGGGCTGAGGAGGAGAGAGGTAGACGATCCTCCGATCGCCTGCCTCCCCCCCCCCTGACCAGCCGTCACTGTCATCAGATCGCCGAGGGACACAGGGGCTGACGATCTGAGGTGAGTAAGGAAAAAAAAGTCATTTCTAATGTGTGTGGTGATTTTTTTTTAACGTTAACCCTTTGTGAACTGGTAAGGGGTCCATGAGACCCCTATACCAGTTCACAAGGATTGGGAGCTGACAAGTCACCTGCAGCTAGCGGGTGACTCCCCAAAGCCCAGGGGGGGCAGAAGAGCCATGGCCCTAGGCTATGCTGGCTTTTAGCCTGCAGGGCCAGGGGCCACCAAAGCTGGCCCCTGCACACTGTTCTACAAGCCCCCATAGCTGGTCACAGGCTGGTTAAGCTGGGTAAGCAAGGACCTCGCGCCATTTTTCCTTTGGATTTTTAAGGGTTTAAAATTCAAAAAAAAATGGGGTCCCCCTCCCCATGTCATTTTCTTTTTAATTAACCCAATGTTACCTGTCACCCAGTAGGTATAAATGGCTTCCAGCAGCAGCAGGAGAGATAAGCCAAAGTGATCAGCGTGGGAGACAGTGCTCTGGGATAGATGCAAGGTAAGTATTAAAAAAAACACTTTTTGTGAACTGGTAAGGGATCTATGAGACCCCTATACCAGTTCACAAGGCTCTGGGTCTTGCAAGTCACCTGCGGCTAGCGGGTGACTTGCCATTAACCCAGAGACCCCCATTACCTGCCTCCCCAAATATACCAGTCTCCCCAAATATACCAGTTCACAAGGATTGGGAGCTGACAAGTCACCTGCAGCTAGCGGGTGACTCCCCAAAGCCCAGGGGGGGCAGAAGAGCCATGGCCCTAGGCTATGCTGGCTTTTAGCCTGCAGGGCCAGGGGCCACCAAAGCTGGCCCCTGCACACTGTTCTACAAGCCCCCATAGCTGGTCACAGGCTGGTTAAGCTGGGTAAGCAAGGACCTCGCGCCATTTTTCCTTTGGATTTTTAAGGGTTTAAAATTCAAAAAAAAATGGGGTCCCCCTCCCCATGTCATTTTCTTTTTAATTAACCCAATGTTACCTGTCACCCAGTAGGTATAAATGGCTTCCAGCAGCAGCAGGAGAGATAAGCCAAAGTGATCAGCGTGGGAGACAGTGCTCTGGGATAGATGCAAGGTAAGTATTAAAAAAAACACTTTTTGTGAACTGGTAAGGGATCTATGAGACCCCTATACCAGTTCACAAGGCTCTGGGTCTTGCAAGTCACCTGCGGCTAGCGGGTGACTTGCCATTAACCCAGAGACCCCCATTACCTGCCTCCCCAAATGGAGTCCCCCCCTGGGAAGGAAGACCCCACACCAATTTTTTTTTTTATTTAACCCTTTATAGTGTGTATAGTAGTTGTATTTTATTTGTAAATGTTATAAAGTGCTCTTTTCAGTTTAGGGGATCTCCTGGACAGGAACGGGGGGCTACCAATACATATGTGGTATCATTGTAATCAGGAGAAATGGGGCTTTCACATGCAATATGGTTTTCTTTAATAAAATAAATGTTTTAGTTAAAATAAAGGAGACAATTTTAAAAAATATATATATTTTTATTTTTTTTTTACTTATTTACTTAAAAATATATAAAAAACTGTAGAAAAATACAAACAAGACATTTCATGTTAAAGCCTAAACTCTGCTGCAAAAAGAAAATATGCAATTTTCTTGGAAATTCCTGCAAAAATCACAGTTAAACATCACGCAATATGGTGAAAAATATCCTGTCAGCAGAGGGTGACAAAATCTCAAGTAGGCTGGCAGTTAAAAGGTTAAAGGTAAGTTTTATGGGGAGGTAAGTTCAAGGTTGGATCAGGGGGAGTCTTTGGATATCATATATCTTGACTTTTCTAAAGCATTTGATACTGTTTCACATAAAAGGCTGATACAAAAGATGAGAATGCTGGGACTGGGGGAAAACGTGTGCAGATGGGTGAGAAATTGGCTTAATGATCAGAAGCAGAGGGTGGTTATCAATGGTACACACTCAGATTGGGTCACTGTTACTAGTGGAGTACCACAAGGGTCAGTTCTGGGACCAGTTCTCTTCAATATATATATAAATGACATTGGGTACGGATTAAACAGTCTCAATCTTTGCAGATGATACTAAGCTGTGTAAAGTAATTAAAACAAAAGAGGACAGCAGGCAGCTACAAACAGATTTACATAAATTTGAAGCATGGGCAGTTAAATGGCAAATGAAGTTTAACACAGATAAATGTAAGGTTATGCACATGGAAAGGGAATATCTGTGTCATGATTACACACTAAATAAAGAAACACTTGGTAAAACAACAATGGAAAAGGACCTAGGGGTTTTAGTTAACAATAAGCTCAACTGTAGTAATCAATGCCAGGCAGCTGCTGCCAAAGCAAATAGGATCATGGGGTGCATCAGGAGGGGCATAGGTGCTCATGACCAGACCCTGTACAAGTCACTGGTCAGACCCCATATGGAGTACTGTGTACAGTTCTGGGCACCTGTGCTTAAAAAGGACATATCAGAACTGGTGCGCCTTAAAAGAAGGGCAACAAAGTTAATAAAAGGAGTGCGGGCGCTAGAGTACCCAGAAAGATTGTCAAAGTTAGGCTTATTTAGTCTAGAAAAAAGACGCTTGAGGGGTGATCTAGTAACTTTGTATAAATATATTCGGGGTCAATACAAAGATCTGTCCCACAATCTATTTATACCTCGGAGTGTAACTATAACCCGAGGGCATCCACTAAGGTTAGAGGAAAGGTGCTTTTTCCACCGACATAGGAGGGGATTCTTCTCTGTAAGAGCATTGAGACTATGGAACTCGCTGCCAGAGGAGGTAGTAATGATGCATACAGTAAAAGCGTTCAAAAGTGGCCTTGATGCCTTCCTGGCATGTTATTACTAGCTATGGCTACTAGACCACTGGAAGGAGATAAACAGGCTGAACTGGATGGACTAAAGTTTTTATTCAGCCTTACATACTATGTTACTATGTTACTATTTATGCATGTTTGGTATTGTTCTGCTCGGGGGACCTTGCACTTTCAGATTTAGCTTTTTTTTCTTATTTTTATATTGATATTTTAGGAAAAGGTGTTTTTTATTCTGCTTTTTTATACATTTTTTAGTGAAACCCTGTGCAATCTAAGAATTCTTCGAGGGATTACTTCCAGAAAGATGAGCTCACTACAACAAGCTGGGTATGCTTAGAAAGCTTAACATGTGTACTTTCAGGGAATATATGGTTTGTGGGGGGTATTCTAAATTTAAATTGTTGTTTTGGTAGAAAAAGCGCAAGGTGCGCACTTTGTCAGCAGAGCTGAAATTTTCAAGTGAAATTACCATTACGCACATGCTTTACTTTGGGGTGTTTGGAAACTCTTCCCTTGACAGTAGCTATGCATGTTGGGCATTGTTCTTTTTTTTAGGAAAATGTGGCCTTAATTCTGCTTTTTTATTCTTTTTAGGGAAACCCTGTGCAATCAAAGAATACATTGAGGAATTACATCCAGAAAACTGCAGCCACATCAACAAGCCTCAATTGCCTAGAAATCTTGAGGTGTGTACTTCCAGAGAATATTTAGTCTGTGGGGGGTATTTCAAATGTAAAGGGTTGTTTTTCTTGCAAAACTGCAAGGTGCGCATAGCGTCTAGCATAGTTGTATTTTATCTGAAATTCTCCTAAAGCGTTGTTTCAGTTTGGGAGAGTCTCCTGGGCAGGAAAGGGTGTCTACCTATACATATGTGGTACTGCTGTAACCGGGAGAAATTGGGATTTCACACGCAATAGGATTTTATTGACAAACCTTGAAGCTCTAGTTGCAGGCTGCCTGAAGCTATGTGGATGCAACATTCATGTAGAAGAAGGTGCTATGTGTGGAGGAAAACTGTACATCACCCTGAACACACCATCCCGAGTGTGACAGTTAGTCGTGGCAGCATCATGCTGTAGGGTTCTTTTGTTCCGCAGGGACTGAGAAACTGGCCAGTGTTGATATGAAGATGGATGGAGCAAAATATAGGGCAAATTTGGAGGGAAACGTATTGAGGCTGCAAAAGACTTGAGATTGGAGTGTAGATTCATCTTCCAGCATGATAACAACCCTAAAACATACAGCCAAGGCTACAATGGAAAGGTTAAAATTAAAGTATATTCATGTGTTAGAATGGCCCAGTCAAAGTACAAACCTAAATTCCATTGAGTATGTGTTGTATCTAATCTGACTGAGCTAGATCTATTTTTCAAAGCAGAATGGGCAAACATGTGCAAAGCTAGATGGCAGAGACATACCCCAAAAGGCTTGAGGCTAAAGGTGCTCCTACCAATACATAAGTCACAATACATAAGACATTTGTTACTCTTTGTTACTCATTGGTGGTTTGGCAGATTAAATGACGTGTGTAGTTTAGTCTCTAGGCCTGGATCCCTGAAGCAAAACCCATCCGAATCGTGATGCGGTGAAACCCCCCTGGTGTCTGTAAGCACACACAATTTCCTGCTCCAACAGCACATGCATGGGCATGCATCCACAGTACACCCATAGCTTCAAGCCGTTCCTGAGTTTATCTAGGCTCGGGTCACAGTGGTGAGTGTATACTGCAACTCATGTGTTGTGATGATTTAATAACATAGAAGAAGACAAGAAAGAAATAGTGCTAAGCATCACATTGGAAGATCTAGCGCAGACACTTCTTGTGACATAGTTTTATGTTCTGTGTATGGGATTACACATTATAGATAGTACAGTTAAATAGACTGAATTTAATGATTTATATTCAGTCACAGAAGCACCTTATACTAATTTTATAACCAGTGTTAATCAGCACTGACTTATGCACATAGCGATCTGTTAAAATTATAAAGCTGTCTCAGTGCAAGAATTCTGTCCCACTCAGTTTGCGACAAGTGGTGATAACTGACATGTTGCAGAACAGGAGGCAATCCCACACTATTTAATATGGTTATCTTTTATTTCCCCCCACCTTGTACATACAGATTGTCAACATTAAAAATCATTCTACCTGCCCCTAGTGCGTTTTCTGAGCCTTTAAAAATCCAAGACGGTGGCATGGGGAATCTCAGGCTGTCTGCAGAAAGGAAATGTCTTCTGACTATGCCACTCTGCATTCTGGGATCGCTGCCCTTTTCCTGACTTCATCACTGCTCTGTCTGTGCATAGCACAGCTATAACCCACCCCCTGTACTTGTCCCTCTCTACTCCACTCAGCACGTGATGCTGGGAAGGAACAAGGAGTAGCAAGATGGCAGCGGACGTGTCCTGGAGTCCTGAACAGTTGCAGCCCATCGGAGGAAAGCATTTTCTAAATTTTTCCTAAATAAATCACCTGCACTTATGATAAGGCATCTTACAGCTGAGTTGCATTGTTGTTCCAATGAGGTAAGAATAAGTTGTATGAAAGTTTGGAAACAACAGCACCCTACGGGGTATGCAGAAAAAAAAATTAGCATACCCCATAGGGCAAACTTTCAAACCATTATACTTATCTCATTGGAAAATTAATCTACCTGACCTGTAAAAATGCCCCATCACAAATGCAGGTGTTTTTTTAAACCTTTCGCTGCCAGCCTACCTGGAGTTTTTGTCACCTTTTGTGCCAGACCATTTTGCACTATTTTGCGCTCCCCATGTTCAAATGTGATTTTTTAAGAGATTTCCAGGGGTTTCCCAGGAAAATTATATATTGTTTTTTTCAGCAGAGTCTGGGCTTTAACATGAAATGTCTTGTTTGTAATTTTTTAGGTGTATTCTCAATATTTTTGGGTGAAATATGTGAAAAAAAATAAAAATATATATTTTTTTACAATTTGTAGTGTTTTTTTGTAGTAAAAAGATGTAAGTTTGTCAATAAAATCTTATTGCTTGTGAAATCCCAATTTCTCCCAGTTACAGCGATACCACATATATATAGGTAGACACCCTTTCCTGCCCAGGAGACTCCCCCAAACTGAAATAGCGCTTTAGGGGATTTTCAGATAAAATACAACTATGCTATGCGCTATGCGCACCTTGCAGTTTTTCCAGAAAAACAACCCTTTACATTTGCTTTCAATATTTTTATTTTTATTCAATCAGAAAAGTGAACGATACAGACACGGCCTTCAGCGGACCAAATGTAGTACAGAGGCCATCCCACGCAGGGGAGGTCATTATAGCTGAGCATACAAAGGTTACAGGATTTTGTTACTATAGGAGAGAATTCAGCTCAACGAAGCTATCCAATATGTATAACAGTACCACTACAACAGATTTGTAATGTCAATAAACTATTAACTGACCGCGTCTGTCTCCATTAAGTCCTTGCTCCCGGCCCCACCCCCCCGTGTCGGGGAAGCCACACCAGCCCCCGCCCGCCCGCCGCGACCCACCCCCCGCCGCCCCCCCAGCCCCCCGGGGCCAGGCCACCCAGCAAATGCCGGACGCCCCCACCCCGGCGGCCCGGGAGGGCAGCGCGGGGCAGGCCACCGCGCGCCCACGAAGGGGTCACGGAACAAAGGGAGAAAGGACAAGGGAGAGGGAAGAAAGAACGAAATGATGTGGAAGGGTAGGCTAGGTTGGGGAAGGAGAACAGGGGAGGAAGTAGGGGGGGGGGAACCTCGCAAACCAGCCCGCCTCCATCAACTAACCAAGCGTGCCCGCTGGCGCATCGGGCCAAACATGTTGTATCCATGGATCCCAAGTGGACAGGAACTTGTCCTGGGCGTCGGCCAGTATACTTGAAAGCCTCTCATTAATTAAAAATCCATTCATCCTGGCCGACACCTCAGAGAATGGTGTAACCTGTTTTTTCCACCCTCTGGCGATAGTTTGTTTAGCCGCCAGGAGCAGATATACGAATAATTTATGCTGCTTACGGGTGAGCTCTGGGGGTTTGCAATGGAGGAGGGCCACCCAGGGGTCCCTTTTGATTGTTGTTCGAAATATTTTGCCCGCTATCTTATAAACTTGTGCCCAAAAGCGGGTCAGCATAGGACATGTCCACCAAATGTGGAGGAAAGTGCCTTCTGTATTACAACCCCTAAAACAGGTGTTTACTTGTCCCGGAAACATTCTACCGAGGCGGCTTGGTACCAAGTACCATCTGTATAGGATTTTGTAGGCCGTTTCGGTCGTCAGGACATTTATAGAGCATGAGGATGCAGTTTTCCAAATATCCGACCACCCCCTCCCCAGACTGCACGGGCCCAAGTCATGTTCCCACCTCTCAACGTGTGCGTGTGTGCCTTCCCCTATAGCATTTAATGTAGAATATAGCGTAGATATTGTCCCTCTACAAAATGGCTCCTCTCCGCAGACTCTCTCAAAGGGGGTACATCTCCGAAAGGGTAGTGTCCGTCTAATCAAGGGGGACAACCAGTGCTTTAACTGTATATACTGAAACAGGACCCCCTGGGGAGCATCATACCTCTCTTTCAAGATTCTAAAGGACATAAGTCCATCCTCCGATAGGAGATCCCGCACCCTGAGCAAGCCGTGGTCCACCCACCATTTAAAGGACAGTCTATTGTCTAGGCCCGGGGGGAATGCCGGATTGCCCCAGAGGTGTGCCAGGGGAGCATGGGGGGACATCAAGGAGGCAGAGTATTTCACCGAGTCCCATACCGAGAGAGAATGTCTCATCAGTGGGCTAAGCGTCTTGGGTCTGGTTGCTGGGTCCATCCAGAGGAGGCCATCTATAGGGGTCGGAGAGGCGCACGGAAGCTCCAGAAAGGTCCAAAGGGGGGGCTTCGATAGGGAGTGCATTGGAATCAATTGAGATATCTGAGCAGCTTTATAATACATGCTAACGTTGGGGACCCCAAGCCCTCCTGACGACCTGTGGCTAAGTAATGTACGTCTAGGTACTCGCGGGCGTTTCCCAGCCCAAACGAAGGCTAAGATCCTTTTCTGCATTGCACGCAGCCTAAAGGAGGGGATCGAGACCGGCAGCACCCTAAAAAAGTACAGAAGCTTAGGGAGAATGGACATCTTCACTGCATTGACGCGGCCCAACCATGAAATTGGGTATGGCATCCAGGTCTCCAGCAACCGCGCTAGGGACCTAAATAAAGATGGATAATTGGCCCCGTAGAGATCCTCATACCTCCCTGGGATCCGGACCCCCAGGTATGGGAGCGGCTCTGTTGACCATTTGAAGGGGAAGTTCGATTTAATGTGGGCCACCAACTCGGGTGCCAGGGATACGTTTAGCGCTTGTGATTTGTCCCTATTAATAGCCAAACCGGATATGCGAGCAAAGCGATCTAGCGTTTGAAATAAGTTTGGAAGGGATGTAATTGGTTGTGTGACCGCCAACATGGCGTCGTCAGCAAAGAAGAGAGCCTTGTGCTGAACTCCCGCGACCTCCAGCCCCTTAATGCTCTGGTTCTGTCGAAGCGCTATACCCAGAGGCTCAAGAGCCATTATAAAGAGGATTGGGGAGAGGGGGCACCCCTGTCTGGTACCTCTAAAAATCTGGAAGGACTCCGAGTTAAACCCCATGTAGCGTACTCGCGCCGATGGGGCATTATAGAGAGCTCTAATCCAATCCAGAAAACGCTGCCCGAAACCCCACCTCTGTAAGACCCAGAGTAGGTAATCCCAAGAGATGGTATCAAAGGCCTTCTGGATATCTAGGGACAACAGGAAAGCCGGGATTTGCCTTGTTCTGGCATGGTGAATCAGGTGGACCACCCTCCTAATATTGTCTCCGGCTTGCCGGGACGGAACGAAGCCCACCTGATCCCTGTGTATGATACCCTCCAGGAATGTGTTCAATCTGCCCGCCAGCACTTTAGCCAACAGCTTCACGTCAGTGTTGATTAAGGAGATCGGCCTATAATTTGAAGCTAATAGGCCGTCCTTATCGGGTTTGGGCACCATGCAGATGTCCGCCAGCAAAGCGCTCGGCCCCATAGATGATGTCGCACACATAGCGTTGAAGAGATTGGCCAAGTGAGGGGCCAGGAGGGGAGCAAACTTCTTATAATAGAGGCCGCCAAACCCGTCCGGCCCTGGGGTTTTTGAGGTCTTGGTAGATTTAATGGCCAGGAGGATCTCCTGGGGGGTAATGGGAGAGTCCATCAGGTCCAGACAGTCCTGAGCGATAGGCGGTAACTCGACGTGCTCGAAGAATTTCTCGAGATCGGCATTCCCAACTCTCGGGGAGGCCGAGTACAAATTTGAAAGGAAATCACGGAAAACCCCCACAATCTTGTCCGGGTTAGCCGTGATTGAGCCCGGGGCTAGTTTAAGCTTTATCGGCTGCCGGCGTTCCAGTTCGGCTGCACGCAGCTTCCGGGCCATCATTGTGTCGGGCTTATTGCCCCTTGCATAAAACTTTTGTTTGGCCCAACGAAGCCTTTTCTCAGCCTGATCATCTAAGAGCACGTTGAGCTCCGTTCTGAGATTATCTACAGCTTTCTTGTTCCTAGCAGATGGGGTTTTCTTCCAAAGCAACTCGGCTTGTTCAAAGCGCGACGTCAGGTCCTTCAGACGCTGCTGCCGCTCTTGTTTCCTACGGGAGGCTATACCTATGATGTTACCCCGCATAACCACTTTTTGAGCTTCCCAAAGTGTAATCGGGGACCGGACAGATCCTAAATTCAATGCAAAATAATCTTTAAGGGCCTCATGGATCCTTGAGCAGGTTTCCTGGGAACATAAGAGGGAATCATTAAGCCTCCAGTTAAAAGATCTTCCGGCTGGGGCCAGGAGGTCAGCTACCGCCATCACCGGGCTATGGTCTGACCAGGTCGAGCTATAGATCCTGGAATTTACCATAGCTGGGAGGAGGGATTGGGGAACAAAAATGTGATCGATCCTGCAAAAGGAGCCATGGGGGTTAGAGTAGAACGTGTAGTCCCTTGTGGTGGGGTTCCTCTCCCCCCAAACATCACACAGGCCCAAAGTGTCTAAAAGGTCCCTAAACGCAGCGACCTGGGGGTCGGGTTCCTCCCTCACACCCACCCCCGGGCCCGTCCGGTGCCTATCTGCCCTAGGGTCTAGTACCATGTTTGAATCTCCGCCCATTAGTAAAATTCCTTTGGTATTATTTCGGATAACCGTCAGTAAGTGCTTAAAGAAGCGTGTTTGAAAAGAGTTGGGCGCATAATACGTGACCAGAGTTAGATCAACATCGTAGAGGGACCCCTGTAATAAGACATACCTACCGGTTGGGTCTATGATTTCCTTGGAGCAAATGAAAGGAAGGTTTTTCCTAAAGGCCACCAGGACCCCCCTTTTCTTTTCTCCAGCGCAAGCCATATAAGACACAGGGTAGTGGTGGCTCAGGTAGCTTGGTCTGGAGTGGGTCGAGAACCTGGTTTCCTGGAGGAATAATATATCCGCCCTACATGATTTATAATAGTGAAATGCTTTGCTCCTTTTAACAGGGCTGTTAAAACCCTGGACATTGTGAGAGATTAGTTTAACCGTCAGTCCCACCATTGGGTCTAATTTTCACATGGGCAGACGAAGGAGGCAGGCCGGACGCGAGGGGGTAAGGGGGGGAGGGCCGGAGGATGGGGGGGAGGGAAGGAAGGGGATAAGAGAAAAAAGAAAAGAAAAAACAAAAAACAACATACAAAAGGAAACTTAACATTTCAAACCATATACACCTAGCAAAAGACAATAAGGACCTAAGTCCAACAAGACCCTCTGGGTCAGGTGAGACCCAAAGGATTCCTGCCGAGGCAGGAAGTCATCCAGGCACCGGGGGCAAGGGCATCCCAGTCCGGGACAACTCGTACAGTGTGGGGGGTGATACTCGGAGGCACAGGCCACAACCCCGATGTAAAGGAATAAAAAACAGCAACCAGATAGAGAACAGCAAACATTAGTGATTTGGCTCGGCCAGGGAGGGGGGAGAAATCTGCCCCCTCCCTGCCCGTCCATTTGGTCCACGCCGGAGGGGGAACAGCCACGCCACTCAGCGAGTCACTACAAATCAACGTAGGCCGTCCCAGATACAGGACCCTAGAGCCGCTGCACCCCGAGGGCCTAAGGCGGGCACTCATTCCCCATCAAGCGGGCAGGGAGACCCCCCATTTTACGCCACCTTAAGATAACAACCTAGATGAAAACTCAGTATTGATCCTGTCTTTTTTGACATGTGACAATATAGGGCTAACTGGTTAACTCCTGCATACATAAGCAACACAGGATGGGGAGGAAAAGGCGGGATCCAGGGAGATAGGGTTCTGAAACCCATGCTTAGCCAACAGGGCTCACCCAAAATCGGGCGCCAGGGCGCGGTCCACCAACTCCGACCCGTTCCAACCCCAAGAGGCCTCAACTTGGGTCCGAGTCGGGGCACGGCGGTCGGCCCTCCCCCCGATCCCGTCTCCTCCGCGGACGAACCTTCTCCCAGATGGGCCGCAACGGCTGACGCTGGGGTTGAGACCCCCGTTGGGCCGCCCGATCTGGTGTAGCCACAAGCGGGTCTCTCGAGGGTATGCCAAGCTCCCGGATAAGACTCTGGAGCTCGCCAAGGGAGCCTGCAGCGCATTGCCGGCCCGCATGGGAGAACGTCAGCCTAAAAGGGAACCCCCAGCGATACCTGATACCATGTGCCTTCAAGATCTCTAGTCCCGGTTTCATCTCCCGTCGCCGCTGGAGCGTCTGGGGGGCAACATCCGGGAATATCTGGTAGGCCTGGTTCTGAAAAGAAAGGTTAGCTGCCGCCCTGGAAGCTTCTAGGATTGCCTCCTTTGTACGATAAAACGTAGGTCTGATGACAATGTCCCTAGGGCGACCGTCCGATCTTTTAGGGCCCAAGGCCCTGTGGGCTCTGTCCAGTTCCAGGCGCTCGGCTGGCATAGTGGGGAGCAGTTCTTGAAGTAACGCTGTGACCGTAGCGGGAACATCCTCCATGGACTCTGGGAGGCCCCGGATCCGGACATTTTCTCTCCTGGATCTGTTCTCAAGGTCCTCCAGCTTTTGTTGAAGTAAGGTCACCTCTTCTCGCACTGTTGCGGCGGCCGACTCACCGGCGTCCAAGGCCGTCACTATTTCATCCACTCTTTCCTCCAACGTGTTGGTCCGGTCGCCCAGATCTCTGATGTCGCTGGCGAAGCTGGTGGAAAGCTGGGATACTGCTGCAGCCAATTCTTGTTGCAATAACAGCTTAAATTTGGCCAATAACTGCTCATCCCTGACAATAGAATCAGCTGGACCAGGGGGCCTCTGGACACTCCGCAGGTCATCCTCCTGGGCGTCCTCCACCAGGGGTTGGGAAGAAACGCTGCTGCCTGGCCTGGGGGTCACTTCAAATATCAGGGGGAATTCCCTGCTGCCAGCAAGGGACAGGGGTGAGCCACCATCCACCTCACCAGCAGAGCCCGGCGGGCTTAGATGCGGGGGCCCAGCACTTCCAGGGCTCCCCCTCTGTTGCATATCAAGCTGTGGGGGTCGGGGGTCAGCTGCAGATGGCAGAGGTTGCGGGCTGTGCTGCGGCCATGAGGGGGGAGGGGGGGGCCTCGGAGAGGCGATCTGGGACGCACCCTGGGGGTGTTGGGGCACTTGTAGGGGCACTTGCAGGGGCGGGAAGTCCATACCCGCGTCCCCCCCCCAACCCCCGCCGGTTCCCCGGGCTGTGGCGTGATCCGATGGGCCCGGTGACAGGGCCGTGTTCATCCCCTCCCCGTGCCGGGGTAAGCGCTGCGGCGGCGGGGACAGCCGCCTCCCGCTCACGTGGTCGGGGCTGCCCCCCGCTCCTACCTCCTCCTCCGGTCCCCGTACCGCTCTCCGCGGGGCTGATGCTGATGGGGCCCGATCCGGCGTGCCTGGCCGACATCCGCGCTGCAGGTCCCGGTCGGCGCTCGAGTGGTGGGCGGCCTGGGACTGCCTCCTGAGCTCCGCCATGATGTCCGGCTGGCGGGAGCATGCGGCGCTCTTCCTCTCCCCGCCCGTCCTCCTCTCTCTCGCCCGGACCCCGCTCTTGCCCATCGGCGGGCTAAGGTAAGCAGTGGGGGGTGTTTGCTGCTGGGCTGGTGCCTTTAACGCGGAACGGAGCTGTCGTGGGGTTGTCTCTGTGCCTCAAGGTGCCGAGAGCTAAGAAGAAGCAGCCATCTTCCTCAGCGTCCGGCCACGCCCCCCCAACCCTTTACATTTGAAATACCCCCCACAAATGATATTCTCTGGAAGTACACACCCCAAGCTTTCTAGGCGTACCAGGCTTGTTGATGTGCCCATAGTTTTCTGGAAGTAATCTTTGGTTGCAAAGAGTTTCCCTAAAAAAAGGATAAAAAAGCAGAATCAAAGCCACATTTTCCTAAAAAAAACTATATGCAAGCAAGAAAAAACAAGTTTAATCTGAAAAAGCAACATCCCCCGAACAGAACGATACCCAACATGCATAGCTACTGTCAAGGGAAGAGTTGCCAAACACCCCAAAGTAAAGCATGTGCGTAACAGTGATTTTACTTGAAAATTTCAGCTCTGCAGACAAAGTGCGCACCTTGCAATTTTTCAACCAAAACAACCCTTTACATTTGGAATCTCCCCCATAAATCATATATTACCTGAAAGTACACATGTTAAGCTTTCTTAGCGTACCCAACTTGTTGTAGCGGGTTCATCTTTCTGGAATTAATCCCTCAAAGAATTCTTTGGTTGCGCAGGGTTTCCCTAAAAAATGTATAAACAAGCTGAATAAAAATCACCTTTTCCTAAAATATAAATATGCAAACAAGAAAAAACAAGCTGAAAGCGCAAGGTCCCCCGAACAGAACAATACCCAACATGCATAGCTACTTTTAACCCTTTTAATTGCCAGCCTACTTGAGATTTTGTCACCCTCTGTAGACAGGTCATTTTTCCCCATTTTGCGCCATGTTTTGCGCCATTTTTGCTGGAATTTTCAGGAAAATTATATATATATTTTTGCAGCAGCAGAGTTTAGGCTTTAACATGAAATGTCTTGTTTGTAAGTTTTATTTTGTTTTTTACAATATTAAGTAAAAAAAAATAAATAAATACATTTTTGTTTAGAAAATTGACTCCTTTATTTTAAATAAAAAATGTATTTTATTAAGGAAAAGCATATTGCATGTGAAAGCCCCATTTCTTCCGATTAGAATGGTACCACATGTTTATCAGTAGCCCCCTGTACTAGTACTTTATAACATTTACAAATAAAATACAACTACCATCCACACTACAAAGGGTTAAATCGAGAAAAAAAAATGACATAGGGTCCCCCTTCCCGGGGGGGGGGGGGGGGGGGGGGGATTTTTAAGGGTTAAAAACCCTTAAAAATCCCAAAAAAATTGACATGGGGTCCCCTTACCCAAGGTAACCAGCCCGGGACCAGCTATGCAGGGCTTGTAGAAACAGGGCACAGGGGCCAACTTTTGTGGCCCCTGGCCCTGCAGGCTACAAGCCTGCATAGCCTGTGGGCTCGGGCTCTTCTCCCCCCCCCCCTGGGCTTTGGGGAGGCAGGTAATGGGAGTGCCGGGGGTTAATGGCAAGTCACCAGCTAGTCGTAGGTGACTTGCCACCCCACCCAGCCATGTGAACTGGTATAGGGGTCATGTACCCCTTACCAGTTCACAAGGGGTTAAATGTAAAAAAAAACACAGACACACACAAAGAGAATTTTTTTTTTTAATACTTACCTCCCATCCATCCTGGAGCACTGTGTCCCTCGGCGATCACTGGCTTCTGCTCACCTGCTGGAAGCCTTTTATAGCTGCTGGATGACAGAACACAAAGGGTTAATTAAAAAAAATGACATAGGGTCCCCCCTCCCGGGGGGGGGGGGCTTTTGGGGGGGGGAATTTTTAAGGGTTAAAAACTAAATCCAATTGACATGGGGTCCCCCTTACCCAAAGTAACCAGCCCGGGACCAGCTATGGGGGCTTGTAGGCACAGAGTGGGGGGGCCAGCTTTGTGGCCCCCCCACCCTGCAGCCTACGAGCCCACATAGCCTATGTGGGCCCGGGCTCTTCTGCCCCCCCCTGGGCTTTGGGGAGGCAGGTAATGGGGGTGCCGGGGGTTAATGGCAAGTCACCAGCTACAGCCTTGTGAACTGGTCATGGACCCCTTACCAGTTCTCAAGGGGTTAAATGTTAAATAAAAAAGACACAGACACATAAGTAACATTTTTTTTTTAACTTTACTCACCTCTGATCCTGTGTCCCCGGCGATCTCCGATGCAAGTCTGCTCGGGTGTTTGAAGAAGAGAGCCTGGGGAGGGGGGGGGGGGTGATCACAGACCTCTTCTTCTCCCCTGCTCTCTGCTCCAACCACCCGAGCAGACTGATTCAGAGTCTCGGTGCTTGGACTGAAGAAGCCGACTGCTGGTGACATCACAGCTAGCAGTCGCGATCCAGGAAGTGGGGGGAGAGGGCATTTTCTGCCCTCTCCTCGCCACGGAAGAGGCTGGGGGGCGATCGGAGGCCCCCCCAGTGAAGAGAAGACCCGGCGGGAGGCAGCGCGACCATAGGTAAGCAAATGTCATTTTTTTTTTTTACAGTTAGCAGCTGCTGCTGCCGAAGCGGGGGGGGGGGCTATTCCGGGGGCTCTCCTAGAGCCATCCGACCCGCCACGGGGAATCGGATGGCACCAAATTAAAGAGGAGATCCAACGAGGGTCAGGTGTGTATTTTTTATTTTTATTTTTTAACTAGCAAGGGGGAAAGTCAGGCACGTAGATTCTACGTGCTTGGCACTTAAGTGGAGTGGAAGCAAGCACGTAGAATCTACGTGCTTGGCACTGAAAGGGTTAAGGAAAAATTAGAACAAACATTTTATTGCACCTTTTTCCATGTTAAAGTTAAAAGCCTCACTGAGATTTAGACAGTAATTCACACCCAAATGCACACCCAGATTTTAACTTGCTTTACTAAATCTTTAGCATGACCCCCAATGTTGAGGAGTGTAGTCTTTGTGTACTTTTCAGTCATTTGCTCCCCATGACGTGCCTCTCAGCTTGTAACATATTTGTTATGTGTTAGTTACTGCTTCTTTATATGCTTTGCAGCATTCACTAATTAACCCATCAGCTACACTGTTCCCAGACTCATGTGTAATGGAGTTCTGATTTTGAGATCCACAGGGATGTCCATGAAATATAGTGCCATTACTAGAAACTGTGGGAAAAGAAAGACCTAATGTCTTTTAAATTAGGTTCTGGTATTTTAGTAATGTTAAGAAGAAAGAAAACCCTATAAACGTTTAATGGATTTGTGTCATCTTATATAGATAACCAAATAATAAAATGCAATGGGGTCATAGTAAGAAAGAATTAGCCAATATGCAAACAAATATTTTGACAAGAAAGATGCATGATGTTCATGACTTTTGTTGCTACTTGTCGTCAATTACTGACTTTCAAAAATCCCTTTTTAAATATTTTTTTTAATTATATGATGCACCATTTGTGTAGAACCATCACTTGATTAAAGATTTCATTCCCAACTTGGACTCGTTAGACTTATCCAAACAGAATGGGAAAAAAAATACTTTGATATGTGAACATCAAAAGGCTTTAGGGATATATAGCACCCGGTTTCTGATGGTTCTCTAGAAGCTCACCCTATATTGATGTGACAGGTTGATAGGTATAATAACTACACTTAAGAGACATCAGAAACCACTCAGTATAGTAGGCACAGAGGAGGAAGTTGGTTAATCAGTTTACATAGTTAGTCCCCATCGATTACAATGGAGTGTTGGAAGTAGTTGTAGTGATAGAATTAATTCGGTAGATGGCAGTATAGAGAATAGGAACCTATAGACATCTATTAAAAGTAGGTAAAAGGTTACTCTGTTTTCTAGGGAAAGCCTGGAAAACATGAAACCAGCCAGAACCAGACTGAGCTAACATTTAGTACATTCACTGCCATGGAACACATAGGTACCCAATGTGAGCCGCATGTTTGGGAGTGGTCATGGGAGGTTGTGAGGTAGCAGTAGATGTAATGCTTAGTATTTAAGGAGACTCCTGCACTATAGTGTGTTTCTACAATCTTAATCCATCAGAGGGGAAATGTTTTTCAATGTTAGATAGTAATCAGGAAAATTGTCGAAAGGAAGCCAGCTCAAAGGAGAGAGATGGGAGCATCATGTGGCAGTATAGAGGAAAGGCCTGGGATAAAGCGCTGAATACATCACTTAAGGGAGTAAGTCCAGCAGCGTCCAATTCCTCTAAATTGGAGCTGAAGTGCTTGGAAGCTGTGAGTAAAGTCATGTCACAATATGACCTGCTGAAGTGTGTAACATCTGATGAAGTGTATGTTGAATCCTGAGAAAAAAGACTGCCTTTTGTATTACCACTCAACTGAGTCATCTCTGGAAGATCATCTAAAGATTAAGTGCACCAAAGTATTCACTGGTTACCCTAGGTCCAAAGAAACAACCCTCCCTCCACTCCTCACACCTGCCAATGGTCCTGCGGAAGGACCTAACACTGATGCAGTGTGATTGCAGAGAACTTTCAGAAACAGGCGGCAGTTGGGCAGTTGGAGGTAAAAGTGACTGCACAATTGGACTCAACACTATTCCTGACCAGTCACTGGGCCCCCTCCACTTTTACTCAGCTTAATTCTGCTCTTAACAGATTTATGTCAGGGACAACCCTATTAAATGGAAACTGACATACTGTCAGGGCTGGATTAAGTGTGGTGGAGGCCCCTGGGCACAAAAATTGGTGGAGGCCCCAGATACAGTATTTTTTTCCTTTAAAATAATAGTCCAAGCCAAGCAACTGATTGGTGGTTGTCTGGCAACCGCCTACTTACTGGAACGTCAGATCAAGTCCCTTGTGCACCCTTGTGCGGGTGTGTGCTGCTCGGGAACTCCTGCTTTGCTACTCTGGCCGGGGGGTAGTGTATTTGCCCACCACCTGCCCTCTCATTTTCTCTATGGCCGTCCAGGTGGCGACCTACTGTCCTGCTGGCCCATGGTGACCCTGTTGAACATCAGGGCAGTTGGTACAACCCATTACAGGCATTCTGGGATTGCTCTCCTTTTCCTGACCCCAGCTCTACTCTGTCTGTGCAAAGCACAGCTATAACCCACCCTCCCCTGCACTTGCCCCTCTCCTCAGTATCTGAGGCAAGATGGCCACGCCCTAGAGTCTGGAAGATCCTGGAGTCCTGAATCCTGTTGCAGCCCAGTGGTGTATAAAAACTTAAAATATATTAATTTTAAATGCTGTGAAGTTTTTTGACAGTTTAGGCTTTTCATTAAATGATGCGGATGGTCTGGTTTAAAGAGGAACTTCGAAGGCCCTGGAGTCTAAAAAACCTGTCCTTGGGGCTTACTGAATTGGGATGACCCACAGCGTGAGACCCCCCAGATGCCTAGATCCCCTCACCTTCCCCCAAGGCCTTGCCGTGTCTCTGTGCTGTGGCCGCATCCCCACTCAACTCTAGCCGTGCACATGTCCGCTTCCAGCCTTTCTGAATTGGCGGCTTTGGCACGCCATGGCTGCAAGATGAGTGGGGGATGTGGCTGCCGGGAGAAGAAGGAAGGTGAGTGAATGGAGTGACCTGGGGGGATACACACAGTGGGGCATCACAATTTGGGTTTCCACCGAAGGAAGGAACAAAACACAGAAGGTGAAATTCGTGTGTGTGTGTGTGTGTGTGTGTGTGTGTGTGTGTGTGTGTGTGTGTGTTCCTCTATAATGTCAGCTTCATTTGCGATCCTCTGTATGTTCCTTATAATATTAGCACTTTAGAGACACATTTCAGGCAGTTTCCTTGTTTATTATCTGCACAGATTATTTGTCACATGTGTATGTTTATATACTGTGTTCACACTGACAGTGGATACATTCTGCAACATTGATGCATTTTGATGTAGATAAATGTGCTTGAGTGCAATGCCCTAACCAATGTTAACCTTTTATTATGTGTATGGTAAAGGTGATGATAATGTATTCATTATTAAAATAATGAATAATTATTAAAATAAATGTATTTTGTGTGAATCAGGAGCAATCTGTTTTTGGCTATAATATAATTAAATAGTCGCCCTATGAGTGAATGAGAAAAAAAACATTTAGCATTCGCACCATAAGATGATCTAACATTCATCAAGAAAAGTGTGTCTTATAGCGCGGAAAATACAGTAGCTATATTTTGCAGCTGCCATGAGGCCTGTTTTATTTAGCTACTAATTTAATAAAATTATGAATTTGATCTTTCAGGTGGTATTTCGGTCAATCGTTATAAGTCCCATAGTTGGTGGGTTATTGGCAAACTATGAGGACCTTCATGAATCTGGGTGCCCCACACTCTATTCAGAATGACAACTGATAACAACTGATATGCCAATCATATGAATTCTAAAGATATAACCTTGGTACTGGGAGTGATAAACCCAAAGTGGTAGAGTTAGGCAAAAGACAGAAGTGGCAATACAGCCTTTAGCTATTAT
Source organism: Gastrophryne carolinensis (assembly GCA_027917425.1). Classification (NCBI taxonomy): domain Eukaryota; kingdom Metazoa; phylum Chordata; class Amphibia; order Anura; family Microhylidae; genus Gastrophryne; species Gastrophryne carolinensis. The sequence continues at coordinate 553,257,458 of CM051235.1, forward strand.
TGACTGGGTCTGCGCTCCATCGCTACATGTGATCACAGAGGGCAAATGGGATTTGCACATACCACCTATCCTGTGAAACCTGTTTGTTGGTGTCAAAGTGGGGTTGGGAAAGACGCCAGTAGCAATGAAACAGGAGAGCGTAGGTATTTTGTCTGTTATTTTAGAGATAAGGTTCAAACAGAATTCCTCTTTAAATCTGTACCACCAAATTGAGGCAAAGGGCTCCTAGATTGCACCTATATTGTCTGTTGAGTGTACCTTCTATTTAATGAATGAAAAAAAACTTGTTTGTTTGGCTGTACAAAATGTTCTTGAAATCCATTTCTTTGTATAGCCACGTTTTTTAAAACGCTCCATTAAGTGCTGTAGAAAGCAGCTATTATCTGGACAAATTCTTCTGCTATAGAACTGTCTTGCTAGACTACTCAAATATAAGGAATGTATGCAGAAACTGCTGCCTTTCCATAAAAACGACAATAACCATCTATTTTAGTGAGTTATAATGAGTGATTGTGGAGCTAGTACTATTACTGCTGTATTCTTTTTCTAATTTTAGAATGAGTGTTCTGGTAAGTCTTACATTTTGAAAATTCTATTCTATTATTTTAGCAGTCTCTTAATATAGACTTCAATATTGTTAATATTTATTGCTGAACATTGGAATTATGTTTATTACAGATTAGGGCATGAGTCACTTTAATAACTATATAAAGTACGAGATAAGTGTCACAGATTTCTCAGCATACAAATCCCTGATTATAGAATGACCAGTAATTGAGAGCTGCGAGACAGAGGCGGATATGCGGCAAACCGTGTTTAATGGTGATAAACAGTAACAAGTATACATAGCACACAACAACCAGGCTGCTGTACAGATATACAAGTGAACATAGTAACATACACGTGCTGAAGTAGCTGTACAGAATTACAGGTGAACACTGCGTGCTACGGCTGCTGTACAGAAATACAGGTGAACCTGGAAAACTTACGCATACTTAGGCTGCTGTACACATACAGGTGGACTCTGCAAACATACATGCATAGGGATCCAGTTCAAGTCCAAAGTCCAAAAGCTGATAACAAGGTTGTGGCAAGGAAAGCAGATCACAAGGCTGTGGCAGGGGTCCTGGGTTCTGGGTTCAAGGTCTGGGTCTGGGTACAGGAAGACAATGCAATGCTGATCCCCCAGCTGCTGGGGTGGATCAGCTTATAAAGGAAAGGAATGACACAGGTGCTGGCTAATTACCAGCACCTCTGCAGGAGAGGGCCACCTGCTGGTGGAGCAGCATATGGCAAGGGAGAACCCAGGAAAGGGAGCCAGCCGAAGACAGGACAGAGCACATGCACGCTCCTATGTTGTGGAGGAACTCTAGACCTGACAGTAAGATACAGTACTGTATATCTATTTGTTTGGTTGTGTTAACTGTGTATTAGAGATTATGTCTAGTGGGCACAGCTGATCTGATGTCTAAAGAACAAATGTCAACAAAAGTGGACTTTCCTTTAACCATTTACCTGCCAGCCTACATAGAGATGTTGTCACCTTCTATTGATAGACCATTTTTCACTATGTTGCGCTATACATGTATAACTGTAATTTTTGAAGGAATGTTAAGGCATTTCCCAGGAAAAATATATTTTTTTAAGCAAGGTTTGGGCTTTGAAATGTCTTGTTTGTAATATTTTCAGTGATTTTTAAAAAAAATTTTTTAAAATAAAAATATTTTATAAATATATTATTCTTATATTTTAAATAATATATTTTTACATATATATATTACGATATATTATAGTATCTATTACTATATTCTTAACTATATACATATTAGACTTGATTCAGAGAGACTTTAAAAAGCATTCGTTTTCGTGCCGCACTTGGTATTATTTTCGAACGTTCCCGCTCCCGTATGAATGTGCGAGCGATTCTATGCATTCATTTGTTTCCTTCTGTAAAGTGCCCGTCCATTCGTATGCTCGAGTACGAGTTTGAGTATGTCATTTCCCCTCGTGACTTTTCTGATTCCTTTTCTCTGGTTGCAACGGCAGCATTCGTTTATAACCATTTCCCATCATCTACCTCAATGAATCCATTACATTTCCCGATCAATTGTAATTGTATATTACCTAGAATAATCGTCCCAACGAAAATATTTACGATCCTGCGCCTGCGCACTACAAACTTAACTCGTTAAACTGTTCGCCCACAAATGTGTCCCCATATATTACACTAACAAGCTCCCCCCAACCACTTCACGCTACTCTAACACTTACATTTAGGACCCTAAAACTTACCCAAACCACTTCCCGGTTAGTTTCTTCTTCATTTTCAGGACCCTAAAACTTACCCAAACCACTTCACGGACATCTGAATCTTGATTTCTAAATATGTCATTGACCTTTTGTTTTGTGTAAATGTATTTGTGCAAATAAATGTCACACCATTTTTTTTTTTTTTATCATTTTTATAATCTTGAACTGCCATTTTTGGGTGGCATTTTTACAAATAATTCTTAAACTTTTAAATGTTTTGTTAACATTTATAAAAACTAGATACAAATAAAAAATGTAAAAAACTATTTACAAATTAACATTTTTAAAAACTATATACAAATGTAAATATTGGGAAACTATATACAAAGATACAGGGCCAGGACCCAGGACACTACTCTTCTTCTTCTGTTGTCCCCAACGTGTCACGCATCGCCTGCAGATCGGCCACCAACTCAAGGACCCTCCGATTCATGTCCGCCAGTCTTTGTCGTATGGTTCCTGGAACAAATTTCGATTAAAATATTATTTTGAGAACAATACATGTTTTTCACCTGTGGATTTAATGTATTTTAGTTAACAAATTAACTAAAAGCCACATATGTCATTCTTGCAAGTCATTAAGCTAAGGAAGTAGCCACAGGTCAGTCTGGCAAGTCATTAAGCTAAGGAAGTGGCCACAGGTCAGTCTGGCAAGTCATTAAGCTAAGGAAGTGGTCACAGGTCAGTCTTATATTGCCATTGACTAGGGCATGATGTATTTGTGTGTTCATGTGAAGTAACACATAAATGGCAATAATGGCATGACTACTTAATTGGTTGGTGGCCAAGAGATGGCTCGTTGGGGACAACACAATGTCCTGGGTCCTGGCTCTGCTGTGAAGAAGTGCCTGTAGAAACATGGGAAATATGGTCATTTTTAATGTCTGATTCAGCAGTCCTCAAATGTTTTTAGCAAAGTCTGGGTCACATCACTCACCTTCTCCAGGTTCTTCTTGGAGCATATCTGCTGCCTCCTCACCCACTACCTCACCTGCACCCGAAGCATCTAAAAATACAGATTCAAGGAATCAGTTTTGTGATATCAGGAGATAGCATATATATGTGTGTGCGTATACATGAAGAGTGACATACCAGAGGCTCCCGCATGCGTGGCGGGCTACGACTGCCTGCCCACGCCGTGCCGCCCCTCCTCTGTGGTAAGGTCCAGGGGCTGGTCGGAGGACCCAACAGAGGAGGGGTAGGACCCTCGCCCTGGAGATCCACCACCTTCACTTCCAGCTGCAGAATCATGCAGCACTGGTCGGCCTGTGCGCCTCCGGGTGCGGCGAATGCGGTAATCCATTTCCAACACTACCAAAGAAAAGGCATTATAACTAAAGGCCTACCTTCTGTCTTAGTTAGATCTAGCATGCAATCGCTATGTACTTACTTGGGAAATGGATTCCGAAAGACCTCCACACCCGGGGCATGTGCAGTCGTTTCAGGTCCGACCAATGCTGCATGATCTGCGTGTGGGTGAAGGTGGTGTTGGTCTGATGTTGGATTTCAGAGATGATCTCCAGGGCGACGTTGCGCTTTTCAAATGAGTTGGGCAGGTAGTCGTACCTGCGCTCCAGCATGGTCTACAAAACAGAAAGCAAACATAGCATTTACTTCTAAAGACATATCAATATGTGGCAACAATACATTATTTTAGGAAATGCCATTAACACACACACATTTCTAGGCTAAGGCAATTTGACAATCTGGGCCAAATGTTGTTTGGCACGTGTGTGCCGCGCCTTTGGTTGTGCATGTATTTTCACACATGTTGAACTTAAGCCATTTCTTCCTGCGCTTCTTTAACATGTAGAGCAGCATTTACTATTCCAAAAAAAGCCCTTAAAAGACACTTACGAGCATGATGATCTCTTCTTGTTGGCGGGTGAAGATAGTGGGCGCCATCTTTATTCTTCTTCTCGGCAGCAGATAAGTAATGCCCCAGCAGTTTCCGGGTTCCGCACGGCCGTGCGAACGTACGTGTAAGCGTATGCATCACACGCCGGCTAGCTTATTTAAAGGTCCCTGGACACACAGCTCATTCTCTTTGAGAGTCCCATGAAAATGGCCCCAAAAAATAGCTACAAAAACTGGAAAGGAGACAACGGGGAAGAAGGCAGACAAGCAGCAGGAGCATGCAGGAGGGCCCTAAACCAGGTCGCAACAGCCCAAAGCTAGGTTACGGGCTACTACAAAGGCTCCAAACAAGCCTATGACCAGCTATGGCCAAAAAAAAGGAGGCGTCAGCAGCCAAAGCAAAAGACCCAGGCCCCAAAGCCTACTACCTCTGCTGCTAAAAAAAGGGGTAAGAGGTTACCAAGCCCCACACCACCCTGCCCCACATCCCCCCCCAAGAGGCCGCAGCAGGGACTGCAGCCCCCCCAAACGGCGAAGCAGGGCACGCAGCCCCCCAAGAGGCCGAACCAGGCCCCGCAGCCCCCCAAGAGACCGCAGCAGGGCACGCAGCCCCCCAAACGGCGAAGCAGGGCACGCAGCCCCCAAGAGGCCGAACCAGGTCCCGCAGCCTCCCAAAGAGACCGCAGCAGGGCACGCAGCCAACAAAGAGGCCGCAGCAGGGACCGCAGCCCCCCCAAACGGCGAAGAAGGTCCTGCAGCCCCCACAAACAGCGAAGCAGGTGCCGCAGCCCCCACAAACGCCGAAGCAGGTCCCGCAGCCCCCACAAATGCCGAAGCAGGTCCCGCAGCCCCCACAAATTTGGGCCATCAACATCCCCACCCACAGGGGGCAAAAAACACCAGCAGAAGAGGCCCGGCCTTGGTCCGCCCTACTACCTCCAAGGGCAGCACAAGTTCATCCTCTGAAAGACCCTCTCCTGCACGCCCACATTCACCACCGGCACAGGTGGGAAGGAAAGGTACCTATGCCACATCCCCACCTGGAACTTCTGTGGGCAGCCAGGCCAGAACACCCAGTCCCTTGCCCAGTCCAGTCCAATCAGCATGCAGCCACTAGTCCCTGCATTCTCCCACACAGACCCAGGCCAGAATATCACCACATTTGTCTAGAATCACGGAGGAGCCACAACCACAAACAACAGGGTGCACATTGCGCAGAGGGCAGTTGAGTGGCCGTTTTGGTGACGCCCAAATTATGGCCTTGGCTAGTGGCCTTACCTTAGTTTATGATGAGCTATATGGGCACAAATCTAAAAACACCACCAAGCAGCTGTCACGCTCCGGGCACTACAGCAATCCACTTAGATAACTCCAGCCCTCTCAGTAAGACCTCAACCCCCAATCTCCGCAGCCAGCTTCACCTTTAGGAACCCCCGCTTGCCGGGACGCAGAGCACGCCTGCCCGGGATCGGTTGCCCCCAGGACTTCAATGGCTCAAAGATTGGAGTCTTACTGTTCAGAGGCCTGGAGAACCCGCGGCTGGAAGTGGTGCCGAGCAGCCCAATCGCTGAGCGTATAACGGAAGTCCAACAGGCTAGGGGTCAGCAACAGAAGTTCCGAGATGGCAGCGGTACAAAGGATTGGACAAGACGTGGTCGAGGATCAAGCAGAGGTCGGCAACAGGAGATCAGATCGGGGGTGGTCAAAACACAGGCGAAGGTCGGCAACAGGAGATCAGATCGGGGGTGGTCAAAATACAGGCGAAGGTCGGCAACAGGAGATCAGAAATATACTTTAGAGACAAGCTACTAAACAGGGTACAAGGCACTATCACAGGCAATGGGCAATTGAAGGGGAATCAGCTTTATAGGGACAGGCAAGACTGGGACAGGATGATGATTGGTGCAACTGTGAGAACAAAACTGGTTGGTGTTTAACTTCAGAGGGCGTGAGTACCAATATCTCCAAGTGGGCTATTGGCCCACTCTGGGAACCCTGGGCTGATTGGCCCCTTTAATTTTTCCTCCGGCGGGCGTGCAGGAAGCAGCGCCGCCGGAGGGTATGAGAGACCTGTGCTCGCGCCCGCGCGCGAGCACGTACAGCAGAGCCGGGGTCTCGAGCAGGGGGCGTGGCCGAGCGGCGCGCCGCCCGAACAGACGCCGCCGGAGCCGCTGCCCGGCCGAGACGCATGCCGGAAGCAGCGCGGCCAGCTGCCCGGGGACGGCGCGGGAGCAAGGACGAGGTGAGTGGATTCCTGACAGCAGCGCAGAGCAAACATCTTGACCGACCTAACCAGATAAGTCAATGCAGTGGGGGAAGAGTTAAAAGATGTTGAAGAGATTCAGCTGAAGATATCGGACCTCAAATATGCTGCACGGAAGAAAGAAAATAAAAGGCGTTATTACAGGTAAATATGTTTGATTTATGATTGTACTTAGTCTGGTATTGCCCACATTGGTCTTAATTAGCCTAACTATGTTTTTCAGCTTGCAAACTGGAGGAGGATATCCGTCAAAATTGAATTTTACACCGGCTGAGGAGATGGTGCTGGGCCTGCTTCATCCTGTCTCGGTCGAGGGACACGCGGCCCTAAGGGACACAGACTCCCCGACCCGTCCTGCAGGTGACCAAGCTTTATGTGAAATTCTCAATTTGTGACCATGCACAATTAGTCACTAACACATATGTTAAGCCATGCCCCTAGGGTGTGCCTTGTAGTGGATTTCAGTCTTGGACCAGGGTGTGGCATGTGTGTGGCCAGTTAGATTCTGTGACAGACGCTCTGCCTTTTGGATGTCATCACTATTCAATTGCCCACCGGGTCATTCACTGGCCTTTTCTTAATTAGGTTCCAGACAATGTCATTGTAGTTTGGATTGTATTACAGACTGCCATTGTGTTGATTGATTACGTCACAGACAATGGCATTGTTCTGATTGATTGTGTTACAGACATCTATTGTGTTGCTGATTGCGTCACCGGCAGAGTTGAGGGATTGTGTGCCCTGCTGCTATTGGTCGGTGTGTGTGTCATGCAGTTCTCCATCCAGTCCACCTTGCATGGAGACTTGTGTATATAAGGCCTAGAGTGGCACTAATAAACACACTTCACCTTCACCCTCAATACTGAGTTCTGTCTCTTATTGGGGGAAACGCTATATTACAATTCACTAGCCCTTGTAAGGGCTGTTCCTGTTTCCTCACGGACGACTCTGGAATTCCAGCAGCACCTCTTACGATTGGGAAAAGGACGTCTCGGGCGGTGAAGCCCTCCGGCGATAAGGGTTATCGCTACAGATTCATATTTGTTGGGCCCATACATGACGTTAATGAGCAGTTAACCCTAGTAACCAAGATTTCAGATAAGCCTTAAACTGCCAGTTATGTCTTTACACTCCATCACAGCCCAAACTTCAATCTTGATCTGTTGTCTACTTGTGTGTGAGCTGTGGTTGGGTCCAAAGCACCAAACATGCTTCTTAACCAGTTTGACTAGATACAATGCTAGTCAGCCTCAAATGCTGGTAACTGCTAGTTGCACGCTGAGTGTGTACACTTAATGGCCTATAAGGGATGTTGGCAGCCACAGAACAAGCAGAACTTGAATGCTTGCGATAGTTCAGGGGACCAATGTGGAAGTAGTTAGGAAATTATCCATTTAACAGATAATGGAATGGGAAAGGTCAAGTGTCACCGTTGGTGTAGTGCCCATTACAGCTTTGCCCCGTGAAATAAATAAACAAATGTATTTTTAAGCAGCAACAATGCATAGTTGTGTGGTTACCTAGTTTCTTTGCTTCTCATGCAGCCCAGCCTCATCCCTCCGCTACTGTGGAATCCTCTGCCAGTTTTGACATGCTGTCAACTTCCGTGCAGCCTAGGAGGCAGGATCCGATATTTTCGGTAAGTTGATTCCCCAAATGTAGGTTATCCATGTGACTTTGCATGTTACTACTAACATATTGACATATGTAGTGCAAAAGCTAAACAAAATGTTTTACATGTCCCTACAGACCCACACACTCATGGAGGAAATCCAGGAGCTGGAGGAGGATGGATCCTTGATGGGCCCTTCTGAAGATCTCCCCCTGGGACCGTAACAAACGCAAAGGGGGTGGAGTCTGCTTAATTGTAAAATCCTCTCTACAGCCTGCTCTGCGGGAGGATATATGTGAGGGGAATGACCATGTGGAGTCTGTATGGGTAGAAATACATGGAGGGAGAAACAAAAATAAAATACAGATGGGGGTTTGCTATAAACCTCCAGATATATCCGAATCCATAGAAAATATGATGCTAAGGCAAATAGATATAGCCGCTAAAATAAATGAGGTAGTGATTATGGGGGACTTTAACTACCCAGATATAGACTGGGATGCTGAAACATGTGTTTCGCAGAAAAGTAATAGTTTTTTAACTAAAACAAAAGATGGCTACCTTTCCCAACAAGTACAAGCTCCAACAAGGGGGAAAGCCATATTGGACCTAATACTAACCAATGTACCAGACAAAGTAATAAAGGTACAGGTTGGGGGACACCTTGGAAGCAGTGATCATAATATCATTAATTTCCAATTAGCAGTCACTAGGGTGCCTTATCAAGGAGTCACAAAAACGCGGGACTTCAAAAAGGCAAAGTTTGACCAACTTAGAGATGCCCTACACTGCATTGACTGGGAAAATGTCCTTAAAAACAAAAGCATGGACGCTAAATGGGATACTTTCAAAGGAATACTTAATTTTCAGTGTGACAGATATATATCTTACAGGAATAAAACTATTAGACACACATGTAAACCGATGTGGCTAAATAAAAAGGTTAAGGGGGCAATAAACAACAAAAAAAAGGCATTTAAACGTTTAAAGCAGGAAGGGACAGCGAAAGAAGAAAATAAACAATGTAAACAACAGATAAGGGCAGCTAAGCTGGAGACAGAAAGACTGGTCGCGAAAGAGAGTAAAACTAACCCCAAATTATTCTTTAGCTACATAAACCGTAAAAGGTACAAACCTGAGGGTGTGGGCCCCCTGAAAAGCAAGGAGGGGGCCCCTATAGAGGGAAATGAGGAGAAAGCTAATTTGCTTAACAACTTCTTTGCTTCTATATTCACAAAAGAATTTGACATGCCGAGTGAAATGCAGGGGAATAACCGAAACCCTCCATTAAATGTCACTGGTCTAACCAAGGAAGAAGTCCGGCACCGTCTCAAGCAGATGAAAATCGATAAATCACCGGGACCAGATGACATACATCCTCGTGTTTTAAGGGAGTTATGTACAGTAATAGACAAGCCGTTATTTCTAATATTTGTGGATTCCATAACTACAGGGTTTGTTCCGATGGATTGGCGCTTGGCAAATGTGGTGCCAATATTCAAAAAGGGATCTAGGGGGGAACCTGGGAACTACAGACCGGTAAGCTTAACATCTGTGGTGGGCAAGCTGTTTGAAGGTTTCTTAAGGGATACTATCCTGGAGCACCTTGGGGAAAATGACCTTATTACTCCATATCAGCATGGATTTATGAGGAATCGCTCCTGCCAGACAAACCTGATCAGCTTTTATGAGGAGGTAAGTTCAAGATTGGATCAGGGGGAGTCATTGGATATCATATATCTTGACTTTTCTAAAGCATTTGATACTGTGCCACATAAAAGGCTGGTACAAAAGATGAGAATGCTTGGACTGGGGGAAAACGTGTGCAGATGGGTGGGAAATTGGCTTAATGATCGGAAGCAGAGGGTGGTTATCAATGGTACACACTCAGATTGGGTCACTGTTACTAGTGGAGTACCACAAGGGTCAGTTCTGGGACCAATTCTCTTCAATATATATATAAATGACATTGGGTATGGATTAAACAGTAAAGTCTCAATCTTTGCAGATGATACTAAGCTGAGTAAAGTAATTAAAACAAAGGAGGACAACAGGCAACTACAAACAGATTTAGATAAACTGGAAGCATGGGCAGTTAAATGGCAAATTAAGTTTAACACAGATAAATGTAAGGTTATGCACATGGGAAGGAGAAATCTGTGTCATGATTACACACTAAATAAAGAAACACTTGGTAAAACAACAATGGAAAAGGACCTAGGGGTTTTAGTTGACAATAAGCTCAACTGTAGTAATCAATGGCAGGCAGCTGCTGCCAAGGCAAATAGGATCATGGGGTGCATCAGGAGGGGCATAGGTGCTCATGACCAGAACATCATTTTACCCCTGTACAAGTCACTGGTCAGACCCCATATGGAATACTGTGTACAGTTCTGGGCACCTGTGCTTAAAAAGGACATATCAGAACTGGAGCGCGTTCAAAGAAGGGCAACAAAGTTAATAAAAGGAGTGCGGGGGCTAGAGTACCCGGAAAGATTGTCCAAGTTAGGCTTATTTAGTCTAGAAAAAAGACGATTGAGGGGTGATCTAATAACTATGTATAAATATATTCTGGGTCAATACAAGGATCTGTCCCACAATCTATTTATACCCCGGAGTGTAACCATAACCCGGGGGCATCCACTAAGGTTAGAGGAAAGGTGCTTTCTCCACCGACATAGGAGGGGATTCTTCTCTGTAAGAGCAGTGAGACTATGGAACTCGCTGCCAGAGGAGGTAGTAATGAGGGATACATTAAAAATGTTCAAAAGTGGCCTTGATGCCTTCCTGGCATGTAATAACATTTCCGGCTATGGCTACTAGACCACTGGAAGGAGTTAAACAGGCTGAACTGGATGGACTAAAGTCTTTATTCAGCCTTACATACTATGTTACTATGTTACTATGACAGAATCTACAACTGTCCCAAAATGTTTTTCCCCAAACTCCGCAGCAGCAGAGTGAAGCTGGCTGCATGCTGCCTGCACATCGTGGGCAGCATGCAGAGACTGACCCTCAAGTCCCCAGTGTTCTCTCTGCTGCTGAGGATTTGGGAAGCATGCCTGTGGCTGTTGAGGGCCCTAGACCAACATCATCGGCACACACCAGAACCCGGGGAATTGGGAGGCGTACTCAGCGACGTCGCACCTTTTCCCAGGGGAGGGGCATGCCGATTTTGGACGCATGGCACCACAAGAGGGTTACCTTTCAACAACACAATCAAAGGAACAGAGAGGCACTGCATGGCCGGATTGACAACCTCAATAGTACCTTACAGGCTGTGCTGACCGAATTTAGGACCCTCAACAGCCACCTGGAGAATGCAAACAATGATAACCGTGCCTACAGGGCTGAAATGATAACTATACAGAGAAACATTTTGGCACAGTTGCAGATTCAGAATGCCACACAGGCTCAGGTTAGGTCCAACCAGCAAGGGCCACAACCTGGGTTCTATGGGCATACTCCATATTAAGGTTGAAACTCCCTGAATCTGTTCTACATCTTTGCTCAAAATCCCCACTGTATTGACTTGTCTGGTGAGGCTAACTAAGATACCCTTTGTATCTGCCTTTGGTTGTCTGGTTTGGATTAGCGCACATATAGCTCATTAGAGTGCTGAGGTAGGCCACTAGCCAATGCCATAGCTCAATGCTCACTGAACGTGTCACTCAAGCTTTTGGCCTTACGCCTTGTGCGTCCTTAGATTGGTTGTGGCTCCTCCTGTTTCTAGACATTATTGTGTGACATTCTGCCCTGCAAACCTAATCCCTTTACTCCTGGCTAACATTTCACTGGACTGGGCTTGGGACTGGGTGTTCTGGTTTGGCTGTGCCCTGAGCTCCAGGTGTAGATGTGGCCTAGGTATGTCTGCTTTACACCTGTGCCTGTGGCAAATGTGGCAAAGCAGGAGAGGGTGTGTTGTGATTTATTACCTTGGAAATATTTTTTGTGAGCATTTTTTTAATTGTTTGTCTATGATCTATTTCGATGTGTAATTGACATTAATGTCGGGCAGGAGGAAGTTCCTTCTAAACTCATGCCTGTGTGCAATAGGAATGTGGCATTTTTGGTTTGTTTGTACATATGTTTGTAACCAAAATTGGAGTGAGCAGCAACTCCAAGTTTGTGATGTTACTGCTGGAAATTAAAAAGTTAAACACACCTGTGGCTCAGTAATTTTGTTTCTTCCTTTTTTGGTGTCCCAAAGAATAATTAACTTGTACATTCACACAGTTCACACATACTAAAAATAGAGGCGTTAAGCATTATGGCTGTGGTGAGTAATTACTTCATTACTTAAGGTAAAAATGTGAACAAAAATAAACAAAGGTACAACAAAATACACAAAGGTTACCAAAACACAAACAACAACACAATTTTAACAAAAGGAAAATCAAGGGAAAATTATGAAAAATGCGTGGAAATCAAATTAGAACGAACAGTTTGTCCGGACACACTGTGTGTGCCCACAAATGCTTCATCCTGGTCTTCGCTGGGTGGAGAAGGAGCCAAATCGACATACTGGGGGACCCGTTCTAAAATGGCAAAATTGTGCAGAACCGCACAGGCCATTATAATGTCGATGACGTTTTTAGGACCATATTGCAGGGCGCCCCCGGTATGATCCAAACACCGAACGAAACCTTGTCTTCAAAAGACCAAAGGACCTCTCCACCACAGCTCTGGTCTTGCGGTGCGCACGGTTGTACGCATCCTGGGACGCATCCTGGGGCCGGAGTACAGGCGTCAAGAGCCACGGCAGCAGCGGGTATCCGGAATCACCTTCACCAAAACAAAAAAACAGCAGTTAAAGGCAATAAACGCACCAGCAACATCAATATAAGCCTATTTGTCAATTGTGTGATCAATATGAGCAGACATTTGCCACTGTCCCCGTCGAAAAATAAACATATGTCATAGATGTTTGAAATAGTTCCCCACACAAATATTGAGGATGATGGCCAATCAGACATAAGGATCCCAGCTCTTGGTTTACAAGTGTGCTGGGCAAGATGCTTTTAGGATTGACGTTTGGGTGACCCCTTATATGCTTTGTCTGAGGCCAAAACAGCAGAAACCCGCCACATGCACTTTATCCCGCTCTCCTCTCCTCTGGAAGTGAAATCCATGTAAGCAAAGATGGGGCAGACACTATGATAAAGTTAAGTGCACTATTCCAGACGAGGGTGGGGGAAGAGAGATTCATAAACAGTACAAACTGACAAGTTTTAATTTTGCTAATGCAGGACAAACTTGGCCCAACGCTTGTTTGTTTCCTAACTAAAATTCAAGTGTGTTTTCACATGGCAAGAAGGTTGTGGAAGTGATAATTTTTACAGACATAACATAACATCAAAATGCAAATTCAACCCAAACATCCCAAAAAAAAACAATGTTGTTTCAGTTAACTTACCAAGGAGCCATGCCCCGGAAAATTCCCCAGACTCAAACCGACGGTACAATCCAGATCGTCTAAGGATGTACGCATCATGTGATGAGCCTGGGTAGCTGGCGAAGACGCTAAGGAACCGCATGTCCGGGACCACCACTGCCTGAACATTCATTGAGTGGCCCATTTTTCGGTTCCTGTTGAAAAAACAAAACAACAAAATTAAGGCTTTGTCTAAAAGGTAAACACACATTTCTAACACGAGGGATCAATTAATCTTATGTTCACAATACAATGAGTGAAAATTGTGTATGAGGGAGCATTACAAGGATGGATGTTTACAATGAGGGAACTAAGCAAGGAGGGATCAGTACAAGGAGGGAGCAATACAAGGAGGGATCATTTCAACGAGGGATCCTTACAAGGAGGGATCAATACAAGGAGGGATCAATGCAAGGGGGGGTCATTGCAAGGGGGGGTCATTGCAAGGGGGGGTCATTGCAAGGGGGGTCATTTAAAGGAGGGATCTCTAAAGGGAGGGTTCATTGCAAGGAGGGATCTCTAAAAGGAGGGATCAGTGCAAGGAGGGATCATTACAATGAGGGATCAATACAAGGAGGGATCTATAAAAGGAGTGATTATTACAAGGTGGGATCAATACAAGGAGGGAGCATTACAATGAGGAAACAATACAAGTAGGGATAGTAACAAGGAGGGAACAATACAAGGAGGGATAGAAACAAGGAGGGATCTTTACAATGAGGGATTTCTGCATGGAGGGATCATTACAAGGAGGGATCATTACAAGGAGGGATTTTTGGAACTTTATCAACAAAATTAAAAAAAACCTGTAGATGTACTCGTCGGCAGCCGGAGGCACCAGGGCGACGTGGGTACAGTCAATGGCAACCATGACGTTAGGCATGTCGGCGATATTATAAAATCCAAGCTTAAGGACGTTTCTGGCTACCATATCATTGGGGAAACAAATATATTTGTTGGTTAGGGTAGCCATGCCTTCCAAAAACTGGGATAGTGCGTGGCTCAGCGTAGGCTGTGACATCCCCACGGCACCCAGCCTCTGGAACGAGCCGTTCGCCAAAAATTGCAGGCAGCCAAGCATCTTGGTCATACCTGAAATTGCTTGCCCCTTCCTTGTGGTGCGGGCTAACTATGGCCGCAGCTCACTATACAATTTATGGAGGGAAGCGCGATTAAGCCTGGTCAGCTTGAACGTCGCCGCCGGTGCAATCTGGCCTCTGACCTCAGGATCACATCAATGCCAAACCGAAGAAGAGCTTGATGCTCTTCAAAGTCACTCTCCATCACGCTTGGCAGCCTAGTCCCGAGGTCAAAAAGGTGCCGTAAGGCGATCGAAAAGGAAACAATTATATGGGCTTCCGAACACTTGGCAATCAGCTCTCTGAATTAATCACCAGCCCATTGCAATCACGTAAATGTTTGGAACGATCGAAACATTTTCGATTTCGAATGAAAAAGGGCCCGAACTAGCGTAAAACCAAAGATTTCCTTTCGAAAAATGAAAGAACATATACGTCTATGTTCGAACGTTCGTGCGAGTCGAAAATGGACAAAAAAAAAAAGGAAAAAATGACAAACACCCAACAAAACTTTCGTTTTCAAATACGAAAATAATGACATTTGGGATTTTGAATCGACCCTACTGTGTGTAAAATGCCTCATTCCTCACAGTTACCACAAATGCATTGCAACTACTAGGTGCACTTTGCAGTTTTTCTTGAAAAACAACTCTTTACATGAGATCCTCCCCACAAACTATATATTCTCTTAAAGTATACCTCAAGCTTTTGGCTTTCTGGATGCAAAACCACAAGGAATTTACTGGTTGCACAGGGTTTCCCTAAAAAAATAATAAAAAAGCAGAATCAAACCATATTTTCCTAAAACGTCAACATGCAAACTAGAAAAAACAACTTAAGTCTGAAGGGTCTCCCGAACAAAATGCCCAACATGCATAGCTACATTTAAACCTTTACCTACTAACCTACTTGAGAGTTTGTAACCTTCTGTTGTCAGGCCATTTTCACCATTTTGAGCTATGTATGTTTAACTGTAATTTTTGCAGGAATTTCCAGGAAAATTAGGTATGTTTTTTTTTCATCAGAGTGTGGGCTTTAACAAGAAATGTTTTGTGTATTTATTTGCATTGCTTTCACA